>MQVO02000017.1:0-725119 GCA_001986395.2 Irpex lacteus
CTAACCTAACCCTAACCTAACCTAACCTAACCTAACCTAACCTAACCTAACCTAACCTAACGCCAGGATACTCAGGGAAGCCGGAGATTGCGTTGAAGAGATCTACGACGCTCTCGTGAGGGTAGGGCTCCTTGTTCCCGCGGTCGTCGTATGCTGAACATCCGTAATGGGAGTGGTTGCAGTAGGTGCAACGTTGGACGCGCACGTTGTTCTTGTCGAGCGGTAGCACACATCGTTGGCGGCTCGCGGAGATGCATCGTTTGCACTACAATAAAATCAATCGATATGAGTAACCACAATATGTCTTGGAGGATGATCTTACCATTTCCTGGTTTTGTAACACTACCGCATTTCGCCCAATTTTCCATGCAGTCCCGTAGTCACCTCTTTTCCTTTTCCCAGTTGCTGCTGTGCTGGCAGGTAACACTGTCTCGTCATCCTCGTCCAACTCGTCCTCCTCGTCGGCCTCGTCGTCCTCCGCATCACTGCCCGTGTCGACGGGGGGAGGTTTGTTTCTCAAGACTCGACGTTGTGGTTTTACGTCCGCGACAACACTATCTACGTACTCGCTCTCACTTTCGCTTGTCGCGCGAGCCGCGTCGGACTCTGCTGCAATAGTCGGAACCTGATGAGAACGTATTAGTCGCTGATGTTCCAATGTTGTAGCTGACACGAATGATATACATCGAGCTTTCCTACGGAGTCTAGCTTGGTGGGGTTCGATGATGTCGACATGACCTAGATTCTTCGAAGACCAATGTCAGACCATACAGCTGTTTCATATATGGGTCTACTCACAGCGAAGATCACTGTTTGTGGGGAAAGAATAGCTTTGTGAGCGAACGAGCGAAGAAACATATGGTGGACGCGGGGAACTCTTAAATGAAAGCCACGTGGATATCACGATGTTGCGCGCCCGCGTTTGTGCACGTGACGTCTCAGATATCGGTCGATAAAGATTGTGGCTTCAAGATTACTATCGATCGCCGATACAACTTGCGAATTGTCGTCGGCGAAATTCAACGTGCTGGTTTACTGTTTCAAGTTTCTGGGTTAATGGCTTTGTTCATTTCACCGATGCTCCAAAGCAATGGGTATCGGCGAGTTTGCACGTTCTAAACTCCGTCGAGTGACGACTCAAACACATTCTGGCGATTGCTCAGCAGTTGCCAAATGAATATCTTCAACGTCTCACTCAACTACGGATCGATTACGAGAGCAAAGGTGGATACATAGGATGGATGACACAATCGCACTATAGAACTAATGGGCAAATTACACTTCTACTTAATGCGCATGATCATGCAGACGGTCTCGTCAGGAAAGGGTGACGTTTTCAGCCAAGATATCATTCCTTTCATAATGAGTTGCGTGGCGCTGAGCAAGTCGCACCGTCGTATGTCAGCACATGTGAAACGATTTAACCATCCGGCTACTTACGCATCAAAGCCCGTCACTGAGCGATACCCTTTACCGAGCAACTTTGCCTCCCGGTACTCATTGAGAAGTTCGGCCATGTACCTTTCGACCTCCTGCGATGCTCCAAAGATTGGATAGAGGCGTAGCAGCCGCATTTCCACGCAGTTGACAAAGTGATGACTTCCGGGATTGAGCGAGAGGGACCAGGTCGTGGCGGCGAGTGGGGATGAGGAAGCAGTCTTTAGCCGATCATTCGGTGACAGCTCGACGACAAAACTGTCCTGATCTTCGACCCAACGCACTCTATTGTCACGAAAGATGTCTGCGACGGGTCGCGACAGCAGCCTGATGTTGATGAATCCTGCCTCCTGGTAACCATAAAGGATCGCATTGATTCGCAGGCTCATGGGTTTGACGATGAGGTTCAACGCACGGTCCAAGGTCGCTGACGGATATAAGCAATACGCTTTCTCGAACGTGATGAAGTTCATTGCGCACGCTACGGTGTGTCAAATGTCGGAAAGGTAGAACAGGAGGAGAGTAGGCGAAACGTATAACGCACTCGAATTAAAGTCGAGAATCGTCTCCATCGGCGAGCGACGGACCACGACGAGTTCAACCTTCCGAGCTTGGCCATCCACCGACTTCACAAATTCAAAGACACCCATCACCCCTCTAATGTAGAAGTTCTCCGCTACCGACTGGTTGCGCAGACGTCGAACAGCGTTGACGAAGGCAGCCACATCTGACCCGTACGCTGGGGTCTGGATGACATTCACGTGATTGGTGGAATGGAAGAGGGCCCCGAAAGGATTGAGTTCGAACCCGTTCATAAAAAGCCAGCGTCCGACGGTCTCCGCCGCTTCGAAAGAGACATAGACGTCGAGGTCAGGGTGGGCTCTGCCGTGGGGGAGAAAAAAATTCAGCGCGAATGAGCCAGAGATGACCGCACCGGTGTGCGCTTGCAGCTTCCGGAAGGCGTCGGGGTCGTTGAAGTAGTAGGCAAGGGAGGTCGTGATTGAGAAACGTCGTGGCCGCACTCTCTTGACCAAGCGTTTTAAGAAACGATTGACTCGCCTGAGCCGTAATAAGTCAGGAACCCGGACGTGTTTTAAGATCTCCCAGGCAAGTTCGTCGATGCTGAGGAACACGATGAGAGGAGGTTGAGGGGAATCCGACATTCTGAAGATGGTGGTGGTCGGTCGCAAAATTGCACGAGATTCGTTTGGGATGAGCGCACAACTACGTCAATCGACATATTTACGTACTCGATGGTACATCCAGTACTCACATTTATGTCGCGAACACGGATATGCTCATTCAGGACGCGATCACGTGCTCGTCGGCATGTTCCGAGTCTCAATCTCGTCCGCATCCCCATTGCACCATTCGCCGATAGAAATATACAACGGATGTCGGCGAAACAGACGGTTGTCCGTGATGGAAACCCAGAGTTCACAGGGGCCGCGAGAAAATATCAGATCGATACAGCGATCACTTGCGTCGTTTGCCGATGGTCTTGTGTTATTGTTGTCGGCTTCCAGGCTGTTCTCAAGCCAAGTCGTCATATGCTCAATCACATGCTATTGTAATGCAAACTTAACATCCTCTTCGGGAATAGATTTTCAAACAGGCCCTACATCTCTCGTATTACATGAATGACTAAATTATTCTTAGTATTTAATTGCCGTGCATATTCATGCGCAGCTTAAGAAGACGAGGCCTGAGCAGCCTCAAGCATCACCAATGCTTGCCGTTCCACGAGCTCAAGGGCGTTTTCGTATGCTTTCGCTATGAGGCTCATATGGAGCATTTGCGTATTCGCCCTATTCAGAAGCGAACGGTACACAGCGGCTCGCACGCGTAACACCTCGCTCGTCGACTCAGTCCTCATCTCTATCGGAAGCTGGGCTAATCGTGTGATCTGCCTCACCTCCTCTACGACATATAAATAGTTAGCCATGGCAAGAGTCAGTCGATCGTGATCAAAAGCATACCTGTTCTCATCTCTTCCGACACGCCCAATTCTTCAAACAGGGCTTCAATCGCGTCTGCGGTAATGGTACGCTCCACCGCTGGCACAGATCCAAACAGCGGTGTACGTCGGCTGTATTCGGTGGACCAGAAGTTAACTCCACTTTGACTGGAACCAATCGCCTGCACTTCAGATGGTATATCCGCGTAAATGCTCATCTGTGAAAATCACTTAGCGTGTCATCGCTAACGTATTGCTCATGCTCAGCTTCATACCATACCTGCGTTTGTTCCTCTGGAGTCCAACGAACTTCATTTCCGTTGAAATCGGCGGGGGTCGTACTGTCAGGAGGGCATGTGTTGACACGCTCCTGCATAGTGCCATCTCGCGCTCTACTTGGGCTCCCGACTATATGTTGGCTTGGAACGTTTAATTCGCTCTTGATCGTTGACGAATGCGCACCGCCGATCCTTTGCAAGTGCAGTACTCCACGCGCCCCAACTCTCGGGTGCAGGTCCTTGAACTGATCCTGAGTCATCATCTTCTTGACGACAGCGAGTCGTGCATGTGCTGGCACTGGCCTCCCGGCATTCTTTCTGGGCTCCCTATGTTTGGTACGTCAGTATGATCACCGAGAGCACAAGCACACTTACATTGTAAATTATAATCTCTTTAAAACTTAAACACGCTTGACTGGTCCTCAGCAAGTGGCCTTCTCGTCACGTCGTCACGGCAGAGTCCAACATAGTCACGTGCCTCTTGTAGGCGCCGTCGGTGCTCAACTTTGTCCAGTTCGCCGATGCGGAAACGAATCTGCCATCGGTGAAACAGCCATAACCGCGTTGTAGGACGACTTTCATTTCGCCGTTAACATTCGATTCTCCTCATCGGCGAATTGCGTCGGTCTGATAAAGCTCCTCAACCTGTAGTTCTTTCCTCTCTCCATTCAGCAACGATACTACGCGGCAATCTGAGTATGTGAATGTTACATACCGGCACCCATCAAGCCATGGCTACTGCAGTCGGTGCTCTAGCATCATCCTGATCACACGCTCCGAGACATGGTCTGTAAGCATCGTATTAATTCAAGCTTTTCTCACTAAAGATTGGGGTGGAAGCATCATCAACGCTCGTCGCTCTACTAGTTCAACCTCCCGTTCATACGCCCTTGCGACTATCGACAAATCGAGCATGCGTGTGTTGACACGATCGAGCAACGCGCGAAACACAGCTCCTCTGATTCGCAACGCCTCCGCTTCAGAAACTTCGCCGAATTCAATTGGGAGCCCGGCGATATCAACGCTGTCGTTTATCTCGCCTGGAAACAATAGTCGTGAGTTCTATGAATTTGTTTCACATGGTCCACTTGCTTTTCGTAAAATGGCTCGACAGCCCCCATCCATCAAGTATCTCTTCCAAATCTTCGGCCCTAATGTGTCTTTCCACATCCGGCAATGGTTCAAACTGAGGTGTCCGGCGCGCATACTCTGACGCCCAAAAGCTCCAACCGGCATGCAACTCGTCGTCCTTTCCGCCGGAAGCATGAGTCGTCAATGCCTATTGCTTTATCAGATCAAACGCAGCGAAGGCAACACCTCTGCCACACATACGTCGGTGTCGGCCACTTCCTTGTTATCCCGCGACTTTCCCTTCCCAACAGCACTCTGCTCGCTCCAAGGCAACGTTTCCGATTTCGAGTTTGACGTGTCCTTGACGTTCACGTTCGGCTTGTCGGATTTTCGCTCAGTTGTTCTGCGTGTTCCGAGCTTTGAAATCTTCTCCCATTTGATCGCTCCAGAGGTCACTGGGCCTGTTATTCGTGTTCTGAACTCTCGTTCATGCTGCTCCCTGATCTCTGCCATCGGATCACCCTGCCGCTTGCTCGACGACGGCTTCAGCACAGGTTTTTGCGCATCCCTAGCCACTTCAAGTAGGATCAGAGGATCTTGGACATGATATTTTACTACTTACATTGTGTTGACAACTACCGATGATGTTAAGATTCGACTTTCGTTGGCGATCAGTTCATCGTTTTCATGACCCTCATGTAAGATTCGTGCACGGTCACGTGTCTCAACAGTAGCAATGAGCTAACCGTGGAAAACGTCTCTCAACCTTCTTGACGTGTTTGCCGATGACTTTCTCGCGTGTCCATCGGAAAAATGGTCGGTTCTTCCAACACAATAATGACACATTCGCCGACAACGTTCTCGAACAGCTGTCGGAGAAACTGTACCTTCCCTTATTGCCCATTAATACCGCCAACATGACGTGTCTGTGCTACCTACACAATATACAATTTGCAATGTAAGCTCTGTTGTTCAGATATCTGTGTCACTTAAGGTTATACTCATCACGTGGTAGCTTGCGATGACGATGTATTTCGATCTATCGAGTGAGTCAAAATGAATGAAACAACATTAACCGTGGATTGAACCGATTTGACGAGCCAAGGAAAGGTTTTGGAGGAAAAACGACACCTTTGAGATGGATTTGTCCCTATTGTGCCTAGCCGTGAAATGAACGCACTGATGCAACGTTCATTTTACAGCTGGGCTCAGTAAGACCAAATCCACGTCTTTAGCTGGCGTGAGAGATATAGTATGAAGCTCAAAATGCGTCTTTGCCGTAACGAACCCACAGCCTTCTCGCTAAGACAGATCAGGCATCTTAACCATTACACTATGTCCCGTTGAATCTAAACGTGTCATCATGCCTTCTATCATATGCCTTGACTTTCACTCTTGCACGAAATGCTTTACAATTATGACAAATCTTGCTCTCTGTCTCGTCAACATGATGTGCTTTTGAATTTCCGAACGTGTTGTTTTGTGATTACCAGCGAATCACCTTGCTTGTTCACATTCCCACTGCTCTTGACATTTGATACTGGTCACGTGTTGATATACGGTCCGTTCGCCATTCATGATCGTTTGCCGACAGCAAATTCAAACATCTGTCGGCTCAACGTACCTTTTGTGCACCACCCTTCGACCTAATTACTCACCCGATCTCAACAATTTCACCGATGACATTGTCATATTGCCATCGGCGAATTGTTTAGACGTAGCAATTGGTATGTGATTAAATACTTGCGACGAAATAGTACCCATCCAGGGTACAAGTGTGCATTTCGCCGATAGAATATGACCGTAACCCGTCCATAACCGGCAAGGTAACCTTATCCTGTCAGCTCTTTCCTATATAATTGTGCATGCCTGTGAAAGGACAAGAAAGCTTGTAGACAGTCTTGGGACATTTGCGGCCATGCCTGTCTTTTTCAGACCTGGTAGAAAAAGTAGTGTTGCAGCCAGCACAGGTGTGAACCATTGTAGTAAGAGAGTTGACAGGTACAGGTGGTGGGTAGTAGATGGGGGGAAAGAAGAGAGATCACATACATGTCCATAGCAGTTCCTATATATGTGATTGAAAAAGACCAAATAGTGACATAAGCAAATATAAGCAAATATGAACAAATATTAAACGTGTGATCTGATGTTTTCACGCAAAACATGATGTATGAGGTGCAAGTTTGAGTTTACTATTTTCGCCAAATAGCGAAAGTAGTTTGTGGGAGTTTGAATATTTAGGCATACTTGGTGAGACAGCCTTAAGGACATGATGTTGCCTGCCTCAAACTAATACGACAGTGTACGACACTAGCACTCGTCGTACGACGGATCGGCGACGAGATCTACGACAGATCTACGACGAGATCTATGACACTGTCGTACGACACGACGAGCATAAAGCCCTTCATGCTCATGAGTATTATATTAGAACTGAGGGTCCCAGTTGCCGTTAGCTTGAGGAATCTATCCTTCGCCCGGGTACCCGCCTGGGGGCCCAGGAGGGCCGCCACCAGGAGGACCAGGAGGACCTCCTCCAGGAGGCCCCAGAGGCCATCCTCCGCCAGGGGGTCCGGGAGGCCAACCTCCACCAGGGGGTCCCGGAGGGCCACCTCCACCGTAGGAAATAGGGGATACGCCTCCAGGAGGACCGCCACCAGGAGGACCACCGCCAGGGGGACCACCACCCGTAGGACCACCGCCGGGAGGCCCACCACCGGGAGGTCCTCCACCTTGCGGTCTGCCGCCTCCATATGGCCAACCGCCCCCGGAGGCCCTCCACCAGGAGGCCCGTTTCCTCCAGGAGGCCTCGAAGGTCCACCACCAGGAGGTCCAGGTGGCCCGCCTCGGGGAGCTCCATCTCCGTTCCCGGGGGGACTGCGGTCAGGAGGACGACCGTTTGGGGGTCCTCCTCGTGGAGGGTCGTTGCTAGACCCGTTCCCCGAGTAAGTAGCAGAACTCTGCGCGTTCTGGCTCGATTGGTACGCCATGGTCGCCGGTCTGGGGTCAGTCATGCCCGGAGGGGGCCTGAACCAGGTCGAAGGCGACGGTGCCGGAGCGGACGTGGTCCCTGGCTGAGGGTACGAGGGAGGATTTAAATTCCTCCAAACGTTTACTGGAGGGTTCCAGTTCCCAGGGACCGAGTTCATGTCGTAAGTAGGAGGAGGAAATCGCGGCGTAGCGGACGCTGAAGCTAACTCATAGAGGAAATTAGAAGACTGGACGTTAGGGAGGTTCCTCGCGGACGGAGTCGAGGCGTAGTTCGCGTTATCTAGAGCGGTGCATTCGCCGTAGTAGTTTCCCTGTAGAGTGACGGCAGTCGACGTCGCCTGAGCACTATCGAAGTCCCCTGCAGGGTCAGCGTACTCAGGCTGGTCTGCAAAGGATACAGCCTTGTTGCGAGGTCCTCGAGATCGCGGTCGTCGGGCTACGGCACCGCTGATCGATTCGGGCTCTGAAGCAGAGCTACCGAATCCAGCGTAGTAGCTAGTCCTGCTAAGGAACGTGAGGTCCTCTCGAGTGCCGTCCTCGGCGTAGGAGAACGCGGCAGGGTTGGTTTCTGCCTCACGCTGCGGGAACGACGCCTCTACGTCCTCAGGGACAGGTACGATTGCGTCAAGAGGAACTTCCGGCGAGAGTAAGTCGAGACGGGGCGTCTTGTCGTCTGAAAGGATGTGATGGGGAACCTTTGCACGGAACTCCCGGATGCGCCATGCGGCGGTGGCTTCAGGGTTGAACGAGCGATATACCTCTGAGGCCGTCGACGCGGGAGAGGCGGGAGTTACTTTCCCTCGAGCCTCCTGCACGTAACGCCGCACGAAACGGCTTCCTCGGTTCATTCGCTCGCGGAGGATGTCCCATGCACCCACTAGCTCGGCCAACGACGAAGCTCCTCGTAATACTGGAAGAAGATCGCCGTACGGATCCAGGAGGTAGTGGTAATTGTTGAGAGCTCGACGTACTGGGACTTCGGCGGCCAGCTCTGCAAGCAGCGACTGCAGATCCTTGAAGACTCTTTCGATCGTCCTGACGAGAGGAGGTCGAAGCGAGAAACGAGGGCGTGACGTATCGTTGTCCGTCACTCCGTGGTCGATAATGTCTTGGCGCGACAGGTGAGCTTTCTTGTCGAGGAGATAGACCTCGCTGTTCAAGCTTACACTCCGTGAGTTACCCTTCAGGTACTCCTCATACAGCTTGTCTGCCGTCGACTTCGAGCTCTGTGCTTCCTCGTCTCCACTGAGTTCGTCCAAGCCTAAGTTCCTAGCTACCTCCGCTTGGTCCATCTTCTCCGTCGTGGCTTCGTCTGCTCCTTCTGAGCTCGGCATCGCCTGCTCTTCGGTTGACGGCGGAGGTTGTGGTAATTCTTCTTCCTGGGCTTGCGCGCGACGTCGTTCGGATTCGGCGACAAAGGAGAGTTCACCGAAGGCTCCAGGAAGATTTCCTGAGAGCGAAGAGGAAGGTACGGGAATTTTGCTCTTTCTGACGGGAGGCTTACGAGACGGAGGGAGAGGGATGGAAGGTATTTCAGCGCCTTCGGATCGTAGAGTTCGACGGGGTCCTTCGTTCATCGAAGGGGAATCCGTCGTGTGATCGACCTGCGATAGCGACTGCGCTCGGGCTCTTCTCTCTAAGATGAACCCGACGACTTGCCTTATGAAGTTGTGTTCGGCGATCGGGGACGACGAACCGTCTGTGGGCGTATGTTGATCGTCCGGCGTCGTCGTGAGAAAGGGAATTGTTGTGGTCTTGCTTTCAGAAGCTTCGCCGGTCGGATCGCGAACACTTCCCAGTGTGTCCACCTCTGTGACGCTTCAAGCGAGCAGTCAACGAACCAGGTGAGTGTCTGCGAGTCTTCCGACGGGCGTAGGAACAGGGGTGTGAGGTCGCCGACGGTCAGTCGGCGGGAATTACCCGTTAAGGCAATAGTCGGATAGCGCGTTGAGAATCGCGCTGATACGGTGAGTAGTAGATCGCCTTTCCCAATACTCTTTGCGAGCCGTGCTCAACGACAAGTAGGTTGTGGGATAAGAAGATACATTTTCTCTGTCGTGCTTGCGCGTACATGTCTCTAGCTACATGAGGCAAAACATGTGGTCTACTAATATGGGAGCGCAAGCGCTTATTCAAGTAATACAACGAAATTCGAAAAAATATAGAAACGTAGGGACTTAACTAACGACCGTGTCCGAGACTCGTCACACTATCAATACGAACATTCTCCATTCTCGTCAACTCCATGCCCGATGAACGTACGGCTTCCAAGTTTACTTGGCTTAACTCTCCTCTCCGTGGCAATCAAAACGCGCAAACTTTGATAGACATGATTCAAGTTGGGCAGTACTATGCACGGAAGGTACGTGATCTTATCCACAAAAAGCTTCACGGATTGGGCTCTCATTACTGATCTCTCGTCGCTATTAGCTCACTGGCAAGTCCGGCCCTACACCACGAACCGAGAAGTATCAGCCCACGGTCAAGTTCCGGGACATCAATGCTGATCTGCTTGATGCGGTGCGGCGCGAGCCTGTCAACGACGACTTGGAATACGAGGATGAAGGCGAAGACATCGAGCTCGATAGCGAGTCTGCATCTCCAGCTGATGAACCAGTGCCTCGGAACTCCATCACCGCTGGTCGCCACAGCCAGCGCCTTCGGACACTACTTCCTCACTGAAACTCCGAGATGAATCTGTCCTCCCCTGCTCTGCTGGATCTTCTTTCGGAAACACCCATCTCGTTACCGCCTACTGCCAGTGCTTCGCAGACAGAGCAGCACCCTCCCTCCGACGACGAGTTCCAAGACTTTTGAATGTTTATAAACAGCGGAATATTTACAAATATCGTTTAATAATGTTATTCCACATGTTTATAATAGATTCCAACAAATGTTTTTAAACAGTTTGAAACATGTGTGTTTAAATCACTCGACGAACACGATTATCAAACATACAGTGGCGGCAAAAAGTCTTGCAACAGTAGTAGCGCCCATCGTGATTTTGATCTCGCCTAGCCAAAACGGCTTCAAACGGTCAACTTAGATACAGTTATAGATAGCTTTACATCAAATGTACCATCTTCTAGAATTTTATGGAGTTTTATGGAATTAAGCAGAATTAACTAGAGAATTTACCCAAGGACATGATAAATAGCCATCAGGGGCATGCCGGAAATTCACCCCAGACTACTGCTGCTCACTCGCAATCACCAAACAACTTCATTACTCTTATTCACTTTCTTCAAACCTTACTTATGGTACAGTGTACCCCTACCAAGAAGGCCCGGATTTGGACACTACACCAGAATGGTGTTGGTGTTTCCGAAATCAGCAGATCGCTTTCTCTCCACCGATCTACTGTCCATCGAACACTGAAACAACTATCAATCAACCCTGATTTCTATGCCAAGACACCCCGAAGTGGTCGCCCGCGCATCCTGAATGAGCGTGACCTTCGTCATGCTGCGCTTCTCTTAGCCAGGCAGGAAGCTCGCAACGCAACTGACCTTCAACGCAAGGCATTTCCTCAAGTTGCGGCCCGAACAATGCGCCACAACCTTGCGGAGATTGGCCTGAAGGGTTACGTACGGAGGAAGAAGCCATACCTGTCACCAATGCACCGCAGGAAGCGGAAAATGTGGGCCGAACACAAACTTGAGTGGGGCAAAGAAGAGTGGGATCGTGTTGTATTCTCTGATGAATCCAAATTCAATTTATTTGGGTCTGACGGGAGACAATACTGCCGTAGAAGGAAGGGAGAGGAACTTTTGGAGCGAAATGTCCAGAAGGTGGTGAAATATGGAGGGGGAAATGTGATGGTGTGGGGATGTATCACTGCAAATGGTCCAGGAAGATTGCATCGTGTCGAGGGGAAGATGGACGCCAAACAGTATTGTGATATCCTGACGGAATCACTACTGGGTACACTCCAAGATTATGGGCTTAGCCACCGTGACATTATCTTCCAGCAAGATAATGACCCCAAGCACACATCGAAGCTCGCTCAAGGCTGGTTTTGGAAGAATGGCATGGCCGTAATGACATGGCCACCAAACTCGCCCGACATGAATATTCTCGAACATGTCTGGAACTATATAGATTCCAGATTAAGGGCCCGCAAGAAGCAACCATCAAATCTGGAGGAATTATGGGTGGCGTTACAGGAGGAGTGGGCCAATTTGGACAAGGAGTACATTCGGAGGTTGTACGACTCATTACCAACCCGTGTAGCTGCTCTAAAACAGGCAAAGGGGTCGTATACTAAGTACTAATAATGTTAATCAATGTTTTGTTCATATATCTGTTGTGATGTGAGAGCTGAGTACAGATTAAGGCGACGCTTACACGGGCGCTTCACGGGCGCCAAACGATCGTCGCTGTGTTTTAATCATTTGAACTCCCATAGATCATTGCAAAGATAAAATAGTATCATAGTTATGTACAGTAGACCCTAGCGTAACTGTATGTACAGCAAACATGCAGATATGTACATTAATCGCTGAGCTGTGAAGCAAAAACCGCCAGCACTCGATATGTTGCAGGATTTTTTGCCGCCACTGTATGTTACAAAGTCGACGGTGAATTACTAACGGAACCCTACACTTGCCAGTCGATGCATGAGACCAAACGTTGCATGTTCGTTGACTCGAACATTAGATACGAAATGGCTATATCACGCTGAATTTGATGAACTACTTAAACATACAATCTGTCATGCACTGGTGTTAAGGATGCCACGTCACCAAGGTGAGTGCAGCCTACTCACACGCGATGACAGCGAACGCATAAGTACCCTCGATACACAACTACTATACCTCCAATCACAATGTTCCCACACTCACGCCTCCTCCTCCTTTTTGTTGACAACCCTCCCTCAAATTGTCCACGGACTCCTTCAGGCTGTCAAATGCGAGGGAGTGCACACCGCGGACCAATGACTCAAGGAGGAGCTATCTAGAGGAGAGATAGCGAACGAGCGAGGTAGTACTTGATTGACGGTACGTAGCGTATTCACTTTCCTGCTATTACCACTTTGATAATGCGATCGAAAACGCCTTCGCAATTACCAGTAAAAAAGCCACACCGATAAAGACACAGAACGCTATTGACCACCAATACATTTCTTTTCTCGTCAGCGTATCTCCCCGTACAGCGAGCACCATCGTGAAACATCCAGTCCTCGGTGATTCCACCAGCACGACGTCCAGTCGCGAGCAAGTCCACGCAGAGAGGTGGCCGGATACGCCGTACATCTGCCGTACTGAGAGGATAGTGACAGCTTACAAGCACGATTGTAGCAGCACGACTGGTGGTAAGAATGGCCGGCTTAGCCGGCCACCTGTGCTGGAGGCCCACTCTCGACATTTGCCAGCCTAGTGGCAGCTCGACCGGTGTACCGTTCTGCGCTCAGGGACTCATGCAGTGAGTAGCCGGCTATGCCTGCCACTTGCGTTGTGACGGTCGACTCTCGATTGGAAGTTAACACCAACGCGTTGCCCACCGCTTAGTCCACTCTGACACATGCGCCGTGAATGCGTTCAGAGACCAGTTCAGCGAGTGCCCGGCTTATCCAGCCACTTCCACTACGAGACTCAGCTCTCTACGTATGGCGGAAATTCTGCCAAACTCGTACCTGTGCAATAAACGAGCGTCGAAGCGTCAGTCATTTACAAGAGCGAGCGTGGCCGTGCCTCCCAGCCTAGCGTGTGCACTGTGGTCGCGTTCAGAGACCAGTTCAGCGGATGGCCGGCTAAGCCGGTCACTTGCGCTACGAGTCTCGAGTCTCGACGTGAGACGGAAATCCTGCCATGGTGTGAGTGGTCGCGTGAGCCGGCGGCGTCTTGCAATGTGCATTGGGCTTGCACGCCGGCGTAAGAAACCTGACTGGTACGCGGATGAAGACGAACGTCGGTTATGAACACGATATATATTGTTTCGTTCTACGCACTATGTACTCATACAAACAAAACCGTAACATTTCGTATCTCAACACGCGTATGACGGAAATCCCGTCACGTCACCGTGTGTACAGCGACCTTAAACACGACGACGACAACGAAGACGTACCCATTATCCATCACGACACCCTGAGTCCCGATTCCCGCCACCCATCCCGCTCACGCACTGCGCCCACTCCTGGCCGAAAAACTCCCTCAAGTCGTGCACGAACTTGTCCGGGTTGTCGAGTGCGGGGAAGTACCCGGCGCGGGTGTGTTCTATCAGAGAGAAGTGAGGATACGAGATGAGTGTTGGACGTTGATGAAATGTTGAACGAACGTGAGCGGTAGTCGGGGGACGATCGGTCATTGGGAGTGGTGGCCGAAGTGAAGGTCGAGTGTGATGTGGCTACGAACATGAAGCTCGAGAATGAAGTGGCGACGAAGGTTGCGGCATGGATGTGAACAAGAGTGATAGCGTGGCATGTGAACGCGAACGTGAATGCGTGAGGGGTACGCGGTGGTGTCGACGTGAAAGGGAGGTGGCATGAACGAGCCGTGGCGAGACAAAACGCACAGAAAGAAAATAGAATAGAAAAGGGGAGGGGGGGGGCAATACAAAACGTAGACGTAGACAGGGACGCACCTTTATAAAACGTAAGATTTCCATACCGCGAGGTGAGCTTCCGATTTCGTATGGCTGTGGTGTAGATGTTGTGAGTTGGCGGTTTCAGGCGAACGGAGCGCAAGTAGGAGGGGCAAGGGGGCGAAGGGTGATCAATCCTGAGGTGGAGATGGAGTGCGAAGATGAAGGGGATGAAGTGCGATGATGAAGGGGAGACGACGTACACAGACGAAGGGGGGGAGGACGATATAGAGAATCCGAGATAAACGAGACACGATTGAGTATAAAGGATATGGGGACAAGGATGAAGGTTGTGGGAATGAACGGCGAGAGGTGTGCAGATGTGTAGATGTCGTGAGGGGTAGGCGAAAGGAAAGGATAGTAGGTCCACGAACGGAAAGTTGATGTAGCGACGAACGAACGGCTACCGATAGACATGCAACAAAGAACGAGAGAATGACAACTCACAAAAGCACTAAACCCGAACCCCTTCGTCTCCACCCTCCTAAGCCCCCTCTCAGCAGGTCCGTTCACCTCGGCTCGTTGTCGTCGGGGCTGGTTGTATATCATGACGCTCGATGCGAAGGAGTTTGTGAGGTAGTAGAGGGAGGTTGTGTGGGAGTTAGGGAGGCTCGAGCAGAGGAGAGGGCGCACCTGGCCAGCCGTGCATGATGAGCAGCGGAATAGCGTCCTCGCGCGTACTACGCAGGTGCACGAAATGCAGCGTCATCTCATACCTCCCTCCACGTCCTCTATCCCCTCATCATCAGCATAGTCGACCAAAAATGCTCAACCTCATTCATCTTCCCTTCCTCCACTCCTCGAGCCACTTATCCCGGAGATGGAGCAGAAAATCATAGTCGATGCCGAGTGTCGAGCGGTGGACGGGTGGGAGGGGCGTGGATGAGAGGAGAGGAGGGCGAGCGTGGAGTGGACGGCGGAGGGGGAGGAGTGGATTTGCGTGCGGCGCAGGTGAGTGAGGATGGGAGACATGGCTGAGAGAAGAGTACAAGAGTGCGCGGGGAGTGGGCGGTCCGAGGTGTCCTTCGAACGAGAGTCTACGTCACGCGACACTCCTAAGCGCCCCCGTTGATCTCATCTCGCGATTGTTGACCTCTCCCACCGACGACCGCATACACCCACGACTGGACCTTGGAATCGACTCAGGCGAGGGATATCGATGTCGAGTTTCCGCGCGCCGCCCCGGAAGGGCGAGAACTTTGAGCTCAGCGCCGACCTCAACAGCGAGTACAAGGAAAAGCGCAAGGACGCCATTAAACGTGTTATCGCCAACATGACCGTCCAGAAGGGTATTTGTCTCCTCCATCCTCCTTCTCACCTCACGATGAATGTTGATAATGACAACGGACAATGCCAGACGTAAGCGGTCTATTCCCGGACGTACTCAAGAACATGCAAACCGACGACCTCGAACAAAAAAAGCTCGTCTACCTCTACCTAATGAACTACGCAAAGACGCAACCCGAACTCGTCATCCTCGCAGTAAACACCTTCGTCAAAGACACCTCCGACGCCAACCCGCTCGTGCGCGCTTTGGCCATACGCACGATGGGGTGTCTCCGCGCCGAGAAGATCATCGACTACCTGTGCGACCCGCTCCAGAAATGTCTGAGAGACGAGAACCCGTATGTGAGGAAGACGGCGGCGCTGTGTGTCGCTAAGCTGTATGATTTGAAACCGGAGTTGGTCATTGAGAATGGGTTTTTGGAGACGTTGAGGGAGATGATCGCGGATTCGAATCCGATGGTGGTGGCTAACACCGTCGGAGCTTTATCTGACATCCACGCCGCCGCTCTCGCCAACTCCTCTGCCTCTGCCTCCCCTTCCTCTCTCTCCAACTCCTCCAACAACTCCTCCAACCCTTCCAACGCAGCGGAAGAAGTATTCAAAATAACCCCACCGATACTCACCAAGCTCCTCGTCGCGCTCAACGAATGCTCCGAGTGGGGGCGCGTCGCCATACTCAATGCGTTGGCTCGATACGAGCCTACAGACGGCGATGTGGGAGAGAGCGAACATATATGTGAGCGCGTCGTACCGCAGCTGCAGCATGCGAATGCGAGTGTTGTGTTGGCTGCCGTTAAGGTGCGTTTTGTCTTCGCTCGCTACGTTCGCCCACACACTAACACTCCACTACCTCTCTAACACCCTCCAACGCTCACTAACACCCTCCAACGCTCGCTAACACCCACCCACAGGTAATAATGATCCACACACGCACCCTCCCCCCGTCCCCACAAACCTCCCACCTCCTGCGCAAACTCGCCCCGCCCCTCATCACCCTCCTCTCTAACCCGCCCGAGGTGCAGTGGGTTGCTTTAAGGAATATCAACCTCCTCCTTCAGAAACGTCCTAACCTACCCCTATCCCCTGGTCCCCTGTCTAACAATAATGCATCAACAGAGACGCAGAGTGCTCAGGAGATACTAACCCAAACAGAGATGCGCGTCTTCTTCTGCAAGTATAACGACCCGCTGTACGTCAAGGTTGAGAAGCTGGAGGTGATGGTAAGGCTTGCGGGGGTTGGGAATGTGGATGCTTTGTTGAGCGAGTTGAAGGAGTGAGTTTTTTTTTGCGGGGGTTTTTTGGGGGGTTTGGTTTGGGGTTTCCGTCGTCTGCCCATGAACGCTCGCCTTTGCTTCGATTTCGTCTCGTCGTCTCGTCTCCCGACCGCTCGTTAATGCCCTTCTCCTCCTTTTCCCTCGCCTTCCCCCTCGTCTCTCTTCGTTCCCTTTGTCGTCTCTTCACGTCGCGTCTCTTGTCTCCCTCGCCCTCGCCTCCTCCACCCCCTCCCTTTCGCCTCCCCACTCACTCGCCTTCCATGCCACTTCCTCGTCTCTCGTCCCCCACGCGCTCCCCCTCTTCTCCTCCAACTCGTCGCTAACGCCCTTCCCACCCCTCCCCTCCCTCTCCCCTTTTCCCCCTTCTCCTCTCCTTCTTTGTTTTCTCCCTCTTTCCACCCTTGCTTCGTCCCCCTCAACTCATCACTAACACCCCCCCCCCTCGCAGATACGCATCAGAAGTAGACGTAGACTTCGTCCGGCGGTCCATAAAAGCCATCGGCCAAACCGCCATCAAGATCGACGAAGCGGCCGAGCGGTGCGTGAACGTACTCCTCGAGCTTATCGCTACGAGGGTCAGTTATGTGGTGCAGGAGGGGGTGGTTGTTATGAAGGTGCGTTTTGGGTTTTGAGACAGAGGGGGCTTTGCTGACTTACTGGTACTTCCCTTGCCGTTTCCCTCCCATTCCCGCACGCTATTCGTGCTCGCATACGCCCACTCGTGCTCGCTTCGCACTCGCTCTCACTTGTTCCCGCTCCCGTCCCCACTCACCGGCTCGCTTACTCACCCACTCCCTCTCGCTCCCACTCACCCACTCGCATCCACACTCCCCCATCACTCTCCCCTTAACCACTCACATTCACCGGCTCGCTTATGTTTCACTCTCACTCCCTCCCTGTCCCTACCTCACACTCGCCTCCCCTCTCGCCCATCCTCCGCTCTTCACCCACACTCTCGCTTCGCTCGCTGCCACAGGACATATTCCGCAAATACCCCTCCACCTACGAAGGCACCATCCCCACCCTCTGCGCCAACCTCGACGAGCTCGACGAGCCCGAGGCCAAAGCCTCTCTCATCTGGATCATCGGCGAGTATGCTAGCAAGATCGAGAATGCTGATGAACTGCTGGGCGGATTCGTGGATGGGTTCGTGGAGGAGTCGTATCCTGTGCGTTCTTGTTTTCTTTTTCTTGCTCTTTCTCACGTTTCCTTTTTCTTGCTCCTCTCATTCTCATTCACTCGCATATACTCGGCTGACGCACCGCCGCATCTACCAGGTACAACTACAAACCCTAACAGCAGTAGTCAAGCTCTTCCTGCGCAAACCCGACACCTCGCAGGGGCTCGTCCAGCGCGTGCTGAACACCGCCACCAAAGACTGCGACTCGCCCGATGTGCGGGACAGGGCGTATATCTATTGGAGGCTTTTGTCGACTGATCCCGGGGCTGCTAAGGTGCGTTCTCGCGCTTTTTCCTCCTTCCTGCTCCCTCCTCCTCTCACTCTCTCTTTCATTCTCATCGTTCCACGCAACTGATTGGATCGCTGACGCTCTCCGCAGACCGTAGTCCTCGCACACCGCCCACCAATCTCCCTCCCCCGCACAACCGTAGCGCCAGCCCTACTCGAAGAGCTCCTGGGCGAAATAGGGAGCCTCGCGAGTGTGTATCATAAGCCTGCGGAGACTTTCGTGGGACGTGGACGGATTGGGGCTGATCAGTTGGCTAGGAAGGCCGGGGAGTGCGTATTCGAGTCTCTCTCTATCTACTTTTCACTTCACTGATATTATTCACTCCCTCCCTCACTCGCTCACCCGTTCGCTCACGCACAGCCTAAACGACGACCGCCAAACAGCGCGGCTCGCCCTCCAAACAGTAGTGCACGGCCAACAAGCCGAAAACCTCCTCAACTTCGACGACGACCCCACCCTCGACTCCTCCTCTTCGCAGCCGACGGGCATCGCGGCGACGGCGGCGTTGGCGAGCGTGGCGGAGAAGAGCTTGTTGGCGGGGACGAGTAGTAATCCGTTGGATGATTTGGTTAGTATTTTTGGGAGTGCGGGGATCTCGTCTGCTCCTTCTGGAGCGACCGCCACGCCTGCGACGAGCACCAGTGGAGGAGGAGCAGGAGGAGATCCGTTTGGGGGGCTGTCGTTTGGTACGCCGTTGGCTCCTACTACTCCCGCTGCGCCGAGCGTCGTGGCGTCGCCTCCGCCGCCGCCGCAGCAACAACAGCAGGGGGCGCAGGAGGATTTGTTGGGGTTGTTTTAGGTACTTGTGATAGGGATTGTGGAAGGTGAAAAGGAGGGGATTGTACGTTTTGGAAGATGTGTTTTCGAGTACGCTTTACCTTGCAGGAAATCGTTATCATATTTATACCTCAAGCAAATAGACCTGCAAAAGTTTCGACTGAGGAAGGAGGCTGTCGTTCAAGCAGGTTACTATTCGAACCTCAAATTAGTCGAGAGATTCACTTGAATTTGATAATCGAAGTATGCTACTACGACGGGTACTCTATGCCTAGTGTAAGTGCCGAGCGTGTGCATGTACGCGAAGAGAGTCGTCCTTAATCGCAATTTCACTTTTACGACGATGAATCTAGTACATACAACTTGAAGCTTAACTGGAGAATATGAGTATTCAACGTTCAATCTTTAAGTCATCGTAAGCCGCCGACGACTCGGACATACTCACTTGAAAGTTCCGTATCTGTAGGCCGTGCGTGGATGCTGGTGATAGTGATGGTGAATGAGTAGACGGTAATATAAACATCGAGCCTACGGGCGTACGTAGTCAGGAATCTGAGAAGTTGGATGTATCATCGTGTGAATCGGGTAAATTGAACGCGTGAAGCATCTACTTATCCAAGCCGGTAAACCAGTCATCAATCACTGATCGTGCAAAGTCAACGCACGACACACGATGCACTACCTCAGGCTTTCGAGTTGTTCCTTGTTCCTTGTTACGGCATGCTGCGAGTCGACTGGAGGTTTCGAGCTCGATGTATGCACTTCGCCTGAGTTGGACGGTGATTTATAAACGTACGTGAATATGCACGGGGGATGGAGACTTACCCTGGGAAGTAAGTGCTGTATTGTCTACGATCCATCCTATTCCAACGCGGATCGATTACAGTAGAACGTGCCATGACGGTTTAACGCGTCTGAGATAGGGATGAGGTGTACGACTCCAGTCTCTGAGTGCTCAGCTATCGAGCTATCGAGCGGCGAGTCCTTGGATTCTTGAGATCTTGGACTGTTGAGTTCTTGAGTTCTTGAGTCCTTGGAGTCTTGGATCCTGCGCTGCTTGAGCTCAGATTCTCGAGTTCCGGAGTTACTACGACATTTTGGAGTTTTGGAGTCACCGCGACGTCTTGAGCTCTCGAGTTACCGCGACCTTGCTAAGCCTGAGGCGAGTGTGAAGACGACGGACCACAGTACAAGGCGAGTTGAAGGAGAGGGTATGCGAAGGAGAGCATGCGAGAGAGGAGGATAGAGGAGGGAGCGAGAGAGGATGTGCGAAGGAGGGGATGTGCGAGAGAGTGATGCGTGAGGGAGAGGAAGGAGGTAGTGAGGGAGAGAACGTATACGCTCTCTCACAAGGTAAGGATGAACGAGAGGAAGGAAAAGGTGAAACGAGAGGACTCGGATGTGCGACGGGCAACAGTAGGGGAAGGAGCAAGGAAGGAAAGGGTACGACGGACAACAGTAGGAGCGGCCAATGAAAGGGTGTCACGGGCGACTGTAGGAGACACGAAAGCGAGAACGAACGAGGGTGAGAAGATGAGGTAGTGGAAGCGAGGGGGAGGACGACGACTTACGACGACTCACCTCTCCGTAAAGCCTGGCGACGACAAGCCCTTGAGCCTGAGATACGCAAGGAGTCGGACGAACTCGGAGTCGAGTCGATGGTTTGGCCCGCTGGCATGAACGAGGACCTACAGCCTGAGTGGGTAGAGAGCAGCATGAGTGGTAGAGCGGAACAGCTCGGTTCGAAGTCTTAAGGTCCCACCTGAGTATGGGCAGTAAGGAGAGAAGGAGAGCGTGGAGGGGATGAAGAGTGCCAGTGCGTGACGGACAAGTGGACAAATGAAGGCAAAAAGACCACGGTGACGGAGAGGGTGAAGATGTATAGGGCGACGTACTGATAATGAAGTCGACGTACGGACACGATGAAGTCGACTTAACGACACGATGAAGTCGACGCACGGACACGATGAAGTGGACCTCGACTTCTCCATCCCAGCCGAGAACGGTTCCCTCTGATCGCAGCCAGCACCGACACCGACGCTCCCGCTCCCACTGACATAGACACCGACACCGACGCCCCCAACAGCTCTCTGACGAAGACAGCTCCCTACAACATAGACCACCTCCACCTCCACCAGCTCCTATCAACCATCCGTAATCCAACGAATCCAAATCACCTGTCCAGTATCTATGATTCGACGGATGTTTCTTCCGTCTCTTTACCCTCCGACTCGCAGAGCTCTGCACCACCTTGAACCCGGCAGGTTAGGTAACCTTTGGTCGTATTCCCGCAAATGGAGCACGGGAGGACACGGTTATGGCAGAGTGGTATACAGTGGGGGAGGATGAGTGGACGATGAATTACTTGGGGTGTGTTGTAGTGCTTGTCGTAGTGTTCTTCGGTTAGTATCCTTCAGCTGCATTGGTCGTCGGTCGTCGTTTGAGGTCGTGTTGGGGGCACGATGTTGCACGATGTTATACTTGCTGCCTGGCAAAAGCAGTTGCTGTGAAAGGAAGAAAGGTATTCGACTCACCTGTCGATAACACGATGACTGTCTCTCTCCTCTCTCTACCCTCAGCGACCCACAGACCCCTGCAGTCCAATCCAACCCGCCCGTGACGCATGTAATGTACGCACCTTTGAGCATACCCGCATACAACTCTTCGACGACCCGTAGCACGGGAGAGCACATCCACGACAGAACGAGAGATGCATACGAGTGAAGCCTGAGGGACGGCAAGGTCGCCGCACGCAGCAGAGCACACGGGCGTCACTTGATCGCACGAGAGATGCGCACCCCTCCTCACAGCACACAACCAAGCATCACCTACCTCGTCACGCACCCACTCGCGGCTGATCGCACGGGAGTCACACCGCTCGACAGTCACAGTGCAAGTCCCTCGTCTCATCACAGCATACACCCCCGGACCGGACTCACATCACAACTCCATTCAATCCACAACATAGAAATACAATTTCCTTGCTCGTTCGATAGACAGACAGATAGACAATCGCGCCCAGTTAGACAAGCTTCCGATCCGTCATCGCGCGCACGATACAGCCCGTACCCGCCACCTCCGTCAACTACATCAATCAATCATCCATTAGCATACATCCACTTTGCACTCCCTCACCCACCCCCTTCACCCAACCATCCACAACTCGGAAAGTGGAAAGAGATAGGAGGGGAGGGGAAGAGGAGGAGAGACGCACCTTCTCGTGCCACCCTAAGAGAACGCTCCCGCTGACGTCTCCCCACCCGGGAAGAGCCATGCCCTTGTAGAGGTACTTCATGAGCGTGTCTTGTGCGTCCTGCGAGAGGGCCTTGAGGACGGAGGGGATCTCGGTTGCTTTGGTGCTGTTGAGGATTGAGACGAGGGTTTGGAGGTTTAGGTTCTACGCGTGCGTAGCACATCGCGATTTCGAGTCGACGCGAGGTACGAGCGAGTGCAATCGAGCGAGTGCGATCGAGTCGAGTCGAGTCGAGGCGAGTGTCGAGAGTGGAATTGAACGAACAAAGTCAGGAGAATCAGCGAGAAATATGAGAATGAGAATGAGAGGGATGAAAGAGAAAGACACGCACCTTGGCATCGTCAACACCAGGCCCATACGGCGCGTCCGTCACCACGAGCTCAATCGCACCCGCCACGTCTCCTCTACACCCCAAATGTCCCGTTCAGCCCAAATGTCCCCAATATCCCAATATACCCCATTCACGCACGCACAATCCCAATCCCCCAATCCACCACCAATCACCCATTCAACACACAATATCCCATCATCCACCAACACACACCACGCACAATCCCCCAACCATACATTAGCTCTAGAAAGATAGGGAATAGGTAGAAGGAACGCACCTAGCCAACAACCCCCTAACCTCGCCCGCCTTGCCTCTCACATCGGCCAGCACGAGGGCGGGGTCGCGCGGGTCGGGGAGGACGAGCTCGGAGTCGAGGAGGGTGTCTTCGTCGTATTGGTCGATGTCTATTTTTCTGAAGGCGTCCATCGTTATCGTCTCGTGTATTCGGTCTTATGCCTTTGTCTTTGTGGTTGGGTTTGCGTGTCGATGGCTCGTATTCGTGTGGTGTGGGCTGAGTCGATGATGGTGCAGTGAACTTAGGTTAGCAGAGACAAGGTCGCCTCAAACGCGACTGCGACGACCTAGATAAGCGCCACTGCCAAATACGGCACTGAAGTCTGCCAAAAAAGGCAGCCTAAAGCTTTGGTTTTCAACATGCGTAAATATCGGTCGTCTGGCACCCGCAGGTACTTCCTTACATTTCAAGTCGAAGCAGTGGAAGGAGTGGAAGCAGAGGAGAGTCGAAGCAGTGGAAGTAGTGGAAGCGAGTTGTGTGGTGGGGAGTTGTGTGGTATAGCGTGGTCTCACTTCAAGCCCCAATCATGCTTGTTTTTTTCGAGTCAATTGAGTCAGACATCCACTATCAATCGCGCTGCCGCTGTGAACGCTACGTCTTTTCGAAGCTCACTCCCACTCTCACGAGTACATACTAGTAGTAGATCAAATCCGCCCGTCGAATCCGCATCACTGGCACGACTCAACCCCAGGCTGACTGTGCTGTTCTGTTCACCGTAACGACTCGTCTGGTCCGAGTCGTCACGAAACAAACGACTAATCGTTCGCCTTAGACGAAACCGGACGCACCGAACGCGAGACTGAGTAACCATACTCAGATGTGACCAAACGCACCCCGTCGTAGCCAGTAGTCGTCCATCATGATGGGGATGTGTAAGTGGTGAGTGAGTGAGGTGAGTGGTCTGTGTGGTGCTAATTTGGATCGTATGAAGGGAACGGGAGCTCGAGGCCGTCAAGTCGCGTTGCAGGAGAACCTCATCCCGTAGTAAGAGAACCTCGTCCGTAGAAGAACCTCAGACTCGTCCGAGTCAGTGGCCTGGCCGGTGAGTACTCTGCTCTTCTCCACTTGTACGTTCATTCATCCTCGCATGATCACCGGCTTTCACATACCAGTCAGTTGCCTTTCATCCCATCAAGAAATGAACCTACAAGAAATGACCGTGTAGTGAACTAGAAACGGCCCGCTTCGTTCATACGTAGCCTCGTTCTTTCAAGTTGATACGTCGCCACCGTCTCGGACCCATCACCTGGAACTCACCATGATCACCGTGAAGAGGTATTTCGAACTCGTCACAGTCACCTCGAACTCCCCACGGCCACCGCGAAGAGAGTACTGGCATCGTTCAAGTTCAACTCCGCGCTCGACTCGGTTCTTCCTTTAACTTCCTTTCTCTCTCGTCTACAGCACTGAGAGTAAGCAAGTACTACTGGCGGACGGATCGACACGCGTACGTGTAGTGGCCCGGAAGAAAATAGCCTAGGACTCAGACTCGAACTCGAGAGTAGAACGGGTGGTAGAATACAGATACGTAGTGTAAATATGAGATAGAATGGAATGGGGTCTCGTGGGTCGGTGGATAGCCGGTTGCAGAGTATGGAGCTGGTACCGGCGGCGAACGACTTCCCCCAAACTTAGTCGTTGAAGAACTTGGCTGGGAGGAGTGTTTGCAACAACCTAGGACCGGCAAGCTGTCGACACCCACTACCTTCTCATCCACAACAAACAGTGTACATACAGCTGACAATTCAATCTTTACGTGACACACAATACACCCATACCCAAAACTCGATAGAAAGTATTCTATACATACACACAACACAACACTCTACCATCTCTCTCCCTCTCTTTCTCTTTCTCTCCCTCTTTCTTAATCCCTACAAATGGAAGTCGGAAACGCCATACAGAGAGACAGCATCTTCACGAATCACGCCTGTTTACGCTGCAAATTCTTCGGGAGCTCCTTCACCCACGGCAGGAACTCGCGGCCTTGCATGTATGGGCGGAGGACTTCGGGGATGATGAGGCCCTGTGAGCGGCGAGCGGCGAGCGTCAGCGAGTTCGTTCGTTCGTTCGGGTGAGTTCGTTCGTGGGGGAACAAGAACGGATGGAGAAGGAAGGAATGGAGGGGAAGGGACGCACCTCTGGAGTCTGGTAGTTCTCGACGAGACAGCATAATGCACGCTCGGTCGCGCAAAGCGTCCCGTTCAGCATGTGCACGTACTGCTTACGCGCCTGGTCCTTCGTCCGTACGCCCGCGCGGACTTCCAGCCTTCTCGCCTCTACGCAACACGATCACCATGAGCACGGCTGAGAAGAGGAAAGGAAGGATAGACGACTCACGATAATCCGTACAATTCGAACACGAAACCAACTCCTTATACTCCCCCTGGAACGGAAACCAAGCCTCCAAATCATACTTCTGCGCCGCCGCCAAATTCAACGCCCCGCTCACAATACTCACAACCCTAAACGGCAATCCCAGACTCTCATAAAACGCCTCGCTCACACCGACCATGCTGTCCAGCATCTCCCAGCTCTTCTCTGCGCTCGTGATGACGAACTGCTCGACCTTTTCGAACTGGTGTACCCGGAAGATGCCCCACATGTCTCGACCCGCCGAGCCGGCTTCTTTGCGGAAGCAGGTGGAGTAGCCGGCGTATTTGAGGGGCAGCTGCGTGCTGGGGTTTTCGAACCATTCGTCGGAGTGGAAGCAGGAGATAGGCTGTTCGGAGGTTGCGATGAGGTATTTTTCGTCGTCGTTGGCTACTACCTGGGTGCCGATGGCAGTTTGTCAGTATGAGAATCGTTCATGGGTGGCAGATGGTGTCTTTAGGGAGGACGCTTGCGACGCACCTTGTACAGCTCCTCGTCGAATTGATCCAGCTGTGCCGTCTTGGCCATCATGTCCTTGTTCATGAAGAACGGCGGCTGGATATTCTTGTACCCGCGTGCGCGCAGGAAGTGCAGACCGTAAGTGATCAGGGCTTGGTTGAGATCGATCCCGTCGTTCGTGAGGAAATACCCTCTGTGGCCTGCGATCTTTGCGCCTGGAGAGTTGATTAAGGATTAGCGCGACTCTGGAAGGGAAGAGCCAATATGTGAATGGGGACAGAGGAAGAAGGAAAGCGAATGTGTTCATAACACAGGGGGTCTGAAACGCAGAAGCCACTGGACGAAAGAAAAGGAGAGTTGGAGGGATAAATATGGCTAATAGACGTACCACGCTCCAGATCCATCGCGTCCAGTCGCAGGAGAACCTCGTGATGAGGCATGATATCCGTCCTCTTCTCGACCTGTGCGTCCGGGCCTTTGGGATGCCACGTCTTGATCGTCTTGTTATCGTCCTACAAAACATCTCTGTTAGCTCACATCCTGCCATCTGTACACAATCCACCATTCCCTCTCCCCTAAGATCAAAAACGACGATCACAACGACGACTCACCTCCGTCAAGCTAACAGGCACGTCCTTGCCTACGATGTTCCCCACCGTGGACGCCTTCTGTCGCATGAGCTGCTCGAACTCCTTCGTCTCCGCGCGTTTCTTGAGTACGAGCTCGTCAAGTTCTTTTTTCTTCGCGACCAATTCGTCTGCGTTTTCTTTCGCCTACACATGTGCAGAGATGGGGTGGAAATCATTATCGATGGTGTAAGGGTTGGAGTTGACGAAGGTCATGGATCGAGGGCCGTAGATTGTAGGTTGTGAATGTGCAGCGTGATGGCGGTAGGCGACGTGAATGGTAGGCGAACGATGACAAGAGCAGAATTTAAAGAGCTTAGATCAGTATCCGTAAAGTAAATGTAACGTATGAGAGAGCCACACACCTTCTTCTTTGCTCCGATCTCTTTCTGCACGGCGTTCACCTCCTTGCTCAGTTTATTTGCCTCAAAGTCCACTGTCAAACAAACCACAGAAAAGAGACACAAAACGTCAACAACATAATCTTCCTGCATCTTTCCTGCAACAGAGACAACACAAGATCGAAAGAAGAGAACTCACTCTTCACCCACTCCGTGTACATCTGGATAACCTCATCAACCAACTCGACCGACAGCCCTCGTTTCCGTTGACTCTCCTTGATCTCAGCAGCATTTCCACCCTTGTTGTCGATAAAGTGCAAGACGTCTAACGTCATGGCTGCTTGCTATACTATCTTGCGGTTGGTGGTAGATTATGAAGAGGTCGACTGATCGGCAGAGGCGTCAAAGCTTTTTCGTGGGCCGTACGTTATCTGTAGCAGTGCCTCGATTCCTTGAACACGTAAGATGCAAGAGGTGCAGTCGTGTGAGCGTGTGCAAGGAAGTAGATGGTAGGGCGGAGGAGAGTGTAGGTGATGGTCGAGCGACGAGTCAAAAAGTAAAGACACCGCGCGTGGCTCAGATTATCGAAGCGCCCATTCATGCTGATCGCGATCGAAGGCTCTGACTTTTCACAAAAAAGCTCAACGTAGACACGACATTCCAATATTGAACACGGAAAGGCAAATGGCTCGGTCAAGCTGAAGGTGAGTGGGGTTTGCTTCTGCCATTGCTGGGTCGAAGGTGGAAAAGAGGCTGCGGGAATGAATGAGATCGCGAAAATCGATCGTACGCGACGGAAGGAGCGTTTACGTGGAAAGAGTGCAAAGTCAAATGCATTAGATATCGAGAGGATGACGGCCTGCCTACGTGAACCGAACTCGACTTCAGGAAGCCGGTGACGTATCAGCTCGAGGAAGATGGACTACGGCTCTATCAAACAGTCCGGACAATACATCTTCACCAGCGATGGCAGGGTTGACTTCGGTTTATCCCACCATTGACCTTCAACAGCGTGATCAAAACACATAGATCACGCGAATGAGCAACGATTGACGTACCTGTAAGCTCCAAGGTGGTGGGATCTATGCCTACGATGCTCCGAGGAGTTGGCGTACCTGCAGCCTTGGCACCTTCATCGAAAGTCTTCCAGTCGATTTGTGAGCTTTGGCGATGTCCAGCAGTGGGCCTGCAAACGAGAGTAACGTGACACTTCTTCAGAAGGCGGAATAACGGGCTGCGGTTGCGCTGAACGAAGGTTTGGAGCTCGTCGAATTTATCGAAGGTACAGACCACGATGCGCAGCTCAGGGAGGCGCGAGAGAGGGAATCGAAAGAGTGATTGGTTGCATTGATCTTTAAAGCCAAAATTGTCTTCAAAAATGTCGACAGCGATTACGCGTGCAAAGGACGGGGAGACGATGTTTCTGTTGAAAGCGAATTTGATGTCGTAACGGCCCCACGTACACGCATCATTATGGGCAAAACTTAGCATCGCAACTTGTTCGCTGCCTACTCCATAATCTGAGTAGAGCCCACTGTCAGGTCCCATACGGGTTCTATCGTGCTCTTTTCGTATAAAACTCACCAATGTAAATCTCACCCGCTGGCACCTTGGTATATCCAGGATGTGGCTCGCCACAAACCGACATCATCATCTCGATGGTCCATCGGCGCTCATCATCGCAGAGCATGTTGAGCGGACAGAGCGGGTTGAGTAGCACAGTAGTCAAACAGAGTAGAAACGGGTCCGTGGACCAGCCTTCGCATCTAAGCTCGCATGATGCGGGTGGCCAGCGATATCCTCGATGCGGACCAAGGCTGTTGGCGCTAAGTAGAAGAGAGCTTGCTAGCGGAGTGTCCCCATACCAGTGGACGGTCCTCAACTCAATTTTGCGGGCGCGAGAAATATGTGTGAGGTATTTCCTGGCATGATTGAATGAAGGGAGATACAGGCTAACGAGGGAGACCTCATCTCGCCAAAAGGAAGGAGAACAAGCATCGACTGCTGAGGGCGGTAGGCCCCAATATGGCCCATCGAGTTTGTAGGGGGGTAATTCACGCATATAGACACCGCCTCGGATAGTCAGAGATGTCTTTTTGCCTTTCAAGAAAGGCAGAGGTAGCAGGTGGCAGAAAGACTTGGGCTGATCGTAGTCCTGTTGGTACTTGACTCCAGAAATCAGCTGATAGAGCGGTACAAGGTTTTGAGACCCGTGCATAGTGTAAGTCCTGAAGATTTGAGCATCTTCGTATGTTGATATCATAAGCGTCGCTTTGGAAAACACAGCTTGTCGCCATTGATTGGCCCAGAACCGACACACCAAGGGGAGAGGATCGTGTCGAACATCTTCTGCAGGTTTGCGCGGTTCTCCTCGCTGAAGGATTGGTGACGTAAAATACCGATAATGTTCTGTGGCATAGGACAGAACGCTAATGAACACCTCCCGAGGGATTCTGCCGCCGAGCAAGGACCGACGCTCGTCCTGGAAGCTTGGGCGAGTAGTGAGCAACTCGAGAGGCTGGCTCCGTAGCTATCTTTATGAGTCAGTAACGTGTCAACATCGCGGTAGGCTACACGCACCTGGAAGCGCATGTCGTCCAGCAGTTGAGGCAATATCCTCGTCCTCGTACCGGGCCACACGAGATCCATCCGTCGTCCCGGGGTAGCGTCAGACGGATTGCGAATGTCGTGGGCATTGTTAGATGAGATCCAGGCATCAAGGAGCTCGACCAACTGGTTATATCTGTCACGTGTGCCTCTAGGATGAGCGAAGTTGGTACGTCCGCAAGAATAAAGCGACGCTCACAGCGCTATACCATCGCGTTCTGGAGGCTGTCGGCTGATTAATTGGCTGACTTGTTCACTAGCAGATAGATACACACGCGTAAGTCGTCTTAGAGGTACAATAGGTTGCGCAAGCACTCACCGTAGGGAACTGTCTCTGCGTGTGTCGGCACAAGTAGTGGTGAGTGGCACGTCCTGGGTTTGACAGACACAGTGGCAGCGAACCTCAGATCTTGGGTATTCATATGCCTCGTGTATGTCAAGCAAGGACACATACAACACTTGCAGAGTCCACCGTGCAACCGGGAAGATGAAAGTAAGAGACAAAGTCTCAGAGTTATAAGCGCCGGTAGACGACGCGTGCTGCTTGCGGCGGCCAGTGTGTCCTCACAAGACGGCCGCCGTATTGGACATGTTCGTCGTCGTGATCTGCTCGCAGTTCTTACGTACAGTATGAACAATAGACGATATAAAGCTATTTATGCACTCAACCCCCACTTTGAACCGTAGTCTGCATCTCCGACGCGGCGTTGCGGTGTCGCACTGCTCTCAAAAGTGCACGGCTCGGAGGGTATCACTAGAGAGTATTGCATATGGCGTAAATGAGACCTCAGTACGTTATCTTATGCCCCGTACAGTCAGGATTACAGTGAGATTAAGACCTTTGAATTGCACCTAAAAGTATAAGTGCTGCTCGCTGTAAACGTAAATAGGCGAAGGTAAGCTCGTTGGCAATATGGGGAGAGATAGCGTACGCGAATATCGACAAATTCTGCGGTTTATTGTACGTCGCAGTCATATACGGTAATTGGAGAGGGCGAGTCAATGAAGAAGTTCAATACATACACTGAGGGAGTTCAGAGCGGAACACTGGAACGAATCGGAGTGAAACCCGGATGGGCGATTGTAGGTCATAATTGAGACATACCGATAGGCTGCGACTCGTCAAGGTAGCTATATGCTACTTCAAGTGTTAATATGTTTCATACATAGATGATGCATCATGAGCGTACCAGTTCTCCAGTTGATTCTGTAAGGAAGCGTAGCCGCAGGGTCAGCGCGACGAACAATGAGCAATAAGAGAAACACAAAAACGGATGGCTCGTACATCATATCTGCGTTAACCGGCCTAAAAAAATGAAAGTATAAGCTCCGGGTTCGACGTTCGTGATACACACTTAGTGTCCAGCGAGGCGTTTCTAGTCGAGCTGTATGAACTCTAGGTATGACGTGAGCCCGTCGTCGAGGAGAGAGATCGGGTCTGTGATTACTGTATCTGGAGCGACGAAGATGCTTTCGATACTACCTTGTCCGGAAGATACGAGCAGTGTTGGAAGTGTGCCGGGAAGAGCCTATATATCATAGTCAGTGTGCACACTTGGCTGATAAGGATGTTGTAGACATACGCGTGCAATCGTCATTTAGTTTGAGAGCAAAGTGGTACACGTTTCGATTGAAGTCGTAGTCCGACTGGAACAATTGTCAGCACACATCGTAGACTATTGCAGGGAGCTTACCTCGTATGTTGTAGCATTAATACGAGTGATCTCTGCTCGAATATCCATCGGCGATACGTGAAATGGAGGCGACGCGTTCACATAGTACTCCTCGAAAAAAAAAGTAGTCGAATACTCGCGCAACGTTTGTAAGCACGCCATGCTTCAGGATTTCGTCGAAGGGGAAAGACTTAAGGCAGGCCAGTGGCTTGTTCGGAGGGACGACCCATTGGAACTTGATATCAATGCCTGAATCGGCGTTCGTGTTCGTGTTTAGTACCGCCGCGTGTGCCCAGTCCGCTAGAACCGAGAGCAGAGGTAAGCGTGAGAGGAGAAAGTTTATTGGAGGTCATTGAAGCGGTTGTTACAGGAGGTATAGAGGAGGTACAGGATATGAGATAGCCAGAATCGATGTTCGGTACGTTGCAGTCGCCTGTGAACCATTGGCAGCCTCGTCGGTGACGGTTTTTGAGAGGGTGTTGTCATACAGGGGTTTAGTCGAGTATCAGGTACATATGAGCAGGGAGCTGAGGACTAAGAGCTGGAAAGATAAATGATGCCGTACTCGTGTCGAAAAAAAGACGATATGCGCACCTCCAAGTCACCTTTGCAACCATATCCTCACACATCAACGTCCTTCCGGCATCTATCATCCTCTCTTCCAAGTGCCTCGTATACTCCCCTGATCCTAGCTTATGTTTTCCCGGGACGAGTGCCAGTATCTTTTCTTCCCCACCTCTCACCTCAACTGACGTCGACGCAGATGACGGGGAAGGAAGTGATCATTGCGCTCTCCGTCGTAGAGTCGGGCTGACATTAACGCCCAGGTATTGGGCACCAGTTATTTGGCATGTTTACAGGGAGCCATCCGATTACGTAGAAAATGTGGAATGCGGTGGTCGTGGTCGGTGCATGCAGACCGGTGCTGGTAGACGCCGAATTAAGTAAGGAAAGATATCAAAAGCATAAGTAACACTCCTTACCAGGCGTTGTTACTCAAGTAAGTAGGCGTCTTATCACCCTTATCATCCCTGCCTAGACTCGCGCTTACCGACTTTCTTTCGTGCCACCGTCATCAATGCATGCGCGAAGGTCGTCAACATCCACTGAAGCTCCATGCAGTGCCAGTGAACACGTCGTCACAATAGTAATCCTCTGAGTGAAGATATGTGAGCAGCCTGAGGAGGAAGCTTTGGTGCATACCCATGGTACGTCTTCAGACGTCTCAAGTCTCAAGTATAAGTATTCTAATGAGACGTAACAGGTCGCATTTTCAGCCTACGTTTGCTTGAATCGAACAGAGATTTGACACATACTTCTATTCATGAATTACTGACGGTAGATACACGAACTCTTTGGAATTAACATCGATGCAAAGACTCGAAGCCAGCATGTCGATGCCATCCATCCAGGTACTAGTAAGCTATCTCGCGCCGGTCTGACTATGTCTCGCCGTCCCATATCTTGACGGACGTCCCCGAACCCGCTTGATCCCGTTCGATGAATATGGCCACCTCACATTCTCACACTCTGGTTTGGTGTTCACTGTCGGTTTTCGTTCACAATACGGTCATGCATGAATGCGCGGAATCGATACTCGGAAGACTCGACTTGGATCAACGATCTCTAGTCAGATTGTATTGCATCTGGTAGTAGCTCCTACCTCTTACAAGTACGTGGGCTATTGTATCGCGCGTGCTTGCTAAGGCTCAAATCAGAATCCTCTCACAGACAAGTATACTAGCACACTTACATATGCTTGAAGAGTCGACACTACCCGCAGCACACTGTATGCAAATTCAATAGTATTTCGCGTCTGCTGGCCGCTGACTTGTGCTTTACCGAACCTACGAAGGTCTTAGCGAGACGCCATACATGCAACTCGATACCAGACCCACGATAGAAGTGCTATCTGCCATGCATGGTCTGTTGATTCTCGGGACAAGTCAGATAGGTACGAGCCTGTTCTAGTTTTCTATAGCGTCGCAGTAAAACCGTATCTGGCAGCTTTGCGCAGGCATACACAGGACTGCAGCGCATCTCGAACTCACGACGTTCATGGGTCGCACAGCTTCGCTTGAAGATTGAACCTGCCGTCTTCCATATCACGGATACAGTACAGTTTGCGGTCAGTAAGCGCAGAAATGCGGTACGTAGAATACATTTGGATGGTGCCAAGTACGAGAGCTATATGACACGCTTTGATAGGCACTTCCAGGTGGAAATACGACCTGTGCAGCAGGACGCCCGTACCTGAATCCGTCCTAACATCGCTCTTGGATCCTTAGAGCGGAAGCGCATGGACTGTTGGCGAGGATGGGACGGTCTTGATGGAGTAAAGAGGATTGGTTTGGCGAGGGAGATATAGTCAACAACTCGCGAGGAGCGGCGGACACTATCTCTTCTCAGGAGATGAGGAAGGAACGAGCTGTCAACGTTCCAGTATCGAAGCTTCCGTACGGTCTTGTGAAAACACTTCCTCTCCCACGTTCATAGCGGAGCCTGGGGATATATACTGAGGGCCCATCGACAGTCGTTAGGCCCTTGCAGCTCTTTCTTACCCTCTACCACGCTACTATTCCTTGCCTTTCCGAGTCGGACTATCGCTATCTCCACGCTCCTTGAAAGCAATGATGCAGGATTCATCGCAGACAGACGAATTGCCCTCGTCTGCGAGATCAGACTTGGTAGAAGTCGTATGCGAACCGACGGATAACGAGGTTAGTGCTCGCACAAGCAGTGTTCGTCAACTTTGCTGCTGATCTAGGTTTATTGCTGGTCTAATTAGGTCGAGAGTTCAACAACTCAAGATCAGTCGTTAGCGCATGCATGGCTCCGGGCATGGTACGCGAATCGGCACATGAAAAAGGTTGCCCCTGTGCCAGTGGTGACGGAAAGCGAGGCGAGCACCCAAGGGACTAGGATATGTTGTCCTTACTAACAGGATCTATTGCTGGAACATGTAGGCGGGGAGATTGCTCGCTGCTCGCATACCCCCCGAGCTGTTCGATAACATCCTATTCTACGTTGACGTCAATCGTGCTTCGCAGCGTGAGTATATATGGGGCGAGCCCCCCAGGCGGAATCGAGGACACTCGGAAATAAGCTCGAACGATGTATTGACGGATCTCAAACAGTGCTCACTCGTCTGTCTCTTCTGGGCCAACAGGTGTCGGGAGCATATGTTCTCGGATAGAACTCTACTCATCAAGTCTTACGAGGATGCGGCAATATTCAGACAATATGTCGTTCAAGGGTGTCCTCGGCTTACACCGGTGCATAGGCTCATTAGAGACACATATGCCATTCAAGACTACAGCAGAGTATGGGCACCGCGAGGCTCAGAGAGACAATTGCAATCATCTTTTGTTCATCTCCTCTACATTCCCGCCATCCAAGACAAGCTTGTATACGTCTCGATCCACGGCCCCGTCCCGGACGGCTTCAACCCTGCGAAGCTCGACACACCCCACTGGGGTATACCGCCATGTATTGTCGTACCGAGCTCATTCCTGCAAAAACGAATTACAATCAAAAATGTCCATCTTCCTTCATTCTATCATGTTGCTAGATACATCAGACACTTTCCTTGCACCACCGATGTTTCGTTCGAGAGGATAACATGGGATGGGCAGACTCCTACTTACTTATTGCCACAAGCCTCCAATGAAATTACCTGTCAACGCAGACCACGCTCTCCGGAGATTGGGGCCAAATACTGCACCGACTCTGTTCACCTCGCTTCAACGGCTCTGATGATGAATCCGAATTGTCCGTTGCACCGACTCAGCGGCGAGGAACGTGCGTGGATGATCAAGTTCATGACGCTGCTGTGGGGCGACAAGAAAGCTCCCTACGTGTACATCGGTGAGCATCGCAATCAGTGACGCTATTCGCTTCCCATCGAGCGTACTGACGTCGAGCGCTCTTGCAGGATTCAACGTCTCGGAGCAAGCAACAACCATGCGCGCGAGCGTGTTTCATTTTGTATTCGAAGAAGCACCAGCCACGGACCGGCCGGACTCCGTTCTGAGCGTGATGGGCATCCACGCATACATCTCTAGCCTTCCTTTCAACTTCGATACTCTGGTCAACCACACCAGAACCCAACCCACCATCCGCGCCCTTGTCTTGCTGTTTGACTCCCTCGACTCTCTGCAAGAGTCCCTGAAACCTTTCCTTGAAGTGCTTACCCTTGCAAGCGAAACTATCGAGATTGTGCTCGCGTACGAGAAGGAGGAGCGCAGAGCAGTCGGCGTAGATCCGGCCACACTGGAGCCTGACGGTGCGTCGCCTGTTGCATTGATGCTACGCTTGCAGTACTGATTTCAGTTTGTCAGGTCGCATCTGGACAGACCTACCGGCGTCGACTCTGGATCTGTATGACGACAACGGCTACTTGAATAGCTTGCACATACTTCAATGCCAGCTCGAGAAGAAACCTCGAGGGAGGTTACACTGACACCCTGTATGTGCATCTCATTTTTGTCCCTTGCAACAGTTATGTCGCTAACACGCAGCATATCGGCAATAGACATGGCCTAGCACTATTATCTAGCCTCTGTACGCGTGTCCTTTCACACTTTTGCGCTGCGTTCTCGAGGTCGCCGTCATCGTTACCATCACCGAATGAAGCAAGCAATGTGGCCGCCAATGCCATCATATCTTGTGCTTTCTAATATGTATTGCACCCTTCAGCATCCCACAAGATATCGGCAATCATCGCATAGCTAACTAAATAAGATATACCATGTACTCGCGATTATAAAACTACACTTATCTTCAATTGTATGCGCACTTGATTCTTTACTTTAACCTCTGCCATTGACACGTGATGCATTCGAACGTCTACAGACTTGAATTCTGTCTCCACACTCAAGTGAGCTTCGAATGACTAGTATGTTCTACACATTGCAATCGTGGACTGAGGCTGAAACGTGACAATGTTAGCCTGAAGTCTCGAGCACCACCAACAAATACCGCACGAGCCTCTGCTGCATGCATTCGATGTGCTGATGGTTAGAAAAGGCTGCATGCTCATATGAAGCGAGTCTCACGCACCGTTAATATGAGCTACTCCACTGTTCCCTGCAGCTGAGCGCTTGATCGCTGACCATTGCGAGGTTGGCGAGTGGAGGTCAAGTACTATAATTGTCTGCACTGCCAGTGTCTCGGTCAGCATGGATGTTCAAGGGATTATCAGTGGACGCGCCTCACAGCGGTCCCAGCCATGCGACCAGTATACAGTCGCCTAGAGTAGGCTGTGTGAACGTGATATATTGGAGAAAATGTCCAGTGTTGCTATACGTGAGGCGCGATACACGAGCAAAGCGACGTAGAGCTTTCCGATGCTTGGAGAGGGATGGGGGTGCATGGGTGCGCATGTGGCGCGATCGAGGGGTGATCGGTGAGCGATCGCAGTGACAGATCTTGAAGCGAAGAGAGTCAATAGAAGTTGGATGGGGAACCGAGAGACCGGCATCTTGACGATCGATTGCCATGGATGAGAACATCGACGTCGTAAACCTTTTGAAGGTGAGAGGGATGTTGATGACGCTGAGAATCGATGAGCTGGGACAAATGATATGGGTGAAAGAGGGGATTGGAAAGCAAGGATGAAGGGAAAGAGGGGAGGTATGATGGGGAGAGAATATCTTGTGAGGAACACGAGAGGTCCAAGGCGACATGTCGGCGGGAGCGTAGCCAGAGCAGAGAGCGCAAAAGGATGCCACCTAAGTAGGTCGATGATAGGGTCGAGGTGGCCCACCGTCGCTACATAACCCACCAAGTGCGAGTACAACCTGTCTTGAATAAGATCAAACGCACTTCCTACATGGTCTTCGTACTCAGCTGCTTATACCACCCTCATAGCCTCTCCTCTCCCGAACCGATCCATTCCCAATCCTAGGATCATCAATAACCATCTCTATCAGCCTCGTACTCTCGCTCAGCGACAGCTCCACAAGAGGCCTTGAACCGATAAGACACCAAAAGATGAAAGTTGACTCCGACGTTGAGGCAAGGGAAGGTGCGCCTCGATCTCCCTAAGATGATGCTTGAGGGATAAAAAGACTATCCAAGTAGCAAGCCGACCAAGGTTGCAGAGCGATGTTGTTGATCCCAAAAGAAAATGTATCCCATGCTTGCAGACTACGGGGACCACGGTGAATCATTAGTACGCAGGCAGAGAAAACGCGACCAACGCAACCTCCGCAACTTCCCAACCATCAGCTCACACAATGCCTTATCATCCAGGACTATCCGGCCCCTTCGCATCTAGCCGTAAGTCCGCTTCATTCCGTTTATCGTGGCGTCTCAGTCGAACCTCTATTTAATCCCTCCTCATCGTCCACGTTGACGATTGTCAACGAGAACGATCAGGGCGGACAGAAAGAAATCTGCGAGGGTATCTTGTTCCCTCTGTTAAAGCGTGTGTGGCCAAGTTATAGAAGTAGAGATAGATTGTCGTATGCAGACAGTGAATCTAGCTGCACAAGATATGAGAATGGTGGTGGTCGTTGAGAGCGAAGCGTTACTGTACATAAGTAAGAGACATCCAATCGAGTAAGCAATTAACTGGCGCTTGTATTGCGGAGTTTAAACCTACGTAACGATCCGGTGTTACGGCGGTAAGCCAGAGTCTTACCGCTCTTACTGAAGAGGCGCTTACTTCTCCATCAAGTCTTTCCACTCACCTCGATCTGTCGCTCTGGTCGATAGTCCACTCTCCGCATTCATATTCTGGGAGAAAAAAATGCTCACTAATGCTTACACTACATCTAATCTACTATTTTTCATATCCAAAAAGGGTTAGATAAAGAGTAAACAAACTTTAAGTTCCTAACTTATTTTGTCATGACGAAAATTATGAAAAAATTGAAACGGCAGATGTCAAATTTTTGTAGACCAAAAAGATTGACCCGTCATTGTATTTTGTACTCTTTAGAATGTGAGCAGCTGTGTCACATTTTTATACACTCAAAATATAGAGCAAAATATAGAGAACTCAAGATTTCATTTTCATTTGACGATATACAAAATGATATTGCAGCTCTCGCTTTTGTTATCATTTCCGCTATTGTAAAAGTGTATACAAGAAATTACATTTTTCATATCATTTAATCAACTATTGTTCTTTACTTTTAATAAACTTTTAGAAGCAGTAAAATTGAACCCTGCAGCACTGGTAAAATAAAAAGGGCTGAATTATATTTTACAGCATAAAAATTTGAAAACAAATCGAAGGAAGCCGGAATAAGATTTTATCAATGATTTTGTCAGCTTAAAAATCAATTCATGATTGATTACATTTTTGTCTTCGTAAAAGTAAAGATACAATTTAAACTTTTTCATGTTGTAAAAATATGCAACAAATCATAAATGGACTTATTGTAACTCACTAATGACTAATGACTAATGACTAATGACTAATGACCAATGACTAAAGGCTAAATTAGACTATTCATGATTTTTTGCATATTTTTACAACATGAAAAAGTTTAAATGTATTGGGCAACATTGTATCTTTACTTTTACGAAGACAAAAATGTAATCAATCATGAATTGATTTTTAAGCTGACAAAATCATTGATAAAATCTTATTCCGGCTTCCTTCGATTTGTTTTCAAATTTTTATGCTGTAAAATATAATTCAGCCCTTTTTATTTTACCAGTGCTGCAGGGTTCAATTTTACTGCTTCTAAAAGTTTATTAAAAGTAAAGAACAATAGTTGATTAAATGATATGAAAAATGTAATTTCTTGTATACACTTTTACAATAGCGGAAATGATAACAAAAGCGAGAGCTGCAATATCATTTTGTATATCGTCAAATGAAAATGAAATCTTGAGTTCTCTATATTTTGCTCTATATTTTGAGTGTATAAAAATGTGACACAGCTGCTCACATTCTAAAGAGTACAAAATACAATGACGGGTCAATCTTTTTGGTCTACAAAAATTTGACATCTGCCGTTTCAATTTTTTCATAATTTTCGTCATGACAAAATAAGTTAGGAACTTAAAGTTTGTTTACTCTTTATCTAACCCTTTTTGGATATGAAAAATAGTAGATTAGACGTAGTGTTAGATACACATACTTCCGCAAAAACGATCACTGAAGAAGCAGCCGGCAGAACGGACCGATTTACTGGAAAAGTGCACATCGAGGGCAAGCTCCTGCTGGACGAGGGACGAGGATTTAAGCCGTCGGCTGTGATGGCATACATACTATGTGCTCCAGGAGATGGCATTCTTAGGTGCACCGCGGTACGTCATCTCCATTCAGTCGCTCACTCCTCCACAACACCATGTACGCAGTTACTCTGACAACAGAAACCGACCTCGTTGCACCGATCCACCCTCGAAACGTCTCTCCGTGTCACGTCTTCCCGCACTTCCCGAACATTCATGCCAACCGTTGGTTGGTGTAAGTGCTCGGAAAGGACGTTCATAGAGCTAGACCGCCTTTATCATGCCTCTGAACGACTGATACGCTTCTTGAAAGCCGTTGGCAGGAGTTTGTCGTGCTTATGGCCGCCAAATCAGGCTCGAGATGCTATCTAGGAGGAAAGGTATGTTGTCAGTGTCCGTCCCTTTATTCTAAACTATCTTCTCCTGTTTGGTAGCGAATACAAATTACGATTCCTGAGTGCAACGAAGAAAGAATCGTTCCAATCCAATCCTGTCCATTTATGGCGCTTGTCCGTCACACGTTTCGTTGCCAAACCGTGGGAATTAGTCTTTTGTTATGTTTTTTGTTACTTTCTTGTCTTTCTTTATTGCTTTCTTATTCTTATCTTATATATATCTTATTACGACTGCCATTGTTTTACCTTATGTTATTGTTTTCGCTGTAGTCACTGTAGTAGGACTGGTTTTATAATATAACAGAATACCCAATCTTTTCATTTGCCGTGTTCCAATTACATCAAGATCAAGAAGCTTATGTGACGTACAGATCATCAAGGACCATTGCGTGGAAGTGTAGGGGGACGGCCCGCATGTCTTACAAAGGTAAGTATATAAAATCCACCGATCGCGCGTTCAACGTTCTCAAACCGGTCTACCTCTGTAACGGGCGGCACTGGGTCCGACAACTCTAGTGGTTTGTTAGGCCACGTCTACCTCTGTAACGGGCGGCACTGGGTCCGACAACTCTAGTGGTTTGTTAGGCCACGTAACGGTCTTGACCGTTCCGCAGCTGTGGAGGATGCCAGGTCCGTTGTCCGTGGGCCAGAACGAGTCAACCAGTCGTCACCGCACACCTCGTTTATCCATTCAATTCGCTCTGCCCATATATCGAGTGCTTTCGGCCCTTCCCTCCTGACAATGATGCTGTCAAGTGTCAGCAGCTCGTAACGAAACCCAATCTGACAAAGTTCCCATGTGATCTCTCTGCAGGTACGCAGACCGACTACCTCTCCTGCGAGTTCCTCGCCACTCCATGTACTCGCTTGCCGTGCAACGTCCTTCCGCCCCATACCCCAGACTTCTTTCAGCGCTTTCAGTACGTCCATGTGGTTTTCCTTCCGTGGATTCGCACCAAATGCCAGGTACTCGCGCCAACTGGTTGAAGTTATCATTCGTCGCCGTTTGTCGTCGATGACGAGTAGAAGCCAGTCAATTCGGATACGTGTCCAATTCTTGACGTAGGTGCTTCGAGTCTCCGCCTTTGCAGGTGCCATCAGCATGTTTGCATCGGGAACGAAGTATCCCCAGGGTTTCTTCGACGTGTTGTTCGGGCCAGTTGTGTTTTGCCACACGGTTTTCCATGACAGCACCATCTCCGGAATACCGTCTGCGCCTTCATGATCCAACTCGGTAAATTTCGATCGGCCGCTGCGCCCTGGCTTGGTCGTGGGGTCTGTCACATTTGTTAGTATCGGATATCTTTTTTTTCCTTGTCTACTTACATGGTTTCGTTCGCGCGGTGTGCGATTTCTCGTGTCGCGACGCACTCCCCCCTTCTACAGCTTGGTTCCGCTGGCTGTTTTCCTGCGTCTGGGACCCGGGCAGGGCTGTGTTGTCGCTCACCGCGATGCCGTAATCTTGAGGTAGTGGTACTGCTTCCACGTCAGCGCACACGTGCCCTTGGCGGTAAATGGTGAGAAGCTGTTTCACGCCAGGAATGCCTGTGTATAGTTCAGCACTGGCCGGTCGGTTTTCCATAGAAAATCCCGTGGGCGGAGATATGTTGACAATGTCGACGACGAGACTGCAAGAGCCCACAAGCTCGTAACTCTGTCGCATATACCATACAGGGATTCCGGCTTGCGCGAGCTTCCCTGTCGTATCCCCGCTTGTTGTAAAGCATCCCATCAAATTCGCGTCCACCGGTGCGACACCGGGGGCCATTGAGAGGTTCTCCAGACGTGTATGCCACGTGATCCAAGCTAAGACCATGCAGTAGTGGCGCTCCACGCAGGTCAGCTGCTGGAGTAGATCACGTTTTGTACCTGGATGAGAAAGGCGATCGCGAGCTAGTTGGGCACTAACAATGAGTCGACGGAGTTCTGGGGTGTTGTCGTGATCGCCTTCGTATTCAACCAGTTCTGCTTTTAACCACTCGATAGCGTTGTCGACGGGTTCCAGACGTTCAGGTCTAAGCGTGAACATTTGTAAGCTGTTGCCGGTTCTGTAGTCCACGTAGTCGTCGTCGTTCGGGGGAGCCCATGTTTGCGTCTGGCGAGTCGGACAGGATTGACGAGGAATGCATGATAAGTATTCTGTGCGTACGTCGTCAGAGAACAGCTGCGGCCAGTTCAAGGGGTCTTCTTTTCCAAACTTTCCGTCCGTCTTCACTCGAACGACTACGCGTCCTATCGGTGGCTCGGGGACAAAGGTCGTGTTTGGAGACGTGATGACATATTTATCGTCTAATGCCGTTGCTGCGGTTAAAGCGTCGTTCCATTTAACGACCACTGTGACCGCAGTAAGTATTTTATTAACTATTAACGTTAGTTCTGCTTACGCGGTGTGCTGTTCTCTTGTGCAACCCCGGGAATCTGTTGGATGAATTCCATGATCTAGCTCGTGTCATTCAGTACGTTCACACTCTTCGTTATGCGGTGGGCTCTTTCGCACCTTGAGACGGTGACCGGTTGCAGTTGTTTGTCGATTCCCTGGTTGACCATCTGGTATTTAGCACCCGTTTATAAATCTACATGACATATGGTGGCCTACTTTTCAGAACGCACTGCGCTTCACCGCGCGTGTACGGTATAGTGTCGCGAAAGCTGATAGTTCTGCTGCACCTTAATCGGTAGTCAGGTTGTTATTAATTTATATAGTAGACGTTATCTCGCTCACCGATACTATGAGAACTGAGCTCTTAGCAGTGATTGAGTCAGTGAATAGCTTTGGCACTGTTCTAACGTATTGTCTGTATGTTTCCCTCAGCATGAATGATTCAGTAGCACTTACCTTCTATCCCACGTGTATCACAGACCCGACCGTCGGTCGTTCACCCGTGAGCAATACTCGGGTGTACAGTTCGTTGGATGTTTGCTCACCTTCGTGATCGACGGGGATGTCACCCGCGTCGATTGATCTATCGTATGCAACACGCTTCTCAGCCCTCCTCTTTGCTATTCAGCTTCACCTGCGATGGGGTTCGGCGTGCAAAACGGTCAAGAGAGACGGTTTTGACGGTTTGAGTCTTGTGAGTGCAGGCCAAGAGAGGCGTGCAGCGTCGACTTCAAGATAACAAGTTAAGAGCGTCGCAAGCTGTGTTAACTCTTGTGAGTACGTGGTTATACAATACTTGATGCGTACTTACAGAGTACAGAGTGTAGATCCAGTACGAATAACGCGAAGTGAGATTGAGGACAACTGAATGCAGGTAAGCAGACGATTGAAGTCAGCTATGGTTTGACGCTCACGAGCTAAAACATTCGGTGATGCAAGCGCTTCGTACTTAGACATTCGCGCAGCTCTCCGTGCTACGTCTTGTCGGCATCCGGTAAGCCCCCTGTTTTCCTCAGTCGTTCTATGTGATACTTCAGCGAGTCTTTGTTTCGTTAGATGCCATTTGGTCGCTCGCACGCCTCTCTTGGCCTGCTCTCTCAAGTCGCACACCGATGTCTCTCTTGACCTCTGGTGTTGCTGGTCGTGCCTTCCACTCGCCCGCACGCCTCTCTTGGCCTGCTCTCTCAAGTCGCACACCGACGTCTCTCTTGACCTCTGGTGTTGCTGGTCGTGGCTTTCACTCGCTCGCATGCCTCTCTTGGCCTGCTCTAAATTCGCATATCTGGACCCTATATCTAACTACGACGATACTGATCGAACATTAAACGGCGTCGAATGTGGCGGTCTGTGGGAGGGGGGTGTTAGCGGTTGAATTGAAGAGGACTGGGAGTATACGCAACTGTGAGTATTGCTTTTTGTGTGTCAGCCGTAGTAGCACCTCACGATCTTACGGTGCATTTTGCAACTGTTGTGCTCGAAGGCTTCCCAGTCAAAGTCGATCAACGCTCAATGCGGACTGGGATCGGGTGAGTTGCGTTAATGTCGGTTTTGTCTGTATAGCTAGGAATTTGCTCACCTGCCATCCCCGACTTTAGTCGCTTAACGCTGTCCAATGCATACCTCGATCCCGGTCTCTGTACATGGTGGCCGTCACTCCTCACGTTACTCGGGATCCTCCAATCTCCCTCTTCCCGGTTCGATCGATCTGCGTGCGCTGTCGACAACGTGGGTCCCGGCCTCGATAGGCTGATGTGCTTGGATGGCTCTTCTCAGTGCGCCTTTGTACGATATGATCCCATGGGTCCCAACTTCTGGGTCGATGCAATGCTTCCTTTGATGGCATGGTCAGTCACCTTGTCTTCCGTTTCAGGTGGGCTTTCGATATCCTTCACTTGTCGACCATTGGGAGTTGTTTTCGTTTTGAAACGACGGTAAGTGTGTCGGATTATTAGGTCACTGGTAACATTGGCGTGCTAATTTAATCGTAGAGATGTTCGGACCCGTCTCTCCTGTGTATGTTCCGGAAAGCTCGCCTGTACTCTCCGGTCTTCGTCTTCTGCCCTCTGACGGCAGACACAGTCACCACCCCCACCTTTATTCGTATGATCGACCTCATCCTCGTCATGAGTTCCGACTTCCCGGATGTACCACTTATGTTTTTTTGCACGATCCTTACTTCGTTCGAGAGTCCCCTGCCACTGTCTTCGACCGTCGTTTGGATTGCGAGGATAGTTCCGCGCAAGGTATGTGTTTGCGGTTATATTTGGTTTGTTGTCTAATGACGTTAATCCCACATAGAGGTTCGAGGTCTAACCCTTCTTCGTCCTGGTGATGCTGTATTGTGTCGTAGCATCCTCGGTAACGGCAACCCAGAAGAGGATGTGCTTTATGCCTTTAACGGCATGTTGTGAGTGTGACCGTTACTATAAATCATTAGTAATTCTAACCATTGTTTTATTAGCATAACGCACGAAGCTGTACTTTACATGCGTGCTTTCACGAAGGCGGGCTACACTGCTACCGAGGTTTACGACCTGGTCACTGAAGCGTTGCATCGTAAACAATTGTCCTGACCAAGTACTTGTCTCGGTGGTGAATGTATGTCCCTGTTCCAACGGGCTTCGAGATGCTAAAGATTGTACCGGTAACGCCGTCATCGCCTCCCCTCCGATGTAGGGGGGCGGCGGGTGTGTTTTATCTCAATGCCATCGGTCTCGCATACCTGTCGAACGCCGAGTGATGTGTCTGACGGTGAGCAGAGCCGTGGCCATCTGCTTCTGAGCTAAGTCTGAGTTCGTATATCATTGTCTAATTGCAGGTCATAGGTTACTGCATGCTGGTACTTGAGCCAAGGCGTTCGCTTTATCACGCCCATGTCCTGCCTCTTTCGTTTGCACGAATGTATGGTACGACATCGTTCCAACAGGCGTTCTCATGATGCAGATGTCGGTCGATAGGTCTCGCCCTTGATGTGGATCGACCGTTTTGGATGTACCGATCCTGTTCACGAAGTCCATGGAGCCCGCCGTCACTGTCGACTATCTATTTCGGTTCAGTGATATTCGAATGGGGCGTGTTATCTTCTTCAAGTATATCAAGCCAGGCGAGTTCCCTCCTGGGTCGTTTGCTATCGGGTGCTCCGTTCGGTTTCATCAAACTTCGTTACCATTGGTCATCATTGGTGCATCATCGTGCTCGCCGTGGCCGTTTATGATTCGATCCCCTTGCCTGTCAGCCACCGGCGCATTTGTGCGGCGGCCAATGCTTGGGAGTCATATATGGAACCGGTCACAATGCCCTCTGTCCTCGCAACTCACCCACCCTCAATCTCATACTGACAGTCGTTTCGTCGAGATATACGGTGAGTACCGACCTATGTATGTTTCATGGCTTTGTTTTGTTTTGTTTTCGTGGTACCGTGTATGTACCTTCTGCGAGGACGTCTACCTGGTGCTCGGCAGATTCCACGCTACGCGATGTAAATTCATTGCAAACGATTCGTGAGTTTTATATGTTTTATAAGCATGGGATGGCAGTCTGTATTGACTTTTGTATGTTCCGTCCAGGTGCTCTTGCATTTTTATAGGCCCATGGCCATGTTGAGCTCATGTTGTCTCCTCGTACGTCTTTCATTGCGGTAACTTTGTTTTGCACTGTTTCGCCCGGCTTAAGGTAAGCAAGATTACGAGCAGATTGGAACAAGCGCTGTTCAGATGGCGCTTGTTCCAAACTCGTCGTAATCTTGCTTATGCAGGCGTTTCCGGATATTCTGCCTGTCAACCTTGTCGATAGTTGCTGACGCTCGTGTTTTTTATCCAGATCCATAGTTATAGTTCATATCGACAGTTACATGTCTTCAAGTCGAGCTCGCTACAGTACGTTTAATTTTAAACCTGTTCTGGCACTGCATCTGCTAACGTTTTTCGGTTCTTCGCTGTCTATAGTTTTCTCTCCTTCCATTACCCCCCTCCGTTTCAAGGATTCATTGTCACACACATATCTATCCTTTTGGCATGGGCGCGCGTTGTTTGATGAGTACTGACACTTTGTTATACGTAGATGACTCTGCCAACCGAATACCCTGTCCATGTAGACGCAGAGTCGCCTGTCCTTGCGGGGCTTACCCGTCTTGAGATTCCAGACAGAAACCCCCTGCTGCCACCCTTGTACGCGTATAATGGGGACCATCCACACCATCGGCTCCGTCCTCCCAACCGTAGGACGTATGTTTACCTGGTGGATTCTTCGCCGAAGGGCAAGGAGACAGCCATCAAGATTGCTAATTCTATGAAGGTTCCCGCTGGGCCAATCTCCGGTGTGTACATCTTTATGCGTATCTGGTCCCTGCATTAATAATTCATTCTCTAGGGCTTCGGGGTCTGCCGCAGATCCGACCGGGCGATGCTCTATTAGGTCGAAGTATTCTCGCTCAGGGTGATCCCAACGAGGACTGTCTTCAACTGCTGGGCGGTGTAGAATATGTCTTGTTCCGTGTGGTCTTCGAGTCATTTACTGAAGTTGTCTTGCAGTCTGAGAAAGGACGCTCACAAGTACCTCAATGCACTCGCGGCGGCGGGTCACACTCTCGACGACGTCAAACAGTTGGTCGACGACATCGTCCGTGCTCGCGACGATATGATCGGCACTCGTGCCGAGCGGGTCGAGAACGGGGGCATTACTAGATTTGAAAATCATTGGCGTGCAGAGCCGTTGAAGGGTGCGCCACGCTGTTATGGTCTTAACAACATGGTACAGCGACCGCGTCGAGTTGAGAGTACCCCGGCTAAGCTCAAGACGTTCGACGATTGCCACGATGCCTATCAAAAATCTGTGCATCTCTTCGTTGGGGTAAGTCTTTTCTTCTGGTCTCGTTTTGTTACTTTACTTATCCATGTGTGCAGGCGAACACGAGATTTAACAGTCTTGCGTTTAGAATGCAGGCACCGGTTGATCTTCTGAAGGCCTCTGCAGATTACGCGGATCAAGTGAACGCTCCTCATCTCGGGAGCGACGATTGCACGCAGTGGGGTCCTTCGCAACTTAATTGCGCTGACGCCCAGAAGAGCAATGAGGGTGCGTTTTTTGTTGTGTGATATAGCCCTTGAGCTTACGTTGTTATAGAACGTGAACTCTCCGAGATGGGTTCATTCGGGGGGAGTCATGAGGATGAGCATGACTTCGGCGCTGGCCTCTCTGCTGGTCTAGCACTCTCTGACCTTAGTGAGAACGACGACTGTGAACCCGGACGCCTTCATTTCCTTGGCATTGGTGTCTGGTGGAAGCTTGAGTACATGTCGCAGCTTTTTTTTTTCTGGTCTGCTGCGTCACGGAGGTACGGCCCCTCTTGTCCCTCAGGATCAAGAGTTGCAGGGATGGGAGATCCGTCTCAACTTCATCAGCTATCCCTCCACCCCCTTCGTCACCGGTGAAGCCAAGCGTCCACTCGGTTCCCACCCATACCAGCCTTTGCCAGTTCACATCACTCCCGAGATGACAGGTGCCCCAGTGTTCTCCGCTCCTGGTTCCCTTTGGACAAATCATGCGACATACGCACAGGACGGCTGGGTTGGCATGACACCTCAGGCCCATCTCAACTTTATGGTTCGTGCTATGTATCGACGCTCTCTTTTGTTATCTCGTCAAACCTAAGTATTATTAGGCTCGCTCGCTGTACCAATACTCGCACTGGATAATGTCACAGCTTCCTGCGTACTATGGCGTTGAGATTGATGCAAATCAGTTCATGCCTGCGTTCAGTTTCCTTCAAGACGGTCAACGTGTTCAGGCGAAACTGTGGCCTCTGGCCCCCAACAACGACGTGCGACACCCATTTGACGACCGACACAAATCTGCCCAGGACAGTTTACTTATTAAGCAGTACAACCGTCTTATGCAATGTATTCCTTTATTGAAGCGTAACAAATACGCCGAGTGGGACGTGACGGAACGCGCATTTGGCTCTCGACAAAACGGTATGTGCATGCGACTCCGATCCTGTATTTTCCAAGCTCATGTACTGTAACTAGACTCGCAGACTAAGACCAAGCGAGGGATTGACCACGTCAGCCAGCCTGAGGATGTTACGGCTAAACGTAGGTTTATTTTGTACTCTGGTGCTTTGCACAGCACTTACACCAAACAGGACCACGCGCGACGGAGCTACTGGTCTCTCACGTCAAGTCTCAAGTAGCCCTGAACCTTCCGATGGCTAATCAGAAGCTTCATTACCTGTCGCCGTTTACATCTGGTCCCTCGAGTGGAACGAGAAGTCAGCAAGCTCGTGCTGCACGTAGGCCTACAAACCTTCGCACTATACCTGAACGTGACGAAGAATCCGAGGAGGGTCCCTCTAGGCAGCGTCCAGTCAGCTCACCGCCACGTTTGCGTAGATCCAGGAGACTGGCTCCAATTTTCGAGAGTAGCGATGAGAGTGAGGATGAAGAGGGCGTACCCCGCTCTATGCCGTCTCAGCTGCATTCGCAACCTCGTCCGTACTTCCGCACAGCACCTATAGTTCATTCCGACGATGAAGAGCAGGTGGACCTTGATGAACAGTTAGCTGTAGCCGGCGGTGTCCGTGCTGAGCCGGATGTTTCCAAAGATGCCATGGATGTAGACAGCGTGTTGGACTTCGTTTTACAAGCTGTCTCTTCAGCGGCCCGACTCACTCAGGAAGAGGATGTAGCCATGCCAGGACCAAATATCGCACCGCCTACCGCCTCTGAGTTGGAGAGCTCAACATCTCGGCAGCCAATACCGATCGCAACGGCTCCTACTCGGCATAACCTGCTGGATACTGGCTCCCAACCAGGCCCCTCAACTTCTGCGCCACCTGTTGTCCCGTCTCGCCGTTACCAATCGTCGCAAGACTCGCTGGTACCTTCTGCAGCCGTTATGTCTACTCGCTCGCGTAACGCGTTTCCTTTCTCAACCCCTGAAGACTACATTTCACCAGCAAGCCCGCCCCTGCCTGTCTCATCTCCACCGCGTGTTCCCTGTTCCAGGAAAAAGGTAAGCTTACAGTGGCCTATTACCATTCATTCACTCATCGTCATTTGTAGGTTGTTTCTATCCATCCTCCTGTATCATCTGGGTGGCGTAAGTTATTTGACTGCGTACTATTGTCCCCTCGTTCGTTGTTACCCAAACACTCCTCTTCTGTAGCTGTACCTTCTAGCCATTCATCTCAGACCCCCTCTGTGAGCCTGTCCGACGTGGTTGCACCTCTTCCAGATACCGGTCCTTCTAGATCAGGATCACCACCTTTATCTGTGACCGGCTCTGTAGTAAATAAGGCCTCGAACTCTCGCGAGTTTTGTAGTAAGCACCATAGTTAGTTTGTATATTGTACTGGAGTGACTCATTGTGTTCGTAGGACAAAAACTACTTCATAGCTTGTTTTCGACTCCGTTGGACGACGCTTTTGCTGCTCTCGCTAAGTTCAACGTCAACACCCAGTCAAGTGAAGTGCTCGTGGATGCTCTGTCAGTCATGGACACCCTCGATTTGAAATACGACAAGGCTCTCAATTTATCCATGAACTGTCGGGACATCGCTTCGTATTCCGCTTCAGTGAAGGACCTAAAGGCCTACTGTCACGGAACTGCCCTTTGGATCAACTTCTACCGACAGCGGGTCATGCTATCGGAGTTCCGTATACTCGACGAAATCGAGAACCTGCTGGAGGACCGGTGTCCTACTATCCTTGACGCCCCCGATGATTCCGATAGCAGCGACTGGCTAGTCAAGCTGGTAAATCGTGTGAGAGGGCTTATCACATGCGGAGTTATCATGGAGATTGATTCAAAGGAGTACTTTCCCTGCGGCGCGGCTGGTGGCACCGTTTTTATCGAAAGCTCGCAAGCGTTGCGTAAACGCAAGTACCTCCCCGAGCATCAACGGAATGACATGACACTTGCCTACATCAGCCGCATTCTCCACGTTTGGTTCGGTGGCAGTTCTTCGTTCTCTTCCCAGGCAAGGACGGCACTCGTTCGGATATTCGTTGACCGACTGGGGTCGGGATGTCTATTACTCCCAGAGGTCTGGCGGGTGTATGATGAACTACCAAATTTCCTCTTCGCTCCGCAGTGCGCTAAGTTCACCAACGCGAATTGCAAGAGTGCTAAATTTATGTCAGAGCACCTGGACGACTTTGACTTTGAGCTCCTTCAACAGACCCTCTGCAGCTCTGACATTCTCACTCGCTTTGACGCACTCGAAACTGCATACGTGGAGATGTACACGGCGACATGTGCTCACGCCGACGCTATTCTCGCGACACGAACGTCTGCGCCTAACTTGAAGCGGCTCTTGATATCTCTCACGTCGGAAGTTCACGCGAGGCGACTTGCACAGCAGGAGAAGAAGAAGAAGAAAGAAGAAGCAAAGAAACAAGCACAAGCTAAGAAACAGGCGGCTGCCGGCAAGGTGTTAGTGGCGCAGACAGTGTCATCTCCAGTGGAAGACCTCGGCGCAACCTCTGCAGCTCATCATCCACAGAGCAACGCGGAGCCGCGTCTGCCACACCGTTCTCTGTCACCTTCCTCGTCTTCTTCGCACGCATCGTCACAAGTGGCTAAAACCGTCAAGTTTCTCAAAGACGCTCTTATTGCTGGCAACGCTTTCGCACAGGAGAAGTCTCGTTCATCGTTGAATAAGGCACAACGAGATATCTTTGACGAAGGAGACTACTATCAACCCATCCGAGAGATTGGACCCTCGAGAGCGATCATGAACCGCGGATTGAAGCTTAAATTTGCCAAAACGAAAGCTGGCTTCTTTTCCCTCATGCTGTTTCGATTTATCCACTTCAACTCTGGTGCCTTCCTGGCGTGTCCCCCTGACCTCCGCGAAGTCCAGTTTGAATCTATTGCCGCATTCGAAACATATCTACAACAACTCCGCCTTCGTTTCCCCGATGAAGGAGACTCCTACTTCTGTAACTCTGCCGCTTACGGACAGCCTGTGTCTCAGCGGACTCTCGATCGTTATCAAGATTACTGGGAGACCTCTCAACGTGACGACTTTACTTGGCCCCCGAACCGGAACTTTGCCGTTACATACAACTTCTACAAACGATACACGCCGTCTGTCGTCATTGGAGTTGACGCGGATGGAAATAATATCGTCAAAAAGCTGTGGACTGGTGTTGGGAAGCTCAATAGGTACTTGTTTGTCGCTGACATGTGCCAGGCTGGTCTGGTGGATCTTCCAACGGTCGAGGACGTTGCAGCCATTGCTGCCTTTCTCAATAAAGGTGCTGCCCGCGGCCTTCATGTTTTGGATTACCTTTCGGAAGGTGGTACGGGACCGCTCGTCCAGGCTGCCTTTGTAACCTTTTACGAAGCTGTCAGGAGTGAGCTGACGGAGGAGCAGCAAGTCGAGTTTCAATGGAATCCCATTACAGCAGAGCACACGCTCTGTAAGATTACTCGCATTCTGCGCAAGCACCGTTATTGGTGAGTACCATTCGTTTATGTCAGATGCTCTACAGCTTACAATACGGATAAATTGCCTAAACCATGTGATGATACGCACTTCGTATATTAATTACAGCTTGTCCTGATTCGTAAGCTTTTAATCCGACTACCTCTGATCAAGCATTAATCGTTTCGTGCTCACTTGCTCGTATCCTACCCTCTGACTGTTAACACTGAGAACAAAATCCTCTGTTTGTCGTATCAAGAGCATTTGCACATGAGCGGCGTGAATACTATACTTGAACCTCCGTTCTAGCTGTCCGTAGCCATCGTTTGCATTTTATCATCTAATCTCATTCTCTTCATTGCTTCGCTGGTTCTCTCTCCTTCATCTTCCAACGACCCGTACCCTACCTTCCTCTTCACCTTCTTGGCTTCCGCTGTTGATCTCACCGGGACTTTCAGCCTCTCAAACACTTCGTTATTCAAATCCTACTGGCTGGTAAGTATCAAGTCATCTGTGCTGGAGTTGACGCTCACCTCTTGCACTTGTCTGCTTAGCACGCATACAGACCTGAGTTTACTCAGCATGATGAAGCGACCCTTAGATATCGGCACCGTGCAAAACGAGACTTGAACCTCGACTAACAAACCAGGTTTAATTACCATTGGACTACAAGGTATGTAGCGGCATCTGTTGGTATGTGAAAAAAAAACTCATTGACAAATTTTCGATGAATTTACCCGTCGCTGTTGCACATCTTCTCATAATACTGTACCTGGTTGTCCTCCGTGTGGTACCCTCCTTTTGCTTTTGATTGAAGCAGTTTAAGGGAATCCACCGATTCAGGTATGTCCAGTTGGTCGTACTGCATTACCAGGTAGTTGGGTGTGAGATATCGGTTTGCGAACTCGAGGCATAACAGGTCTTCGTCGATGACGGGCTTCCATTCGTTGAGTGAATCCGTGGGTAGGTGTGCTGCAAATCGCGAATGAAGCGCAATAATAGCCCTCACGCTCCCATCGAACTCGTCACAGCCCAGACCGGTCAGAACAACGGACTGCTTCGCAGTTGAAGGATTTCTGGTCAGTCTAGAGCAACATGTGTTATCAGTATACTGCGCACGCTTGTGATGTGAAACTTACTGTTCTTCCCTAGTTATAGGGGGCAGGTTCGCTCGTAACACATACCCTTGTACCCTGAACACGACTTCTTCTCTCTCGTCGCCGGTCACAGGGTACACTATATCTTTCTGGCCTTCCCTGTGAGTCCATAACTCGGTCGAGATGGTAATACGTTCCGGCTGTGTTATGAGGTCAGTGAATTCAAGCAAAGATAGTGCTATCGTATTGACATACTTGTCGAAATAGCCATAACTGTTTGTCTTTGTCTGGAGAGGCTGCTGCTTCCTGGAATACTTTACTCAATATTTCCTCTGTTGGCGTGGACTTGTAAGTATTTGTTGTCGTTAGCATTATTTCAAGTTAGTTACTAACTGTAGATGTTTCGTCGCGTGTAGAGAAGACTGAGGGCCATCGTTGTCTCAAAATAATGAGGTCCGCTGTGCACGAATGTTCTCGTCTTCGGCAGTAAGAACACTAAGGTAAGCTCACAAGCTTCTTTGGCCATTGGTTGTGTCTTATTTGCCAGTCTTTGTCTCGTTGACGTTTGCAATGTTCAAGATTTACTTGATGCATTTACTTTGGCAGTGGCCGTTTCGATTTTATTTGCTACCACATCTCACGGTGACCGCAGCGCGTACAGTCAACAGATCTCTCAACTTGTTATCGGGGCACTGCATGCGCCGTGTGGACGTGATAGGCATATTGTCCCTGAGCAACTCCGTCGGCACGCCGATTTGTCATCTCGGAATATGATAGCCGTCTCTCCGGGTTGGTGAATCAGTTTCAGTCTGTTTGTTTGGTACAATGCTCATCATCTTTGACGTAGGGGGTCATTGTTTATCGTCAAGCCTATTTGATATTCTGTGCCTGATTTGCCTCGAAGGTGTGCAACATTGCCTTGGATTGGACAGGTAAACGTTATCTGCGCCGTGCCGTCTATGCACATGATACGAAACAATTTATGCTCTCCACCTGTATGGTGTCAGGTCTGATCTTCTTGCTATCTCTGTCATTTGACAGAAACTGCCGTCGATCTGCCTTTTGTGTTCCGAGACCTTATCTGTTTTGTCCAATAGGTTAATCAGTATTGCTGAGCACGGCCGAATTGTACCGCCTGGAATTCAGGCCGACCGATGTGATATTGGAAGGTGTCGCCATATCCGAGTCATTCTGTAAAATTGTGTCGTTATCTGCTTACTCCACCACCACAAGGTCATCTTTGCTTTGTCTCGCCGCACCTATCTATCAGACTCGTTCATCCTCTCCCAGATACAACCTCAAAGTATCTTCTACTCCTTCGTCCACATCGCGACACCTCAGTCCACAATTTCACTCATACAATGCCTCCTGCCAAGTGAGTGTTTTCTAGAGGCTCAATATCATTGGGACTTACTTCATCGTGTCCAAAGGGGTAGTGTGAAGAAAAAAGCATCTGTGCCAAATGTGTCGTCTCCCACCAACTTGAAGACCAATAGCGGTCATCAAACTCGGTAAACATTCAAGCGTGTTCCTTGGTTGACGGAGGAACTTAACATTTTTTTTGGCAGCAGCAAGGTTCATCACGTTGAGACAGACGAGTCTGAAGAGGAACCTCTAGCGTATGTTGTTTCAACGAACATTGCTTTTGACTTGTCTGATATCATTTTTGAGTAGCTCCAAACCGTCCACCCGCCGCAAAGCTGTGGAGGTAGAGGTCCCCCTTCTCAGTCCGGAGCAACGTCTACTTGTCGAGTAAGTTAAGTTATATTTATGGTGAACCGTGTGACTTATAGTTTGTAGAAGAAAGGCCCGCACATTTGTCGACGACGAAGCCTCCGAAGATGGCCGAATGTAAGCCTCACAGACCAATGGACCTTTACGTTTCTGATTCTCTAATTTCTTAGGGAGACCTCGTCGGATGAAGAGAATGATGAAGATAGAGCCTTCATTGACGATCGAGCTGAAGAGTACGCTTCTTTACTTCCTGGTCCGTATGTCTCACTAACGATTGTGCAGGGAGCTTGAAGAGGAGTCGGATGACCATGCGCTGGCAGACGTCCCTTCACCTGTTACTAAGACGTAAGTGGAAGATATAACTCCTCACCTTTATACTCATATGTTTCTAGTAAGAAGAAAGCTCGGGCTCCCATTAGCAAGGGCAAGGGCCGTGCCACGATTGACAGGTAGCTAACACCTGTTCCATAAAATCCATGCCCTCATATACTCATAGTAACAGTAGCGACAGCGAAAACGATAAGATCGAAGAACAGACTCCAGTCAAGAGGCGCGCTAAGAAGCCTGTGGTCGACAGCGACGACAGTTCCCTTGAGATCGTTGAGAAGGAGGAGGCGATCATGTCCATGGGTAAGGGCAAAGATAAGGCTTCACCTTCAAAGAAGAAGCCCGTACCTGCCAAGTCGGCTGGGGGAAAGAAGGCGTCGACCAATAAGCCCGTGAAGGATGTCGACAATGATGACGACGACATTGTCCTGGTCGAGAAGTGAGTTTGATTGGTAGACTCCGTCTGTTACCCTGATTTATGTTGCGCTTCTCAGACCTACCTCGCCTACCAAACGGAAGGGGGGTGTCACGGTTGAACAAGTCCCGCACAAGATAACGATGCCTGCCGTACCGAAGAAGTCCATGGCCACTTTAAGATCTGCTCCTCCTTTGATGGACCCCAAGAACAACCCCTTCGTAGTTCTCGACGATGATGAGAAGCCAGCTGTCGAGGATCAGTCTCCTAGGAAGAAGTAAGTCCTCTTACGTCTAGCCCTACTCTGAGATGCTTACTAAAGTTGGACGTTAGGGCAAGGTCCAATCACATCGTCTCAGACGAAGAGGAAAAGGAGACAAACGTTCAGGATACTCCGTGAGTCGTAACCCTTTGTCATTTACAAACACTGACAAGTTGTATTAGCGTTACAAGAATCAGCAAGCATTTGTAAGTAATGTTGTTCTTAGCACATAGTTCGTTGACTGAATATTGAACAGGAAAGCGAGTAACATCAAGCGCGAAGAGACGGAGTCCGAGGATTCCGAGCGAGAACTTCGTAAGCCAAAGCCTACCAAGAAGGAAGTCGTCAAGCAAACCGGTAAGGGCGGTCGCAAAGGGAAGAAGCCCGTCAAGACGGAGGAGGAAGAAGAGCCGGAGCCCGCTTTTGACAATCAGGAGCGTAAGCCGAAGAAACCCGTCAAGAAGGAGGAAGACCCCCAGCCGATGTCAGACGATCAGTCGGAGGAGACCGCTGTGAAGAGTGAAGAAGAAGATGTCGAGGAAGCCTTGCCTCCACCGGTCGAGGTGGTCTCGAACGTGAACGATCCCGAGCAACGTAAGTTTATGTGCTACACGTTGCTCGACACCTACGAGGGTCCTGGAGAACCTCCTGTGATCAGGTAAGATCCTTCGTACCTGCTGACTGTGGCCTTCTAATTCTATTCGCAGTTATGCTCGAGAAATCAACACCTGCTTCGGCAGCTACGGAGAGGACAGTAACCTACTTATCATGTTCAGACATGCAATGAGACGGGTCGGGATAGCCGAGAATGACCCAGCCTTTCCGTAAGTGGTTGTGATGGTGTGATGACGGTTGCAAACTCACACTATTATCGTCCAGGATTCTGAAACAAATCACCGTTCAGGCCGCCTTCGGCCGTTTCTTGTACAACCTAGCCCGTGTTCACCATACCGACATCGATGTGGAAATCACCAAGACCCCTAAGGGCTACCCCCAGCCAATCTACCGGTGCCTCTCCAACATGATCGGTTTCCGCGCGTTCGACCCTAAAGATCCGGTGGCCTTCACGATGTGGGGCACCGTCTTGGATAGCAAGTTGTTCACTCCGGTGGAAATTCACACCAAGGATGGGCGGGTACTTTACCAGCGGTACATAGTGATCATTCCCCTCAGCATGGAATTCCAGCGTACCATGAACACCATCGCGAACATCTGGGACGAGGACGTTATCGGGTTTAGTGCTGGTAACTTTGGACTGACGTTCAGTACAGTTCCAAGTCCTCTTAACTTTGGTGAGTGAGCTATAACGTTGTCGACCACGACCCTGATCTGATTGCATCAGACGAGGGATCTGCTCCCCGCTCTCCAAGGAAGAACCGCAAGCCTGCTGCCCGAGGCCAGTCTGAGGAGCCTGACCTCCGGCTGCCCTCGCGTAGCGTCGGCAGCAAGCCAATTGTTGGTGCCAAGAACCCTTCGGTCAACACTCAGGATCAAATCAAAGCTTTGGCTGCTCAAGGGATGTCATGGACGTCGGCGCAAGGTGTGTGATAATTTCTCTTGATAGCTATTATTGTTTACTCAATCATATCGCAACAGTGCCCATCTACGACTTGACTCAAGCTGTACGTTCGGATAATCCCCCCGCCTGCAACCAAGAGACTCTGTCGGGCGCAACTGAGTGGATTCATGGTGAAATTCCCGATGACTCTTACGTTTGCCTTCACTACGTTCCCGGACAGCATGATCATGGTACAGGGCACAAGGACGTTCAATTTAACCTCTTGCGTGTAGTGGTGATGGCGACTCCTTCTAAATAGATAACAACCTTCTAGATGCTCAAAGTAGCACTATAGATGTTTCTTGAATGACGACAAATTTGTGAGATTGATAACTGGTGGAGAGACGTGCTGTGAATAAATTAAACCGACGCAACAATATTATTTAAGACTCAACAGTATTCTTTGGACGGAGCGAACACCGAAAGAGAGCAGGACAATATATAAGAGGTGGATGGGGGCCTTATGACCGACCTGTCTGTCCTTTGCCCATTCTTATTCCCCTACAATGGTCGCGTTCTCAAAAATCGTGGAAGTCGGCGAGCCGTTTCTGCAGATTCTACGCTATCTCCATGCTACTGCCATCTATCGCCTCATGAGGGTGTCAAAGACTTTCCGCGCAGCTGTGGAAGCTGCCCGTCCAAATATCTTCAACATCTATCGTCAGCTGGGTCACTACTTCGACAATCCCAACGACTTTCGTCACATGCAGTCACGTACCGGCGCAATCATCTCCGGATCGTTTGCTCTCCAATTCTTCCGTCGCTTGCAGTGGAACGGCTCCGACATGGACCTCTATGTTGGAAAGGCTGCCAGGCATGAGGTGGGACAGTGGCTTCTCAACAACGGCTACACTTACACGCCCAGGCCTGCCATGGTCCACGACGTCACTCACGAGGAACTAGCCCCTGCCCAGCATACAGACTACCTCATGGCTATTGAACATCTTGCTGAGGCCCCGGTGAACGGTGAAGGGTATCTGCATGGTGTGGCTGGAGTGTTAGATTTCATGCGGTATGTTGAGGGAGACCTAGAGGGAAGGAAGGTACAGCTGGTAGTGGTTGAGGAGTGTCCTATGGCAACGATCATGAACTTCCATTCTAGTAAGCTCCCTTCCTATTTCTTCGTACCGTGTTAACCAACTGTCGTAGCTGTCGTCATGAATTTCATCACCTTCAACACCGCTTACTGTTTGTATGCTAAAGCTTCGACAAGAGCTCTCATCAACTTAGTCCTGAAGGACCCGACCGAATCCATTTGGCGTGCGTTGCACAAGTACGAATCTCGCGGATACCATACCAGACGGTTGGTTTATGGACGCACGAAATCACTGTTCTACGACGACCTAGTCCGTTGGGTTGGAGATGGACAGAGTTGGCGCATCCCTTTGGCCGATATAGGGTTCGCGTCTGAAGTGGCAAAGCGTGCAGACCCAGTTTCGGTAACCTCCTGGTCTTTAGCGACCTATCCACTGGATTACCACCGGACACATTTCCGGGTATGTGCAAACGAACCGTCAGTGTTTCCCATTGTTGTGGGTACGGTCAGTGCTGCAGCGGTCATCCGTAAGATCATCCTCACCGCTGGTCAAACGGAGGCCTGGCACGAGAACGAGCCCACAACCACGGGGGGCGACAAGTGAGTGAACGTATTTGTACGAGATCAACTATCTACTGACTGTTTGCTTGGCAGTGATACTCAAATCGTTGTCGAAGCGATGCTAAAGTATTACCAGAGGGGGTTGTATAAAGACGTTCACGGGAAATGGCTCTTTCCTTGAATCCAGATTTAGAGTACGATGGACCCGTCAATGGTCGTAGATATCTTTCCTGTATTCTCAACGTATTAAATACTCTCAAAAATCAAGTCTTGTATTTTGAAAATGGCTGATTGGAGCTGCGTCTTTACTTCCCACTTTCTCCAATTTCCAGTGAATTGATTCAAGAGCAAGACGTGAATAGTGGACGAAAGAAACGACCGAGAAGTTCAAACCCTAATATAAGGTCAGGCCAAATATGTGCAAATAAAACTTGTCAAGAGCGCCTACCTGCATTCTTCTCTCTTTTAACTACAACCATCATCGACCATCGTCATCACAGGTACGCTGTAGATCAGCACGAAATATTTTTGAACAGTGATTCTAACTAGTGTGTGCAGAATATAGAATGCGTACCTGGTCATACGTGATCTTAGTGTCCAGTATATTCTGGACGTGCCTTTTTATTGCTGGACATGCAGAGGTTGAACACGATCGTCAATATTATCTGTCTAAAGTATGGCAAAAACGTACAGAAAGGTGTGTTTGATATAGGTTGTGGTATTGCCTAGGTGTTTAACTGTGTATGCTTCTTATTAGATACAATGTCCAGCTATGTTCCGTTGAACATGAGCAGACGTTCTCAGTTGACGTGGCCGGCATCTATATAACTTCTCCGGCGCTACTTGGTAGCATGGTTTTGACAGACACCATCCCAGAAACGTCTGTGTCACTTTGTGACTTGGTATTGCCAATGACCAACCCAAAAACAATTGTGCACATATATCTATACATACTACTCTCGTGGAGGTTTAAAAATCAAACATTAAAGTTCAAAGTTAGGAGAAGCTATTGGCTTAGCATACGAAACTGCATGACTAGATCACAATTTATTATGCAGTTGTGTCGGTGTAGTACAACTATCCTAGATTTTGATGAAAAGTTGAGCTTTAGAAGGGCAGACAGAGACAGGGTGGTATACATTCACAGGCTATACGAGGCAAGTCAGACCTCATGCGTCGGAGGTGGAAGACCAGTAGTCAAGTGGCATGTCAACGAGCTTCAACCGTATACCAAAATACAACTAACCAGTGAATTTTACTGCTTTCAATCCTATACTGTCGTTACATCAATAATTAATGATGTGAATGGATATCCTATAGAGATGCCTTTGAAAAATCTATCGGAAAAGCTCAGAGCAATTGATCTTGAGAACATATGTCGAGCACATAGTATTGCAGTCAAGAAACGTGAACGTTATCTTGCGATGCATCAAAACTGACTCTCGACACATATGTGTGTTAGTTGTCCACAATACGCATCAATTTTTGTGCCTATATCTGTGTCTGCACCTCTCAGTGATAAGGTCCGAACTAAAGCACACCGTGAAAAGATGACTACTCTACAAAAAGATCAAGAAAGAGCAAAGGACCGTATAAAAATAGAGAAGTATCGTCAAAGATTCCCACCAAAGCTTGGTAATCTTCATCACGAACATGCTATTATCAACGGATTTGTGACAGATACCAATATTAATAATCTTAAAGAACAAGGATGTGCTGTCTGTGGTTGTCTGACACCAACATCACAGCTATCACCTTTGACCGATATGAAAGCTTGTTTACATGTCTTACAACGCTCACATGTTACAATAAAAGAGAGATTTAATGAAACCGATCCCGTGGATCATATTCCTGGGCCAGTGTTGGCAACAAAATTGCGAGGGTGTCTGCACTGAATGTGCCATGAGCTTGAAACGCAAACAGATGCCTAGGCAAGCATTGGCTAATGGACTATGGCTTGGTGATGTTCCACCAGAACTTGCGACATTATCATGGATGGAACAGAGGCTTGTTGCACGAATAGTTCCAAGTGAATCATTGGCCAGAGTTCACATGTCAAATCTATACAAAATAAGATGCAATGTTGTATGTAATGCATTTCCGACTGAGAAAATATATCATGTTTTGCCACCTCCAAAGGCTGAGCTTGAAGATGTACTTGCAGTGATATTCATATCACCAAATGCACCTTTGCCGGCTGATTTTCAGCGAACACCTCTGTTAGTAAGACGTGACAAAGTTGCAAAGGCTTTGGAATGGTTGAAGAGAAATCATAGTGATTATAAAGAATTACAGATCTCATATGAAAATCTAGCTGGTTATCCGGAAGATGTGCCACCAATCGCAGTTGACTTTCATCCATCTACACATAACAGTCATCTTGAAAGTACTGCAGTAAATGAGACCGATGACACATATAGTACAGATAAAGGTGACGCTCCATTTATAGTGCATGGGCTTACAAGTGAGCAATTAACTGATTTATGGGATGGTGACCCTAAGCATCTATATTTGAAAACCATGGACTATTTCAAAAAGGGAAATAAAGCATTGGGGATTGGAAAAAACAGTAAGATTGAAAGTATATGGAATAATCCACGGTTGTACCCTGCAATGTTTCCGTGGCTTTTCCCGTATGGATATGGAGGACTTGGTAATGAGAAAATTCAGTTTGGTGTCTCTGACATGATTCGAAAGCGCCTGTGGCTCACATACTATGATCAGCGCTTTCAAAACGACCAGTTCTTCTCTTTGATTGCATTTAATCATCAGCAGATAAAAAATAGTAACAATGGAGGATTCTTATTAGCCAAAAAACGAAACTTCAAAGATGTTGTCGATAGAATTATGAATGTTAGTGCTGATACGTTGGATGATTTGATAAGAAGAACAAAAGATGGTCCTGTCACACCTGAAACAGAAGAAGAAAAGAACTGCTTTCGTATATTAAATGATATTGACTATGTGGCAGCTAGTGTAGATGGTTCAATAACTAACAGACGACGGATGCGAAATGAAATATGGTCTCTTACTGCGTATTTAGGAGCTCCTAGTTGGTTTATCACATTTGCGCCGGCTGATGTGAATCACCCTATATGTTTATATTACGCCGATACAAAGCAGAAGTACTGGCCCAATATTCCAACACAGAATGAGCGGATTCGTTTAATCGCAAGTAATCCTGTTGCAGGTGCTAGGTTCTTCAAATTCATAACTGAGATGTTTATCAAACATGTCTTGGGATTTAATAACAACACTGACGGATTATACGGCAAAACTTCTGGATACTATGGGACTGTTGAACAACAAGGTAGACTGACTCTTCACATGCACATGCTTGTATGGATTAAAAATAGTCTGACACCACAAGAGCTCAGGGAACGAATCATGGATGAGAAGTCAGACTTTCAAAAACGTATGGTACAATACTTAGAATACTGTCATCAGGGAGAATTTACAACTGGGACGATGAGTGAACTTGACGAACGTATCAAAACAAAATATGATAACAATCCAGATAAAGTACATCCAACGCTTACTTTACCACAGCAATCTAAACCATTTTGTGATCAGAAGTGTATGGAATGTAGCACTTGTGCGGAAGCATTGGATTGGGATAGGCAAAGACAACAAGAGACTGATGAAATACTATACACGTCTAATATCCATAAGTGTTTCAAGAATAACTGTTTGGATAATAAGTATCACACATGTAAAGCCAGGTTTCCTCGAGCACTGCAAGCAGAAACAGCTGTTGATACCGAATCAGGTGCTTTGATAATGAAAAAGGGGGAGGCGTGGGTAAATACATTTACACCTACTTTAACGTACTTGCTCCGGTGTAATACTGATGTGACAAGCTTACAATCTGGTACTGCACTGAAATCAGTAATAGCATACGTCACTGATTACATTACCAAATCACCATTAAGAACACATGTTATTTTTGATGCTGTGAAGACAGTATTTGCTAAAAATATGGAGGAACCAGTGAAAGGCGAAGAAAGATTGAAAAAAGGTAGGTCAGTAATTACAAAGGTTGTAAACTCACTGACTGCCAAAAGTGAAATAGGATCACCCATGGCATCAATGTATTTGCTTGGTCATTCAGATCACTATACTAGTCATCAGTTTCAACGTTTTTATTGGAAGTCATATGTAAATGAAGTTAACAGTGATTGGATTTCCGAAGACTTCGATGATACAAAAATGGATGTTGATGTCAATCCGCCTGATAACCAAGAACAGAAAGTGGTTATGATAAAAAATGTAAACGGTGTTGTTGGAATATCACCTGTTCTTGATTACATGTTCCGACCACGAAAATATGAAAGTGTCAATCTTTACGACTGGATACGCTTCTCTAACAAAACGAAAGCTGGAAAAAGCAGCACAGCTAAAGTTAAAAAGGAATCTGAACGAAAATGGGACGTTGAATACATTATCAAACATGACTGGCTAATGAAAAATGGACAAGACAGTGAGAAGTTGATGTTCTTGATTCAATGGGCAGCTGGAGATACAACATGGGAAAATCTTTACACGTGTGATGAATTGCAGGCCATGGATGACTACTTAGAACGTCTTGGTGTTTCTCATTGGAGTGAGCTTCCAAAGGATCAAAAAACCAATGACAAAGCAGAAACAAGCGAGAACGATGATAAATCAAAAATAGTCTCAGATAGTGATACAAGGACAGAATCAAATGCTGATTCAGACACAGATTCATGCTCAGAGTCAGGTGAGAGCTCAACTACTGATACAAGCTTACTATCTGATGTGGATGTCAACAGTGACGATAAGAGCTTAAATCAGTCGAAAGACATTAAAACTAATGATGACCATTATAGACGACATTTGAGTGAATCTGACCATCACAGGTATGCTGATTTTCTTGAAGAACATCCTCAGTATAGTACACACAAAGTACGTTTGATTTCAGAGGCAAAAGGTAGAGTACCAGATTTTGTGGGCGGTCCGTTGCCAAGACACGATCGCGGAAATAGAGAAGAGTACTGCATGACTATGTTGACTCTTTTTCATCCATGGAGGCGAGGAAAAGATCTCAAAACTTCACATCAGACATGGAATGAGACATTTGAAGGATATCAATTTACTGACAGGCAGAAGGAAATCATGAAGTTTTTTAACGTGAGGTATGAGTGTAATGATGCTCGTGATGATTTTTCGGCTCAACGTAAAGCTCACCAAAGCGATAGAAATGGGTGGCCACAGAATATTGATGACAAAACACTTGAATGGTTAGATACTCATGACAACACTCAATCATATTCTGAGTTCTCTAGTATTGTGAATGAAGATGAAGATAACACAAAGTTCTCGGAATCAATGTTGAGTAGTCTCAGAAGAATGGCGGAGACAGAAGACTTGCAGAGGCAAATGGTTTATTGGAAGATTTGGTCAATGTCAATGAGGACACGTTGAAATTGTTGCCGAGCTTTGTTGAAACTGCTGATGACGCTAAATTTTGGCACAACACTTTAACTCAAACACGCGACGAAATACTCCAGAAACGGCACGCAAAACTCCTCAAACAAAGAAAGCAGCCAGAAAATGATAGTGATGAGGAGGATACTGAAGGATCACTAAAGATCGTAGACGAATCATATTTCTCAAGACTGTACAAACCAACAAAAGAAGAAGACAGAAATTTGATAAATGAAATCTGTACTTCATTCACTTTGAATGAGGAGCAAGATAGAGCGTTCAGAATAGTTGCAAATCATGCCACACTGAAAAAGCCATCACAACTAAAAATGTATCTGGGAGGTATGGCTGGTACAGGAAAATCTCAAGTAATCAAAGCACTAATGCAGTTCTTTAAAGCTCGAAACGAAGAATATAGATTCACATGCATTGCTCCTACAGGTGCTGCAGCTTCACTAATTGGAGGATCTACTTATCACTCTTTCCTAGGTATGAACACTTTCAACAAAGAAGCAGAAGATCGTCTATCCAATTTGTCCGAGGTCAAGTCCCATTTACGTGACGTAGACTATATATTTCTAGATGAAGTGTCGATGCTTGACTGCCGTAGCTTATATAGCATATGTAAAAAAATGTGTAAAGCAACAGGTGATGAGGGGAATCCATTTGGAGGCAAGAATCTGATTTTAGCAGGAGATTTTGCCCAACTGCCTCCGGCAGGTTCTGGAAAAGCATTGTACGCTGCTAAAGTAGAGTCTATAGTTCATCGAACTTCATCAGTTTCAGACCAAGAGGCTTCAATAGGAAAGGCATTGTGGCATCAGTTTACAACTGTAGTAATTCTACGTGAAAATATGCGCCAACGATCACAATCAAAAGATGATGCCAAGTTTCGCACATTGCTCGAAAATTTGAGATACAAAGCTTGCACAAAAGAAGATATAGCGTTTCTGCGACGAAGAATTGCGGGTCAGTCAAAGGAGAGACCAAAATGGAGTGATGAGCAATTTCGCAATGTGTCAGTGGTGTGTACCTACAATGCAATTCGTGACAAATTAAATGAACTTGGAAGTGTTCGACTTGTAAAGGAGTTAAATCAGCCATTGCAGTATTTCTATTCCATGGACCGTTTACATACCAATACAAAAGAACGTACACGACAAGCACAGCAGAAGAATATTGATCCATTACGTAGATCAAACAACTTGAGTGTAAATGATCAATACTACTTATGGAATTTGCCTCCAAGTTGTACTAGTCATCATCCCGGCAAGCTGCCATTATGTTTGGGAATGCCCATCATGATAAAAAAGAATAAAGCAACTGAATGCTCAGTAACAAATGGTGCAGAAGGTATTGTAGTTGGTTGGAAGAGCAAAACCATTGATGCAGAGCATGATGCCTTGGAAATCTTGTTTGTGAAACTGACAGCCAACCCGACACCAGTACAGTTACCTGGTCTTCCTGAAAATGTTGTGCCTATCGTTGCAGAACCAATAAACATAGGTTGTAAAATTCATGATGGAAGAACTATTGACATTACACGTACTCAAGTACCTGTGTTACTAAACTTTGGTATGACAGACTTTGCATCCCAAGGTCGCACCCGAAAGTATAATGTAGTTGACATTCAGAACTGCAAAAATCATCAAGCCATATATACTTGTCTGTCAAGAGGGTCCAGTTATGAAGGAACTTTAATAATTCAAGACTTTTCAACAAGACACATGACAGGTGGTCTCGATGGATATTTGAGACAAGAGTTCCGTGAGTTGGAGCTGTTGGATGAAATCACCAAGTTGCGTTTCAACAAAAAGCTACCAGCAGGTGTCTTTGGGCAAACAAGATCACACTTGATATCATCTTATCGTAAAAAGAAAGGTGATAAGTATACTCCCAAAGCTATGCCTAATGCTTTGAAATGGACAGAATCAGAGCCATACAAACTGGCAGACCCATTTGATGAGGCAGAATGGGAAATTATTGATCATAAAAAAGTAGCAAAAAACATAGCAACAGAGACTGACAACAAAGTTACCAAAAAGCCACGCAATATACGACAGGCGAACTATGTTACTGCTAAAGGTACAGCAAGATTACCACAACTTAGTTCTTCTTCCAAACATGTCCAACATAAACGAAAGCACAGTGAAATGCCAAATATGCCAAACAAGCGACCTACAATAGAAATTAGCACATTGAGAGAAGAAGGTCCAGTGGGTTTTGTCTGGCATGATGAAACATTCAGTTGTGCGTACGATACTTTATTTACTATTTTGTTGGACATACTACGTACTACACCCTTTGATTGGAGAAATATTGTAGAACTGAGTGGAGGATACTTGCAAAGTTTTGATTTAACATTCAGTTCAGACGACGGTACAAGTTTGGAAATGAAAAGACAAGCTGTTCGTCAGTTGTTATGCAATGACTATCCCACTCAATTTCCATTGTCTAGAAATGGAGCAGATATACATGAGCTATGCTATTACATGTTAAACTTAGGGGGAGCATCAGGCAGAAGAGCTCTCTACTGTAAAAATTGTAAAGAGGAGGTCAAGTCTAAAGTACTGAATCAAATCATGTTACTACATTGTACAAACGAAGTATGGAAAGGAAAGACAATAAGAGCAGGTTCTGCAGCTGGGCAAAGTATATCAAATTGGATGCATGCATTCTTTAATACAAAAACAAAGTCTAAGTGTCCAAGGTGTCAAAAGACACAAACTGAATATCGATATCAATATACAGCAAAGATTCCATTTATACATATCCGATTAAATGAAAAACTACCTGTACGATTTGAAAGACAAATTCAGTTCAACGAAGACATTTATCGATTGTCAGGTATCATTTACTTTGGCGGATTTCACTTTACATGCCGAATTATTGATGCAGAGGGAAGAATATGGTACAACAACGGAATTCAGACAGGATCAAAGTCAAGATATGAGTCACATATAAATGACATGCATTCACAACTACTACAAACAGCTCCTGGTCAAAGAAAGGCGGTAGTAGTCATTTACAATCTTGTCATTGGATAGTAGATAGAATTACTAGCTGTAAAATAGAACAAAATACTCAGGAATCGTTACCTGCCACTTGATGGCCTCACTCCCCCAAGTATGCTATGATTCGGCGTGATCATAGTCATGAATGGACCGCAAACGTAGCCATCCCTGAGAATAGGTCCTCATGACGGATTCTACAAACTCATACGCTCAACGTTTGACCTCTGGAAATTCTACCTATGTACCCCCCCTGTGTCATTACATTTCATATATCGGGAAGGCCAAGCACGCATCGCTGCTTGTTTGTCGCAACCTTTGACCGGCGATCGTTCCATCGCCGACTTCGAGGACCGAAAACCGCCGGCGTAGCAAGATCCAAACAGTACACAAATCCATACACGCATTTTGAGTCGCTTTGGGGAGCTACGCGATCACCTTAATTTTCATTTCGCGCAGCCATATACGTCGAACTCATCTAATGGTTTGCGAGCCCTAAGTGGGCATATTCGCGCAGGCGTCATGTCTGGGAAGCACGACGTCCAAGCAGTGCATGGCAGTACACGACTGCGCAAGGTTTCTCGGCCTTCTACCCTCGAAACGCCTTCATTCAGCCAACGCGGTACGTTGTATGCATTTGAACGCCCCCGAGTACAACAGCTATCTGACATGCATTGACATGCACTTCCAGATGGAAATACCAGCAATTAGCTCCGACGCCCGTCTGTGGCGACTCACTCACAGAGGACACGCACGTTTTCAGACATCCTCTGCCTTACAGTATAGGGAGTAAGTATGATGCATATACTAGCACGTATCGCTTCCATAAGGTCGGGAACACTGGTTTTAGCGGTGGGAATAACATATCGACGACGCGCATGGCACGACTGTCATTCTATAGTCTCAACAATGAGGACGCCTGGACACTGTGCATCATGCTCCTTCGATGCTGGGGATCCTCGTGGAAGTCATCTCTTTCTCACGCTCATAACGGAGCATTGGTATACATATACCATGGGTCCATCGCTCTTGAAGGTCTTTCTCTTTCCCTCCCTCTTCTGACCCGTTTGCAGCTTTGTTTCGCAGTCCTCCCTCCCCCGACCATGTCTCTATCACAGGCCAGGTGGTGTCCTCGTACCCACTCTTATTCGACTGGGAATTCAAAGGACGTGAAATATGTGGCGGCGGAAAGCGAGGTGAGTACGAGATAAAGCAAGAGATGATGTCCTTCCTAACGGCGACGTTGCTTAACTCCGTAGGCAGTGAGATTGCTCGCTGCTCGCATTCCCCCAGAGCTCTTCGAGAACATACTATTCTACGTCAACTTAGATTGCGTCTCACAACGTAGAGAGGATATTCGAACAATTGGCAACAATCTCGAACGGAATCGAGGGAAACCAAGCCCGATGGACGTTCTGACCGACCTCAAGCGATGCTCACTCGTCTGCCTCTTCTGGGCCAACACTTGTCGGCAACATATGTTCTCGGATAGAACTCTGAAGATCAAGTCTTACGAGGACGCCAAGATACTCAGAAGATATATCGTTCAAGGGTGTCCGAGACTTACGCCGATGCACCAGCTCATCCGGTGTGTACATGCTACTCAGATCTACAGCGGAGTATGGGCCCCGCAAGGCCGCTCAAAGAGGCAAACTTCTTTTCTGCATCTTCTCTGTCTTCCCGTCATACAAGCCAAGTTTGAAGACTTGACGATTCAGGGCCCCGTCTCAGCGGAATTTCACCATGCGAAGCTCAATACACCCCACTGGGGCATACCGCCATCGGTAGTTGTACCAAGCTCATTCCTGCACACTGACATCTACCTCAATGATGTCCATTTTCCCTCATTCTATCACATCATCAAATACATTAGGCACTTCTCTTGCACTACCTGTATCGTGTTCGATAAGATAACATGGGATGGGCAGAGGGTCCTATTACTACCACATGCCTCCAGTACAATCTCCGGTCACCGCAGACCATGTGTCACGACTTGGACAATTTTTTCCTTTTATTTTTGACTATTTTTCCGATTTTTCTCTCAATTCCTACGTCATTCCTGTACCTGTTCTGAAAGACCAGTCACGTGACCCTGGGACATAGTTATGTAATACTGTATAGTTCCATCCCACGTCCACATGATCCATAGAAGGCGCTAGAACCTTGTAGAACATTGCACCATATCGCGTCATCATTGCATCATTGCTTACTCATAGTGGTGTTAGGAGTACAGACCCGGTACCAGGGGTCCTCGTAGATACATATATAAGCCCCACTGGGCTCTGCCTGGAGACCTCAGTTTCGACCTCTTGGTCTCTAGGTATGAGTTCCACTTTGTATTGTCGATAGTATAATGCTAACTTGGTCTCTAGTCATAACTCTATCGCTAGTCCCTTGACGTCGGTGCTCACACACACCACACTTGTCTCTGCGAGGGTCCTGTTTAGTTGTTAGATACTTTTGTTACGCGACCTCGTTACTCTCGACATCGAGCGAGCTCTAGCCTGGTCATAGTCGTGACACCATGCTCCATGGATGTTGGTGTGACGGAAGTCTGCACCGACTCCGTCCACCTCGCTTTGACAGCTCTGATGATGAACCCAAATTGCCCGTTGCACAGGCTCAGCGACGAGGAACGCGTCTGGACGATCAAGTTTGTGACGCTGCTGTGGGGCCACGAGAAAGAGCCCTATGTGGCAATCGGTGAGTATCGCAAACAGAGACTCGATTCGCTTCTAAACTAACGTCGGGTGCTCTTCTAGCATTTAATGTCTCGGAGCAAGCGACGACAATGGATATAGGAATGTTCCATTTTGTATTCGAAGAACTCACCTCTGAGGGCCGGATGGTCTCCGCTTTGAGTGTGGTGGGCATATGCGCATACATAAATGAGCACCCCTCTACAAACCTTCCTGCCAGCTTCGATGCTCTGGTAAATCACATCAGGACCCACCCGACTATCCGCGCCCTTGTCCTGCTATTTGACTCCTTCGACCGCCTAGTACAAGAGTCCATAACACCATGCCTTGAAGGACTTGTCCTAGTAACTGAAACCATCCAGCTTCATGTTGTGCTCGCGTACGAGAGTGAGGAGGAGCATAGTAAGGCAATAGGCGTATATCTGGTCACACTGGAGCCTAACGGTGCGTCGACTGTTGCATCGGTCCCACTTGGCAATACTAATTTCAGTCTCTCAGGATGCATCTGGTCAGACCTACTGGGAAGGAAAAAGGACAAGAGCTCGGAAATTCTCCAACGGCAACTACGCAAGAACAAACAGACGAGTTGATCTTGGCCGCTGTGTCCCAGTGCAGCTTTCAGACCACCAAGCCACACAGCATACAACGGTCGCGGTCATGATACCTGCCTATGGCTAGTCATCGTTAACACCACAAAGGGACCGAGCAACACCACCTCCATTTCACCAGACGTATTGCACCCTTCGACATCGCACGAGGCATCGATGTTCTTCGTATAGCAAGCTGTAGATTCAGATGTACTCACGGATCTATGAATCAGTTCGATATGTAATGTGCGCATCTGCTCTGAGATTCGCTATATTTCAACACCTAGTCCTGACTCGCACTATCCCTCTAACCACGATCACATAAATCCTTAGTATTGGACTTGTATGCACGTACTTAGTAACACATCCATATCGTAGTCAGAGCACACGCTGCCGCTTCAATGAGCCAATGCTGAGGGTAGGATTTCATCGAAAGCAGAGGATATAATATAGCAACGATTAGAAGGTACCACAGGCACACGCAAAACAAGTTTCGACGATGAAGTTTATCCACTGCCGCACGCAGCACGAAACCCTATACAGTCCACACTCCTGACGACTCTACAACCTCGGCCTAAGCATTACTGTCTGTGAGAGGGAGAACCGCTATAGAAAAAGACGCAGGACTCACCCATTGCAATGATGCCCGTATTAGAATATCATCTCATTCTCCTAACCACATGTTATCTCGGAAGGCCATGCACGGATGATGCATCGATCTGGCAGAGCGACCGTAAGCTTGAGATGCGTTAGTAATTGGCTGTTCTAAGCACGATGATGCGGTACTTACCAAGATCTCAGCAATCGTCATTAGCAGGTCATCACTCATATCACCATAGACAGAGGTTTTACTACAACGCTTATAATGAGTTGACGGACAGTGCACGGCCACCGCGATACGTACTCCGTAGGGCGAGATCGCTCCCACCCAGCAGCGGCCAACATCCAGTCACCTAATGTATGCTGCTTGAGCGTGTTGTTCAAGAAAGGCATCGATTTTTGCCTGCCTGAAGCGAGAGCTAACGGCATAGCCACCTTCCGGATGAATCTTGGATGCGAGTAGGTGCGCGTGATGGCGTAGGAGAGGCAAGCGAGAGGTGGCCGACAAGGGATCAGGGCGACGAAGAGACAGGTAGAATCGTCCAGCCGATCAAGAGGGCGTACGCGACATGCTGGATATCACGATGCGAGCATATCGACGCCGGAGGACTTAGAGCCAGATCTCCGTGGATGCGACGGGCCGATTGACAGGCGATATGGGTGGGACGAGGCATTGCGACGCAAGGGTGAGGGAGAAAGGGGCGGTGCGCTATGTTGTGGAGAATACGGGAGGTACAAGGCGAAATGGGAGCGTAGTCAAGGCAGAGAGAGTAGAAAGATGCCAGTCGATAGGGCTAGGTCGATTATAGGGTAAAGACAGCCATCGTCGCCGCGAAAGCGTCATTGAGCGTGAGTGAGACTTGCCTTGAAGGACAAACGGACCTTTCACGTCGTCATCGTACTTAGCTGCCTGTACCACTGTCTCCCGATCCGACCCATTCCTAGTCCAACCGCCATCCATAACCATCACCTGTATCAGCATTGTACTCTGCCTCAGCGACGGCTTCCAATGAGGCTTCTGTGCAATAAAGCACCAATAGACGGGGGTCGACGACAACGCCAAGCCAACGAAAGGTGTGGCTCGATGAGGGTCAAACGCCTATCCGACTACACCAGCGGACCAAGGTTCAAAAGCGATGTCGTTAGGCCCAAAAGAAAGCGTGTCCTCCGCTTGCAAACTACGGGAACCATCGTGAGTCGTTTCTTCGCAGACAGAGAAAACGCGAGCCACGTACCCACCGCAACTTCCCAACCATCAGCTCACACGATGCCTTATAATCGGAGGACTATCTGGCCTCCTCGAATTTTATCCTTGAATACGCTGCTGTTCGTTCATCATAGTGTCTCAGTCGAACCTCTATTCCATCCCTCCTCATCGCCCACGTTGACAACCGTCGACCGGAACGATGAGGGCGGACAGAAAGACGTCAACGGGCTTGTGTTGTCCCTCCTCTACAAGAGCGTGTGTGGCCAGGTCTTCAAAGCGGAGATGGGTTGTCGCTCGAACAGAATGGTCGTGGGCGTCGAGGTCGAGAGCGAAGCGTTACTTATGTAACATGCACTAAGTAACCAATTCAGTGCCGCTTGTATTGCGGAGTCCGAACCCACGTAACAAACAATTCTTACTACGGTAAGCACCCGTCTTACCCATCTTTATTATCGCGTCTTGTCAAAGAGGCGCTTAATTGTTATCGACTCTTTACAATAAGTACACCGTGACTGACTTTCATCCGTCGCGTCGACCGCCCACTTTCCCAAGTCTCTACTCAATATCCTGGAGATGAACATGACCAATACCACTGATGATCATCACTACACGTAGCAAAACAGTCGCTGAGCGAGCAAGTAGAACACAACGAACCAACCCCGGAAGGGCCTGTGGATCTAATACAAAACTGCACAACGAGGACTCCTGCGCGATAACGATGCGAACGGCATACATATGCGCTTCAGAATAGGGTCTCAACGTGCTCTGCCGTACGTCATTAATTTCTTTGTTGGATCTTGTTTCACAGGTCCTGACTTCATCAGACGTCAGTGGACGTGGGCAATGTTTTCAGCTCTCGACGTACCAAGTACTTGGCCACTACCCTCTTCTATACACCATCGAAGCAGTATATTACCTGGGCAAACCCCGGTACCGTCGTGTTTAGCTATAAAATAGCCCTCATGCCGATGCCGTCCTTCCCCATCGTTCACCTCGACCATACTTAGGATGTCAAGTCAGACTCGACTCGAGTAGACACGTAGGACGAAAGGTGCGTTCGCCAAAGTCCTCTCTGTTTCTACTAATCTGATACGATTTCATAGTGTGTACCTATTCGTTTAGGCTGACTATTAGATTAGTTACGAATCGTTATTGGCTTCCTTGAACAGCGGACTCTCGCCACAGAAGACTCGTGTGTTCAACCACGGCTGTGAAGATCTCCGGAAGTAGCCTCATACGCTCACTGAGTCGAATACTTATCGGTTCATTGGTAAACTTTGTGCTACGGCCGCTACTCAGCTCAATTGGCTCAATCACGCCTCAAGTCCACCTTCCTCGCAGCCTTCGATAGATTCACGTAGACGTGTTCTGGAGCTGGATCCCTGAGACACGCTGTCACGGTGGTACGCTGTGTATTAACTCAAGCAATACTCACCATCACAACTGTACTTTCTGCAGGAAGAGTACCGCGGAACAGTGGTATAACCAGCGTCTGGGCGAGTCAGGAACAGCGCACAAGTAGTCTCGGCGTTATCTTTAGCGCTAGTGGTGCATCATCCGATTGGATGAATCGCAGAATGTCGATCTTATCAGATAATGTTTTCGACCAGCGTGATACCGTCGGCTCTGACGTTCGCCCGCAGCTCATCCAATCCTATAACGTGAACCACGCAGACAAGGGGCTATTCTATGCCAAGAATATGGGTTGAACATAGGGTGACATATGTGGTGAGTCTTGAAGCTTTAACCGTGAACAGCCTAATTTTTCTGTCATTCCGTGGACAAAACGAGGGCAGAGTGTCATCTCTACCGCCGCTTACCACTAGAACGCGCACGATCATTAAGAGCTGTGATTACATACAATGGTTCCATGGAAGAGGCAAAACCTACGACGCCCGTCGAGAACAGCCATTGCTTCCACATTGCACGTTACAAACCTTGAGCTGCCAGGATTTTTTAGTCGGCCCATTCCTCCGTCGTGGGTACAAATTATCCGCCGGCTCGCTGTGTCGACAGGTACACCCCGGACTTAGTTCACTCCCTCCCCATCTTCCCCGCCTCCTGAGCAACGCTTCCCATCATGGCTCACCACGCGACTTCAAGCACTGCCCTCAGTATTCTTGCATCCGCAACAGCGAGCGCAGTTCATAGTGCAAGCTCCACCACCAAAGCTAAAGCTAAATCCAAACGTCCCTTCGTAACTAACGGTGTCCTTGTACGGTTACAATACGTTATCATACTATTATACATAACGACTGACAATGCCATCCCAGCTGGGATACCATACGTGGTGGATCTACACCGGAGTGATCGGTACCGCTATTGTTCTGAACATCTTCTCGATACTCTGGGCATGGAAACGTCGGCATGCTCTACGTCGACCTAACCCAAACCCTTCGATGAAGAGTAGTACCAGTGAGGCAAACCGGTCAGGAGGTTCTGGCAACGGCAGAATATCTCTCCGGCGCCTTCCCGTATCTATGTTGACTGCATCGAGGATCGTGGCGTTCAGAAAACGAATTCCATTTGTGGAGGGTAACCTGACGGAGGTAGTGATGTCTTCGGCGTACTTTGCAATCTTAATGGCATTCACGTTTAAGGATTGTACGTGTCTAAGAATCGTCCACCTTATCGCAAAATACACGCTGACGAGTTGGCATTACCTTCAGACAAGACTCTCAACGTTCTTCAGCGGAGATCCGGAGAATTGGTCACCATGCAATTCCCTCTTATTGTTGCTCTCGCCATGAAGAACAACGCCCTCCAACGTGAGTGAGAGCCTTGATTATAATCATCGGTCAACTACTTATCCATGATCCGTAGTCCTCACCGGCATAAGCCATGAGAAGGTCAGGTGCACGCGGGCTGTGATAGACGACATATGCTGACTCGAACTCGCGATTGTCTTATGTTCAGCTGAATTACATGCACCGCACTACGTCACGAGCAGCCTTGGTCCTCTCTTGGACACATGCATTCGCGCTGTACGTCCGTACGGTTATCGTACATTTCTTGAGTCGCTGACCGTTTACTATTCGTAGGGTCGCTGAGCATGCGAAACTCTTCAGCCATCCTTGGCGCACCGTGGGACTTGCTGCAGGTATCGTTCAAGTCGTCTTGACACTTCTCTCTCTCAAGCCGATACGGAAGAGGTTCTATGAGTTCTTCTTCCTTGGGCACATCATTCTGGTCTTGTACGTCAATTTATATTCAAGGTCACGTCTGTGTAGTGATCGCGTTATAGTGTCTTCTTGGTTTGTTCCTGCGTCCATATCACGGGCTCTGACTCTCGGTATGTAAGCGACGTTCGTTTTCTCTTACCATACGCTGAAGACTCTCTATAGCTACACCAAGCTGATCTGGCCATGCTTCCTTATCTGGGGAGTTGATCGTGGCTCCCGGTATCTCCGTTACCTCATTCTTAGCAACTTCCACTCCCCAAACAAATCTCCTGCGACACTCGAACTCGTCACCCCCGATGCTATCCGTATCACCGTCACTCGTAAATTCTACGGTGCTGAGATTCCCATGTCACCTTACGAGGGCGGATGGACACCAGGAAAGCACATGTTCCTGGCGTTCCCAACCATCGGCCCCGTCGAGTCTCATCCATTTACTATGGCAAGCGTTGCTGAGGCTCCGCAGTCAGTCGCCTTTTCGACAGAGAATCAGGTGAAGAAGAACGAATTCGAGCTCACGTGGATAGTGCGCGTCAGGGATGGCTTCACGAAGCGGCTGAAGGAACATATTCTCATGAAGAACCAGAGACAGATCGAGCTGGGTACAGAGGGACCGTTGACGATGCAGCTTCCTATCTTTATGGATGGACCATATGGAGCGCCACCCGACATCTCGAGGTTTGAGACGTGTGTTTTCTTTGGCGGTGAGTATCAGCGTCTACATGTGTATTCTATTCCGTACTCAACGTCTTCTAGGCGGGTCTGGTGTTGCATATATACTACCGAGGATGTGGGGTACTCTGAAGTAGCCATTCTCGTTATGCACTTGTCAGGGTAATGCGCTAATGGACCGCTAATTTCTCAGGGAAGCCGCCGCCGGGAAGCACTGTGCTAAACGAGTCCTCTTCGTTTGGGCCATCCGACACTCAGGTATGCCGTGCTATCCCCAGCTGTTGAGAAGTTTGTTTGCATGACTAACCTCACACTCAGCGCACGTGAAATGGGTCCTCCCCGAGCTCCAGAGGGCCATTGCCGCTGCACCGTCGGATGTGGAACTTATCGTGTCCATCCACGTCACCGCCGGGTGTCCCGAGGACGCTGAAGAATCTAACGAAAAGACCACCAGCTCGACTCCCGCTGAACCGCAGACCCCTGACACGATCGACGTGCCAGTCCTGGAGGAGCGGAAGTCAGGTTCAAACGAGTACTCTGCTACGGATGAGAAACGCTCCGGTGCTGGCACGCCTGTGAGAGGGGCTTCGAATCACTTCGACGGCCGGTCAATAGGCCTGGATTATGACTGTGTGCGGATATACTACGGTCGTCCAAATGCACATGAGATCCTGGAAGAAGCTGTAACTACCTCTGAAGGACCGGTCTCCGTCGATGGTACAATTCTCTACACAGATCCGCTCCGTTAAATCTCTGACGTTGCATTGCCCAGTTTCTGGACCCGAACCTCTTGTGGCATCCATTCGTCGCGCACTTTCAGCCCCCTTCGCGAGGCCTATGAGTGTTTTGAAAGGATTGGCCCCGGAAGTTCAGTTGAACGTGGAGGAGTTCACAATGTAACGGACGTCGTCGGGAACACGCATCAACTGAGAGGAGTTGAGTTGTTCAAGTGGTGACGTGTAAGATTCCTTCGTGAGTACTCATCACTCTGATGCCGTTACGGTATACAACGCAGTCATTGACTCTTGAGCCTGTAGATAGTCTTGCTTTTGGATTGGTCTACGACTGGGTGTGCACGTAACAGACAGTGTTTGTATATAACAACATACAAAACGACCATTTACGATAGACTGGATTTTACCAGCTGTTCATGTCCGTGGGCCATAGCGTCGAACGGCCTGGCTGGATGGGCAGCGCAAGTGGATGGAGCAAATCCGGAGCCCCTTGACTTCTCGCAGGCGGAAATCATTGAAATCCTGGTACTCCGACAGCGTTCCACCTGGGCCTCCTGCTAGGGCTCTCTGAACACTTTCGGAGAATGAACATTGCGATGGGAGCATCCTAGCGGGGCTTGAGGTTCATTGCCCGAAGTGCATGCCGCTGGGCCCTTTGATGACGTCATCAGATCAGCCAGATAAATGCACCAGCATCAGCGTATCACCCATGCCGTTGCACTTGCGGCTGTCTAAACCTCTCCCTAAAGCCAGAATCTGTGTCGTTCAAGCCTGGCCTCCTCAGTGGTTATTTCTTGTGCCTTTTAATGTTCTCGGTGTGTTTGCCTATCGATTTTCTTGCGCTACTAGTGTACCGATTTAGACGACCGTAATCTCCGTTTTCAAGTCCGGATCATTCGTGCTGCTCGCAGCTGATCTGAGTCGCTCTCTCTACGACCACCTCAACCTATCTCAACCCCTCTTCTCAGTCGATGCTATATCGGATGTCGCGGCCGTGGATTCTAGTACGCTACTTGATAAGTGATGCTCATCCTCGATCCACTAGTACTCGCTGACCATGCTAGAGTACTCGACAGCGGCCAAGATGATCTCAGGTCGCTCTTACAGGATAAATTGAGTTTAATCCTGAGACCTGAAGGCAATTGCGCCCAGATGAGAGAGGAGATAGGTCATGCCGGTCGAGATATAGAGGGACGACGGCCACAATTCCAGGTTATACATAGATTTGGTGCGTACTCCAACGTTATTCCATCACCTTACGAGGGCTCATTCGGTGATCCACTTCATCAGATATGTTTCTACGCTCTCACTCTATTTTATAAGTGCAACGCAATATCACACAACACTACTTGATCAAATACTTATACGTGGATGGCACGTATACGTGCTCCACACGCTTCATCAATAATGCAGATACAAGTATCCAACATTGGGATGGTCACTGATACGAATACACACCATCGCCATGTTGATGGAAGTTTTTTGGTGCAAGATTCGTGGTTTCAGTCACGCCAGGAGATAGCATTACTATGATTGAGCGAATGCTTCTCGGGCTGTACCGCTTCAATAGATGGGGATCATATCTCTGTTCTATTAAGCAAAGCAGTGCGTGCTGAAGGATGGTGGCGTTCCACTACTGGAAGAGTCTGTCCCCTTTCCCATTTATATCTCCGCTAAATCGGTCAGCTATGTATAAGAAGGGGATAGCTGCAGCACTCTGTCGTTCCCCACTTCCACCGCTCAAGCTATTCCTGTGAAATTCTGGTAAGACGTCTCGTCTGTCGCTATCATCGCATACTATCATCTAAGCGCAATCATCAATATTGGATAGGACATGCACACCATCCAAGTATCTCCTCCGCTGGTTAATTTCTCCGACATGGGACAGGCCACAGCACTGGTGAGTACATGGAGGCAATATGTACCCTTTATCGGCAATACTAAAGCAGCAATTTGGGCAGGCCCTGGCTGGGGAAGAGCCTGGCACACGAATTCCACCAGAGCTATTTGATCTCATATTGTTTTATGTAGCGTCCCAATGCGTTCATGACGATCTCATGTGTCGTACCATGCGAATGAGCCGAGAACGAGGAGGATCTGCTCCCGGGGATGTACTGATGGATCTCAAACGATGTTCGCTAGTATGTCGCTTCTGGGCTCATGAGTGTAGGCGGTATATCTTTGGACACACTACACTCATCGTTCGGTGTCATGAAGACGCGCAAATACTCAGAACGTATGCTCTACATGGATATTCCAGCCTCACGCCTATCCACGATCTCGTCCACAGGATTTTTGCGTATCAAGACTACAACGACAGGAGTTCATTTTCCCATTTACTCTACCTTCCTTGCTTTCGGACGACATTCAAAGCACTCGATATCAGCGGCCCTATCCCTAAAGCCTTTCATCCCACAAAGCTTGACACACCTTACTGGGGTCTACCCCCTTCCGCTGTCCCAATTCGATCATGTTTGGAGAACTTCACCATTTGGATCGAAGACATTCATCTCCCTTCCTTCGTCCATGTCACAAAGTATGCCAGACACTTTGCTTATGCAGAGTGTCTTCAATTCGCGAGGTTGACGTGGGACGGAGGGCTTCCTAACTCTTTGCCACGGGTCTCTCAAGCAATTGCCCGTGGGCGTAGACCTTGCGAGATGCAGGTATCCGCGCATAGATGCACCGACAACTTCAACCTTGCGCTGACCGCGGTAATGCTAAATCCACGGTGCCCATTGCATCTGCTTGGGGATGTGGAATATACTTGGATGATCTCTCTCGTTATGATTCTATGGGACAGCTCCAGGCATGACACTAGAGACGTGAAGATTGGTGAGCATCAACATACTACCCGGTCTCCAAAATTTGAGATAATCAGACTTCTGTATCTAGGCTTTCAGGTATCAAAGGATGTAACGAGAATGTGGCTAGGAGATTTCAGCTTCATTTTTAGTCCATCAACTACCAATGATGTGACTGGCTTGAGCGTGATTAGTATCCACGCTTACATCGGGACATACAAGCTCTGCGTCGACCTTGGCTCGCTTGTGGCCCACCTGAGGAGTCGTTTCACCCTCCATGATGTTACATTGTGCTTCGACTGTTTTGAATGTCTGCAGGAAGTCGTGCAGCCGTATCAGCCCTTCGCGGGCAACTCTCCTGGCGCAGACAATTTCAGGTTAACTCTCGCTTACCGGAAGACCAAAGATTCTGACGAGAATGATCACAGAGCAGTCTGTGTTGACCCTGTCACATTGGAGCCAAATGGTACGTTACCGTGACCCGACTCTCTTTCAGCTCGACTGTATACTCATTATATTGTGCATCGGTAGGTCAGGCTTGGATAGATTTAGACGTCTTCCTACGTAGAGGGTCTCACACTGGAAAGTCGACGGGGAAAAAGAACGATCACACTATGCTTGAAGTCGATGTTCCCTTACAGCTACTCGAGCATCGAGTCTGGCAGTAGTAGTTCCACCTCTCGTCCCTTCATACAATATATCATCACTCTGCCTACTACAGATGTATGCTCTGTACTGCTCTTTGCCCATTCTTCTACGATAGGTCGCACACGTACGGGCAGAAGCCACGGAACATGACAAAAATGGCGATTTATACATGTATTACAAAGCAACTAGTAACCAAAAACGTAACAATCGTATATACACTGCCAAGGAGATGGACGCTCACAAGATGCAGACAGTGAGTTAAAAAGTAGATGGTAGCAATTAGATGGATGAAGATGTGTATTCCGTGGACGTGTGAATGTGAATGTGATCCAAGAACAGGCAGGAAATGGACGTGCGTGATGAGGCAATGACGGGCAAGGAACACCTGCACGACGGGAATGGCAAGCCTGGCAAGCCTGGCGTGCTCGTCGTGCTTGGTATACGACGTCTAGACGAGGAGAGCACAGACAGAGAGTGCCAGATTATGGTGTTGGGTCCGTCGTAGCTTGGGGCACGCCGTCCGCCTTCTCCTCTTTCACCTCTTCGACGTTCTCAGCTAGCTGTATTGATGACGGAACTTCCTTATCCGCTGGAGCGTTAACCTTCTCCGCCGTTGCATCTGCGGACTTCATGGCTTCACCGGTGCTCAACTCGGTCGAAATTTCACCAGGTTCTAGTGCCGGAGCCTCAACTTGGGCTCGTAGGTCGGGAGACTCAGGCAGAGGGACAGCGGCGGCCGTCGCCTCCTCGATTGATTCGGTAGAAGGGACTGCTTCTTTGGCAGGCTCTTCTGACTTGGCAGCATCGGCGGCCGGAGGAACAACCTCAACTATGTCGTTGCTCGCCGTCTCTGTCTCCGATTTCGTGGGGTGGGCCTCAGTGGCCTGGGACGTAATCTCGACTTCCCGGACGCCCTCCGTCACCTCCTTAACGCCTTCTTCCACCTTCTCCTCTCCTGCTTGCACTGTTTCCGCACTTACTTCACCAGCCTTCGCTTGCGTCGACTCCTCTCCGTCGACATCCATACCCACTCTCTGCTTCTTCGTCACACTTCCGTAACCGGGTGTCGTAGGCGTGCCAGGTAGACTGCTTGGCGGAGGCATGGATACGGACTGCGAGTAGTCGTCTTCATCGTCGGAATCTGCCAGACGGCGCTTGGATCCTATTTGGATCGAGGGCGCTGTGGATGTTGCTGTACTCGGGTGTTAGAGACGTGATACGTGACAGGACGATCGAAGAGATGCTCAGGTGAAATGAGGAAGATGAAATGATATGGCCGAAGAAAGAGAAGATAGGACATAATAGACCACAGATACAAGGCCATGTGTCGCAGAAGCGTGTAATCGAGCATCGTGGCGAACACGACTTTGTGAGATCACAAAGGAATGAAACATTCGTCATTCGCCGAAACAAAACATGCACAGCAGCAAGGAAAGCTCAGTCGAAAAACTAACCGTCATCGTTCCAAGGCCTGTCAGGCCTCGGGTAGAAGGACGTCGAAATCCGTCTAACGAGCCTCTGAAACATCGCGTCTTCTCGTTGAGCTGAGGTACTTGGGTGTACGAGTTCCTATTTGTGAGGGTATCTGGGATCCAATTATCCAAATGTAGTCCGTTGTAGTCCAGATAATGTCCAAAATCGTAATGCACAGGCAATATGGTGCTAGAGAGATGGGACGAGAGGAGAGAAGGCCACAGAGAGGATGGTCGTTCCAAAGCAAAGAACGCTGGCACACTTTGATGGCAGCGTAGACGCGCAATGTATGCGGGGAAGCAAATGGGTGTTATCGGCAGATAATCAAAGAGATAAGAAAGTGCGCTTACTCGGGTTTATCCGAGTAACTACAAAGTAAGTAGCGAATTGTATGCAGTAATTAATAGGACGTTATCACCGGGTACCGCTTGCGAGCGACGCTGAAGCTCTCACCCGAACCACCACGATGACCTTGCTTGTGAACACTGTGTCGAATGCTCCCACCACTTTCCCTGATCCGAGGTGAAGAATCGTAGCGAATTCGCAATCTACTGAAGTTCCAGCAATCACATCATCTGCTGAGGCCCGAACATAGGTTCGGAGAAGCTGCTTTGACCTGTTACAGGTAGCTCTGTGTCTAAGGACCGGGACGAGATGTGTCCGAGCAAGGGTCTGGGCAGCGAGATGCACATGGGGCAGGTGAGCAAGTACAACGACTTCTCTTTGTAGGTGGACTTACCGTTCTACTGTCCCCGAATGGATGAAGCGGGACCGGAGCCAAGATTATGCTCCGAGTGTTCGTCTCATGCCTTCTTCATACACCATTCATGTTCAGCGAGGTAGAGCCGACTAGTGTTCCACACCAATACAGATAGCACGGTTTCTCTCTTCGCCGGTCGTATTCGTACGCCACGATCACCTTCATGGCAGATTTTATTGAAGGATATGTCTCTTGAACAAGTGCATCTTACTTATCCTTAGATTCAGGCAACCCGGACCTCAAATAATGGAAACAGATATTGATCCGGTGCCCACGCCATTGGTCGGTAAGAATACTATCGCTAATGCAGTGTTCGTAACTTTTCAGCGCCTTCCGTTTTCCTCCACAAACAAGGGATTAATGCCAATAAAAATTACATGAGTCGATAGCGCCACATATGTAGTATGACATATATTTTATTCCGCATTTTTAGAGAGGAATTGCGACCCATGGAAGGATACTGGCGAGGAGTGTTGAGTGCATCTAGTGTTCGTGAAAACGTCACGAATTGTCACACCGGCATGAGGCGCCAGATGGCATCAACTACCGTATTCGGCAGCACCATCAGCTCGAAAGACTGGTGCATCGCAGCTGAGTTTGAATTTGCTTCTGCTGAAAGTCACTCTCTTGAGGTGGAGGTTCGTGAACACCACAAAGACATCGATATAGAAGAAATCGGGTGCATTATTCGTGATGCTTTCATTGTACTATACATTCTTTTTTATATTATTTAATTTGAATCGTCCGCCATCACTTCAGATCTTGGCTAATCATGGCCTACGGACGCAAAATTGCATTCGTGAAGCTGAAAGACTTGAGAAAGTGCGAATTTTTTTTCACATTCATGATGATGTAGCATTAAACTATGTATGTGTAAAGTCTCATAATATTTGAAGGCGCGGTGGAGGTGCAGTGGGGGAGAAAACTAGTGTTCGTGAATTTCAGCGTTCACGAACACTGCATTAGCGATAGTAGCAGTCCAGGTATGCACTCTCCCCGCTCAATATCCGAACATCGACCCATGTCATCATCGGTACCAGTCATTGATAGAATATGTGCAGTCTACGCTTCTCTGCTATATACCTAACAACGACCGATTAATCATCCTGTCTCTTGCTCCGTTTCGCGACTACCTAGATGGTAACAATCAACATATTCGCCGCCATATGCGTCTCTTCCATCCTCGTCTTCCTGTACTCTTTCAATCTTCTCCCGTACACAGTCCTCTACTCATCTACTCACCGTTCTTCATCCATCCCGCTTACACGGAGCTCGCTGTATACCGCTTACCACATGCGCTCCAACCGGTATTCGTGTGGTCCCATGCAGGTGAGTCTCAGGCTTGTTACCAGATAGTACCATCCATTCACATCGCTCGATCCCCAGAGCATACGAACAGTGTGTAACAGCATGTAATTGAATCCCGGACGTTCGTTCCATCAGTAGCCCGTCGTGTCTGTGGGAGATGCAGACGGTTACGCATCTCCCAGTGCGTGGTGACGTTCGTGACGGTTGCAGTCTGTCCAGGTACGGCAGCGTTTCTACGTGCACACACGCACCGGTGAGTCGGCTATATTCTATTTCGACTCCTGTACTTAAGCAGGGACAGATTGCGAGAGGCAGATGTTCTATAACCCAGATCCCTTCGACCAGCTTCGACTCATCGACGCTGTGCGAGGCTCTTGAGTCTCACACTCACCCGGGTTCATCAACCGAACATGTCGACAACGAGCATACGGCGTCTTTTTACCTCGATCGCTCTTCTATCTGCGCTCGTCAGCTACGTCAATGCTGCAGATCCCTGTGCAGCGATTGCAGGCCAGCAGTTCGTCGTACCCAACAAAGCTTTGGCATGCCTCAAGTCATTCCCTTTCAACGTGACCTTGAAGCAGAACGTCCTCACAAATGTCGCTCGCGTCTTCGATTTCTACACGTTCGAAGACTTCTATCTCAACTCTCCTCCACCATTCCAGGATTCGACAACCAATATTAGAGCTGACATTGCAAAGATCAATGCTACTACGTACGCGGTGAGTGGCATCCCAGGCTGGTATTGCGCTTTGTCGGGCTGAATCGGGGCTGGACATCTTAGACGGACTACGACTTCAACCGAGCAGTCTATAACTTTACTACTCAACTCAACGATGGGCACACGCGTTAGTCTGTCCTTTCCATCATTTCTACTACCCTTTACTAACATACATCTCCAGGCTACTTCCCCAACTGCTACAACACGTTTCAAAACCTCCTTCCCACTCCCCTTGTAGCCTTCACCCTCGATTCCAGCGCAAAAGACGGCACCCAATCCGTCTTCATCGCACCAGACTCAACCTCCCTCATCCCCCTCATCGGTTCCGCCTTCACATCCTTCTTCTCTTCCACAGGGCCTTCCCCGTTTAACTGGCAACGTCTCGCCGGTGCACGCGTCCTCTCCATCAACGGCCTAGACCCCTTTGCCTATGCCGACCTCATCGCTGACACCGAGAGTGGTAACTTCCTCGACCACGGTGTCAGAGTCAACAGCGCATTTGGGAGTTACAGGATCAGCGGCACAGATTTCTCGCAACGATTTGGTGATATCTCGGGACCTGCGTTCCCGGACAGGGATTCGTTGACGTTGCAAGTGATCCCTGCGAACGGGACGAAGGCGGAGACCGTAGTGGTGCCGTACACCGCGAATTACTTGGGCGCGCCGTTCACTGACTCTGCTTCTTTGTGAGTGCGGCTTTCCTTTTCGTGACATGCGAGGCACATCATTAATCCCCCTTGATCATTACCCATCATAGCTGGGCTGTCAATTGTGCAGCCACATCTGTTACAAATGGCGTTGATAACAAGGGAAGCGGTGTAATAGGCCTCACAGTATCCAAGAAGCACCGCGCTCGTGCGAACATTATCGATGTCGCACCCAAGACCGCTGTGGGCCTTCCAGACCCTTTCCTGCCTACCTTACCTCCTCAGCCGGGAAGTACTGGTGTGATCAAATCGTTTATTTTGCCAGGAAATAAGACCGGTGTAGTGAGTACTGTCTTATTTAACGTTCGAAGCGAACAGAATGATGACTGACGATTGCGTAGCTGTTTGTTGGGTCGTTTGAGGGCGACTTCGTACAGTTCCAGACGGATACCGATGCTGCCATCAAGGCGTTCCAGGCAGCCGGAGTAACGAGGTTGCTCATCGACCTCACGAATAATGGAGGTAAGTATAAATTCGAATAAGCTCGCTTTCTTTGGCGTGCTAACGATGCATGTATAGGTGGTTTCGTGTGCCTGGGACAATTCTTGCATCAATATCTCGCTGGTGAGTAGCTAACATCGCTTCCAGCGTATACGATGCCTTGTCTGACCGAATTGCTCCAATATAGGCACAAGAATTGGCAACCCGTAAGCTCAATCTCACTCTGTCAATCACGTCGTATATGCTATTGACACCAACGTCGTATACAGTGGCTTCCAATCGACGAACCGTGCGAATCCGTTGGCGCAGAAGATTGTTGCAGCTGATATTGCTCTCGGCCTCAACGACAACTTCGCATTCTATACAGCTGATAACTGTATGTCATTCTCCCTGATATCCCCCATTGACTGGTGCTCATGACTTGTTTTATGATGCACGCAGTTGCGTTCCTGAACAACACCCAGATGCCCGCTTCGCATAACTATATTACTCCTAGCGTGGCATTCAGAGTGAACGGAACGGGTGTGACCGACCAGACTTCCCAGCGGTTCCTGGTACGTCGTACTGTTATTCCACATGTGTAGTGCCTCTGACATATCACTGTGTGCAGGATACATGTGACGAGGGCTTCAGCGTGCAGCCTCCGGCTACGCCACCTTTCAACCTCAGGTACGACTCTTCCAATCCGTTGTTTCTACAACTGCTCACCGCCGTTGAATGATAGTAACGTCGCAATTGGTAAGTGATTCACATCAATACTCGTGTATTCCCATTCATTGAACAAATGCAGTGAGCAACGGGAACTGCGCGTCCACCTGCGCAATGTTCAGCACTCTGATGTTCGAGCGCCACCAAACGAAGATCGCCATTTTTGGTGGTAAGCCAGGTGAGAAGGTACAGTACAAGGGGATGGCAGGAAACCAAGTGCTCGAATGGGCCGATCTTGACTCGGAGATCAAGACTGCTGGTGTGAAGAGCGTGAGTATCCCATTCAGTGCCTATTCAGTCGTAGAGGCTTACTGTGATTATTTCGTCGTAGGATCCCTTGGCTCCACCAGACTTGTGAGTATTCGCGTCTGCATTGATGCTTGTGTGGCTCTTCTGACGGCGGATAATCTCGAAGGCTTGTCAACAGCAACATGAGGTAAGCCCTATCATGATTGCTGCTCTTATGCGCCTGACCCTCACCTGTTCTCCTTTCGTTAGACACAACTGGAGAATCGCTTGGAGCTTCTTCAACGAGGAGAACCCAATAGGTACGTTACACAATGTCTCTTTGCCATAAACGCATCTTCTGAGACATCTCATGTAACAGAGTATCAATCTGAGCTCCCTCAGTGTAAGTCCTCTCCATCTCGGCCCAACTACGGATGCAGTAGCTGAAATAAATCTATGCAGTCCGCTTTGCGTATACCAACGATACGTACAACAACCCTCAGAAGCTATGGCTGTTCTCGTACGTGTCCCGCATTTCTCTCTCTGAGCATTACTGACGTCGCCTTCCCTCAAAAGCGAGCAACAACTGTTCAAGTAAGAGCGAGGTATCCGTGTAGAAGCTATACCTCGTCCCCGCGTGTCCGTTTTCGTGCTGTATCAGTAGTGTTTTATTTGTAGAGGGGATGATGCACGGCCTATTATTCCACGTGTAGTGTATTCTTTCCTTGGTTGTCTCCTATTTATTGGGTCGATGTGATACTGGCTAGCTCAGTCCTCGAAGATCAAAGGATAACCTGAAATGCAATGGCAAAGCTTTATCTTAACGTCAGAGTAAAGCCTTGTAGCGTGGGACGCAGCTGTAGGTCGGGAAAGTCTAGTACAACCAGTAGCCCTAGAACCCCCCATCTTTCGGTGCGTGTTTCACTCAAATTCGGCCGTACTAGCGCTATTCCTCGTCCGTATAACATGGTTGCCCAATACTCACCATAACATAGGTATGGACAGTGCATTTGCGTTCGATATATGCCATTCGTACTACATGATACACTATAGACCGTACGCTGCGTGATTACGATTTCTCTATACTACCCAGACCATGAATATGGATGAAGTCCGTTTTACCTATGCCTGAACCAGCCCGCATACAACCCTGTTTGCTTGGAGCTCGTCAACAATAGAATACATGTCGACGGCCTCTTTCCAGCGAGTCTGCCGATTCGCTTGTGTCCTGGTTGCACCCACCGCGTCGTTGTGGACGAATGCCTCCTTGCTCCGGAAACCATGGTTAACCCATCGAAACAGGGCGCCTGGGGCATACAACATGAAAGACTTGCGCCTCTCTCCTTCATGAATAGGGGTGTTGCCGTGTGTAATGATGCTAGATGGAAAAAGAATGAGCGAACCAGGAGGAGACTCGACCATCAACCCGAGTTCCCGTAGGATGAGATGGCCCCCCCTGGTGGGGTCAAAATCCCCGAGGCTGTACAATGCGCTCCATCCTTGTGGTAGATTACCTGAAGTACGGTGCTCATGTGCGATTACGTGGTCGCCCATATCGAACGATGCCGTGGGCCAGATCGTACTTCGGAATGCTGGCGTGAGCTGGGGGTCGTGAGCGGTAAGCGTTTTAAGAGTATCCCGATAATGCACATATAACTTCGGGGCATATCTAGCCATGGCCACTAGAACGGGTCAGTGAGTTGTCAGATGATTAGCGAGATCGTGGATTGATTCGCACCTTGAGCGAATTTGACCATACGACATAGGCTTGGGCTCAGCTTCAACGCAGAAATGGCCTCTTCATCGGTGGTGTTGTGTTTCAGGTTTCCAGGAGACTAGATGCTATTAACGTATGTCTGAAGTTCTTTATCGCTGAGCATACCTTTTGGCCGCCACTGTGCGTGATACCAGTGGCAAAGCAGGAGAAATCCGAGTCACCATTTTGACTTGTAGATGCACCCGAGATGCGCTGTTCCGCTTTGCATATATCTTGTTCCGCTGCCTGCCAGCAGGGCTCCCAGTCAGAACAGCCAACGGGTCGCCCAGCGAGGAGGCAGATTACCCTATCGCTCTTGTCAACCAGTGCCACGGGATGTCTATCGTGATCATGAGCTCAGTAGGACAACCGCAAAATAGAACTAGATATACGTACTCTCCATCCCACCGAACAACTCGCAAACCATCGCTAAGGCCCTCCGCGAGAGTGGTCACATCAGACTTCACGGGTTTTCTTATCCCATCTGCGGCACCGAGCTGTTCTGCAGTTACGTCCGTACGAATGATGTCTGGCGTGCCATGCCTCTCTGACCAGCTGAGACGAATGGCTGCGCTTGCTTCTGAGAGTTCTTCTCGCTGACGAGCCTTCTTGTTCTTCGTACGCTGCCTCTTCGCCTCCCTCGCCCTGTCCTTCTTCCTTTCGGCCTTCTCGGCAGCGATATCTGCAGCGTGTACAGGCTGGAGAGCCTCGCAAGCGGTCGAAGGCTCTTCGAGTTTTCGCTTGTTGGAAGCAGTTGGTCCCAGGGGTGGCGAATGAGCCGACTCTGAGGTGGTGAGGTGAGCCGAAGTTTGTGCAGGCAGCTCTACGTCAGTCGATAGACCACCAGAGCCTGAGGACTCGGAGCGAAGCTTGGTGTTGAGGGGTGCGGGATGACATTCTTCCCGTCTATGTTCGTTGGCTTCGTACGCATCCGAGTCTACCACGCCAGTGTGCGCGTCGCAGTACAGAGTGAGCTCGTGAAGTGGCCGCGGGAGGATGTCGATCCTGGGAGCCTGAGCGCCGTTACCTCCCTTGGATTCGTGCGTCGAGCTTGAATCCATTTGACGTACGGAAGTAGTAAGTTTGCTGACGTTCGAGGGAGTGTCTTAACCCTCTTCCTGGGCCCTTTCTTTGACATCAGGCATGTCAGCTTGTATTCTGACTTGCACCTTCACATGCAAGTGAGGGTGGGCACGACGCAAGCTCTTGTACAGTACGGGCACTACGCACAAAACTTGAACCCGGCCGAGCACTAGCGGCGTCACGGTATTTCGACCAACTCGGGAGATCATCTGGGAGAGGAACTCACCGAGTCTTTGGGTTATAGCCAGGCGGTATATTTGCACTAAGAAGAGAAGTGTTGCGTTGAGTGAGCGCGGTGCTGAGACGCGTCCACTGGAAACGGACTTCAAAGTTCAAGCCAAACTTGAGCTGGAGACGCGAGCGATATAAACACAATCACGTGCGATCTTAATATGCAATATGTTTCAGTCGAGCCTATGTCAAGAAAGAGCCAGATACATATGAGCTCGTGCAGGAACGTACAGACGACTTGTGTGTGGTGACTTTGTGGTGACTTTAAGGCAATGAAAACAGAGCAAGCCAGTCACGGTTGGCGCCTACTGGAATTCAGGACCGGCGCCGACGACCTGGAGATGGGCTACTTTCTTATTCGACAAATATCAAACGCTTCTCGCTTTCGATTGTCCACAAAGGTTCCAGCGCATGAGGTAAGTAGAATCAAGTCCACGCTCAAGCATGAAGACATATGTAAGTAGTCCCATCCTGGCTACAACGGACTACACGGAGATGTTCCCCTCCGAGTCATCATCCCCAGGGCCCTGTATCGACCACCGTCAATGTAGGTGGTGACGAAGGGTGCAGTTCCATTGCATCTACACTCTATGTACTATGGTACAGGAAGAGAATAATAGTTCATCACAAGGGATTGGGTCGAGTCACTCGAGTGGGCGAGCGGGAAAGTGGTTATGAAGGTGCATCTCACCCTCAGGCTCGGTCCTGCATGCTCCATCTCCGAACTCCTTTGGTTACGCATGCCCTCTCTAGCCGCCAACAACCAACCAGTTAAGTAGTGAAACCTCGATATCCCGCAATACTAGTTCTCCCAACTTCTAGAGGCTACGGATCACTGGCATCGGACATGGACATTGGCATTGATAAAGGCGTTTGGGACGGAAGTCTAGGAGGGCGTAAAGTCAACGGGAAGAGATATAGAGGCTGCATCTTTATATGTTCTCTGATACTCTACGATGATCAGGCAATTGTTACGGGTACCATTGACTTGAGACCCGGATGTTGACACCTTTACACGCAATGCCAGTGTTCGACTACGATATGTGTGTAGCTCTCTGCGTTCACAGTATCTATGAATGGTGGACCTGTGATGAGACCCCCCTCAATAGGCTGTTGACCCCCTAGCGTAACAATGCCTTGTACGGGTGAGTGTCAGGCAGTAAGTACTGCTTGTGCGGTTGCGACTCGATGGCGGAGGGGGTGGGGATATCGAGGATTTGGCTGCGCATTTGAGAGGGCATGAATAGAGATAACCACACGTACGGAGTAACTTGAATTGCCCAATGTATTCACTCAATACTTCTTTTTCAACTCTCGTCGGAGGATGTCGGCGCTCCAGCCCACGTCCATCGAGAAGTCCGCCCAAATGAAATCTTCGAGTTGTCGATACCGGCAGAAATTAGTGCGGGATAGGCGGTGGCGCCACACGTTACTACGCACCGCTGGGCTCTAGTGTGACCGGATCTACGCCGACTGCTCTATGCTCCTCGTCATCCTCTTCCTCGTATGCGAGAACAAAATCGAAAGCTTCGGTAGCCGTGGAAAGTACTTTCACGAAAGGTTCCAGAGAATTTTCCAGGCGGTCAAATGAGTCGAACAGGAACACAATAGCTCGGATGGTGGGATGGGCCCTAAGCTGATCTACCAGTGTTTCGAAATTGACAGGAAGCGTGCCATAGCTGTGCTCGTCACTAAAGATGTATGCGTGCATGCCCACCGCACGTAGGGCAGAGTCCAATCGGTCCATGGATGTTACTTGCTCCAATACAAAATGGAAGGGTCCCAGTTGCATTGTTATCGCGTGCTCCGAGACATCGAATGCTGAGAGAGTGTTCAATCGGAACATCAGTTCCCCACAATGGGAAGCTTCGAAGCAAATAAGGTGACTGATTGACAGCTGCGACGCTCACCAATTGACACCATCGAATCTTCCTTGTCACCCCACAGCAGTGCCATGAACTTGATCATCCACACCTGCTGCTCATCGCTGAGTCGGTGCATCGGACATTGCGGGTTCATCATAAGAGCTGTCAAAGCGAGGCAGACAGAGTCAGTGCAGACTCCCTTGACCGTAATATTCATGGAGTGCGGTTTGATCCGCCGATTAACTGTGTTGGGTGCACCGTATGGCAGTGAGGTGAGCACCATCCCGGGCCCATCCCACGTGATAGTATCGAACGAAATCCAGGCAGCACGAGAAAGTTGTCTGAGGTATCTAGCAACGTGGCAGAATGAAGGAAGATGAACGTTGTTAATTGTGACGCCTTTTCGCAGGAATGAGTCAGGTGGGATGATAGATGGCGGTACGCCCCAGTGGGGTGTGTCAAGTTTTGCAGGACTGAAGCCAGCTGGGACGGGGCCCTCGATGGAGAGGTTGCGAAGCTTGTCTTGTATGAAGGGGAGATCCAGAAGATGAATAAATGACGTTCGACTTTTGTAGGGCTGGCAAACCCGTATTTCACGGATAAGCTGGCACACCGGTGTAAGTCTTGGACACCCTTGGGCCACGTATCTTCTGAAGATCTTGGCGTCATCGTAACACCCAATATACAGAGCTCTATCCGAGAACATGTGTCGTCGGCAGATGCTTGCCCAGAAGCGACAGACCAGCGAGCACTGTTTGAGGTCGGTCAATATGTCGTTTGGGCTCGGCTCTCCATGCCGTTTAAGATCACGGCCTTCTGGCCAGTACCGCTGTGAAACACGATTCACGTTAACATAGAACAGTATGTCGTCGAAGAGCTCTGGAGGAATGCGGGCTGCGAGCAATCTCACCGCCTACGTATTCAAGTTTGGGAAATAAGCCCCGTCCGTTAACAAGAAAAATATGCGTTGTTTGACCATATACTCACCTCGCTTTCCGCCAATTCAGATACAGCTCCGTCGAACCCAGGAGTCCAGTACCAGATTGGGTCATCCAGTAATGATTCTGACGAATCGTCTATCGTTGAGCTTCCGCCCTAATAATACCAGTAATCAATACAGATGGTCAGTAAATCGATACATGCTGCTTGGTTGCGTATTCACCGTGCTTGCCAGCGTTTGGAATACAGCTTCCTCCGAGTCTGGATCCGAGTACGAGATTGGTCCAGATGTCGATGAACTTTCTATCATGGAGCTCTCGTTCTAAGGAGATCAGTAACAAACTCAAATGATCGGTAAAGTCGACGTACACTGCTTGACTGAGCACTCACCTCGCTATCGCTCCCTGCACACAAAACTCCTAGCAGGGATAATCCCGCAGCCGAGGAAGTGTTAGTATCCGTCGGTAATGAACTTTGCTGCATCGGTCTACTGAGAATGCTGATGGCGGTGGAAAAGAAAAGCGCAGTGGTGAAAGAAGAATGACGGTGGAGGGGCGAGGTTAAGGAACCGGCTGTGACGATTGACTTAATGTTATATGCATTGGTACTCCACTATCAACTTGAACTTCGGAACGAGACTTCTTCCACATAGGAATCTGGAAATGAAAATGAAGGAATGACGCCGTCGTCGCAGGCCGTGAAATCTCACGTTTCTCAGTAACGATCTTCAGCCTAGATAACGTACCTAAGCCAATTACTCCCTGCTCGAATCATTCGACTCACCAGCAACGCCAAGGCTCCCAACTTCATTGAGGGGATGCCTTCAGGCTATCACTCGATCGTCATCTCTCTTGGCTTGCCCCTTCCTCCTCACGGTGTGAACCGGCAAATACGAGCGTCCCATCGATTTCCATCCGTAAGTGCAAACCAAACATCAGACATATGCCATATAGCTCTCGTAATCGCAAAGCACACTCAACTTGAAACTCAGATAGATTGATTGTACCACATTCATGTGCCTCTTATCGCGGGCTACAGCCAACCTAATCTGTGAAGTTAGGTGGCTGGCGTAGTTGTGTACGGCAATGCAGTGCAATACAAGTAAACATCGCGTCCGCGACCAAAAGTCTAGGCGAACGCTGTACGTTCTTTATCTCGGGCAACTCACCACTGGCACTCTGTGCATCAGGCCCTCTGAGCGCCGCCTCATTCCACAGCTCGATGTTAACACCAGCTAAGTCAGAGCTGGGATGCGCCAGCTGGCCCAGGAGTGGACAGGGGCGATGGAGGGATTGTGTGTGTAGTCGATAACGTATAGGCTGTAGATTCCATTCGTGTTTTGGTGGACGGAAAAGTATCCAAGTGGAAGTTCAAGTTGGTTGGGTTGAGCAGAGACTCGAAGAAGGTGTGTTCGCTCACCTCGAAGATACAGTCGACAGTCGAAATACCGACCACGAGGCGCATGCACCCTCACCGCTCTCTCCGATATAACGATCTGCTGCACCACACTACTCCCATCCCCACGCCTCAACGTCGAGACCTCCTCCCCCATCCCCACGCCTCAACGTCGAGACCTCCTCCCCCATCCCCACGCCTCAACGTCGAGACCTCTCCACCAGTCCGCCAACCGCACGCAACACTGACTCTCTGGCGGGGTGAGGAGAGTGAGGGTCGTCCTCGAGGTGGACCAAGCTTTGTAGGACGGGAAGCTGGTTTCCGCCTAAAAGAGATAGCAGGTGCGTGTCAGATGGAATGGAGGCAAGCAGGCGAGAGTACGCACCCACAGGTCACGTCATCGGGTCCGCTTGTCGAAGCATGTCGTGTGATGCACGAGGGTATCTCTGTGGGAGAGTGTTTGGTCAGTTGGAATATCAATTTAGATTTACGAGAGAAGGTGAGAAGAACGGGGAGTGCGAGTAGAAGGAAGTGGGGAAATAGAAATAGGGAAGAACGCACTGGACGACCGTGCCAATACACCGATCTCTCCGGTTACTAATACTAAGTGTATCACGCCGTGCCACAGCTCGATCTTAACACCGTGCCACAGCTCGATCTTAACCGTGACTAGCTAAGCCACAGCTCGATCTTAACACCGTGACTAGCTAAGCCAGAGCTGGGATGCACCAGCTAAGCCAGCCTGAGAGCTGGGATGCACCAGCTAAGCCACAGCTCGATCTTAACACCGTAACTAGCTAAGCCAGAGCTGCCAGTGGGATGCACCAGCTAAGCCAGAGCTCGATCTTAACACCGTGACTAGCTAAGTCAGAGTCAGAGCTGGGATGCACCAGCTAAGTCAGAGCTGGGATGCACCAGCTGGCCTGGGATGCACCAGCTAAGCCAGAGCCAGAGCTGGGATGCATCAGCTAAGCCTGAGCTGGGATGCACTAGCTAAGCCAGAGCCACAGCTCGATCTTAACCGTGACTAGCTAAGCCAGAGCTCGATCTTGACACCGTGAATAGCTAAGCCAGAGCCTGAGCTGGGATGCACCAGCTGGCCAGAGCTGGGATGTACCAGCTAAGTCAGAGCTGGGTGCACCAGCTAAGCCACACCGTGACTAGCTAAGCCAGAGCTCGATCTTGTCACCGTGACTAGCTAAGCCAGAGCTGGGATGCAGTGAACCGGGGCGATGGGGAGGGTGGGGGGTAGGGGTGGAAGTGTAGTCCCGACTGGTAACGTGTAGGCTCAGGGCTGTAGACTCCATTCGTGTTTTGTTTTGTTTTGGTGGCCATATGCATGGAGCTACGAAGGGAAAGTATTCGGGGTGGAAGTTGGTTGGGTTGGGTTGAGCAGAAAGATGTGTTCGCTCACCTCGAGTCGGACGGTACACTCGAAATACCCAGCGGGAGGCGCATGCGTCCTCCCCGCTCTCTCCGACGCACTGAAGATCTGCTGCACCACCACTCCAACCGCACGCCTCGACGTCGAGACCTCCCATCCCCACGCCTCCCCCCACCAGTCCGCCAGTCCGCCAACCGCACGCACGCAACACTGATTCTCTGGCGGGGTGAGGAGAGTGAGGGTCGTCCTCGAGGTGAAAGACGGCGTACCGTCCTCGAGGTGGAAGACGGTACTGCCCTCGAGGTGGAAGACGGCGTACCGTCCTCGAGGTGAGACCAAGCTTTGTAGGACGGGTGGGTTTCCCGCCTAATAGAGATACTAGGTGGGTTTCTGCCTAATGAACGGATGGTAGGTGCGTGTCAGATGGAATAAAGGCAAGCAGGCGAGAGGGCAGGAGTACGCACCCACAGGTCACGTACAACGAGCACGTTGCTAACGACGGCGTCGAGCAGGTTTTCGGTCCGCTCGTCGAAGGTTTTCGCCGGTCCGCTCGTCGAAGTATGTCAGCGTGAGGCTGAGGGTATCTCTGTGGGGGTGTCTGGTCAGTTGGAATCTTACATTCACGTTTACGAGAGAAGGCGAGGGGATGTGAGGAGAACCGGGATATCAAGTACAAGTAGAAGAGGAAGAGGAAGTGGGGAAGAACGCACTGGACGACGCACGCCGATGCACCGATCGCGAGGGTTTTAAGTGTGCTAGTTTGTAGAACGGTCTGGGGCCCTAACCACAAACTTGAAGAATTAGGTTATCGCGAGTTTGTTAGCGAGAATGCCAACTAGTCAACCGAGATGAAGCTGAAAGCAGAGGTGGACTTCAAGGTCGATGTCCTTCGATGTCGAGTTGCTCGGGGCTTTGGGCTGCGAATACGGAGTCCCGGGGGATAGTAACAACTTGGCAGTTTCGAATCTGTAGTCACGGTTCGTCGATAGCGGTGTCGTTGTAGTTGTCTTGCTCGTCGACGTTCTAGTCTCTTCTATAGAGCTGACGGACTGGGCGGGCGAAGGCTCCAATGTGCTGGTGCTGAGATGGCCTTGACAGCGTGCACGACGACTCGGACGACCGAGGCCGCCACGCTCCAGCTCCAGAGGCTTCAGCGCGTCCGGCCCCACTGCTACCTGTCCTGCCAATGCGTCGACTTAGTACTCGCACCTCCCTCCCTATCGATAGCTCCTGACGTCGGGCGTTCTTCGGTCCACGGCTGCATGGTCGTTTGAGTGAGTGTCGAGTATGCGGTGCTTGTACATGTGGGCTGCTATGCGAGTCGTCTGCCTGGACACATCGAACATCGCATCCGGATTCCGGTTTGAGTGAGCTCGGCTCGTTGGGTTGACCGTTCCCTGGTCTTTTCATAGGTGCGAGCATGGCAATGCGAACGTCGATCCGCGAGATGACGCGTGACGATCAAGTTTTCGACGCGTGTTGTCACAGGCACATCACCCCGTGACAGTACTCACGAGTCGCGACTGCCATTCTTCGACGACCATCTTCCAGATCCAACCCACCACTTGCCTTCGATGGGCAGGAGCCAAGACAAGCAAAGTCAAGGACAGGCTTCAAGGTACCCAGGCTCGCGAACGACGAACCTACAACCACCACGCGGGGCTTTCCTCATCGTCATCCGTGCCCACGGGTGGCGACGAGGGATACAGCTGTCTGATGTCTATCCTCTACGGACCACGGTGGACGCAGTGTGGACGGTTATAATGGGCTGGGTTGCGTGGACGCGTTGGGAGGTGGTTGTGGGGAATACAGGTGCGTTTCTCATGCGTTCTGTGCTCTGAACACCTCGTTCACCATGCATCACGTCCTACATAGCAACAAGGTACGCGTTGAAGTTGATTCTCTGTATCACATACCACGCAGACCGCCAACCCCGTTATTTTATCCTGTTGGCCACGATTACCCCCTCAACGACGACGAATCTAGCCTTCCCACCATCTCCGCGTCCTGCTCCTCCCTTCCCCTCGACTCGTCGACTTGTGGTTTGCGGTATCAACGTTCTCGTCCACATGCACAACCTCAAACATCTCGTGTCCTGGGCCCTGCGGTCTCTAAATATGCCCCTTCGCCTCTATCTCCCGATCGTCCCTCGATCCCTCACGCACGCCCTCATTCGCATTCAACACCCATCGAGAAGGTCGTCGATCCCAGCCGAAGCCCCGCTTTTCCTGGACACTGGACATGCCGCTCTCAAATGAAATGGACACTGACATACCGCCCTCAATCTCAAACAAAATGGCCAATCCAAATCTGTCTCAGGCTGATGAACGCAAGCCGGTATGTACGCTCGTAGTTCTTTCATCATGCTAACTGAGAGCCTACCCCACCCATCAGCCCCCCCTCCCCCCAAAAAAGTGGTCCGAGTCAAGCCTCTGGTGTACGTCGAGATCGACACGGCCTTCCAGATCATGACGATAGGACGGCCTTCGATAACATGACGATAGGACGGCCTTCGATAACATGACGATAGGTAGACTGGTGTATTCACAATAACCTGAGGTTAGCCGTACGTTCGTACGTTTTCACTCATACCTGTCAGTGGTCGTCCCTCACCGTGACAGACAGCGATGAGAGCGGGTCGCGTGTGACTGACTGACTGAACCGTGAAGAGTCCGAGTGTTCATCACGCCTCGTGGGAGTCTTCATCACGCCTCGTCAGAGTCTTCGTCACGCCTCGTCAGAGTCAGAGTTTCTCGGAGTGAGGTTGTTAGCCCATCGACCTATCGCTCAGTTTCACAGTGGTGGCCTCGGGGTACGCCACTGCGATATAAGGCTCTCGGCGGTCGTCGTGCAAGCATAAGATGATGCATTGATGGTTAGTACTCATGATCATTCGGCAGAGGAACTTTCGTGAAATGGCTCGGGAAAGAGCCTACAATTCGATTGGGATCTCATCAATATCGCCAACGAGCCTGAGTATATCCAGTCTCTCGTTAAAAATAAAAGTACATACGACTCTTTCGTTAAACGTACATATTCAGTCTTTCGTTATAATTAAAAGTACATACGACTCCCTCCGCCCGATTGCAATCGCCTAGTCCGAGTCAACATCGCAACGTTAGGAGTGCAGTCCATAAGATGACGATAACACAATACAATACAATACAATACACAGCTCCCGTTTCTAAGCTCACTAAACACTCAGCTCCCGTTTCCAAGTCTCGAGCTCACGTCTTTTCTGCCCACGAGTACACACGCCCTGCCATCTTACTTAGTATCAGGACCCGGACCCGGATACTTAGTGATCACAATGTCATAACTTGAACAGACGACGCAAGCTTCCCAGATCCACGCGTGCGTGCCTCCGAGTCTCCTTTAAGTACATACGAGAATGAGGTTGATAGTCTCAGCTGCGGTGTCCGAGTCGAGCACTTGGACGAAGGGCTCCATGGACATGGACTTTTGCAGGTGCAGGTGGTCGATGGACTTTTGCAGGTGGTCGATGGAGTCGAACAGCAGGTGGTCGATATCGAAAGAGTCGAACAGCAGGATGCGGGGACTCGGAAGGGTTCTGGCGTGGTGGAACAGGGCGGGCGTGCACGTGGTTGAACAAAACGTCAAAGTTGAAGGTTGTGGTCCTTTGAGTCGAATGGCCAGGCGACAGAGGTCAATGAGGCTTTGGAACTTGAAGCTCCCCATGGTTGTCGATTTCTCAGAGACTCGGACGTCGAATCCTTGGAGAGTCACTACACGGCTGGGACACGAATAGGAATAGCGTGACTGATTGGGATACGAATAGTGTGACTGATTGGGATTGGGATGCTCACCGAGCCCCAGAGCAATATTAATGTCATGAACTTGATCATCCACACACGTTGCAATTCGGGTTCAACGTCAGAGCTGTTAGAGCAAGGTGGTGCACCCTGCGGCTGATATCGACCGTAGGGAGGCCGGTCTGTGTTGTTATCGACGGGGAGGCCGGTCTGCGTCGACAGGGAGGCCGGTCTGTGTCGACAGGGAGGCTGGTCTGCGTCGACAGGGAGGCCGGTCTGTGTCGACGGGTGACCATGGCGTGTGGAAGTAAAGAGGATGCCTGCCCATCCCCATCCCATGTCAAGTCCTTGAACGAGATGTAGGCGGCGCAAGAAAAGTGCCTGATATATTTAGTAACGTGATGAAATGAGGGAAGATGGACACTTTTGCCAGATGGAAATCGCATGTGTTTGGGACGACCATGGAGGGCGGTACGCTCCAGTGAGGTGGGAGGTGTATTGAGTCTTGCGGGGTTGAAGTCGTCTGGGACGGGCCGAAGATGAAGAGTTATTGGAGCTTGTGAAGATACAGGAGATGCAGAAAGGAGGTGCCTGTCGTGACCTGGAGGGGCCCATCGGCTGCTCAGGTAGAACTGCTTGACATCGATGGTCCTGATAAGCTGGTGATTCTCGGACACCCTCGAACGACTCGGACGTGTCGCACGAATACCTCTGCGTCCTTGTAGCAGGTAATTGCGACGGTTTTGCCAGAGAACATGTACTGCCGACATATGTTGGCCCAGAAGAGGCAGACGAGTGAGCACGATTTAAGATCGGCCAAGATGTCTACTGAATTTTGTAGTCCCCGATTCCGGGTAAGATCCTCGCCTTCCGGTCGCTGATCACGTCGTTGTGAGACACGATTCACGTTGACGTGGAATAGGATGTTTTCGAAGAGCTCGGGGGGAACTCGTGACGCAAGGGATCTCTCTGTCTATGTATCCCGGAGATTAAGCCTGTTAATAATAACAAAATGCGCTGGTGGATTGCGTGAGTACTCACTTCGCTTTCAAGTCCTGCCGCGTCAGATAAACCTACCATCAAGTTGTTCGGGTTCGAATTTGAGAGCGGTAATGTTGAGCCTTGTATCGTTCTCTCGTCCTACTTGTACCCGTCATGAACTGTCATCGATGGAGACGACGTATACTATTTGACTGTGGACTCGCCTCACTCTCCAGATCTGAACAAGAGGTCGAGCATGATTCATCGTGTTGCGAAGTCTTTTGTGTCATTGATACGTGAGCGCGATGACTGCGACGGGAGAACTGAGGGACGAGGTACTTAGGGGAGTTAGCGGGAGCGATCCGAAAGGGCAAAGCCAGAGGTAGGAGGGCGCTGCGGTTACTTATCGATGGTTGATGGTATATATTTCCCGTGATGACCATGGGAGTGGAACTGCTTTCACGAGGAGAGACGTGTCTTTTGTTGTTCTCCTCGAGATAATGCTTACGGATCCGCGGAGCGTTGTTTCTCTTGCGATTGATCAATTGCACCTCATTGTCGATTCTCGGATCGGAAGAAACTCAAACTCGATGACTAGTATATGAGAGGGATGGTGAGTAACGTTTACGGTCATACAGCGATTTGAGTGCCTTTACCCGGAGTGATAGAACGGAATGAGTTTCGCGGGGTCTGAACGGATCTGAACTGTCAGTAATGTTCTCCCCCTCGTATTGGTCGAGGACACAATTCTTAGCCTTATGTCGCTGTCAGCCGAAACCCGTCTTTCGAGTGGTAGACATGCTTGGTGTCCGTTCTTGAGTGTTCGTAATCAGTCTAATGGAAACGCGGGTGCCTGTAGATGCATAGGGTCACCGAGTGTTTTCGCTTTGCTAGCAACCTAAGCTCAGTCGTCGTAGATCATCAGAGCCTTGTCATAAACGTACTCCTGATGGACTCTGTGTTATCGTCTCTACCTTGCCCACACACTCTGGCCTTTACATCAACGTTTATCATAATGTCTGGAAGACTCCGAGAATGTGTACCGAGTGAAGGAGAACATTGACGAACGTCCTTTCCGAACGCTCCTACCGATCAAAGGTCGGGATGAACAATCGGAAAGCGCAAGTGGCAGCGGAAAGGGATACGATCGTCATCCAAAATCCAGAGAGGGGTGGAATATCCACCCTTAGATATTCGAGAGTCGAAAAGGGGTGTGGATCGTCTTTGTTACTGCAGTTTTGGAGTAGTGTAGTCAAATCTGCTCCAGCGAGTGACTAGAAGAGAATGTACATTGTGAGCAATAAAATATCCACAAAAGATGTGTAGTATACGCATCCTCGAGTTCTAATATACCTCAAATTTTCATCCAACATCGCTCCGGTCCAGGATCCTAGTCCAAAGTCTTCACCACCAGTTCGTGATGTACCTTGCAGTAGGCAGGTCATAAGCAGACCTTCGAGTCTTCATATCCTTCTTCCGTCGCAGAAAAGAGGTAGTTTTGGCGTCCAAGAAACTTCTGTGTGCGCATAGAGAGTAGTGGCGAGCATGTAGTGCCGATCGTGCGAGGAGCGAGATGAAGGAAGAGGTGATAAGTATTAAACGCCCAATCAGAGTGTAACAAAGGTGATAAGTACTTTTACTTACCACGAATACATATTGTTTGGTTACTGCTAATTGGCGCGAAGATCTCATTCTCAACGACCACCTTTCATGACCAACCCAGGCTGCTTTCTCCCGTATTCCCACAACGCCTAGAAGTATACACTTGAGAGAATAGGACCAAGCTCCCAGACTTTCAGACACAGGCCTACGGTGGAGAGGATTTGGATATAGCGGACGGCATGGGCTGCTCCCTCATCGTTATCCTTGTCAATGACCGGTGACCATTGACGTGAGTAGCGACGAGGATCTTAAGTTCACGTATAATACGGGCCATGGACAACGCAGATCATAGGGGGACTGCGTGCGACGAGGTTAGCCTGGCTTTGGGGCGCGTAGACGCGTTGGGAGGTAGCCGTAGGATACAAGGGATACGTTCAAGGTACGTTCAAATCGCCTCGATGGTAGGTTCTAAAGCTAGATGTATCTTTCCAGTGATCATTGGCCATCTGGAGCCCATCTGAAACCTAGCTCTTTTGCCTGCTATCTCTTCCCTTCTCACTGTCTTGGGCATATGAGCCTTAACATCTCGTCTTGACTTCCCATCTTCCTTAACGACGCAACTACATCGACATGCACCTCACCTCAATCGTTCCCCTTGCTCGTTTATAGTCTAGCCATTGGCATATCGTCCGTTAGGCTGAAAATCCAGCGTCTCCTCTTGTATGCCAACCTCTCGGTCTCCTTTTCGGTCGTACGAGTCTCTTCGTTCGATCATCGTGGTCTTCTAGCAATTACCTCTCACGACATGTACGCACCCACGCACGCCCACGCCCACTGGCATCTAAGATTCATCTGAAAGGTCGCAATGCTCGTGGATCCCAGCATCAGCCCTGCAGAACGTAATTTTTCCCTGGATATGCCGCTCTTAAATGGCCAACCTGTCCGATGAACGCAAGCGGGTACGCATCGTGGTATGTACGCTCGTGGTTCTCTCAACCACGACTACTAAGAGACCCTAGTCAAGTAACTGGCTCCCGCTCATCAATCCCCCTCAGAGTAGTCAAGCCTTTCGAGCATGCTGCGGTAGCTTGAGCCTTGTGGTGGTGATAACACGCTTATATTTCATGGAACGATAGCACGAGTAGAGCGATTGGTCACCGATATATACGGACCCGTGATGCGTCGATATTCATGAGAATACCATGCACGTTCACTGTTACAATCGTATGTTAAGATCCAATCATCGTCTATGCACGACCTTCCAGATAACAATGCGGGTAGGCTTACGATGGGTAGACGTGATTATACGACTGGCATATTTACAATAGGTTAGCCGTACGTCTTCTCCTATGACTGTTTGCCCCTCACAGACAGCACAACCTAGGTTGACGGCGAAGCAGATGATAGTTCGCATGTCCTGACTGAACCATGAAAAATCTTCATCACGCCTCGTAAGAGTTTCTCGGAGTCGCTCCAATAGCGTGAGGCTGTCGGTCCATCGACCACTCGCTCAATCGACCCATCGCTCAGCGCTCGGTCTCCGATGGTCTCGGAGTACGATGACGTTTTGGACAAGGGAACGTACTCATTCCGTCAGAGGAAGCTTAGTGAAAGGGAAAAAGCGTACGATTTGGTTTGGATCGCATTGCCAACGATTATATTTAGTCTTTCGTTATACGTACATATGACTCCGCCCCGTTGCCTATATGCTGTCGAGGACTCGGAGTGCAGTCATATAAAATGACAGTAATACGATACACAGCGAGTTCGACATCTAAGTATTCAGCTCCAAATCAATAGCAGGTGTGGCGACAGACAGATAAAACTGAAGACATTACTGCTGTATGCTGTGTGAGGGGGTATAACCATTGGCTGTATGATAATAGTAGGGATGCGGTCTACAAATATCTACGTGCCGTCAGTCACGACACTCCTCGAGTCCATTTCTTCTCCCGAGCCTTGAGCTGCCATTGAAGGTTTCCAAGCTCACGTCTTTGCCCGAGGGGCATTGGACTGTTTGTCTGCCCATGAATAGACACGACCTGCCAACTTGGCATTGGGACCCGGATAGTGAGAGCAATGGTACAACAGACGACGCACCGTTGGGCTGCAAGGTTACCAGATCCACGCCAAACCCTCTGCGCTCCTCCTTTCCCTTATATATGATAATGAGGTTGATGGTCTCGGCTGCGGTGTCGAGCACTTGGACGAATGGCTCCATGGACTTCTGCAGGTGGTCGATGGAGTCGAACAGCAGGAGAATGGCTCGGATGCGGGGAAGGATTCTGGCGTGGTTGAACAGAGCATCAAAGTTGACAGGAAGGTCGTGGTCCTTAGAGTCGATGTATTTACAAATAGCCAGCACGCTCAAGGCGGCGGCAGACCAGTCGGTAGAGGTCGATGCTTTGAATCCGAAATGGAACTTGAAGCTCCCCAAGCGCATGGTTGTCAATTTCTCAGAGACATCAAATCCTTAGAGAGCGTGTACTACGTCACTATGCCGCTGGGACACGAATAGTGTGACTGATTGGGATGCTCACCGAGGCAGACCTCAGGAGCTTTGCCGTCGCCCCATAGTAACGTCATGAACTTGATTATCCACACACGTTCCTCGTCACTCAGACGGTGCAGCGGGCAATTCGGGTTCAACATCAGAGCTGTTAAAGCAAGGTGGACAGAGTCGGTGCAACCTGCGGCTGTTATCGACAGGGAGGCCGGTCTGTGTCGACGGGTGGCCATGCTCGAGGCGTGTGGAAGTAAAGGTGACGCCTGCCCATCCCATGTCAAGTCCTTGAGCGAGATGTAGTATACACATGAAAAATGCCTAATATATTTAGTAACATGATAAAACGAAGGAAGATGGACACTTTTGATGGAAATCGCATCCCGCAGGAATGTGTTTGGAACAACCATGGATGGCGGTATACTCCAGTGGGGTGTATCGAGCCTTGCAGGATTGAAGTCGTCTGGGACAGGGCCGTAAATAAAGAGCCATTGGAGCTTGTCGCGGATGACGGGAAGATAGAGGAGATGAAGAAAAGAGGTTTTCTTCTTGCTCTCGTGACCTGGAGGGGCCCATCGGCTGCTGTAGAACTGCTTGACATCTATGGTCCTGATAAGCTGGTGCACCGGTGTGATTCTCGGACACCCTCGAACGACGTGTCGTACGAACACCTCTGCGTCCTCGTAGCAGGTGATTTCGACAGTCTTTCCAGAGAACATATACTGCCGACATATGTTGGCCCAGAAGAGGCAGACGAGTGAGCACGATTTAAGATCAGCCAAGATGTCCGTTGAATTTTGTAGTCCCCGATTCCGTGTAAGATCCTCGCCTTCCGGTTGCTGATCACGTCGTTGTGATACACGATTTACGTTGACGTAGAATAGTATGTCTTCGAAGAGCTCAGGGGGAATGCGGGCAGCGAGCAATCTCCCTGCCTACGTATCCCAGCATTGAACTATCAAGAATGGCATACGCTGCTCGGCTGTGTACTCACCTCGCTCTCCGTCACTTCAGACACCCCGCCTTCTAACCCCGAATTCCGGCACAAGAGCAGTCCATCTGGCTGTGTTGAACATGGTATCTTCGCTTTCTCAGCCTAGTTATGCCAGCCTTATCAGTACAGGCGACGTATGCTGCTTGATCGCGTATTCACCTCGCCTTCCGTCTCCTCAGATACAACCCCCACTAATCGTGACTTTGAATACGAGAGTGGTTCAGCCGCATGTGACGGATCTTGCATCACCGTGACGAGTCTCTCGGCCTGGTCATAGCAGCAAGAACCCCTGCATAAGTAAAAGCAACGTACGCTACTCACATGACTACGACTGTGCGCCCACCTCGCTATCCGTCACCTCAGACACGACTGCTTCCAAGTCGGAGCGCGAGGATGGGGACGGTTCCGAATAGAGCTGCAGTGAGTCTTGTCTCATTAGTCTATCGTGGAATGCGGTGGGGGAGTAGAGAGCGTAGACAAGCAAAGGTCGAGGTTGTAAGAAAGAGCGGGACGGCACCACGACTTTATCGATGGTTAAAGGTGTACATCTTGATGTTCCGTTATAACCGTGGGAGCGGAAACGTTTTCACGAGGACGTTCGGAAGCTTAGATGTTGGGATGTTGGAAGATCGTACAGCACCCGTAAGTATCCTGAACCACTGTCAGCGAGTCGTCAATAAGTACTATACGCTAAGCCAAAGTTATGAACCTCGGGAGGACCCCTTTCTGCCAGGACTATATCCTCACTCCGGATGCTCTTAACCTGGTCGATGCTCGAAAGCGTGCTAGTCGCCTAGGACACAGGGACAGGCGTCCGAGTACATCGACATCGTTAACATCAACATCAGCATTAACATCTGGAATACAGCTAGTAGTCGTACCTGGCAAGACTTGATTGAATTCAACGTACCGCATTCCGGTGCCCAGTGATCAAAGATTGTATCGGGATCGCGGTACAGAAGTCAGGAGGTCCGCACACCTGACATATTTGAGTACGTGCATCAATATGTAAGATGACGTTTTGGCTGTCTAACATGGTACGTTTGATCGAGACAAATCCTAAGTATCAACTGTGTTTGGGTTACGAATCAGCTGCGCGATGGAAACGTTTATTGATTGGTGAGAGAATGAAAACATGACCAACCCCTCACGCATGCGTTCAGCGGTGACTCTTGGGAAGCGATGGGAGTTTATGTCTCCTTGTGCACACAACCCACTACACGGAAACGAATATGAATGAATCAACGAGCAAACAACGGACCAAGAAAAGATAAGTATAAGGGTACGTATGCTTGATCTAACGCCACTACTTGAACGCGGTGACGCAGGTGTTAACTTATCTATTTGCAGGATTGATGACTAGTGAAGGCAAAGCCGACACAACGAGACGAGTCAGCGATGGGTAAGTATCGAATGTGTGTACAACTTACCAATATTCAAGAGTAACAAAAAGCGAGAAGGCTGTACTCCAAGGATTCCGCATTGGTGACGGAACGTGCATGTCTTAGTTTCACGTCGATACGAGCTGCTGTTAAAACGACGGTGACCGTACATTGTGAGTATTACGATCGATCGAACAAAGGACCAGGTGCATTGATATTCATCGAAACACCCTCGTTGCAAGAAGGTTAAGGTTAGCCATCGTAGACGGCCAGCCTGAGACTTTCGCCACGAACGCATCTGCAATAGATTTGTTCGCCTCAACCCCCTCCATATCTCCTCGTAGCTTGATGTGGACGCATATTCTCCGAGGTGAGCGATCCCGTGACTGTGTGACCAGAGGAGTTGCAAATCGACGAACGTCCTTTCCGACCGCTCATACCGACCAATGATTGAGACAAGCAGCGGAAAGGGCGATTGCCAGGAATGGAAGTGTTCCGATTGGGGCACGAGGGTCTCAAATACGTCTACGAGACGTCGATAGCGGCAGAGGTGTATAGGTTGTTGTCGGTGCTGCGTCGCGATAGAGAGTGGCAGCACGGATAAGGTAGCCGACTCCAAGAGATTACATACTGTGAGAAGCACAATTTCTTTGAAAGATCGACAACCCACGCACCTTTGAGTTCAGAACCACCGACTCCCGTCCGACGATACCTTCCGGCCAGGATCTCACCATAGCATTGACCAGGTCGCCGACACCTCGGACCTTCCCTTCGATCTTATTACCCGTCTGCTCTCGTACGCCAAGAATAATTTTGATTCTCAAAAGACTTCTGCGTGCTCGTAGAGAGTGTGGCGTGCATGGAGTCGCGGCCGTGCGAGGGAGAGTGACTGTCCAGAACCGTGACGAGAGAAGGTAGAGGTGATAGGCATTAGACGCCCAATCAACAAAGGTCAATAAGAGGAGTAAGACTTGTGCTTACCGTGAGAATATATGTTTGTTACACATACTAAGCGCGCAGTAGCAATTGCCGACCTCATTCTCGACGACCACCTTCCATGGCCAATCCACGCTGCTTGCTTTCGGTCTCCCACAAGGACTAGAAATTATACGTAGGAGCGAAGAGGATTGCGCTTCCATTCAAGCTCTTAGACCTAAGCCTACGTTACATGGCGATATTGACGGCACGGGCTGCTGCCCTCATCGCCATCCGTATCGACGATCGTCGACGTGGGTGACGACGAGGGATGCTGTCCTCTTGTACCCATGCTTCACGGCCTACGATATACGTAGAGGCACGGGGGAACGGATAATCATAGCGGTTTGGGTTGCGTGGATAAGCTGGGAGGTCGTTATGCAGGTGCGTCGCCTGTCCCGTTTCTCCTCGACGCGTTGTTGAGTCAGGTCTAGGTAGCAGTGCAGAATTCAATACAGGCTCACCTCCTACTTATCCCGCACAGATAAGAAACCTTAAATCTGCTGGCAATACCAGTCTCGTCACATTTCTGGACCCCTACAGTCCGTGCTTCCCGATGGTCAAAGTCCCCTTTCCCGTCGTCGACACGCTATCTAGACTTATTCGTAACGCCTGACGCCGATGTCAACTTGCCAAATGAGAAGCCAACGAAGCGTTGAGTGTCGACGTCAGCATTCACGAAGGCAGACTAGCATAACAGGCGGAGACGGGATTAGTTGAGGTCGATAGAAAGGGGTGCGGATGCATATGGAATGCCTCACACAAAGGTACGCCCAAGTCTCATGTTTTCCACGCTTACGACTGCTACCAGGAAGGGAACATTCTGACCTTCGAGAGATAGTGCTCAGAATGTGAACTCATATCCGACGGCTACCATCAATCATCCTCTCCCAATCACGAAAGCCTTCAGCGTCGTAGCCTCGGGATGTTGTACCTCTGTCATGATAAATCGCAACATCCACCACCTCTATAGCTCAAGGCTCTACCCTCCCATCGTTTATGCCTGCCCTCGTGTATAGTGATCTACTGCTAGTTTGTGGCTCAAGAGAGAGAAATCGAACACGATTTTTACGAAGACCGTTAGCTGTGCCGGGGGTCCGCTGCACATGGCCATCGTTTGCTGTCGTTCAGGTGCCAGTCATGGTATTGCCGTCCCGCTGCTCCTCCGTCATCTACTCATTTTTTATCCATGCCATCATTTTCCCGCCACGTCAGGACCCTTCACGGATCAGACACGTCCGGCACTCTCATGTTGCTTCCTCACCACTATATGCGCAGATTACCCATGAACGATGTCTCCAGAAGACTACTACGATATCAATCACACTCTCTGCCATTGTAACGGGTCAGTCCTCGGTCCTAATCCTGTCCGCATTCGCATTTACTTCTCCAGGTCCAAGTTGTATGAAAGGTACTATTATGCATGCATATAGACTTTCCCTAGACGCACATTGAAGTGTTGTTATCGAGTACTCGGTGATTTCAGGCACGCGTGCCACTAGCGCCTATAGAATTGCCTTATGAGGCAATCAGAACACCACTACGCCCAGGTCCGTGTTGTATGCGCAACCCCCAACCTCTCACGCACATGCTCTATCTCATCCGACTCTACGTCTCCTTCGTCCCCATCGCCGCGATCGCCCACCGATCACCCGTCGATTGCCTCTCGATCGTGCCACCTGCGCACCCATGCGCCCACCCCCCTCCAATCGGGAAGCTCTGCCTCGCCACGCTAGTTGATCTCGTCCCAAGCCGCATTGCTATTTCCCTGAATACCTCACGCTCAAATGGTGACCGTATGCAGGCTTGGAGTGATCCCGAGCTACGGGGTACGCATCGTGGTATGTATGCTCGTAATTCTGTCAACTATGCTGACTGAGAGAGCCTAGCCCAGTGCCTGAGTCCCGCCCGTTGATCTCCCACTCAAGCCTTTTGAGAATTCTGCAAAGACACTGTGTGTTACGGAACGAGTTAGCACGGGTAGAGCGATGTGCTCCTGATATAGCGACGCGTGATGGGTTGACGTTCGCAAGATCATCATGTGTTACAATTGTACGCTGAGATCGACTCGGAGTCTATGCATGGCCTTTCTATATGACGTGTTCGTAGGTGTGAGATTCGACCAATGACATTGCTACGATAGGTGATTCGTGCGTCTTGTCCTTCTCGTTCGTCTTCTGACATACGGCGATACTTAGATTGATAGCGAAGGAAACGATATGTTTTCGTGAGCGATATAGCTATGCTCACCCAACCGTGCAAAAGCCTCGTCGCACCTTGTACCAATTTCTCGGACTCGCCTGACGTGAGGCAGGGTCTATCTAACCGTCGCTATGCAGAAGCTTTGATGTACAGTACATTTTCGGATGACCTTTGCGACCAGGGGATGTACCATCACGGGAATACAAGCGCGATACCCTGGCACTCGGCAGTTATCGTGTGATCGTGAGCCGAGGGGCGATTCGTGAGTATTGGGTCACGGTAACGTACTCGTTTGGCTGGAGGAATCTTCGTCGGAGGGTGAAGAGGGGACAACGGGATATGCATCCCATCAGTGCGAATGGGCGTATGGGGTCTTTCATTGAATCTACGTATGCTTTTGTCCCGTAACCTACGTAGTATTGCAATAATATCGTGTATGATGATGCCGGACGGCGCGGCCATGAAACATCTCGAGATAAATTCGGTCTTGCTCGTGGCACTCCGTGATAATTTCATAGATCTGAATACTTCGCTACAAATTGATTATGTGCGTGGCAACTGGTAGATGAACTGAGCCCATAGCCGTTGCATGCTGTGCGAGGGGCGAGGGGTATAACTGTTAACTGTTAACTGTATGTTGGCGGGGACGGCTGATTGAGATATAGACACACACGTCAGTGTAAACCCATCCATTTCTTCTTCTTGAGCTGCCGTTGAAGCATTTGTAAGCCCAAGGCTTCGCACCAATATACCGCAGGCTGTCTATCTTTACAGGTATGGACACGACCTGCCAGCTTGATATGAGTACTGCAAGAGTGGAAACGATGGAACGGACGACGCACCATTTGGCTCCAGCGTGACTAGATCTACGCCCACTACTTTGCGCTCCTCCCGCTCCTCGTACGCGATCAAAAGCTCAATGGTTTCAGCTGCCGGGGTAAGCACTTGAACGAAATGTTTCAAGGACTCTTGCAGATGGTCGAAGGAGTCAAACAGCAGGACAAAGGCTCGGATGGTGGGATGGGTTCTGGCGTGGTTGACCAGAGCATCGAAGTTCACAGGAAGCATGCCAAAGATAGATTTGTTGATGTATGCGTGCATGCCCACCATGCTCAGGGCGGAGGCCAACCGTTCCGCGGAGGCGGGTGCTTCTTCGAATACAAAGTGGAAGGGACCCATGCACATGGTCGTCGCTTGCTCCGAGACGTTGAATCCTGAGAGAGCGCTCGACGTCAGTACGCTCGATGGGAAGGGAATAGCCCCACTGATTACTAGTATTTGATGCTCACCGATGCTCGGGTAAGGATCTGGCTCATGGCCCCACAGCAGCGTCATGAACTTGATCATCCACACACGTTCCTCGTCGCTGAGTCGGTATATCGGGCAATTCGGGTTCAGCATCAGGGCTGTCAAAGCGAGCTGGACGGAGTCGGTGCATTGTCCAAAGACGTCTATCTTCAGACGGCGTGGTCTGCGATGACAGGCGACTGTAGTAGAGGCATGCAGCAATGAGTACGTAGGTGTCTGCCCATCCCATGTTATCTTCAGGAACCAGATGGTGGTGGCACAAGCAAAATGTCTCATGTATTTAGTAACATGATGGAAGGAAGGTAGATGTACATGCTGCATTTTGATTGTATCCTGCAGGAATGAGCTCGGCACGACTAACGATGGTGGTATGCCCCAGTGGGGTGTGTCGAGCTTCGCAGGGTTGAAGCCGGCTGGTACAGGGCCTTTAATGAAGAGTTGGTCAAGCTTGTCTTGGATGGCGGGAAGATAGAGGAGATGAACGAAAGACCTTCGGCTCTCGTAGTCTTGGTAAACCCATATTCCACTAATGAGCTGGTGCACTGGTGTAAGCCTTGAACACCCTTCAATGAAGTATCGTCGGAATATCTCAGCGTCCTCGTAAGACTTGATCCCCAGAGTCATATCCCGGAGGATATGTTCCCGACACCTGTTAGCCCAGAAGAGACAAACGAGTGAGCACTGTTTGAGGCCCGTCAATATATCCTTTGCGCTTGGTTCTCCTCGATTCCGTGTCAGAACTTTTATCCCTGTATCCCGACGCTGGGAAGCACAATTGACGTTAACGTAGAATAGGATGTTCTCGAAGAGTTCGGGGGGCACGCGGGCAGCGAGCGATCTCACTGCCTACGAGTAGAAGCAATCAATCTCGCTAGTAAGAGAAACATGCCCTGCTTAATTGCGCACTCACCTCACCCTCCATTGTTTCCTTCACCTCCTCCACCTCCACTAATCCTGAATTCGCATACGAGATTAGTTCGCCCGTATATGGTGACATTTGTAATATTGTCCGCCCCGACTAAGTGTACCAGAAAACAGCTGCTATCAGTAGAGGTAGAACACGGATTGGCGGTGTACTCACCGCGGGTTTCCTCGCGTTAAACCTCATATAATTTTGACTCAAGCGTGATGGCCGAATAAATTCATCGGGAATTATTGTATCTTGATCGGGTGCTTGGTGAGAATGTTGGCGGCGGCGGTGGCGAGAGAGCAGAGCGCGGAAATTGAGAAAGGACGGCATGAGTGAGGGCGAGGAAGGAGCACAACAGGTGCTGCGAGGATTGATGAATCCGTTGTATATATATGCTTCGTTGACCCGTTATGAACGTGAACAAGAGACTGTTTACACGAGGACGTTCGGAAGTTGAGAAGAATCGATGCTGGAACGTTGGCAGGCTGTACCTTCTTCGACCCTGTGGAGGGATGATATTAGCCGCTCCTTGTCGTGGACTGATTTCTGTTCACTCGCAAGTGCATACCCCTCTACCACGCCGATACAGTCGCATTATTGCCAATACCATGCGTTCTCGAGACTTACGCGCGACGTTGGAACGAAGCACGACCCGGGCGTCCTGCTGCACAGCTCGCATGTCCATCTGGAAGTACCTATCAGAATCGTGTCAGAGAGCTCTCGTACTCGATGGCCTCAGATGAATTCTACGTACCGCATTCCCGAGCTCACTGGTCGCAGACTGTATTGTATCCGTGGAATGGAAGTCAGCAGGCCCACTCACCAGACGCAGCTGTGCATGCCATAATTCTTTACACGCTGCAGCCACGCGTATGCCTACTCAAGAGCTGTCAGTTACGATTTGAACGATTTGACTGCGCGACGGATATGAAAAAGAAATGAGGGCTAGAACGACCTCGTACCTATCCAGTTCATCGCTACCATTGAGCGATAGTACACTGTGGGTATCAGATCGTTCACAGCTACCCGTACAACGACTCTGTGTAGCGTTCGTAGGTTAGTAAAGCAAGAAGAAAGTCTATTCTGGCAAGTGAATGGAAAACAAGGAAAGCCGTTCGATGCGTTCGTCATTTCGGTCTGTGCACTTCTGTCAGCAGGTAGTGCCGGCGATTTGAATGTATATCCATCTGGTTGGACGTTCTGATATGAGCTTCGTCAAGAACAAGCAGATAGCAGGCCACGTACTTGTAAGAGGTCGATGATCATAAACTTGATATCGCTCTCAAACGCTTATTCAGACCAGGAGACGGAAAAAAGGTCCGGGACCAAGACACAGGAAACATCGAAGGAGGATGTGAGTATGCGGGGTGGCGATGCTTATACCGTGATGAGCTCGAACGGACCTAGGACCAACCAAGCCCGAATTTATCTTCAGGGTAAAGAGCGGTTGTTCTAGTGGTATGCATGCTGTGTGAGTATCACTTCTAGATCACAAGTGCATCAAGGTTCATTTCGACCACCGAGTGTCCTCCTCCCTGCGACTAAGCTGAGATCAATCGTCACAGCCGGCCAAAGTTTCGTGTAGAACGCACCCGTAATCAGCTATGCCACCTCGATATCGTCCGACTCCACGCGTCCGACCTTGAATCAATACTCGGATTTTACTATTCGTACAATGGCCCGCTACATGTGCATCGAGAGAGGACAGAACATCGCCAAACGGCCTTTCCGAACGCTCGTACCGACCAATGGCTGGGATGAACGATCGGAAAGGGCGATTGCCAGTAATGGCAGGAATCCGACTAGGGTGCGAGGGCCTAAGATAGGGCGACTAGAAGTCGATGGTGGTAAGGGGGCATGGATTGTCGTCTACACTGCATCGTGAAAGTTTTGTCGGGATGAGGGGGGGGACAGAAAGTCGGGTTGAGGTAGCCAGTATGCATACTTGAGGTAGACGATTTGAAAGGGCTACAAGTGGTAAGCGAGCGACAGTGCGCGAGACACATGAGTGGCTTGCGCACCTTGATATTCTTTATCGTAGAACTCCACCCAATGTCCCTCCGAGCTAGGAGCCCAGTCATAACCTCCCTCTCCAGTTCTTGCCGCAAGACGACCTTCGCCTTGGTGTCTTGATACTCATCCTCATAACATCGTACGGAAAGGGCTGTCTCGACGTCCAAAAAGGTTCTACATGTCAGTGCTCACAGGAAGAGCAGTCGGCAGAGAGTGATGATTGCATGAGGAGAGAGAGGCCAGAACGAGAGGAAGGAAGAGCCGTAAGATCCGTAAGCGTCTCGTCAGTAGCAGCGATAAGACCGGTACTTACCTGTAACGCTCGTATCGCGGATTGGCGCGGATACTGGCGAACACGAGAGCCTTCGAGAGTGGCAACAGAGACTGAGTGGATAAAAGACTGCTATTGCCGGGGGTGGTTCGAAAGCTACTGGACTCAGATACATGCGTAAGGTATTTATACGAGTCCGAGGAGACACCAAGCAAAACCAAACAGGAAGGGAGAGACGAGAAAGGGGAGGAGATTATCTAAGCAGCCGAAAACAGTAAGACGAGACTTGTCCAATCGGACGCGTCACATACGCCCTCCGGATGTTATGTAATAATATCCCATGAAACCAAAAAGGGTAGCCGATCAAGAAAGTTAAACGATGAGAACTTTGACAGCCGCGAGGCTGGGAACGGGGCACTTACGTGGCCATCGCAACTTCAGCGTTGGCGGCCGTCTCTGCGCTGGCAACATTCCCAGCTCCTCCCGCCACAACCGTTTGTCCTCCCTGAGGCCCACTTGCCGCGGAATCCACTGGAACAGGGGGCGCGAGATTGACAGGAAGGTTCAAGTCGAACAGAGGTGGGATTGCCGGATCAAGAGGAGGGAACTGTCCTCCAACGAGAGGAGTAGAGAGCGGTGTCGTAAAGCCAGAGGATGGACCGGCCCTTTGTCCAATGAGTCCTGGTCCCCCGGCCCTCGCGTTCTTCTTGGCGATGCGCTGTTTCTTCATTCGTTCTTGATACTCGTCTTGTTCCAGGGCGCGCTTGGCAATGTACTGGAGGTGCCTAGTAGTCTGGCTTTGGGAAGAGCGACAGTTCTCGCATTCGGGCGCGGGAGGAACGAAGCGACGCTTAGGTATGCGGCTTCCTACGATAACGTTTGAGCCGTCGCTGACGTCGTAGTAGGCGAACTTCCACTCGCAGACGTCGTCGGCGTTGAAGAGTTCGACAAACTCGATGTATCCCCCAGGGACCGAGTCTGTGATCTCCACCGAGCCGGAACGAATCTTGTCGTCGAACTCCCAGTAGATCTTCAGAGTCTGGGCGGAGTAGAGGTAGTTGCGCCCGGACGTCTCGTCCTTGAGCGTGATGGCACCATCTTCAAGGCGCATAAGCAGACGGTGAGTCCCTTCGCCCATTAGCATAGGTGCGGACATGGCTGAAGTGACGGGAAAGGGAAGTATCTGGTAGAAAGCAGCTGGCGAAGTGACCATAGCATTCAGCAAGCGGTCCCACAGCTCATTGGTGGCCGAGACGTACCAGGGGTATCGGAATGCACGAATACTGTGACGTTCGCGGTGACTAGCGTGTTCGAAGGTGACAGCGACGAAGGGGTTATCCCAGAGTAGACAGCCCAGTGGGGGCAGGTTGGTCAAGGAGTACGGGGGAGGTCTGCTTGAGACAGTGAGGTAGGTGCCTCCTTTTATACGCAATTCTGGCGTCTCAATGGTTGTAGCACCAAGGTAGACTTGAGGGTCGTCACTAGGCAGTTTTCCCGCGCCCTCCGGAAGGCGTCGGATATCAGACACACCCATTGCTGTCAGGTATTCCTTGAACACACCAAGGTCTTTGGCCGTAGAGTATGGCACCCAGGTACGGTCTCCCGATTTCCATATGGCTTCAAAAACTGCTAGCTCACCAGAGCCCACGTGTGAAGTGAAACGGTCGATAGCCCATTCTTTATCCTGATAGGACAGTTGCGCCACCTGGCTAGCTAGTCGTCCCGGGAACAGTCGATCGTCGTTGGGTTCGTGCACTCGCAAGAGCGAGGCATGGAACACATTGTGTATACCACGCCTTAGGAGTTCGTCGGGAAGCTCAATACGGAATGAGTAGTTGTGGAAGTCCTTCGAAATGCGGTAAGGCCCAATATATTTCGGAACCAGCTTGCGTGCTAACCCTTTCGGCAGGGACATATTCTTTGTAGAAACATACACCAGATCTCCTTCCGCAAAAGGAACAGCTCGACGGCGCCGATTGGCATCTCGTGTTTGTTTGACACGGCAGGCGATGATGCTGTCATGTGCCGCCATGATGGCAAATTTAACCTTTTGTGCGTAGGCTCGGACACCAGGATATTCGTTCTCATTTGCATGATCCCAGATTAGGCTACGGGGCATGCGGCCAGTGTTGAGGAAGAAAGGAGCATAGCCCGTTGATTCCGATCTGGCAATATTGATGGCAAATTCGATAGCAGGCAGCTTGGATACCCAGTCATGCTGTTTAGGCCCTACGCACTGTCGCAGCATCTGAGTGACAGTTCGATTTGCGCGTTCCGTTGAGCCATCGGACTCCGGATGATAAGCACTTGACATACGTAGATCGACTCCAATAAGGGAATGAAGGTGAGTCCAAAAGGTACTTGTGAACAGGACATCGCGGTCACTGATAATTGCCTTAGGCAATCCGTGGAGCTTATACACTTCGGCAAATACCAGTTCGGCGATTTCGCGGGCATTATAGTCAATACGACTGGGAACAAGATGTACCATAGCCGTCAACAGGTCAATAATCACAGTTATAGAATCATAGGACCCGTCGCGGTTACTGGACGTAGGCAGGGGCCCGACAAAGTCAATACCAATGGCCTCCCACGGAGTACTCGGTACAGGTAAGGGATTTAGTAACCCGTACGGTTTCTGATTACTAGGCTTACTCCGCTTACAGGTTTCACATGTCTCGCAGTACGCGTGAACATCAGAGGCCATGGTTTTCCACCATACGTGGTCTCGCAAGAGGCACAGCGTTTTGAAAGCGCCTAGATGGGCTAGCAATGAGTGAGCATGGGCAATGACAATCTCACGGAGACTGCGCTCACCGACTCGTACATTTGGTATGCAGAGCCGTTCCATGCCATAATCCTTGAGAAGGATGAGTCCGTCTCGTACAACAAAATTCTTGAAGTGTTTAGGTTCTTTCACCACAGGTACGAAAGAGTCATCTTCCGAGTAACGGTTGTGAACTAACGATGGAATATGTAGACCATCATTACTATTTCCCAACAAATCAAGGATTACACTGTCGTAGCGAGGGGTATCTGAGTCACTAGTTGCCGGTGATGCACCCTCCGGATCGCTAGGCGTCGCTATTCCCGCAGAACCGGTGTTGCTAGTTGAGCTTGCCTCAGCCCCGCCCTCCGCAGGTTCTCTACGAGGACCATGCAATTTCAGACGCCTGATGCGTTTTGCAAACTCCTTGGAAGTCTCTGGGCGACCCGTTTCAGCTGCCTCAATTAACCGAGGACTGCGTCTCCGAGGCTGCTGCGGCGCGCGAGCAGCGCGAGCCTCTGCGCTCACTAGTACTGGGACGGATATGGCAAACGACGCAAGCCGCTGAGGGAGATCTTCCTCATCATCGAACATGGTGTATTCCGTGGCCGCACGCACCGTGCCTGGAGCGTCGTTGGAGTACATACGAGATAGGGCGTCAGGAAGCAAGTTATCTGGCCCTGGGATGTATTGAACGGTGAAGTTAAATTCTGAAATGTGCTCAATCCATCGCGCCTGTCGAGCTGAGAGGTTGCGCTGTTTCAACAGGTGCGTTAGCCCTTTATGGTCGGTGACCCAAGTAAACGAGCAACCCAGTAGAATATCCCTATGACGGCGCATGGATTCCACACCGGCAAGCATTTCTATCTCGTGAATAGGATAATTAGCTTGAGCTGACGAGAGCTTAGCAGAAAAAAATGCAGCCACTTTCGCTGTTCGGTGCTCCGCACCTTGAGCGATTACACCGGCAATCCCGCTCACAGAACCGTCAGTGATGAGCCAGATTGGAGGAGCATCTTCACTGTAGCGAAGCGGTACCCGGTGATGATCACGGTATGTGGAAACTAATGAGCGGACTTCATCAAAAGCCCTCTGATATGTGTCATTCCAGGAGAATGATCGGTCATTTGCTGTAAGCTCCGTCAGAACACCCATAGGGATACGCACTGAGGCAATGTCGTCTGCCAGGTATCCAACGGAACCTAGGAATCCGCGTAGCAGCTCCTTCGAGGTGGGCGGCTTCCAATTCAGAACCGAATCGACTTTGTCAGGATCCATACGGATGCCCTTGTCGTCGATGACACGGCCCAGGACTTTGAACTCAGAGCAAAGAAAACGCAGCTTGGAGGCATTCAGGTAAAGTGACTCTCGCTTGAGGATGTCAATAACTAACTTTACATGCTCGACGTGCTCACTTAGAGTGTCTGAATAGATTAAAATATCATCCAAGTAGACATCCATGAAAACACCAATGTACGGCCCAAATAAATGATTCATGAGCGTTTGGTAAGTTGCTACTGCGTTACAGTCTCCTTGCTGTAGCACTAAACTGACCATATTACCATCTGGAGTAGTCATAGCTGTCCGCTCCACATGATCGGGTTCGATGCGAATACATTCGTAGGCGTCCTTCCCATCGAGGGATGAGCGAAAGGGTTTGCGTGCGACCCGCCGTAAGATACCGTCCATATCAGGTAAGGGAGATGTTACTTTCACCGTATTGTCGTTGCGCTCACGCAGATCACATACGCAGCGTAGTCGTGGAGGGATATCTCGTATTCCGGTGCCCGGTTTGGTAAGCAAAAGCATGGGGCTGGTGTTCCGAGCATTACTCATTTTCCACCGGCCTGACTTCAGATAGGCATCCCGTTTACCAGCCCATAGATGTCGGAGAGCGTCCGGGCAACGCGAAGGGCGCCAGTGGTACACCTTGGAGGGATCCTTCAAAGGAATGGAGTGGTTAATCGCGCGGAGCGGTGGGAGTGGAGTGTCACTAGCGTCGGTACTCGCAATCGGCTGTGCGTAAGCCTTCAAGATGTCGCGTGCCTGCTCTAATCCGTGCTCATAGAGTTCCGCTGCTCGAGACTCCAGTACCCGCACGTGCTTCCCCTCAATAGGAAGAGCGGCAGCGCTACCAACTTCGATGGTCAACGGGTTGAATCCGAGCATTACCTTATGCTGGAAGAAGAATGGAGTGCCCAATATGATATCATAATTGAGTAAGTTGACCACATCAAAGTGTCGGATACTCTTTACTGACTGATAGCTTAGCTCGGCACGACAACCAAGACTAATCTTAGCCCGAGATCCTTGTACCGCAAGATGAACAGGTAACTGTCGTTCCAATTCAAACGTAGAGAGATGCAACTGATGTACAAGTTTGGTAGATACGAAATCTGCAAGAGACCCAGAGTCCAGAAGAGCTCGAGCTGGGTGACCGTTGACGTGAACTACCACAACAGCTGGCTCCGGTATCAGTCGTTTGAAGTCACGAGGCGATGCAGCGTTGCGCTGGATAGCAGGTAGAGTCGGGTGAGTCGGAATACCTGCAGCAAACAGCTCAAGGCACTCACCAGTATCGTCCTTTTCATGCGAAAATAGGACAGCTAGTTCACCGTCCAAGTCTTCATCATCAAAGGGCTCGTCTTCAAACTCCCTCCGGATCAACCGCGCAAGAGAGTTCGGAAGATCGAACTGAGGACGCCTAAGGAACGAGACAGGGATCTCGAAATAGAGGTAGTAGTAAGAGTCATGAATAATGAGGACGTCTTCGTCATCCTCTGATCGATGACAAACGTAGCGAGGCGTGACCACATTGTGCTCATACTCACGAAGCCAGGCAGCAGGGTAAGGAATTTCTTCGTTAAGCACAATTTCGACAGCACTGATCAGAGCGTCTCCCATTAGTTCTCCAGGAATACGGGTTCGCATACAGCGTTTGTGTCCCAATTGATGTGCGACCCGCTTATGATACCACCTAGGTAGGTTGAAGTCCGGTTGTAAGAGGCGAACAACAGGAATGATGATATCTTCGATAGGCCCAGGTCCCATAATCACGTATTCAACGGGGCCTATGCAGTAGGATGCAATATCGTCGGGTTCCCATCGATATGAATCAACCAATACTCGGGAGCAGCAGTAAGGTGCGTGTCGTCGCAAGATGTCCGTTGCGTGTCGCTCAAGCGCGTCTCCAAAGCGATGTGGACGTCGTCCTTCTCGGTTAGTGATAGGCAGCTCGAGTATCGGCATCCCGGGGTAGATCTCACCAAGAGGCGGCAAATCGATAGCTGAAAGCGAGAGTTCGATGCCGCCAACGGCCTCGGTACTGTCAGCGAGTTGGCGCAGTTCATCAAGCTCGGTGAAGTTGAGCTCAACATTGTTGGCCGAAACACCCGGAGGCTTGCCTCGCTGCGCAGATGTGGCCGAGTTGGTCTCAGGACAGTTACGAGCTAGATGCCCCGTGCTGAAGCACTTGAAGCACCGTCCCTCCGCCTTCAAATCCGCCTTCTGTTTGGGTGACAAACGGTTCGCTACTCTGGTCGAGGATTTATCTGCCTTATTCGGCAATGGTGAGTTATTATTCTCGGGTAACGCACGATCAGTCTTAACGTCGGCGACAGTGGAAGAGCGCCCTCCGCCTCGACGACTGCCACCACGAGTCCGTCCTCGGTCAGGGAAGGAGTTGCCCCGCCCTCCGACCGAGTGAAGAGGCTGAGCCTCAAGCGAACTTTCAGCGAGCTCAAATCGTGTGGCTGCTGCTACAACTTCATCCCAGGAGCTGTGGTCGGGATTAAGCCCAAAGCGCCATAGCTCCTTCTGTATGTACTCGTTCAAGCTATGCCAAAGTTTGATGACCTTGTCTCTTTCAGGAATGGCTCCTACTAGCACAAAGAGTTCCTCGAGTTCGCATGCGTACTCAATCACGGAGGCCGTGCCTTGCTTCCGTCCTGCGAGAGTGTCTCTTACCCTCATGCGGAAGTCTACTGGGAAGCAGAAGTCGAAGAGTCCCTTGAAGAATGCTTCTAGGGTCCATTTCGCAGCATCCTTGGATACCACCATGGTGAAGAAACGGTACGCCTTCCCTTTCAGGAAAGACGAGAGCGTTGTTGCGTATCGCTTCGGGTCTAGCGAGTAACCAGTGACATATTCTGTCCCTTCACGCAGAAACTTATGGAAGTCTTGAATGTCAGCTCTTCCATCGTATGGCACAGGTTCACGAGGCTTCAGCTTCGGAAGCTTGGCCCGTGATGAAGACCGCCGTCGTTTCAAATTCTTATCTTTGCGATGACGGCGCGCATGTCGCTGTCGGGAATCTCTTCCGCGGTGGCGTGAAGAGGAGCCATGTGACGAGGAACGCGAATCTGAGGAAGAAGACCCCGAATCCGAAGGAGGATCGTCGTCAAAGGCTACCTCCACGGGAGGTCGCGGAATGCTTGCAAATGCTTGCCCAAGGTAGCTGGTAGGTTCTACCTGGTTCACGGGTCGAAGATTTTCGCCATGTAACTTAGGTAAGTTCCCCCTAGTAAGGTTGTCGGGCTTATGCATGATATTAGAGATATCCGCTGCTACATGCTCAGAGGCCTTGCGGCTTGAAACTCGATCGTTCAAGGTACTATTGTTGCGGTCCGGCCGCTGCTCGATCATGCGACGCAACGCGTTCAGTTCTGCTAGTAGCTGATTATTCGAAATAGCTGCTAGTGGCTCTGACTCGTTTTTGGGGTGAGCCTCGTTGTCATCGTAATCCGAGAAAGGTTGTGACAGATTCTGACTATCGTCCCACAGGTGAAGACCCTCTTGTTCGGTCTCAAAGTTAACCCCATTGTTGTGAAGCTCAGAAGGTCCAGCCGTTGAGTCTCGCGTGAGCTGATTGTAGTAGAGCAGCAGTTTGCGCTGTACTTCGGCATCCATTTCAGCGGGATCAAGGTTGATGTTGCCCCAATTACGAGGATCGATCGTTTTTCCTTGTCGCTTCGAGGTACCTTCCCCTCGCGACGACGACTGTTCGTAGTCCATGTGCTTAGCACTGTCATAGTTGACTTTATTCATCCTTTCGTCAAAAGCATGAATTTCCGCGGCGCTCATGCGAGACATCGCCTGATTGACAGTCTCATGCTGCTCATTTGACAGCACGTCTGTACCGCCTTCCTTGCGTGCACCAAGGGTAGGCATCCTGGCTTTCTTGCCATACTTCACCTCTGTCCATGGGCCTTCCACAGACTCAGAGGAAACTGTGACATGAGTACGTTCTTGGTCACTCATGTCCTCAACGGTAGCCGCCTTGGCTTCCTTGATAGATAGAGAAGGAAATATATTGGATAGCCCCGAAGGGCTCACGTCTGAGGCACCAGACCTAGACGGACTACGCAACACTACATCGCTATAAAGCGGTTTTGTATCGGAATTAGCAGCGGTCTCGGGAGACATGCTAGGGATGGGAGACAACACGGTAGCCACACTGACACTGGGGAAAGAGGCTGGTGTCCTGAATGCGCCGGGAACGTCTAGAGGCGATTCGGGCACCGAGTTGGCTCGACGACGAAGGTTGTAGCGATGTTGAGGGGCCATAGTAGTCCAATAAAGAAGCTGAAGATAACTGAAAAGGTATCGGGACTGGGGACGGTAATCTGTGTTGATCAGACACTGAGGGAACCGGTCGTCCAGTCGGTATCGACGAAAGCGAAGAGAGAAGCTAGAGTTCGAGAGATAGAGATTCTATAGCAGTCGGGTTCGACTCAAAATATGTAACGCTCGTATCGCGGATTGGCGCGGATACTGGCGAACACGAGAGCCTTCGAGAGTGGCAACAGAGACTGAGTGGATAAAAGACTGCTATTGCCGGGGGTGGTTCGAAAGCTACTGGACTCAGATACATGCGTAAGGTATTTATACGAGTCCGAGGAGACACCAAGCAAAACCAAACAGGAAGGGAGAGACGAGAAAGGGGAGGAGATTATCTAAGCAGCCGAAAACAGTAAGACGAGACTTGTCCAATCGGACGCGTCACATTACCTTGGTAATATTGGTTTCAGACTCCGCAAGTCGAGCGCCAGTGCATTACTTACTCGCACATTTACGCCACTTCTACAACGACCACCACCGTCGAACCCTTCTTACTCTCAGTCATCCATGACTGTCCTCGTGCACTACGTATCAAGCTCTTTGAGCGCTCTCCGTTAGAGGCGAAGAACAAAAAAGGCCTGCCAGTGTCCTTCTATCCCTCCTGGTCGTTTCCGTCGACAAGAGCCGGCGTAGGCGATGAGGAGAGATATAAGGATCACTCGACGTGGGGTGTGCATGTTTTCGTAAGGTGCGTGGGTTGCGTTTCTTCTACAAGCAAGCCACTCACTGTGATCCTCGTAGCTCGCAAGGATAGGGCACGTCAGCTTCTGGATTGCGCATTATCGAACGTTTGGAACCCCGGTACGCCGGTACACGCGCAAGATATCAAACCTTCAAGCTTCTAGAGCGATTTGGGGAGATTATTCGGGCTGTTCGCCTCGTTTGGATTGGCGACATGATCGACTCCTGCCAGTCGACAGCTCGTACGTGAGTGCCCTCATGGAGAAGCTGATTTCGAGGTACTGAAGCCTGGTTCTGGTGGAGTAGACGGTGGTTGGGCTCATAAGGCCAGGTTGTCGGGAAGAGGTGGATGGCGAACGCAGCTTAGCACGTAGGATATGACAGAGGTGGCGTGGTACGTTCGTTCTATTCAATGCAGGCACTCACGTTCAGTGGGTTTAGTAGTGTCAGTGACTATGGACGACCTCAGGATTTCGATCGATCCAGCCAGCGCATCCTCCCTCTCGCAAACATTGCACCTTGAAGCTCGGTCCTGATCCTGTCCGCGTACGTCTCTACTTCTCCAGGTGCCAGTTGTCTGCAAGGTACTACTGTGCGTGTATACAGACTTTTTAGACGCAAATTAAAGTGTTATCATCCAGTATTCGATGACTTCAAGCACGCTACCACCGGCGCCTGTAAAATTGCCTTATGAGGCAATCAGAAAGCTACTACGCCGCCCAAGCTTGTGTCGTCGATCTCTCGTATTCCCCGCAATATAGCCTCTCCATATCGTACCGCCCCTCTCTCCCTTTTCCGTGCGTCTAACCCCCTCGTTCACCCATATCGCCTATCCATCTGCTTGTCGACTCGTCGCCTTCGCGAAGATCCCACCTTGAGCCTTGTAGTGTACGAAATCGACGTGCTCGTTCATTGCGCTCAATATCTGACGTTTTTCGCGTGCCGTCAGTACAGTCGGTATCACCGTCTCTTATCCGGTTGTACTGGCCTTTTCGCTTCTGTCACTACGATCGCCCACCGATCACTCGTCGATCACCCTTCGATCGCACCCATGAACACCTACGCCCATACAAGAGACACCGGGAAGCTTGCGGATCCCGGCACAAGTCCTGCGATGCTCGATTTTTCCCTTGATATACCACGATACCCATACAGCCGATTTCATGCTGGTTGTCGAGTCGCGAGGGCACGCACCGTGGTATGTTCGCTCCTGATTTGTAAACAGACGTACTGACCGAGATGCTTCAGCCAAGCAGTTAACTTTTACTGATGTCAATGCTCAAGTCTGCAGCTGCAGAGAATACTGCGGTAGCTCGTGGTGCCGGCCACATATCGCATTGCACGGGTGTGTCATCACTAGCGTGGAAATGCATAGTGCGTCGCTTTTCATAAGTAGTCCGGATACCCAACGCAGCTGTCACAGAATATCGAAAACCGATGCAGGATCCTGGCGTTGCTTTCACGATCAAGTGTTAACGTCCTAGCGGGCTGAGAAGAGTGAACTGGGTCTAATCTCAGCAATAGTACAGTGCATGTATCAGTGGTACGACTTGCCACTACAACCGTTCGCCCTCTGACAGATTTAGATACATATGTCGATAGAAAAACGAACATGCAGAGGTTGTCAGAGGTGTGGTAGCGCTGGAGATGTCCGTCGAAGCGGTGGTCATGCCCCAACACGTCTCGTTCGAGGTTCGGGAGATAGGTGTGTAAGAGTCGCTTCATATAAGCACATATACGTTTCTAATCAACGGTGCATCACACAGTACAGAGGCTTGCGTAGTCCTCTTTGGTGCTTTTCGAGACCTGGCATTGTCACGGCCTCAGTCTACGATTGTATGGTGTGACTGCAGCATACTAGTCATTCAGAGCCCACTTGAGAGTAGAGGAAAAATTCGACTCGGTAGACGTTTGAATACATCACGTGTCGATGCCGGAGGTTGGAGTGAACAATCAAGTGGGCATTCAATTGAAGATATTCGTATACTAGTCCCGAGTACATGATATGTGTTGCTACAGCTGCCATACAATGATTATCAATATTGCGTGAATTGTCGGAGGATGCGGTCCATAGTATGAGAAAGCGCGAAATAGAGTACTAGTTGGCGTAGGACTTGCTTCATACGAGCATGTAGCCCTTTCTGACACACAGTAGTACAGAAAATCGAGACCTGGCATTGCCACGATTCACGTGGCCACGGTCTCGGTCCACAATTGCAATGTGCAGTAGACACAAGCATACTACACGCCTAGTCATTCGTGGGTCGGTTGAGAAGCGGGAGACGATTGTGTAGATGTTAGTAGGTGTGGGCGTGCGGCTACATTACGCGTCGATAGCAGAGGTTAGAGCGAAGAAGTAACGATTGAAGATAAGTATATTCGCATAAACGCGGTATCTGATGTGTGTTATTTAATTGGCTATGCGATCATCGTCGATATTTTGTGGGATGCTGAAGGGTGCAATACATATTAGAAAGCGCGGGATGTGATGGCATTGGCGGCCACATTGCTTGCTTCATTCGGTGATGATAGCGATGACGGCGACCTCGAGAACGCAGCGCAAAAGTGTGAAATGACATTCGACAAGGCGTATGGCAGCGGCTTGTTGATAGTGTCAGGTGCTATTACCGATATGCTGTATGTTAGCGACATAACTGTTGCGAGGGACAACACTGAGATGTACACACAGGGTGTCATTGTAACCTCCCTCGAATCATCTTCTTGAGCTGCGCTTGAAGTATGTGCAAGCTCTTCAAGACGTCCTGTTTGTACGAATGCCAAGTCGAGACCGGTGGGTCTGTCCAGATGCGACCTGACAGACTGAAATCAGTACTGCAAGCGTAGGAGCGATGTATCAGGCAACGCACCGTTAGGCTCCAGCGTGACTGGATCTACGCCCACTGCTCTACCCGCTTCCTCCTCGTACGCGAGCAGAATCTCGATAGTTTCATTCACCGGGGTAAGCACTCCAACGAAAGGTTTCACGGACTCTTTCATGCGGTCGAGGGATGCGAAGAGCAGTACACAGGCGCGGATGATGGAATGGGTCCTGGCGTGACCGATCAGAGCATCGAAGTTGGCGGGAAGGGAGTTGTAGATGTATGCGTGGATGCCCACCACGCTCAGGGCGGAGGCCGACCGGTCCGTGTAGGCTGATGTTTCTTCGAATACAAAATGGAATGGATACAGGTACATGGTTGTCGCTTGCTCCGAGACGTCGAATCCTGCAAGAGCGCTCGATGTCAGTACGCTCGATGGGAAGCGAATAGTGTCACTGATCATTCGATGCTCACCGATCTCCACGTAGGGATTTTTCTTGTCGCCCCACAGTAGCGTCATGAACTTGATCATCCACACACGCTCCTCGTCGCTGAGCCGGTGCAACGGGAAGTTTGGGTTCATCATCAGGGCTGTCAAAGCGACGTGGACAGAGTTGGTGCAGTCTCCTGTGGCCCGAATGAGCAGAGCGCGTGGTCTGCGTTGACAGGCGACTTTATTGGAGGCTTGTGGCAATGAGTACGTAGGAGTCTGCCCATCCCATGATATCCTGTCGAACTTGATAGAGGTGGCGCCAGTAAAGGACCTGATGTATTTAGTAACATGATAGAATGACGGCAGATGGATATTTTGGAGGTGAACGTTACTCTGAAGGAATGAGCTCGGTACAACTATAAATGGCGGTATGCCCCAGTGGGGTGTGTCGAGCTTCGCAGGGCCAAAGCCATCCGGGACGTGATCGGTAATGGAGAAGCTTTGGAGCTTGTCTTTGATTACTGGAACATAGAGAAGATGGAGAAAAGAGCGTTGTCTGTCGTAGCGTTGAATAGCATATATCCCGTGGATGAGCTGGTGCACGGGCGTAAGCCTTGAAGACCCTCCGACGATGTATCGTCGGAATATCTCCGCGTCCTCGTAAGACTGTATCAACAGATTTCTATCCGAGAACATATGCTGCCGACACCTGTTGGCCCAGAAGAGGCAGACGAGTGAGCAATGTTTGAGGTCTGCCAGAATATCGTCCGTGCTCGGTTCTCCTCGATTCCGAATGAGGTCTCTGCCATATTTCCTGCGATCCTCATGCCGTTGTGAGACACGATCTACGTTGACGTAGAAGAGTATGTTCTCGAACAGCTCGGGTGGTACTCGTGATCCAAGCGATGTCCCCGGCTAGTACATTCACGGAATAAACTCTGTTAGTAAGACCTACATACCCTACTCGACTGTGTACTCACCTCGCTTTCTGTCGCTTTCTCCACCCTCCGCTCTTCTACTTCTGCATTTGCATGCGAGAGTGGTCCATCCGGATGCGTCGAATCTTGCATCAACGGTGTGTTGCCCTGGTCATACAAGTAATCAGCCGTCATCAGTATGTGCGACGATGCCGCTTAAATATGTACTCACTTGGCTATCCGCTACCTCTGACACGACTTCTACCAAGTCGAAACCCGAGGACGGGGATGACCCATCGAGCAGCAATATATTTTGTATCATTGCTGTGTGAGGACGTCAAAGGTAGTGGGGGAATGGAGGGCGTAGACGAGCAAAGAGAGAGGGTAAGAAAGGGTGGGATAGCTCCGCAACTATCGATGTGCCCAGGATATATGTGCCCAGGCTCCGAGATGAACGTGGGATAGGAACCGCTTCTACGAGGACACGCTGCGATAAAGAAGCGTTGATATTGACAGGCCGTACAGCCTGAGGCCTCGTTGTCTAGAGAGATACAGCATTTAGCCGCCCTCAGCTCGTCTCGTCGTCGAAACGTTCCACTCACCTGCAAAGCCAAGATGCCTCTCATCGAGCGATCCCCTTCAGGTCGACAATCTATCTTCTTGCCGCAAAACGTGAGATGGTCTGACTTGAATGCGTGCAAAGTTATCAGAGATGAGCGTTTCGTTTCATCGCCTTGATTTCCATCTGGAACTGCCTATCAAAGCCTGTCAAATAGCACCTGCGCCTGACACCCCAATACAGTGAATCCCACGCATAGCTTTCATTGACGGAAGCTGTATGTATGCCACAAGGTGAAAGTTAGGTGACCGACACGTTTCGTCTACGCCTACGCGTACCTAGCAGTTCTAGATCGTTGAATATGCATGAGCTTCGCGATAGAGACAACGTATTCAGGAAATAAAAGACTGAAATGCTCACGTGCGAGTCTTACTTGTTTCAAGTCATGCGCAGAATGCTCACGGATCCGCGGAGCGTTGCGCCACATGAGACGTGGTAATTATTGGTGGTTCGCCATGTGAGTGTTCGAACTGGTGCTATACATGAGGGATGACGGGCGATACTACTGGTCGAGTGCGGCGGCGATGAGCGATGACACGAAGCTGGGCTTGTAAGTTCCATGAAAATGTAACAGCACAGAGCCGGTTGGCGAGCAACGACTGTCGGATTTACATACCATTGACTAGGATTAGGAAAGAAGACATTCAGCAGCTTGGAAGCTGCAAAGCTGCTTCGATTGTATTTCGCCCTTGTGGCAAAGTATACGTTCTTGACCTTGTGTCGCCAGAACCCGTTTTCGAGTATTGGACATGCTTTGCGTACGTTTTTGAGCGTTCCTGGTCACTGTAATGAAAAACGGGTGGTTTGTATGCATTGAACACTGAGTGCGTTGTTTTCTGCAGGCAAGCCAATATTAGTGATCGTCGAGGGCTAGAGGGTCGCCACAAACGTACCATCTCCTCGATGCTTCCCGCCTCCTCGTATCCTGACGCTACCGCGGGTTTCGCTTGCCGAGTGATTCTGTGTGCGGAGGAAGAAGCGAAACATCGACGAAAAGACCTTTCCGAACGCTCATACCGACCAATGGTTGAGATGAACGAGCGGAAAGGACGAACTGACAGCGGGCAGGGGTACGGTTGAGATCCACTCGCATTAAATAGGTCGCAGAAATGGTTGCAAACTTGCAGAGAGTCGGTAATGGTAGGGGAACAGGTTTTTTTGTCGATACTGCGCGGTGAAAGTCGTCTTGTGAGGGCAATACAAACCGTGGTGGCCTTAAGAGACACACAAAGTTGTGAGCGAGCCATTATCTGTACCATATAAAAAGCATACGTACCTTCATATTCCGGACCATAAGCCTCCGTCCAACACCCCTCCGTCCCTAATCCCAGTCATAATCTCCACCATCAGTTCGCTATGTTTCTTACCGCAAGAAGGCCTTCGACTTCGTGCCTTGATACTTATCCTCATAACATCGTACGGAAAGGGCTGTCTCGACGTCCAAAAAGGTTCTACATGTCAGTGCTCACAGGAAGAGCAGGTCGGCAGAGAGTGATGATTGCATGAGGAGAGAGTTGGGAGAACGAGAGGAAGGAAGAGCCGTAAGAGCCATAAGCGTCTCATCAGTAGCAACGATAAGACCCGTACTTATTGTGGTAACGTTAGTTTCAGACTCCGCAAGTTGAGCGCCGGTGCATTATTTACTCGCTCGTCTATATCGCTCAATATTGCCACTACTTCCACAACGACCACCATCGAAACCCTCACTCTCAGTCACTCCATCCATGACATCTCTCAGGCATTCACACAACCTCTGTTTGCCAAGATTCGGTCGCGCGCGCGCTCTTTGAGGCGAAGAACAATACAGGCCTGGCGGCTTCTTTCGATCCCTTCTGATCGTTTACGTCGACGAGAGCCAGCGTGGACGATGAGGAGAGATGGAATGATCACTTTGCGAAGGGTGCACAGGTATATGTGAGGTTGTGAAAGGTGCGTGGGTTGCGTTTTACCTGGGAGCAACCAACTCACCGTGGTCCTCGTAGCTCGCAAGAATAGGGCATGTCAGCTCCTGGATTGGGCATTATTGAACGTTTGGACCCCCTGTCAGCTGGTACACGCGCAAGGTGACAAATCTTCAAGCTTCAAGAGTCATTTGGGAGATGATTTGGGCTCTTCGCCTCATTCGGATTGGCGACGTAATCGACTCCCGCCAGTCGACAGCTCGTGCGTGAGTGCCCTCATAGAGAAGCTGATCGCGAGGTACTGAAGCCTGGTTCTGGCGGAGTAGAGCGTGGTTGAATCTCTAAAGTTGTCAGAGAGATGTGGATGGTGAATGCAGCTTAGCGCGGAGGATATGTCAGAGGTACGTTTGTTCTATTCAATGCAGGCACTCACGTTCGGTGGCTTTCGTAGCGTCAGTGGTTATGGACGACCTCAAGATTGTCATCGATCCAGCCAGCGGCCCAGCCCATTCCCCCTCTCGCCAACATTGCAACTTGAACCTCGGTCCTGATCCTATCCGCGTTAGTCTCTACTTCTCGTGGAGCTAATCTGCAAGATGATATTAGGCATGTATACAGACTTTTTAGACGCAAATTGAAGTGTTATTATCCAGTACTCGGTGACTTCAGGCACGCTGCTACCGGCGCCTGTAAAATTGCCTTATGAGGCAATCAGAAAAGCACTACGCCGCCCAGGCTCATGTTGTCGGTCTCTCGTATTCCCTACAACATGATCTCTCACTGTCGTACCGACCTTCTCTCTCTTCGTCTGTGTGCTGCAAACCCCTCGTTCGCCCATATCGCTTGTCCATCGGCTCCTCGACTCGTCGCATCCGCGAAGGTCCTGCCTTGAGCCTTATGGTTTACGAAGTCGACGTGCTCGTCCATTGTACTCAACGCCTGACATTTTGCGTGCGCGTCAATACACTCGGTCTCTGGGTCTCTTATTCGGCTGCCCTGGCCTCCTCGCTTCTGTCACTACGATCGCCCACCGATCACTCGTCGATCACCCTTCGATCGCACCATACACGCACCTATGAACACGCACCCCACTCAAGATCGAACGGGATGCTCTATGTAGCCGTGCTCGTAGATCCGGTTTAAAGGCTTCCAACCCTCAACGTTTTCACGATACTCGTACGGCCGATTTCATGCTAGTTACCGAGTAACTTCGCGACACAAGGGTACGTACTATGGTATGTTAGCTTCTAATTTGTGACCAGCCGTGCTGACCGAGATAGTTCATGTAGGCGGTCAACTTTCACTGATGTCATCGCTCAAGTTTGTAGCTGCAGAGAATACTGCCGTAGCTCGTAGTGACAGTGCACGGATGGATGCAGCGCGAGTCGGGCAAGGCCGCCACGAGTGGCAATACACGGTGTGTCGTTTTTTCATAAGCTCTGTCCATTTACACAACGCAGTCGTTATAGAATATCGAAATCGATGCAGGATCCCTGAACGAATTGATGTCCTTCAAACTAGAATGAGCGCAAGATCTAGCCCAGCAATAGTACAGTACGTATATTGCTCATACGACTCGTCCCCGAAACCCTTCGTCCTCTGATGGACCTCAATATGTAGTTCGATAGCGAAACGAACATGCAGAGGTTATCAGAGCTGTGTTAGGGCGGGGGATATGTCTATGGAAGCGGTGGTCATGCCCCAACACGTCTCGTTCGAGGTTCGAGAGATAGGTGCGTAGGACCCGCTTCATATGACCATGTGGAGCTTTCTGATTGTCAGCACTTCACATGCATGCAGCAGAGGCTCGCGCAGTATTCGTTGGTGGTACTCGAGGCCCCGGGTGCAGTATCGGTCCACGATTACATTGTGCAACCACGGCATACTAGTCATCGGAAGTTAATTTGAGAGTAGAGGTAGAATCTTAGTCTGCAGACGTTCGAATACATCACGCGTCGATGGCAGAGGTTAAAGTGAAGAAGCAAGTGCGCATACAATTGAAGATAAGTGTAGTTTTATAGTCGCGAGTACATGATATGTATTGTCCAATTGCCTATACGATAAATCATGTAGATATCTTGTGCGATGTGCAGTACATATGAGGAAGCCCGCATTGAATATACTAGTCGTGTCACTTCGAAGTTCGTAATGACAGCGATGATAGTGATTTCGAGTTTGCATCACTTCTCTGCAAAGGGAGTGGCGGCAACGCGTATGGCGATTACGCCCGGGACATGACCGAGACCGTTGTATGCTGTGCGTTGGCCACGTAGCCGGTGTAGCCTGAGTATGTGACACAGAGTCTAAGATGCGGTGTCAGTGTAACCTCCCGAGTCGAGGTTTCTTCTCGAGCTGCCGTTCAAGTATGTGCAAGCTCTTCAAGTGCTGTTTTTCATACCTATCCGACTCCAGTAGGTCTGTCCAGATGCGACCTGATAAACTGAAATTAGTGCTGCAAGCGTAGGAACGATGCAACAGGCGACGCACCGTTCGGCTCCAGTGTGACCAGATCCACGCTCACTGCCTTGCGCTCCTTCTTGGCCTCATATGCAAGAACGAGATCGATAGTTTCACTTGCAGGGCCGAGCAGTTGAACGAAAGGTTTTACGGACTCTTCCAGGTGACCGAGGGATTCAAACAGCAGTACCAGGGCGCGGATGGTGGGGTGGGTCCTGGCGTGATCGACCAGAGCATCGAAGTTGGCAGGAAGCCACTTGTACTCGTAGATGTATGCGTGCATGCCTACCACGCTCAGGGCGGAGGCCGACCGGTCCGTGGCTGGTGCTTCGTCGAATACGAAATGGAATGGGTCCAGGTACATGGTTGTCGCTTGCTCCGAGATGTTAAATTCTGCAAGAGCGCTCGACGTCAGTATGCTCGATGGGAAGCGAATAGCGTCACTGATCATTCGATGCTCACCGATTGACACCCAGGACTCTTGCTCATGGCCCCACAACAGCGTCATGAACTTGATCATCCACACACGTTCCTCGTCGCTGAGCCGGTGCAACTGGCAGTTCGGGTTCAACATCAGCGCTGTCAAAGCGAGGTGGGGAGAGTTGGTGCAGTCTCCGTGGGCCGAAATGCGCATAGAAAGTGGTCTGCGTTGACAGGAGATTGTACTGGAGACATGCGGTAGTGCTAGGGTCATCTGTCCGTCCCATGTTATCTTCTCGAATCTCACGAAACTGGCATGACAAAAGTGTCTGATATATTTGATAATGTGATAGAATGAGGGAAACTGGACGTTTGTGAGGACGACTCGATTCGGCAAGAATGAGCTCGGTACGACTGTATATGGCGGTATGCCCCAGTGGGGCGTGTCGAGCTTTGCAGGGTTGAAGCCTTCTGGGACGGGGCCGCTAATGGAGAGCTGTTCAAACTTGTCTTGAATGACGGGAAGATGGAGAAGATGAAGAAAAGAGGTTTGTCTCTCAGAGACTGTGGGAGCCCAGTCGCCGCTGTAGCTCTGAGTGACACGTATGAATTTAATGAGCTGGTGCACCGGCGTAAGTCTCGCACACCCTCGAGCGAAGTATCGCCTGAATGTCTCCGCGTCCTCGTAAGACTGGATCTGCAGCGTTGTTTTCAGGAACATATAGTGCCGACACCTGTTAGCCCAGAAGAGACAGACGAGTGAGCACCGTTTAAGATCGGTTAAAATGTCCTTCGGGCTTGGTTCTCCTCGATTCCGTGTAAGATCTCTGCCAATGCTCCGTAAAATGTTCTCGCGTTGCGAGACGCGATCTACGTTGACATAGAATAATATATCGTCAAAGAGTTCGGGTGGAATGTGAGCAGCGAGCAATCGTACTGCCTATAGATGCAAGGAATAAATTCAGCAACACAGACCCTGCTTGATTGCGTACTTACCTCGCTTTCCGTCTCTTTAGATACCACTGCCTCCAAGCCAGAATTCGCGTGCGAGAGTGGTCCATCCGGATGCGCCGAATCTTGCGCCACGGGTCTGTTAGCCTAGTTGTAAAGGCGAACGAGTGATGCTCAGCGTAGTCCTCGTAGCTGCCGGACTGTGTACTCGCCTCGCGTTCCGCTGGCTCAGACACTACTTCTACCAAGTCGGAATGCAAGGACGAGGACATTTCACCGAGTTGCAAAGCATCTTGCATCATCGCTCTGTCAGAGCGTCGAAGGAGGCGAGGGAGCAGGGAGACGAAGAACAAGGGAGTAAGAAAAGTGGGACAGCTCTGCTACTATCGATGGCTCGCGGTATATACCTTGAAGCTCCGTTATGAACGTGGGAAGAGAACCGCTCCCCAAGGACGTACGGAAGCTTCGATGCTGGAACGTTGGCAGGCTGTGCCTTCCTCGTTCCTGGGAAGAGATGGTTTCAGCCGCTCCCTGCAATTTGTCGATTTGTGTCTCCCTCGCAAGACCAATCCTTTACCACATCAAGACCGTATCGTTCTTGCCAACAGTCCATGCGATTCCGCTCTAAGGATTTAAACGAAATATTAGGACGGGTTCAGGTGCGGGCGTCCTGCTGCACAGCTCGCATTTCCATCTGGAAATGCCAATCACTATCAGATATGGACCAGATAGCTATCGTACAAGGGATAAAATCAACGTACCGCATTTCTGCGCTCACCGACCGCGGCCTGTGAATGATTTTGGAAGTCACAGGCTGAGATGGTGTGAACTTACATGGTCTCGTGGTTTCGTGGAGTCCGAACACGTTGCGCTCCTGCAAAAGCCGTCCCATGGATCTGGAGTCGTCAAAGTTGCGCGAGCTGCACGGTGGAGACAGTGTCGAAATCAAAACGGAGTAGTTTTTCACCTCAGTTGACGTACTCAGAATCGTGTGGTGCCATAGGTATACGAAACGTTGTTTCTCTAGGGAGTTGGGTGAGTACTACGGCAAGGGTGTGACGACGCAGGGGATTACTGTGGACATACATTCGTGGGATTTATGAATCGTCGTAGCATATTTGATACTAAGAGACAGAGTCGAATGAGCTATAGGTAAGTGACTGATATGCATCGTACCCAGCCTACCGGAACGGAGAATGAGGGTCTTCAAGGGCTTCTACGGATCACCTCATTGCGACAGAGAGTGCTTTTCTTACTTGCAGCACTCAGTCGAGTAACGGACACACTCTATGTACTCTCATGAGTGTCGCCAGTCAGTCGAACACCATGACAGGTGAACCAGGTGCATTTGGCAGATCGAGTGCTCTGCTCCGCTGATGAGAGGATCAGTCATCGTACACGACCGAAAGCCTTTCGTCGCTAACGCACCTATAATGGACTTCGCAACCTCAATCCTGCATATCACAGTAGCTTGACATGGACGTACATTCTCCGAGTTGAGCAATCCCATGTGTCACGAGAGGAGCTGCACATTGACGAACGTCCTTTCCGAACGCTCATACCGACCACTGGTTGGGATGAACGAGCGGAAAGGGCGATGGTCGGCAGGTAGGGGTACAATCGAAATCCAAGTTCTTAGAATAAGTGACGAAAGCATTATACAGTCGATAGTGGCAGAGGGGGTATGGGTTGTTGTGGGTGCTGCGTCGCGATAGTCTTGTTGAGAGTGACAGCACGGATAGTCGACTTGAAGAGCTCATATGTCGTGAGCAGCACAATATCTGTGACAGATAGACAACCTACGCACCTTCGAGTCCTGAGCCACCGACTCCCGTCTAACGATACCTCCCGACCAGGATCCCACCATAGCCTCGACCGACGGTTCCGGCGTGGTACTTACGCCCTTACAGTGACCAGACCGCTGAGGACCTTCGCTTTGCGATCTTGTTGTCCTTCTATGATCTTACGACAAGAGTGATTTCGATACCCAAAAGATTTCTACGTGCTCGTTGAGGGTGTGGCGAGCATGGAGTCGCGGCCATGTGAGGAGAGCCTGAGAGAGGAAGTTAGAGGTGATACTTAGGCTCAGTGTCAAACGGCCCGATCAGCGGAGGGCATACCGAAACGGGAGACTCCACGTGGAGTCGACTCTATGTAGAGTCGGCTCTATGTCACAGTCACGCTAGGGGAGAACACGACTTGTAAGGAGATTCTCGAGGAATAAACAACAGAGAAAGTATAAGCGACTCTCATATATGAATGGATATAGTATGGTAGTAGATATAGATGTCGTACTGATCAGGAGGTGGCAGTATTGACGCAGTGCGGAGGTGGGCGTGATTGTGTGACATCTTCAGCACTGGTCACGCTCTTCGAGAGAGTCAATATGAGCAGATGCCAATCCCATATGATATGCTCTGATATATAAAAAACGCAAGAAGAGCTTCAAGGCTTCACTTACCTGGGTTCTGTAGGTGCTGATGAGTGCTGGGTACTTGAGCCGTCCATGTCACTGTGTCAGCCGCACTCGAGACTTGAATGGTCGTCATTAGAAGGGGTAGAGCATATCATTTCAGTGTCAATTGAGAATTTGGGGTATTTATGGCAGAATCAAGTTTGTACGGTTGGATGAAACAGTTATTTTACGTGCAGGAATTTGCATACAACAGTGCCGACGTGAAGGAGGCAGAAGTGAAGCGTGACGGCGCAGTCACGTACGCCTGCCTTTTTAGGCAACGTAGAGCGTAGAGCCGACTCTACCGGCCGGCTGCGCCGTAGAGTCTCCGGATTCGGAATGTATTGGATCAGCGAAGGCAAATAAGAAGGGTAAGACTTGTGCTTACCGTGGGAATATATATTTGTTACACTTACTAAGCGCAGTAGCAATTGCCCGACCTCATTCTCGACGTATCTCGACGACCACCTTCCATGGCCAACCCACCGCTGCTTGATCTCGGTCTCCCACAAGAGCTAGAAATAACACGCAGGAGAGAAGAGGATCAGGCTTTCATCCAAGCTCTTAGACCGAAGCCCACGCTAAACGACGATTTTGACGACATGGGCTGCTGCCCTCGTCGCCATCCGTATCGACGATCGTCGACGTGGGTGACGACGAGGGATGCAGTCCTCTTGTAGCCATGCTCCATGACCTACAGTATACGTAGAGGGACGGGGGAACGGATAATTATAGTGGTTTGGGTTGCGTGGATAAGCTGGGAGGTCGTTATGCAGGTGTGTCACCTGTTTCGTTCCTCCTCGACGCGTTGTTGAGTCAGGTCTGGATAGCAGTTCATACTGCAATACAGGCTCACCTCCGACATATCCCGCACAGACATGAAGCTCTACAGTCCGTGCTTCCCGATGATCAAATTCCCCTTTCCCGTCGTCGACACGCTATCTGGACTTATTCGTAACGCCTGATGTCAATGTCAACTTGCCAAATGAGAAGCCGATAAAGCATCGAGTGTCGACGTCAGAATTCACGAAGGCAGACTAGCATAACAGGCGGAGACGGGATGAGGTCGAGGTAGATGGGAAGGGGTGCGGATGCATATGGACAGCCTCACACAAAGGTACGCCCAAGTCTCATGTTTTCCACGCTTACGACTGCTACCAGGAATGGAACATTCTGACCTTCGAGAGATAGTGCTCAGAATGTGAACTCATATCCGACGACTACCATCAATCATCCTCTCCCAATCACGTAAGCCTTCAGCGTGGTAGCCTCGGGATGTTGTACCTCTGTCATGATCAATCGCAACGTCCACCGCCTCTATAGTGCGAGGCTCTACCGCCTCCTACAGCGGGTCTGCTGCATGCGGTCATCATTTTCTGCTGCTCAGATGCCGGCCATGGTATTGCCCTCCTGCTGCTCCTCCGTCGTCTGCTCTTTTTGTCCACGCTGTCATCCATTTAGGCCGTTCACGGACCATGCGTAGTCGACATCCTCCTCTTTATTCCTCAACGCCGTTCGCGCAGATCATCCAGTTCGTCTTACAACTCATCTTAGAACCTACTCCCTATAACCCGTCAACACATAGACGATGTCTCCGCATGACTATGACGATATCAACGACACACTGCCACTGTAACGGGTCGATTCTCGATCCTGACCCTGTCCGCGTGCGCCTTTACTTATCCAGGTCCAAGTTGTATGAAAGGTGCTATTATGCACGTATACAGACTTCTCTAGACGCAAATAAAAGCGTTGTTGTCGGAGTACTCGATGACTTCAAGCACGCTCCCACCGGCGCCTGTAAATTTGCCTTATGAGAGCCACTTACGATAGTGATGTACATGGGGTGGACTAGGTAGTCCACGCACCATGCATGAGACCTCGACTATGAGTTCGAGTACATGCAGTCGGGCAGTTCATCATTGGAGTAGTTGATGCACTCATACATCGTGTAGTCGACTTTGATGTACTACGATCCTGAAGCGCCTATGGTATCGTGACTACTGGGGAAAGCTCGCAAAGGAAGTTGGAGAGACGGTGTGCAAGAAGGGGAGGGCAGCGTTTGCAGCCAGGTAAGTATAGACTCAGGAACTCGGTACGAATCCCTGCCTCATATTGCAACGCTGATGGAAACTTGTACAGGCAGCGGGCAAAATACCATCGTCTGTGGAGTGAGGCCCGTCAGCTATTCCCCGACATCAGTCTGGTACCTACAGAAGTTGGTGGCGGATGATAAAAGCGTATATATCAGTAGTAGACTGAGTTGACAGCGGCGGATGTCAGCTATTGTATGTCATGGATATTTTCTCAGTGCGACATAAGTTTGATACCAGTATGCGCAAATATTGAGACTGCTATATCAAAGGCCTGTTCTACAACCTCAAACACAAGGCATTACAGAATACTAGTGAGAGGTGTGGGTATGGTACGTATGCGTTGCCACCAACTCGAAGTGGCCACCGTGCTACGCAGACGCCCGGCCGTTATGTCGCGCTGAGTCTGACTACGCGTCGGCCAATTCTCCTTGGACGTTGACCACATCAACCCCCATTCCTCCACCGTCCTCTCACACTTTCAAGCCGTCTTGTGTCCACAACCCGTATGCTTCTCTTTACCAGGAGGATGACTCGAAGATACATAGGACCTGGAATAGACAGTCTAAGTATAAAGTATGTGTGATCATTATCCGACTTCTATTCTAGTATTGTCTGAGCACACCGCATTTGACAGGCATGGCAAGCCACCCGTTTGAAAAAAGTAATCGATACGTACGTTATCGCTTTACTCTTGCTACACTCAGTCAAAACTTCTTTGCAGCACGCGCCTTACGCATCCTCCACCCCTCCTGTCTCTTGCGCTACAGACACTCGCCTTCGTACACCTCGTGTTGCGCACTTTAGTGCCCCAATTCCTCAGGGTTTCTAAGGTCCAGAGAAGCTCAGGAGCAGGCTGGAGAGGTTTGTTAAGGAGATGGGGTGATTGGAAGCGAGGATTCTTAAGGTGGAAGTGGGATTCATATGTGGCGACGCTCTGTGGAAAGAAGAGGATATTGGATGCGATCGCGGGAGCTGTGATGAAGGAGATAATATAGTATAGTGGGTTGAGTGTCGATGAGTTCAGGGAGGCATACATGAGTTGAGTGGTCGGTGCGTACTGACCAGTATCTCGTGTTCTCTCGGTGCTGTGCTAATTTACCTTATCGCTATGGACTACCACATACTAGTCGAAGCCCCTTCTATCTCTACAAGCGTAACAGAAGCCCTTCCTATGACACCGACGTCTATGCGCACAGCAGTACGTACTGATCTCTGGACACACAATCGCGTATGATTATCTAGCTGCCTCGGTGATCGCGTACGCCCACTCTGGACCCAGGACGGGATGAGCAATCTGCGGGGGTACTTATGTAATCTGTAAGTAGCACAAACAGTACCTTGTTGATGGTTATGCTACAATGTATTTACTTTGGACTGACTGAGAGGGTTGGTTGAAGAATCATTCGATAGCTCAGCGCTCAGCGCCGGCACATATGAGTATGTAAGTACTTCTGCGATACATAGTCCAAGCAATAGTCGATCTGCAATACATAGTCCAAGTGAAAGTCATCTAGCAGTCGTACCACATGTATGTATTGGACTGAAGTATTCGACGAAGTAGTCCAGATCTCATGCATGAGGTGTGGACTACTTAGTCCAACCGATGTACATCAGTTGCCGTCAACCCTTGCTTATGAGGCAATCAGAAAGCCACTACGCCGCCAAGGCTCGTGTTGTCGGTCTCTCGTATTCCCTACAACGTCATCTCTCGCTGTCGTACTGCGCCGCTCTGTCCTCGTCTGTGTGTTGCACCCCCCTCGTTCACCCATATCATTTGTCACAGCTCATCGACTCGTCTCATCCGCGAAGGTCTCCCCTTGAGTCTCGTGGTGTACGAGCCCGACGTGCTCTCCCGTTATACTCAACTGCCGACATGTCACGTATACCCTGAGTACATCCAGTCTCTCTGTTCCTGATGCGGCCATACAAGGCCCTTTCCTTGTCATTGTGATCGCCCACCGATCGTTCACCGATCACCCTCGATCGCGCCGCCTGCGCACCCACGCACCCCCAACCCCAGCCAAGATCCATCGGAAAGCGCTACGTGCATTCCGCCTACAATACCGGTCGTTTCCTTCGATATATCACGTTGAAACAGCCCAGTTGACTCTATGTTGGTTGCAGGGCTGGGAGCACTCTCGTGCTTCGGGAGGTGTGGCACGCCCGCTTATGATTTATGAATATCCATACTGACCGAGACAATGCAGCCAATCACTCGACCCTCACTTGCCAACCTCCCAATGGTCAGTGATCAAGCGTTCAGCTGCATGGAATAGTGCGGTAGCTCGTATTGACGGTGCACGGATAGATGTAGCGAAAGTAGGGCAAGGCTGTCACTGTGATGGCAATACACAGTGGGTCGTTTTTTTCATAACCTCTCGCCCATATGCTTGTAACCGCCGTCATGTAATATCGGAACCGATGCTGTCCCTACAGGGCTCTCCCAGTCGACGTCGCCGTGCGCTGGGAAGGGTGAACAAGATCTAACCCAGCAAGAGTACAGTACCGTCAGTACTAATCGCACGATTCGTCCCCGAACCTGTTCTCTCTCTGACGTACCTTGATATATAGGTCGATGGCGAAACGAACGTGCAGAGGTTACTTATCAAGGTGTGCTGACGCTGGAGATATGTCTCTCGAATGGATATGCCCTGAGACGACTCGTGCAAGGCTCAAACATAGGGGTGTGAGACTCGCTTTATACGATCATGTAGACCTTCCTGACCATCCGCACATCACACAGTACAGAAGCCTCGAGACTTGGCGTTGCCACGCTTCACGCGACCATGGTCTCGGCCCACAATTGTGCAATGCAGTAGCCACGAGCATGCTACATGCCTAGTTATTCGTGGGTCGATTGAGAAGTAGGAGAGTTCAAGGCTGTAGACGTTAGGAGGCCCGGGTGTAGAAGTGTAGCAACATTGAACGGAGATGCCGGCAGTTAGAGCGAAGAAGCAAGTGCACATAAGTACATTTGGAGATAATTATATTCGTACAGTCCCAAGTACATGACATGTGTTGTTACAGCTGCCATACAGTGATGGTCAATATTTTGTGGGACATCAGAGGGTGCGGTCCAAGGGAGAAAGCGCGAGATAGAGTACTAGTTGTGTCACTTCGTAATGGCAACAATGATATGGATTTCGAGAATGCAGCGCACACTGTGGAAGGGAAGCCGATGATGCGTATAGCGACACTAGGCGAGGGCCACTGGCAGGACAATGATCGAGACGAAGATTCCCGTTATATGCTGTGTGTTGGCTAGCTACTTAGCCGTTGTATGAATGACTCGGACACAGGGCTGAGGATGCACACAAAGGGTGTCAGTGTACGCTCCCTCGAATCTTCTTCTTGAGCTGTGTCTGAAGTATATGCGAGCTCTTCAAGTGTCCCTCGTACCACTTCGACTCTGGTAAGTCTGCCCAGATGCGACCTGATAAACTAAAATTAGTATTGCAAGCATAGTAGCGATGCAACAGACGACGCACCGTTAGGCTCCAGCGTGACCAGATCTACACACACTGCTTTACGCTTCTCCTCCTCCTCGTACGCGAGCACAAGCTCGATCGTTCCGGTTGCCAGGGCAAGCACTTCAAAGAAAGGTTTTATGGACTGTTGCAGATTGTTGATGGAGCGGAACAGCAGGACAAGGGCGCGGATGGTGGGGTGGGTCCTGGCGTGATTGACTAGAGCATCGAAGTTGGTAGGAAAGTCGTTAGGGTCGCGAATGTATGCGTCCATGCCCACCACGCTCAGGGCGGAGGCCGACCGGTCCGTGGCTGGTGCTTGTTCGAATACAAAATAGAACGTTCTCGCGTGCAAGGTTGTCGTTTGCTCCGAGACGTCAAATCCTGCAAAAGCGCTCGACGTCAGTACGCGAAGCGAATAGCGTCACTGTTTGTGATTCTCACCTATTGACAGCCAGGGATTATTCTTGTGGCCCCAAAACAATGTCATGGACTTGAACATCCACACACGTTCCTCGTCGCTGAGTCGGTGCAACGGGCAGTTCGGGTTCAACATCAGCGCTGTCAAAGCGAGGTGGCCAGAATCGGTGCAGTCTCTCTTGGCCTCAATCTCCAGAGAGCGCGGTCTGCGGTGACAGGCGATTGTATTGGAGCCATGTGGCAATGAGTACGTAGGAGTCTGTCCATCCCATGTTACCTCCTTGAACGTGATATAGGTAGTGCAAGAAAAGTGCCTGATGTATTTGATGATGTGATGAAATGTGGGAAAACAGACACCATCGAGCCAGACGTCAGCGTGCAGAAATGAGCTTGGTAAGACTACCGATGGTGGTATGCCCCAGTGGGGTGTGTCGAGCTTCGCAGTGTTAAAGCCGTCTGGGACAGGGCCTTTAATGCAGATCCGCCTGAGCTTGTCTCTGATGGCGGGGATATATAGAAAGTGTAGAAACGAGCTTCCACTCCTATAAAGCTGGTCAACATGTATGTAACTGATGAGCTGGTTCACCGGCGTAATTCTCGGACACCCTTCAACGATGTATTGTCGGAATATCTCCGCGTCCTCGTAACAACTGATCTTCAGAGTCGTACCAGAGAACATATACTCCCGACACTTGTTGGCCCAGAAGAGACAGACGAGTGAGCACTGTTTGAGGTCCGTCAATATATCCCTCGCGCTTAGTTCTCCTCGATTCCGTTCAAGAGTTTTGCCCCAGCTGTACTCACGCCGTGAAGTACGATTGACGTTGACGAAGAATAGTATATCGTCGAAGAGCTCGGGGGGGATGCGAGCAGCAAGCAATCTCCATGCCTATTTATATGGAGAACAATAGTTTCAATCCCACGCATAGATGCTGTATCTGTTGTGCGTACCTTGCCCTCCGTCTGTTCGAATGGTTTCTCAGTGGAGGTGTCTGGGTCAAAGTCCTTCAGATAGTACTCCCAATTTATTGGCGTATATGAGAAGCTCGTCGGCTCGCATCGCAAGCCGGTAAGACCATACGTCGGTTCCATCGACTGGTATACCGAATCCACGGAATCGAAGGTCTCCGTCTGTGCACATAGGGAGGCGGTCGACACGTATGGGGTATAGTCGGTGAGATCGCTCTCCTGGTTCGTCGGCTCGTATTGTAGATTCGTAAGATCGTACGTCCAGTCCATCGACTTGTATACCGAATCCACCGAATCGAAAGAGACGTCCATCGTGAGAATGACACCGGTGAATCTTTGTATGCGACGGTCTGGTGGAACGACTGGGAGGTGGAAACACGTAAGGGGAGAAGGGAAAGAGCAGTGAGCGGAGGTGAAGGGACGAGAAAGGAGGGACGAAGAATTGAGTTGCTGCGGATGCACTGAGACTGGCTCTTGTAAGCCATATCTGCTATTCCGACGAGCAAGGACATGAACGCGGGAAACGCATCGCTTCCACGAGGTCAGGAGGGAACCGAAACCGTGAAGCTTCTACAGAGGGGACATATGGGCAGCACCTGGTTCTAATGAGGAAGAGGGTAAGCCGTTTCTCGAGTACTCAAAACGTTCCTATGTACTCACGCGTGGAACCGGGCTGCTTAGACGCAGCATCTAACAATTCAGCCTGTTCTCAGTGAATCCTTCGCCATTTGCAGAGCAGAACGACTAGACAACTTGAAGCATGAAGCATAATGCCAGTTGAAACGCAGCAGTCCAAACACATCCAGCGCCACTTCGATTGCCATCTGTAAGTGTCTATCGAAAGCATGTCAACCAGCTCTCGTACTCGGGACACTCAAATGAATTGAACGTACCGCATTCCAGCGACCACTGCCCCCAGGCGTTATCGACGCCGTGATATGAAGTCAGGAGGGTCACATGCTTGGCGTAGCCGAGTACCGCAATCGCATTGCGATGTAAGAACTTTGCAACTTGAGAACACGCTGCGCGCGTGTATGTATATGCCTGTTCTGGTAGTCGTCAATTTGTGGGAGATGCGTGATGAAGATGGCTGTCGATGAGACTGAAATGTTTCACCGTATCTACTGAGCTATCAAAAATGAATCAGGTATTGTCCGCGAAGGCATGATTGGAACATGATACATGTTGGTGGTCCTTCTTATACATATTCGGGCGAGACAGGCTATGAATCTATGGGTCAGGGGCAAATCTGCTGCATACGATACTACGAATTGAGCTTGTTGATGCAGTTTGAGCAGCGACGCAAACTAATGTTGATGTGATTGGTGATTGTCGAGGCGGACCTGACACTGCGAGACGATTAGTGAGCGGGAAGACATTGCGTTTAACACTCACAGGCAACGCTTTTAACGTACGCCTTCGGGATACAAGGCCACCTCCAGAGATTCTCGCACCTCGTGATCGAACGTAACAATCTGCACAAATCCTCCATCCAGAACGTCTGCACACCCTACACCGGACCGGGAACCCTTGCAGTTGTGCGTAATCTTACGCACGCTCTCTCCGAGAACTCACACCGACCAAGTGATCGGCGTGAACAATCGGAGAGGATGTGATTTGGTTCGCGCAGAGTGATGCTTCGTCGGATACACGTAACGAGGGCTTCGGCAGTGGTGGGCAACGGGAGAGGGTAGTTGAGAGTCGCAAATGGTTTCTACGCGTGCGTTCACCGATGTCTCATAAGTCAGCAATGGGAAATTAATCGACTCGTAACGTACCGCACTGCTTCGCAGAGAGCCCGTTCCCGAACATCCAACCCACAGGTGCCACCCTCAGGGCATCTTGCTTCAGTCACCATCTTCGCGCGCTATCCAAGGATCGACGTGCACTTTCATAGTGAATCTTCAGAGTTTGCAGGCTATCTTCTGCTTGATCGTTCGGCGGACACTGCGCAGATAGATAGGGGTCGTTCAGTAGCAGCAGTTGACTTTGTAGCTAATATCGAGTAGAGCGTGATGTGGAAGGGTCGACCAGACAAGGATAACAGATAAGCGCCTTATAAATAAGGCTGATAATGTACGTGCTTAGCGTGGGAGCCTTCGTTTGTTACACAGGTTCAGACTCCGCAAACGGCCTGCTTATCCGTTTTCACCTTCCACTATACGACAACCACAAACAACCGACACCTTGCTGCTTCCCTCATCGTCATCCGTATCGACAGTCGTCGACGAGGGTGGCGACGAGGGATGCAGTCCTCAGGTGCCCACGATCCGCGGAATATGGTGTACGCTCAGGCAAGTGGGAATTGGCGATGGCTGGATCGCGTGGATAAGCTGGGAGCTCGAGGGGAAGGGAATGGTGTGTTTTGGATTCCGTTTTTCCTCAACACGCACATCGTTGAATGATCTCTTCACAGTCGTGCTAGCTATCAAAATACCCCTCCGCTGTACCCACTCACGCACGATTCTTGAGAGCTGCGTCCATCCCCACTCCGAGTTGTATGCTCGTATTGTCAGTTTATGCCTCTCGATGGCCACGACTCGAGTCCCCCGGTTCCGCCATTGCTAATACACCATCTCGGATTAATCATGCACGCAGAACGTCAAACTCAAGGTCCCAACTTGACCTGAGAAGCCAAGAAAGTGTCGAGTGCCGACGAGGACGCTATTGGGCGCGGAGTTGGGGCTTTTGGTGCTGGGTGGAGGACGTAAAACTGGCGCGAGGATGTCTGGAGGCCGTGCTGCGTGTGTCTGAGGTGCGTTAGTTCATCAAGTGCTTCACAGACTTACGAATCCTAGCTCAAAGTCTTCCCACCTTTCGTGGCCACGTAGACAGGCCACGCAGCTACTATCATCTCTGTCGGCCGTTTGGGCTTTCGCCTTCGGTTACCCTCCCCCGTTGGGCGGTTTATGGACATCAATACTCTCGTCGTTCGGCCAACCTCCATTTCATCGATGCTATTCAACGCCTTTACTGCTCACTTGTCGAAATCCAGGTGTCGATACGTCGAGGGTGGGTCGTTCTGAGAGTGCGACGATGGATGGGCAGGAGTCTTACAGATTAAACTAGGTGTGTACTAGACAATTGCGTTTTCTCGATACTAATAAATGACCCGCCGCAATTCTCTTACTAGTAGCTCCTTATCTCAAGTATGATACTTACTGCTGGGTCATATCCCTCTACCGTCATCATCTATCTATGGATGCATTCGAAGATGAGACACACGTGCTACCTTCCGAGACGTGTTAGTTACATGCATCAACCGCTTCTAATACACTCGTCGGCTTCCTGAGTGTAGCCCTGCATCAACATCAACTCTTACCTCTCGGGATCCATCTGCAACTGAACGCATAAAAGGAGGACCAGCGAAGGAAGCAGACTGTGGGGAAGGATGATTAACGAGAAGATATTGGGTGCAGCTTAAGCCGTGGCTTCTGTGGACTGACGGACGGTGAGCTCGTTGCATCTCGAGCCACGTACTTACGTCTCGTCACTTTACTAATGACATGCATCCAGCCCTCATGCTGCCACCCTTCCCTCTATCTACCCCAATCACGCGGCCTCCTCCTCTTCCTGGATCATTTACTCATATTCCCTGGTGTGGACGGTTCGCCTCTGTGACCTGATCTGGACATATATTCTTTTGCAATTGAGGAACAAGACACGTCTCCCGGCTTCTTTTGGTCCTTTTTGATCGTTCCTGTTGACAATCGTCAACGTGGACGATGAGGAGGGATGGAATCAAGGTTCACCTGAGACGCTACGGTACATGGAAGGCAGCATATCCCAGGCGAGGATGAGAATGGCTCAGATAGTCTTAGGATGGTGCGACGTTATGTGAGCAGGTAGCTACGGAGGTGCGTGGGTCGTTTTTTCTGTGTCTGCGAACGATTGACTCAGGCTGTGGTTCTCGTAGTTTGCAAGTGTACTATACATTCTCTTTGGGGCCCCACAACACCGACCTTGGCCCTTGGTTGGCAGGCAGACATCACCTTGAGGAGATTGGGCCGCACCTTTCTTTGGCTCCATGTCGTCGCCGGCTCTCATCTTTCGGTGGTCTGTTGGTTGGAGTCCTCATGGGAAGCTGCCGCCGAGGGATAGTTCGATGCTGATAGAGGTGGGTATTGACGGTGGTAGGGCTGGGAATAGAACGTCTCGGGAGAGGAGATGAGGGTGGTAAAGGCATCTGAGTACGAGGACTATGCCAGAGGTACGTCTGTTCTCCTTTAAGACAGGTTCCACCCGCTCTCAGTGGGTTCGATGCCACTTCAACCCTATCATCAACCCTTCACTCTCGCCTGGAATTCTATCTCTCTGACTCACCTATGCATTTGTAAACATTCCACCTTGGTTTGAGTCCCTCAGGCAATCCTCTAGCATCAATCTACGCTCGCCTGCGTTTCGGTCTCTCCCATAACGCGTATACCTCGGCTTGTCGACTTACCCCATTCACGAAGCTCTCGCCTGTGGCCTATGTGCTTGTCCGATATGATCAACGTTCAGCGTGTCACGCACGCTCTTTAGAGTCGGTCTTTCGGTCTCTTATTCTGCTGCACGGGCTCTTGGCCTGAATCGCTGTGATGTGGATCGCCTACCGATCACCGCTCGATCGTGCTGATCGTGGGGCCACTTACGCCCACCCGCTCCCACCTAAGATTCATCGGGAAGGTCGCGATGCTCGTAGATCTATGCCAAAGGCCCGCAATGCTTGATCTTTATCTGCCAGTGGCGGCACCACGCTCAAACAGCTTACCGGTTTGATGACCGTTTGCAAGACGGGAGCAGGGTACGCATCCGGTATGTACGCTCGTGCTTCTTGCTTATCTACGCTGATTGAGAGAGCCTAGTCAGCTAGAAGTACACGGCTTTAACTGGTCAACGTCTCACAGGTCGAGCTTCAAGCGAGTGTTGTGGTCCCTCTTGATGGTAAAGACAATGCGCCGTGGCTATGGAACGAGCCAGCAGCACCAGGATGTCGGACACGTTGCATTGTTTTTTTAGAATACCAGGTATGTATCGCATTGCTGCTCTCCGTGCTGCGTTCATGGTCCTGGACTCACAAGTTGACGCATAATAGACTAGGCCCTCTGCCAGTGAGGTGATGCGCGTAGGATATGGGAATATGTCACAGGCCTCATTAAAATAGGTTAGTCGCGCGTTACTGTCTTTCACCATAATAGTTTACCCTCTCACAAAACGCGATACTTGACTTAATAGCGAAGCAGACAAGAAGAGCTTGTAACAAGCCTCGCCACACCTTATACGGGTTCCTCGGACACGCTCAATCTTCCGGCCATTGCTACGTCTCCTGCAGAGACTTTTATATTGTGTAATGTCACTTAAGACCGGTGGTGTCGTACGTGCGATGAAGCTGTGGCCCCATGGAATATACGAACAGATCTACACTCCTGCACTCGACGGTCGTCGTGCAGTTATGGATTGAGGGACAATGCGATTCGGACGGCATGAGATTGGCAGGTGACAGTAATGTACTCGTTCGGCTAGAGGAGGCTTCATGGGAGGGAAAGCAGCGTACACGAGGGTGTGATCCCATTGCGAAGGAGTTGAATGTGCATGTGCTCCTGCGCTGTTACCTACGTAGTATCGCAACATTATCGCGTGCGATGTCGGAGGGCGCAGTCATGCCATGAAACAGCTCTAGATGTACTTGGTCTTGCTCGTGTAGCCCGCACCAGTGATACATAGCGAGTTTGAAATCTAGGTACTCGGCTGCAGATCGACGGTGTGTCCGTAGTGCGTAGTGACTAGCTGAAGTGGCCCGATTTACGATAGATGTTGCATGCTGTGTGAGGGGTATAACGATTAACTGTATGTTGGCGGCAATGGCTGATTGAGATAGAGACACACATGTGTTCAGTGTAGACTCATCCATCTCTTCTTCTTGAGCTGCCGTTGCAGAATTTCAAAGCTCTTAAGCTCGCCATACCAACCTTGAAGGTCTGCCCAGAGGCAATCTGCCCGACTGGAATCAGCACTGCGAGATGAGCAATGCAATAAGCGACGCACCGTTCGGCTCCAGCGTGACCGGATCTACGCCAACAGCTCTACGCTCCTCCCGCTCCTCGTACGCGAGCACAAGATCGATAGTTTCAGCTGCCAGGGCAAGCACTTGGACGAAGTGTTCCATGAACTTTTGCAGGTCGTCGAGGGATCTAAAGAGGAGGACAAGGGCGCGGATGGTGGGATGGGTCCTGGCGTGATCGACCAGAGCATCGAAGTTGGCAGGAAGCCTTCTCCAGCTGTGGTCGACGATGTATGCGCACATGCCCACCACGCTCAAAACGGAATCCGGCGGGTCCGTGGCTGGTGCTTCTTCGAATACCAAATGGAACAGGTCCAGGCGCATGGTTGTCACTTGCTCCGAGACATCGAATCCTGCAAGAGCGCTCGACGTCAGTATGGGAAGCGAATGGTGTCACTGATCATTCAATGCTCACCGATGTGCAAGTAGGAATCTTCCTTGTGGCCCCACATCAGCGTCGTGAACTTGATCATCCACACACGCTCCTCGTCGCTGAGTCGGTGCAACGGGCAATTCGGGTTCATCATCACGGCTGTCAAGGCGAGGTGGACAGAGTTAGTGCAGTCTCCCCTGGCCACAATCTCCAGAGAGCGCGGTCTGCGTTGACAGGCAATTGTATTAGAGGTATGTGGCAATGAGTACGTAGGAGTTTGCCCATCCCATGTTATCCTCTCGAACGTAATATTGGTGGCGCAAGGAAAGTGTCTGATGTATCTAGCAACATGATAGAATGAAGGAAGATGGACATTTTCTATCATAATTTGGTTTCGCAGGAATGAGCTCGGTACGACTATACGTGGCGGTATGTCCCAGTGTGGTGTGTCGAGCTTCGCAGGGTTAAAGCCTTCTGGGACGGGGCCTTCAATGGAGAGCTCTTTGAGCTTGTCTTGGATGGACGGAAGATACAGAAGATGAAGGAAAGAAGTGTGTCTCTCTGAGCCTTGCGAGGCTCGTATTCCGCTGTAGTTCTGGATGACATATATGCGTTTGATGAGCTGGTGCACCGGTGTAAGTTTCGGACACCCTCCAACAACGTATCCTCTGAATATCTTGGCGTCCTCGTAAGACTTGATCCGCAGAGTTCTATCCGAGAACATATGCTCCCGACATCTATTGGCCCAGAAGAGACAGACGAGTGAGCACTGTTTCAGGTCAGTCAGGATGTCAATCGGGCTTGGTTGTCCTTGATTCCGTGTAAGAGAGCTGCCCTTGTCCCGGAGATACTCTTGACGTTGTGAGACACGATCTACGTTAACGTAGAATAGGATATCGTCGAAGAGCTCCTGGGGAACACGAGCAGCGAGCAGCCTCCATGCCTATTCACAACAAACAATACCATGAGTCAACAAACCACATAAACGACAAGCTTTCCTCCACGCACCTTGCCCTCCGTGTGTTCGAATGGTTCCTCAGTGGGCACGTATGAGTCAAAGTCCTTCCAATTGTGTTTCAAATCCGTTGGCGTATGCGAGAAGCTCGTCGGCTCGCATTGCAAGCCGGTAAGACCGTACGGCCAGTCCATCGACTGGTACACCAAATCCACGGAATCGACGGCCTCCGTCTGTTCACATACGTTTTCGGTCGATACGTATGGGCCATATTCGGTGAGATCGCACTCCCCGTTCGTCGGCTTGAATTGCAAACCTGGAAGATCGTATGTCGAGTCGAACGACTCGTATACCGAATCCACCGAATCCACCGAATCGAAAGAGACGTCCATCGTGCTAACGACACCGGTGAATCTTTGTATGCGACGGTCTGGTGGAACGACTGGGAGGTAGAGACACGTAAGGCGAGAAGGGAAAGAGCAGTGAGCGGAGGTGAAGGGACGAGAAAGGAGGGGTGGAGCTGCTGCGGATGCTACTAGGACTGTGTTATATGTTGTATCTAGTCTCCGACGAGCGAGGGGATGAACGCGGGAAATGCATCGCTTTCACGACGGAACGGAAAGCACGAAGCTTCTACACGTGCATCACACGTGCATTACCTGGTCCTGAGGCGAAACAGAGTGAGCCGTTTCTCGAGTACTCAAAATGATCCTATGTACTCACGCGTGAATACAAACTGCTCGGACGCAACCATCCAGTACTGTATCCCGTCCTCGTCTCTAATGCAGACCGCAACGACACTCGACGGGGCGCGTGGAGTAGAGTCGAGACGCAACAGCCCAACTACATCCAGCGCTGCTTCGATTTCCATCTGGAAGTGCCAATCAGCAGCATGTCAACTAGCTCTTGTACTCGGGACACTCAAATGAGAAGAACGTACCGCATTGCATTCGCCCACCGCTGCCCCTAGGCGTTATCGACACCGTGATATGGAAGTTGGGAGGACCATACACCTGGCGAGGTCGTGCACCACAATCGCATTGCGATGTAAGAACTTTTCAACTTAAGAACACGCTGCGCGCGTGTATGTATATGCCTGTTCTAGGAGTCGTCAGTTTGTTTGGACTGCGTGATGAGGGTGGCTGTCGATAGGGCTGGTATGTTTCTCTATATCTGCTGAGCGGTTCAGAAAGGGGCTTACCGATTCACAGAGGACGTGATACGAGCTAATGCTTGTGTGTCTCTTACGTGCATTCGACGATTTAAGGAGAGCTACGGGCATATCTGCTTGCATCGGTACCATAGATTTAGCTTGTCGATGCAACCTGGGCAGCGACGCGGACGTAGATTGATACGATTGGTGAGCATCGAGGCGGATCTAATACTGCGAGACGATTAGTGGGCAAAAGGAAACCGTTGTAAATGTTCAACACTCACAAGCGATGCTTTTGACGTACGCCTCCAAGATACAAGGCCACCTCCAGAGATTCTCGCACCTCGTGGTCGGACGTAACAATCTGCACAAATCCTCCATCCAGAACGTCTGCACACCCTATACCGAACCGGGAACCCTTGCAGTTATGCGTAACCTTACGCACGTTCTCTCCAAGAACTCACGCCAACCAAACGGTCGGAGTAAACAATCGGAAAGGACGTAATATATGCTACGCAGAGTGATACTTCGTCGGATACACGTAACGAGAGCTTCGGTGTTGGGCAATGGGAGAGGGCTGCAACCAAGTCGAGTGACGCAAATGGTGTCTACGGCCACTAACGCGTGATGAGCAATGGGAAATGAATCGATACGTAACGTACCACATCACTGCTCAGAGAGTTTGTCTTGAATATCCAACCCACAGGTTCCATCCTCAAGGCCTCATCCTCCTAGTGATCATCCTCGTTCCGGGTTGAATTGAAAGCGTAGTATGTTCATAGTGGACCATTAAACTCTGCGGGTAATTTTCTGCTTGCTCGCGGGAGTAGAATTGGTTCCCTCATGATTCATCTTTATGTGTATGGCTAAGATTCAGAGCGGGCAATGAGTGGGAAATGGAAGGGGATAGAGCAACAGACGGAAGTTGGTGTAAAGAGGCGATAACAGGTAGGCGCCCATAAATAAGGCTCGATAAAAATGATAAGATACAAACTTAGCGTGGGAGCGTTCATTGGCTATACAAGTTCATACTCCGCAAGCCAGCGGCTTACTTACCCATTTTCGCCTTCCACCACGACGACCACCACAAGCGACACCTTGCTGCTTCCCTCATCGTCATCCGTATCGACTACACGTCGACGTGGATGACGACGAGGGATGTAGTTCTTCTGTCTTTGCACGGGACAGGCAATGGTGGATGCCACATAGAGGCCGGTTGCGCACGAACAGGTTGAGCTGGACTTGGAGCGCGTGGATGCGCGGACGCGTTGGGAGATGGTTGGCAAAGGGCATAGTGCGTTTTCAATCCCGTTTCTTCCTGTGACGTCGTTGAGGGATATCTCTATAGTCACCTGTGCCTCCAAAAGTGCCCCTCCCATGTCCCGCTCAAGCGAGACTCCAGAAAGCAGCGTGCAGCATCATTCTCATGCCCGAGCTTCATGCTTCAAGTCCGTGCCTTGCGACGACTACGAATTAATTTTCCTCTCTTCGACATTGATATGTCATCCGGGCTCAATCATGCACGCAGAACGTCAAACGCAAGCTTGAACGTAGAAGCTAAATAAGCGCCAAGTGTTGACGCGGATGTGGACCAAGACAGAGGTAGAGTCGGCCGTACTGGCACCAGATGGAGGACGTGATGTTGGCAAGAGGATGTGTAAAGGTCGTGTTGGGGTCTTCTGGAGGTGCGTTAGATTTATGAATACTCCACGATATCATGGACGCTGACATGAGTGAAGTATCCCTACCTTTCGTGGTCACGTAGAAGGGCTACGCGATCACTTTCACTGCCGCCCACTGTTCCTGCGTTCACCGTCGCAGATCATCCCCTCATGACGTCATGCTTGGTTTATAGAACGTTCCTGATTGCATCGACGCTATGCATCGTCTTTGCAGTTCACTGATGAAATTTAGATATCGAAACATCGAGGGTGGCTCGTTTTGGGAGTGTGACAATAGGTAGTAGGCGTTTCGTGGACTGAACTAGGTGCGTGCCAGGATCACGCGTTATCGCTGTATGACTGATAGCTTACTCCGATTCAGCCAAATAGGACCTTCTGTAGCACTATCCCAACGACATCTACTACCACCCTCCATCTTCGAATACTTCTAAGGTCGGACACATGTACCACCCACCAACTCTTGTTTTGTACGAATATCAACGGTCCCCATCGCTCTCGCAGGCTTCTTTAGCCTAGCGCTATCACCAACTCTCTCCTCTCGGGATCCATCTGCAAGTGGACGCATGAAACGAGGACCAGCGAGGAAAGCCGACTGTAGGGATGGATGATTAACGACATAGAGAAGGCATCGGACGAAATTGTGGTTTCTGTGGAGTGACGGACGGTGAGTTCGTTGCGTCTCGAGATACATCACAGTACTTACGTCTCATCGCTTTTCTAGTAACGTGAAGTCAGCCCTGGTGTTGCCATCGCCGTTTCCTCTATCCAGCCCACTTACGCGGCCTCCCCCTCCTCCTGGATTATTTATTCATATCTCCTGGTTTCGACGGTTCGATGCTGTGGCCTCCCTCCACCTGCATCGTCTACGTCTGCCTAGTACTTCCTATAACGCTTGTAACTCGCCCAAGAGACAGAAAGCCGTTGCACATGTGCCTCGCGGCCAACGATACCTCCGCACACCGTGCTCAAGTTGCGCTCAGGCTGTGTCACGCATGCCGTGAGCTCTATAGGTCGGTCTCTCCCTAATCTCGTCGTCCACCGATCATCTCGATCGCCCCTCGATCGTGACACCTACGTCCTCACACACATCCACTGTCATCTAGATCCATCATCGCCACGTTGATCGGTCGAACTCGAAATTCGTCAACGGTCGACCTCTCCTCTAATAAAGACTCTTTGGAAGCCTACCGTCCGCGGCAGTAACTTGGGCGGGGCCGGGGGGCGATCTCGGGGTGGACTCTGAGGAGACTCGATCCCCTAACCACCCACGCACATTTTCGTCGACACCTCAAGCACGCAAAGTCCAACCTTGAGGACGATATCCACGATTTTTTGTGATGACAGGAATATATTCTGTTTCATAAATCGATGCGCGACAGCTCGTATTAGAGAGACGTAATGGGACACTTGGTGTGAGGAGAGGAGGTGATAAGTGTTAAACGTTAAACCCCGGATCAAAGGGTAACAAGTAAGGACTCGCGCGTACTTACCGTCTTATTTGTTACTACCTGGCTTACTGATAAATGCGCAGTAACATTTGCCTTCAAACCACCATGGCCAACCACGCTACTTGCTTTCGGCTTCCCACAAGGCCTCGAAGTTATTTGACGGGAGTAAATTGGGGCTACATGCAATCTTCAAGGCACTGGCGATCGTGATCAACGCAGGATCTCGACTACAACGAACGGCGCCGGCGGCTTCCCTCATTGCCATCCGTATCGACAGCGTCGACTTGGGTGACGACGAGGGATGTATTTCTTCTGTTCCTCACACGCGATCGGCTATGGTGGGTGCAAAATAAAGGCGGGTTGTGTAGGACTGGGCTGAGCTGGACTTGGGGCGCATGAACGCGACGGGAGGTGATTAGGTAAGTTAAAGGGAAGTTTTTCATTTGATCTCTTGGCCATCATCACGTTCCATGTAGCAGTGAGTTCTATAATCTTGTAAATTGATTCTCTAACGGCCAACAAGGGACCTGCGCTTGGTCTATTAGTATAATCTGAAATTACGCATAGCTCGGCGCTTTCAATCCACGGAGCATGGCGGACGGAACACGAGGTGGGTGTGAAGACGATGTAAGGATGGATGAATACGTGCGTATACCAGTTTCTCTGGGTAAATATGGGAGTACTTACCATGGCCACCGTAGCTTTTCACGGTATGTTGCCTTTGTCGTTACCCTGCTCGACAGATAGCACACCGAGACAGGCGCTCCAACCCAGCTCAAAACCAAGACTAAAGCCCACCGTTCAGGCTATAGTACTCTCCGTCCCCGTCAACCTCGTGGAATAGATTTACGTCGCCTGAAAAGGTATCGGTCGGCTGTCTCATGAAGAACCCGAGCGGAAGTAGGGCTGACTGTAGTGGACTGCAGCGTCCGTAGGTTCGAGAAAGGGGATGTGGCGCTGGAGCCTGGAGGAAACGGAAACGAGGGTGGTGCAATGAGCTGAGGATCAAAAATGAGTCTAAGGTACGTTTGTTCTTCTCTAGGACATATCCAATTCACATGTTCTGTCGACTTCCCAGTGCCACTTCCATCCAGTTATGGATTATTGTCTCTACGCCGACTACGCTCACATCAGCATCTCGCCTTGTACCTCTCGCATTCCTCGCACAATAGTCTCTCCCCATCGCACTGCCCCCATCTCCATTCATCTTCGCGTTCCTTCTCCTCCCTTACCCGCATCGCCCTACCCTTCACTCGTCGACTGGGAGCACGCACCGAGCTGTCGACTCGGGCGTTATGGTTTCCGTCGTCGATATTTTCGTCCATTCTGCACAATTTCCAATCTCTCACGTACATGCTCTTAACCCCTGGTCTCGACGGTCTCTTATTCGGCTCTAAGGGCCCCTTCGTCTCCATCGCCGTGATCGCCTACCGATCACCTCTCGATCACCTCTCGATCACCTCTCGATCGTAACATTCGCGCCCTCATGCGCCCCCACCCCCCTCCAAGATCAATCGGGAAGCTCTCTCGTTCCAAGCCGCATTTCTATTCTCCTGGATACGCCATGCTCAAATGGCCAACCTGTTTGAAGACCGCAAGCAGGTACGCATCTTGATATGTACACTCATGATTCTTCTAGTAATGCTGACCGAGACAGCCTAGCCAGGTGCCTGAGTCCCGCCCGTCGATCCTGAATGGACGGACGATCCTTTCGGGAACGATGCGCTGGTCGCTTGAGCCTCGCAATGGCCCGGGACCAACGCTATGTTTGCAGACCTGATTCAGCAGGAATCCAACAACGAGTCACTGATATAGTGCCTCATGGTGCGTCGACATTCATAGCTTACTCAAAAGCATCATGCACGTCTCTGATTACCGTTGTAGGTTAAGATCGACTCAGGATGTATACATGATCTTCGAGATGACGCGTGCGTGAGTGTGAGATTAGACCATTGGCATTGCTACGATAGGTGAGTCATGCGTGTTGCCGTGCATTCGTTCGCCCTCTCACAGACAACCATGGCTGGCTAGATGGCGAAGGAAACAAGCAAAGATTGTGAGTGTTATACCGTGAATAAGTTTGTACGTGTTTCTCGGACTCGTGCAATATAAGGCCGTCGGTCCACTAACCGTCACTAGCACCTCATGCAGAGGCTTTTATATCCTCTGATGACATTTGAGGGCCGCCGTCGACAAGTCGATGATGCTCTCGGACTTGGCTGGGGCTGTGTCGCCACGTGAACACAAGCGTGATACACCTTTGTCGTGCCGTTATCAATTGAAGGACAAGTTGATTTGGAGTCAGGTAGCGAACGTACTCGTTCGGCTGGAGGAAGCTTCGTGGGACGAGAAGGGGCGTAGAAGGGGGTTTCCATCGCATTGCGAACGAGCAAATTCAGATTTTCGTGGGATATACTACATGTTTCTACTACCTACGAAGTATTGGGACAATATTGTCCACGATGTCGAGGAGTGCAGTGATGTTATGAAACAGCTCGGGACGTACTTGGTCTTGCGTAACAATGGTATATAGCAAGTTCAAGATCTAAGTACTGAGCTACGAATCGATGGTGTGGCCGTGGAGCGTAGCGACTGGCTAAAACGACCCGATTTACCGAGGCGATAGACGTTGCATAATATGTGAGAGGTTTGATCATTCACTCCATGCTTGTTGGGACGCCTTGCTGCGATACGGTTGTAGACGCCGTCAGTGTATACTCGTCCGTCTCTGCTTCTTGAGTTGCCGTTGCAGCATTTGCAAGCTCATGGGTCTGCCCCAATAGACCTCAGACTGTTCGTCATCCCAGGTGTCGATACGGCCTGCCAACCTGATATTAGTACTGCGAGAGTGGGAACAATGAAACAGGCGACGCACCGTTAGGCTCCAGCGTGGCCAGATCCACACCGACTGCTCGACACTCCTTCACCTCCTCGTACGCGAGCACAAGCTCAATTGTTTCAGCTGCCATGACAAGCACTTCAACGAACGGTTTCAAGGACTCTTGCAGAACGTGGAGGGATGAGAAGAGCAGTACAAGGGCGCGAATGGTGGGCTGGGTCCTGGCGTGATTAACCAGAGCATCGAAGTTGGCAGGAAGGCTATGGATGTATGCGCACATGCCCACCACGCTCAGGGCGGAGGCCGACCGGTCTGTGGGGGCTGATGCTTCTTTGAATACAAAATGGAACGGGTCCGCCCGCATGGTCGTCCTTTGCTCCGAGACGTCGAAATCTAAGAGAGCGCTTGACGTCAGTATGGGAAGCGAATAGCGTCACTGCTTGAGATACTCACCGATCCACACGCCGGAACCTTGCTTGTCGCCCCACAGCAGCGTCATGAACTTGATCATCCACACATGTTCCTCGTCGCTGAGTCGGTGCAACGGGCAGTTCTGGTTCATCATTACGGCTGTCAAAGCGAGGCGGACAGGGTCGGTGCAGGCTCCCCTGATCCTAATCTCCAGAGAGCGTGGTCTGCGTTGACAGGCAATTGTACTGGGGGCGTGTGGTAGTGATGGGGCCATCTGTCCATCCCATGTTACTCGCACAAACTCGATCTCCGTGGTACGAGAAAAGTGTTTGATGTATTTAGCAACGTGGTGGAATGAAGGCAGATGGACATCCATGAGATAGATCTTAGTATTTTGCAGGAATGAGCTCGGTACTACAATAGTACATGGTGGTATACCCCAGTGTGGTGTGTCGAGCTTCGCAGGGTTAAAGTCCACTGAGACGGGGCCATGAATGGTGAGACTTTTGAGCTTGTCTTGGATGGCGGGAAGATAGAGGAGGTGGATAAAAGACCTTCGGCTCTCATAGTCTTGGTAAATCTGTATTCCACTAATGAGCTGGTGCACTGGTGTAAGCCTCGCACACCCTCGAGCGAAGTATCGCCTGAATATCTCGGCATCCTGGTAAGACTGGATATTCAGAGTTCTACCCGAGAACATATAGCGCCGACACCTGTTGGCCCAGAAGAGGCAGACAAGTGAGCACTGGGTGAGATCGTTGGGCATGTCCCTTGAGGTTCGTCCTCCTTGCTTCCTGTCAAGATTGATGCGAGTTCCACAATGTACGTTAACGTAGAATAGTATATCGTCGAAGAGCTCGGGGGGAATGCGGGCAGCGAGCGATCTGACTGCCTACGTATCTCAGCAATAAGTCAGTGAGGACGGCATACGCTGCTTGAATGGATACGCACCTCACTTTCCTTCGCCTCAGATACCACGCCCTTCAAAACTGAAGTCGGATACGAGCCTGGGAGTAGACCATCCGGATTCGTCGAATCTTGCATTACAGGTCTGCTACCCTACTCGTACAAACAATCAGCGCTCAGCCGTTATAAGTACAAGCGACTTATGCCACTAGACTGTGCTCACCTCGCGTTCCGCTGCCCCAGACACTACTTCCACCAAGTCGGAATGCGAGGACGAGGACATTTCACCGAGTTGCAAAGCATCTTGCATCATCGCTCTGTCAGAGCGTCGAAGGAGGCAAGGGAGCAGGGAGACGAAGAGCAAGGGAGTAAGAAAGAGTGGGACAGCTCCGCGACCATCGATGGGCCTAGGATATATATCCCAAGGCTCCGTTATAAACGTGGAAAGAGAACCGCGTCCTCGGTGTTGCACGGAAGCTTTGATGCTGGAACGTTGGCAGGCTGTGCCTTCCTCGTTCCTGTGAAGAGATGATATCAGCCGCTCCTTGCGAGTCGTTGACTCAGGTTACTCAGTCGCAAAACCAAGGCTCTCTACCACGCTCAGACAGTTCCGTTCTTGCGAATATACCTTATTCTTCCCTCTAAGGACTTATAGGCGACGTTGGATCGGATGCCGACCCGCGCATCCTGCTGTATAGCTAGTAGTTTTATCTGCCAGTGAAAGAGCCAATCAATATCAGATAGGGACTAGATAGCCATCGTACTCGAGGTTAAATCGACGTACCGCATTCCCGAACTCACTGACCACAGACTATATTGTATCCGTGGAATGGAAGTCAGCAGGTCCACTCGCCAGGCGTAGCTGTGTGATGCTTGATAGGTGTTAGTTCGAGACACGCTGCAGTCACGCGTATGCCTACTCAAACGCTGTCAGTTACGGTTTTACTGCGCGACGGAAATGAAAACGAAATGACAGCTAGAACGACCTCGTACCTATCCAGTTCATCGCAGCCGTTGAGCGATGGTACACTGTGGGTATCAGATCGATTACTGCTACCCGTACGACTACTCTTTGTAACCTTCGCAGGTCTGGTTAAGCAATAAGAAAGTCTATTCTGGAAAGTGAATAGAAAACAAGGAACACCGTTGGATGCATCCATCATTTCGCTTTGTGTACTTCTGTCAGCAGGTAGTGCCGGCTTTTGGAGTGTATATCTATCTGGTCGAACGTTGTAAAATGAGCTTCGTCAAGAACGCGCACTATATCAGGCCACGTACTTGTAAGAGGTCGCAATACAGACAGAAGTGATGTCGTCGATACAGGCCGTTAGAAGTTGCTGAGTGTCGTTTTCGACACTTATACGGCCCAGGAGACGGAACGAAGGTCTGGGAGCAACGGCACAGTAAAAATCGAAGGAGGATGTGAGCATGCGGAGTGGAGGTGCTCATACCGAGAAGGGCTCAATCAGGCCTGAGACCACATAAGCCCGGATTTATCTTTCACGATGAAGAGCCGTCGTTCTAGTGGTAGACGTGCTGTGAGAGTATCGCTGCTACAGCACAAGTGTATTCAGTTTCATTTGGACTACCGAGTTCCCTCCTCCCTGCAATCGAGCCAAGATCAGTCGTCACATCCAGCCAAAGTTTCGTCGAGAACGCACCTGTAATCGGCCACGCCACCTCAATCTTTCCCTGCTCCACGCATCTAAATAAATACTCGGCCTCTGCCATTCGTGCGGTTACATGTGCATTGAGAGAGGATAGAACATCGCCAAACGCCCTTTCCGAACGCTCATACCGACCACTGGTTGGGATAAACGAGCGGAAAGGGCGATTGCTGGTGATGGCAGCAAGGGATACGAACGGAGTCCAATCTCCTGATTGAAATTGATGAGACAGCCCTAGATGGTTGAGCATAGTACAGGTGTGCGAATTGGGGTCGGTACCGCGTCGTGCAAATCGTGTTAAGGGACAGTGGTAATTCAGTGAACGACCTTCAAGAGGATACGTGTGGTGAGCGAAACAGCGTGGAGAGACATATAAACGCTTTACGCACCTTGTGGCTCGTCATCACAACTGCCTAGCTGATATCCGTCCATGCCAGAATTCCAATGATAGCTCGCCGTGGGGAGCTCGTGATACGTCCTTAAAGTGAGCAAGTAGTAAGCCGGCCCTCGGACTTTGCTATCCTTCCATCAGCGTACTGCAAGAGTCATTTAGACATACCAGAGACTTCTGTGTGGCTATCAAGGGAGCCGTGAGTAGAGAGCGACGATTGCGCGAGGAGAGTGTCCAGAAGGAAGAGATGATAAGCAAAGATTGATGAGAGCGGTAAGACTTGTACTTACCGTGTGAACATTCATTTAGTTACTTGCCTACTGACTGTTAGACGCGCAGGGCGCAATGCCACACTTCTGAATCTCTACTACCACCATCCATGGCCGGCTCACTCTCGATTTCAAGGCCTCGCACCACGCACAAGGGAGCCAAAGTCCAAGTTTACGCTCAAGCTTTGGCACAGACATCTGCGATGCAGCGCGATCTCTGTTACAACGAACGACACAAATTGCTTCCCTCATCGACATCCGTATCGACAATGGTCGACGTGGGTGGCGACGAGCGATGCAGTTCCTTGGTTCTCATACATCACTAGCTTCGGAGAAGAGAACCAAAACCGTGGGAGATGTGTAGGACTGGGATGTGTAGGACTTTGGACTGCGTGGACACGTTGGGAAGCGGTTGGGGAGAGTGAAGGTGCGTTTTTCATTCGATCTGTTCCCCATGAACATTTCGTTGAATACGTCCTACGTAGCACCGAGTTCTGTAGCCTTTGAGATCAACCGCCAGCATTACGTCCCACGCACATGGCCGACTCCGTGCCCGACTTCCCCTCTGTATTCTGTGGGCTGCGCGTGGCCTCTTTAACGGCCAACCAGGCTTGGTCAACTTGTGATTTATAATTTTGCGTGCAACAATTTAGCTCGCAGAATCTCCACAAGCTAAGGAATCGATCATTGACGTGAACAATTCACGGAGGAGTTGGTATGGAAGATGGGCGATGAGGTGGACGTGAAGACGACGTAGGGAGGGATAAAATAGGTGTGTGTACCGATTATCCTGCATAAGCATGCGGCTGACTGCGATTCTATAGCTTGTAAAGGTACGTAACATACCATGTCTGTCGTTAATCTGCTCGGCAGGTAAGCGGGCCAAGCTGCGATGGATCGTGTCACCGGTCGGACATGCGGAGGGAGGTGGTGAGAGATACAAGCAGCTGAGCACAAAGCGTATGCCCAAAGTACGTCTACTCGGCCCGGATAGCAAGTTATAACGTTAGGTGGATTTCACAGCGACGGTGGGCTACCTCAGCCGTATCATCTGCCTAGCCCTATTAATTGACATCCCTTCGCTCTCTGCCTTGGTTATGCTCCGTCAACACTGCGCCTTGGACCTCTCGTATTCACCACAAGATAGTTTCTCCCCATCGCATTGCCCCTCTCTCCATTCATCTTTGCGTTCCGATCTTCACCCTTCCTCACATCGCCTTACTCTCGACTTGTCGGATCGCCTTACCCTCGACTCGTCCACGCGGGCTTTGTGGTTTCCGTCGTCGATGTTCTCGTCCATTTTGCACAATTTCCAACCTCTCACGTACCTCGACGGTCTCTTCTTCGGCTCTACGGGCCCGTTCGTCTCCATTGTTGTGATCGTCCCACGATCATACGTCGATCACCTCTCGATCGCGACATTTACGCCCTTATGCACCCTCACCTTGTTACAAGATCAATCGGGAAACTCTGCTGGCCATGTTCCTGGATCTTACTCAAAGTCCTGCAACGCGATGTTCCCTTGGATACCGCACTCAAATGGCTGACTTAGTTGGTAGGTATGCATCGTAGTATGTGCGCTCGTGGTTCTTTAATCATACTGACTGAGACAGCCCAGCCAAGTACCTCTTCCGCCCGTCGATCCTCGATGAACGGTCGATCCTTTCGAGAACGATGCGCCGTCGTTTGAGCCTCGCAATGGCCTGGGGCCAATGCTATGTTCTAAGGCCAGGTTCAGCAGGAGTCCAACAACGGGTCACTAATACAGTGACATGTGGTACGTCGACGTTCCCAACTTAAGAGCATCATGCACGTCTCGGATTACCGTTGTAGCTTAAGATCGACTGATTATCTATGTATGACCTTCTGAGATGATGCGTTCATAGGTGTGAGATTAGATCATTGGCATTGCTACATCAGGTGAATTGTGCGTCGTGTTCGTGCACTCGTTCGCCCTCTCACAGACAGAAATACTTAGGTCGACGGAGAAGGAAACAAGATGTGTTCGTGAGCGCTGTACCTATGCTCACCTCACCGCGTAAAAGCGTCGTCGCACTCCTGCACGAGTCGCTTGGTATGGAAACCGTGGGCCCATCCAACCGTCGCTATGCCTCATGCAGAGGCCGACATAGTACCCTCTGAGGGCTTTTCAGACCCGCCGTCCACAAGTCGATCGTAGCCTCGGACTACGATAAAGACATATCGCAACGGGGCATACAAGGTCGATACTCTATCATTCGGTGGTTGTCGCGCAGTGAGTATGAGTTGAGGACTTGGAACGAGGCAGGGGATGTACTCCTTTGGCTAGAGGAAGCTTCGTCGGACGGGAGGGGACGTACGAGAGGGTGTCAATTGCATTGCGAATGAGTATATCTAGTCTTTCATTGAATGTACATATGCTTTTGTCTCATAACCTACGTAGTATTGCAACAATATTGTGTATCATGATGCCGGATGGCGCGGCCATTTCCCTTGCTCGCGGCACTCCGTGATAATTTCATAGATCTCGATGCTTCGCTACAAATTGATTATGTGCGTGGCAACTGGTAGATGAACTGAGCCCATAGCCGTTGTATGCTGTGCAAGGGGTATAACTGTTAACTGTATGTTGGCGGGGACGGCTAATAGGCTAGAGATAAAGACGCACATGTGTTCAGTGTACACTCATCCATCTCTTCCTTTTGAGTTGCCGTTGGAGCATTTGCAAGCTCAAGGCTCTGCCCCGATAATTCTCAGATTGTCCATCTTTCCAAGTATCGATACGGCCTGCCAACGTCATATTAGTACTACAACCGTAGGAACGATGCAACAGACGCACCGTTCGGCTCCAGCATGACCAGATCTACGCCAACAGCTCTACGCTCCTCCTCATCCTCGTACGCGAGCACAAGCTCGATTGTTTCAGCTGCCAGGGCAAGCACTTCAACGAAAGGTTTCACGGAATTTTGCAGGATGTCGAAGGAGTGAAACAGCAGGACAAGGGCGCGGATGGTGGGTTGGGTCCTGGCGTGATTGACCAGAGCATCGAAGTCGGCAGGAAGGCTAGAGATGTATGCGTGCATGCCCACCACGCTCAGGACGGAGTCCGGCCGGTCCGTAGCTGGTGCTTCGCCGAATACAAAATGAAAGGGATGCACGCGCATGGTTGTCAGTTGCTCCGAGACATCGAAGTCTGCAAGAACGCTCGATGTCAGTACGCTCGATGGGAAGCGAATAGCGTCACTGATTGTGATGCTCACCGATCCACACGTGGGGATCTTTGCTGTCGCCACACAGCAGCGTCATGAACTTGATCATCCACACGCGTTCCTCGTCGCTGATTCGGTGCAACGGGCAGTTCGGGTTCATCATCAGAGCTGTCAAAGCGAGGTGGACAGCGTCGGTGCAGCCTCCCGTGCACATGATCTTCAGAGAGCGTGGTCTGCGGCGACAGGCGATTGTACTGGAGGCTTGTGGCAATGAGTACGTAGGAGTCTGGCCATCCCATGTTACCTCCCTGAACGTGATATCGGTAGTGCAAGAAAAGTGCCTGATGTATTTGATAATGTGATGAAATGAGGGAAAACGGACGTCATCGAGGCGGACATCAGTGTGCAGAAATGAGCTCGGTAAGACTACCGATGGTGGTATGCCCCAGTGGGAGGTGTCGAGCTGCGCAGGGTTAAAGCCTTCTGGGACGGGGCCTCCAATGGAGAGTTGTTTGAGCTTGTATTTGATTGCTGGAACGTAGAGAAGATGGAGAAAAGAGCGTTGTATGTCGTAGCGTTGAGTAACATATATCTCGTGGATGAGCTGGTGCACCGGCGTAAGCCTCGGACACCCTCCAACGACGTATCGTCTAAATATCTCAGCGTCCTCGTAAGAATTGATTTTTAGAGTTCGTTCTGAGAACATATGTTGCCGACACCTGTTGGCCCAGAAGAGACAGACGAGTGAGCACTGTTTGAGGTCTGTCAAGATGTCGTTGGAGCTTGGTTCTCCTTGATTCCGTGTGAGACCATTTCCCCCTTTATACATACGTTGGGAAACACGATCAGCGTTAACGTAGAATAGGATGTTATCGAAGAGCTCCGGGGGGATGCGTGCTGCGAGCAATCTCCATGGCTATTCATACGGAGAATAATATTATGTTTCAATCCCGCGCATAGATACTCTATCTGTTGTGCGTACCTTTCCCTCCGTCTGTTCGAATGGTTCCTCAGTGGGCGCGTATGGGTGAAAGTCCTTCCAATCGTGTTCCAAATCCGTTGGCGTATGCGAGAAGCTCGTCGGCTCGCATTGCAAGCCGGTAGGACCGTACGTCGAATTCATCGACTTGTATACCGAATTCGCGGAATCGAAGGTCTCCGTCTGTGCACATACGGAGGCGGTCGACACGTATGTGTTATAGTCGGTGAGATCGCTCTCCCGGTTCGTCGGCTTGTATTGTAAATTTGTAAGATCGTACGTCCAGTCCATCAACTCGTATACCGAATCCACGGAATCGAACGATAAGTCCATCGCGTGAGTGACTAGATACACTGGCGGCCTTTCTCGTGTGCGACGGACTGGCGGAACAACTGAGAAGTAGAAACGTGTGGTCCTAGTGAAGAAGGAAAGGACCAGGGGACGGAAGTGGAGGAACGAGGGATGAGGGTGGAGCTTCTGCGGATGCCACCAGTATTGTGTTATATGTTGTATCTAGTCTCCGACGAGCGAGGGGATGAACGCGGGAAATGCATCGCTTTCACGACGGAACGGAAAGCACGAAGCTTCTACACGTGGATCACACGTGGATCACCTGGTCCTGAGGCGAAACAGAGTGAGCCGTTTCTCGAGTACTCAAAATGATCCTATGTACTCACGCGTGAAACCCTGCGTAGGCACAGCAATCCAACTACATCCAGCGCTGCTTCGATTTCCATCTGTAAGTGCCTATCAATATATATCAATTCTGCGTACCGCATTCCTGCGTTCACTGAGTTTCTATCGTATTGAGTCTGTGATATGGCAATCAGCAGGTCTACTCGCCGGGCGTAGCTGTGTACTGCGTGGACGCCATGATTCCAGACACGCGATAGTCACGCGTATGCCTGCTCAAAAACTGTCAGTTACGGTTTGACTGCGCGGCGGAAATGAAAGTAATGAGAAAGATAGAACGGTCTCGTACCTATTCGTTTATCTTGAGAATCAGCAGCTGGTCCGTCGCACATCGATAACTGGCCCATCAGATGGCATGAGTAGGTATTCTTGCGGGTTCGGTAAAGTGAAAAGGAAAGTTAACGCTTGCAGACGAATGAAGGCAAGAAACAATATTGGATGTATCCCACCCTTGGCTCTGCGTGATTCGGATTGGAGGTAGCGTGTCTTTTGTCGGCTCTTTCAAGTGTATAGTATACCTATCTGGACGAAATTCTGATATGAGCCTTCACAAGCACAAACAATATGCCAGTCCACGTACCTGAACATCGAAGCTACTAGATCAATACATCTCAACTTGAGAACGTTGTTCCAGATGAAAAGTGTCATTTTCGAGCATTCATGTGAACCAGTACTAGTAAAACGATGTAAACCTCGGGGTGGGATGAAGGAGATCGGGGTGGCGACGCTCACAGAGCTTGAACAACTTTGGGTTTATCTTTCACGGCGGAGAGCAGTCGTTCGAGTGGTGGCCGTGCTTTCGCGTACACTGGGAGCACTGAGTACTGAATGCTCGGCTCTCTCATGAAATCTAATATCAGTCATCGGCGATGGCCAGAGGGTCGCCACTAACGTACTTATCCCTGGGTTCTGTCCGCATCCTTGTATCTTGACGTGAACATGGAATACCCGGGCTAGGTGATTTTACGCCTATCGGGAGGAGTCGAACATCGAAGAACGTCCTTTCCGAACGCTCATACCGACCACTGGTTGGGATGAACGATCGGAAAGGGGCGATCGGTGACAGGCAGTGGCACTGTTGCAATTGGCGTCCAGGTGCCCGTAATGAGTTGATGAGGCAGCCCTAGATGGTCGGTTATGGCAAAGGTGTATGGATTGGTGCAACACCGTGAAGTTCGTAGACCAGGCCGGTACGAACACCGCGAATAACTTGAAGAGGCGAAAAGGTGTGAGCGATCTATCATCTGTGACATCGAAACAATGTACGCACAGCCGTCTTCCGGACCATCCCTCCGTCCAGTGTCCCAGGATCTCAGTCATAACCTCCCTCTCCAGTTCTTGCCGCAAGAACGCCTTCGCCTTCGGGTCTTGATGTTCTCATAACACCGTACGGAAAGGGCTGTCTCGACGTCCAAAAAGGTTCTACATGTCAGTGCTCACAGGAAGAGCAGTCGGCATAGAGTAATGATTGCATGAGGAGAGAGTTGAGAGGGAGGCCAGAACGAGAGGAAGGAAGAGCCGTAAGATCCGTAAGCGTCTCGTCAGTAGCAGCGATAAGACCGGTACTTACCTTGGTAATATCGGTTTCAGACTCCGCAAGTCGAGCGCCAGTGCATTACTTACTCGCACATTCACGCCACTTCTACAACGACCATCACCATCGAACCCTTCTTACTCTCAGTCATCCATGACAGTCCTCGTGCACTACATACCAAGCTCCTTGAGCGCTCTCTTTTAGAGGCGAACAAGAAAAAAGGCCTGCCAGTGTCCTTCTATCCCTCCTGGTCGTTTCCGTCGACGAGAGCCGGCGTAGGCGATGAGGAGAGATATAAGGATCACCCGACGTGGGGTGGGCATGTTTCCGTAAGGCTGGAAAAAGGTGCGTGAGTTGCGTTTCCTTCACAAGAAAGTCACTCACTGTAGGCCTCGTAGACTCCAATGATAGGGCACGTCATCTCCTGGATTGGGCATTATGAACGTATGGATCCCGCTTCAGCCTGCACACATGCAAGGTATGAAACGTTCAAGCTTCAAGAGCCATTTGGGAGATGATTTGGCTCCTTCGCCCCATTCGGATTGGCGACATGATCGACTCCCGCCAGTCGACAGCTCGTGCGTGAATGCCCTCATGGAGAAGCTGATTGGGAGGTACTGAAACCTGTTACTGATGGATTAGATGCTGGTTGAATCCGTAAGGTTGTCAGAGAGATGAGAATGGTGAACGCAGCTTAGCACGGAGGATATGTCAGAGGTACGTTTGTTTTATTCAATGCAGTCACTCACGTTCGGTGGGTTTCGTAGTGTCAGTCACTACGGACGACAGGATTTTCATCGATCCAGCCAGCCCATCCCCCCTCTCGCCAACATTGCACCTTGAACCTCGATCCTGAGCCTTTCCGCGTTAGCCTCTACTTCCCCATGTTGAAGTTGTCTTAAAAATGCTATTTTTTACGTATACAGGCTTCCCTAGACACAAATTGAAGTGTTGTTATCGAGTACTCGATGACTTCAAGCACGCTCCCACCGGCGCCTGTAAAATTGCCTTATGAGGCAATCAGAAAACTAATACGCCGCCCAGGCTCGTGTTGTCAGTTTCTCGTATTCCCTACAACGTTATCTCTCGCCGTCGTACTGCGCCACTCTGCCCTCGTCTGTGAATTCAACCAGATTCAACCCCCTCGTTCACCCATATCTCCTGTCCACCGGCCCTCGACTCGTCGCATCCGCGAAGGTCCTGCCTTGTGCCTTGTAGTGCACGAAGTCGACGTGCTCGTCCGTTGTGCTCAACCTCTCGCGTTTGCGTGCGCCGTCAGTACACTCGGTCTCTCGGTCTCTTATTCGTCTGTACTGGCCTCTTCGCTTCCGGATCAATCTGTCAATGCGATCGCTCACCGATCGCACCACACACGCACCGAGGAACACCTACAACCATGCAAGATCGATCGGGAAGCCCTCTCGTTCCAAGCCTGGATGATATTTCCCGGGATACGTCACGCTCAAGAGGCCTACCCTTGGTGACTACATGCAGGCTGGGAGCTGCACGAGGATACGCATCGTGGTATGTTCACTTCTTTTTCGTAAATAACCATGCCGACCGAGATGGTTCAGACTAGCAGTTAACGTTCTAACTTTCACCGATATCATTATCGACGCTCAAGCCTGTAGCTGCAGAGAATTCCGCGGTAGCTCGTGGTGCCGGCCACATATCGCATTGCACGGGTGTGCCATCACTGGCGGCGTAATACATGGCGCGTCGCTTTTCATAAGCTCTGTCCGTATACACAATGCAGCCGCCATGGAACATCGAAATCGATGCTGTCCCTGCAGGGCCCTCCGAGTGGACATCGTCGTGAGCTGGGAAGGGTGAACAAGATCTAGCCCAGTAATAGTCAGTACGTGTATTGATCGAACGACTAGCCACTACGATTGTTCGCTTTCTGACGGATCTGGATCTGTAGGTCGATAGCGAAACGAACATGCAGAGGTTGTCATAGGTGTGCTAGAGCTGTGGATATGTCTGTCGAAGCGTAGATATGTCCTGACACGTCTCGTTCGAGGTTCGAGAGATAGCTGCGCAGGACTCGCTTCGTATGAGCATGCAGACCTTCCTGACCATCCGCACATCACACAGTACAGAAGCCTCGAGACTTGGTACTGACACGATTCACGCGGCCACGGTCTCGGTTTACAATTTTGCAGTGTAGTAGCCACGAGCATGCTACATGCCTAGTTATTCGTGGGTCGATTGAGAAGTAGGAGAGTCCAAGGCTGTAGACGTTAGGAGGTGTGGGCGTGTGGTTACATCACGCGTTGATGGTAGAAATTACAGCGAAGAGCAAGTGTGCATATAATTGAAGATAAGTGTGTTCGTATAGTCCCGAGTACATGATATACGTTGTCCAGGTGTCTTTGCGATGATCATTGATATGTTGTGCGAAGGAGGAGGGTGCAGTACATATAAAAAAGCGTGAGATAGAGTACTAGTTGTGTCACTTTCGAGTCGTAATGGCAACAATGATATGGATTTCTAGAATGCAGCGCGCACTGTGGAAGGGAAGCCGATGATGCGTATAGCGACACTAGGCGAGGGCCACTGGCAGGCCAATGATCGAGACGAAGATTCCCGTTATATGCTGTGTGTTGGCCAGCTACTTAGCCGTTGTATGAATGACTCGGACACAAGGCTGAGGATGCACACAAAGGGTGTCAGAATACGCTCCCTCGAATCTTCTTCTTGAGCTGTGTTTGAAGTATGTGCAAGCTCTTCAAGTCGTGATTGAGCAGCGTCTTCGGTAAGTCTACCCAGAGACGGCCTGCCAAACTGAACTTAGTACTACTACGAAGTGTACACGACGCAACAGGCGACGCACCGCTAGGCTCCAGTGTGGCCAGATCTACTCCAACTGCTCTGCGCTCTTTCCACTCCTCGTACGCGAGCACAAGCTCGATCGTTCCGGTTGCCAGGGCAAGCACTTCAACGAAAGGTTTTATGGACTTTTGCAGACGGTCGGAGGAGTCAAATAGCAGGACAAGGGCGCGGATGGTGGAACGGGTCCTGACGTGATGGACCAGAGCATCGAAGTTGGCAGGAAGCCACTTGTACTCGTAGATGTATGCGTGCATGGCCACCACGCTCAGGGCGGAGGCCGGCCGGTCCGCGGAGGCGGGTGCTTTCTCGAATACAAAATGAAACACGCTCGCGCGCATGGTTGTCGCTTGCTCCGAGACGTCGAATCCTGCAAGAGCACTCGACGTCAGTATAGGAAGCGAATAGCGTCATTGCTTGTGATACTCACCGATCCACACGTCAGGATCTTTCTTGTCGCCCCACAACGTTATGAACGTGATCATCCACACACGCTCCTCGTCGCTGAGCCGGTGCAACGGGCAGTTCGGGTTCATCATCAGAGCTGTCAAAGCGAGGTGAACAGGGTTGGTGCAGACTCCTGTAGCCCAAATGCGCAGAGAGAGTGGTCTGCGTTGACAGGAGATTGTATTAGAGGCATACGGTAGTGTGTATGGGGTTTGCCCGCTCCATGTTATGCCTTCAAAACTAATGGTGTCAGCGCAGAAAAAGTGCTTGATATATCTGGCAACATGATAGAATGAAGGAAGATGGGCATTTTTGATCATAATTTGGTTTTGCAGGAATGAGCTCGGTACGACGATACGTGGCGGTATGCCCCAGTGAGGTGTGTCGAGCTTCGCAGAGTTAAAGCCTTCTGGGATGGGGCCTCTAATGTAGAGCCATTGGAGTTTGTCTTGGATGACGGGAAGGTAGAGAAGATGAAGAAAGGAGCGTTGTTTCTCGTGTACTCTAGCAGCCCGTATTTCACTATAGTCCTGATCAACTATTATGCTTCTGATGAGCTCGTGCACCGGCGTAAGTCTCGGACACCCTCCAACGACGTATCGTCGGAATATTTCCGCGTCCTTGTAACAATTGATCTCCAGAGTCGTACCAGAGAACATATGCTCGCGACACCTGTTGGCCCAGAAGAGACAGACGAGTGAGCAACGTTTCAGGTCGGTCAAGACATCATTAGGGCTTGGTGTTCCGCATTTGCGTTTTAAATTGTTGTACCGCGTCTGAGATTTACGGTCGACGTTGACGTAGAATAGTATATCGTCGAAGAGCTCTGGAGGAACGCGAGCAGCGAGCAATCTCACGGCCTACGTATCTCAGCAATCAGTCGGTGAGGACGACATACCCTGCTTGAATGGATACGCACCTCACTTTCCTTCGCCTCAGATACCACGCCCTCCAAGACTGAAGTTGGATACGAGCCTGGGAGTGGACCATCCGGATTTTTTGAATCTTGCATTATAGGTCTGCTACCCTACTCGTACAAACAATCAGTGTTTAGCCGTTATGAGTACGCACGACTTATGCCGTTTGATTGTCACTCACCTTGCTATCCACCACACCAGACACGACTTCTCCCCAGCCGCAATGCGAGAACCAGGACGGTTCAGCGAGTTGCGATGAGCGTTGTCCCATTGTAATTGTTATATCAGGGAGTCGAATCCAGTGGAAGAGTGGAGGGAGGGTAGTAATGAAGAATGAGAGAGTGGAAAGACAGTGGGACGGCGCCGCGCGTATCAATGGTTGTTGGTGGTATATACTATGGTGCTCCGTCATGAACGTGGACAAGGGACTGCTTACAAGAGGACGTTCGGAAGTTGAGAAGAATCGATACTGGAACGTTGACAGGTCATGCCTTCCTGGTTCCTGTGAAGAGATGATATTAGCCGTTCCTTGTCGTGGACTCATTTTTGTTCACTCGCAAAGTTGAAAACACAAGTCTTTTGACTACGTCAAAATAGCTGCGGTCTTACCAAGACCGTATGCTCTTTCCCTCTAAAGACTCACAGGTGACGTGAAAGTGGCTGCTGGAACGGGAGTTCTGCTGCACTATTCGTATTTCCACCTGCCTAACAAAAGCGTGTCAGCCAGCTCTCGTTCTCTAGGCCTGTCAAATAGATTGGACGTACCGTATCAAGGCATCCGCTGACTGTAAGCTGTACCAGCATCACATCTCCGGAGTCAGCAGACCGCCTCGCCAGGCGTAGCTGTGTAATGCATGAACGTCGTGAGTTCGAGACACGCTGCAGTCGTGCGTATGCCTGCTCAAAAGCTGTCAGATACGGTTGGTCTGCGCGACGGAAATGAAAACGAAATGAAAACTGGAACCGCCTCGTACCTATCCAGTTCATCGCAGTCGTTCAGCGATGGTACACTGTGGGTATCAGATCGATTACTGGTGCACACGTGACGACTCTGTGTAGCCTTCAGGCCCTTCACTGGTTTGGTAAAACAAAAAGAAAGCCTGAGTGAAAACCAGGAACGCCGTTGAATGAATCCGTCATTTCACTCTGCGTACTTCTGTCAGCAGGTAGTGCCGGCGATTTGAGCGTATATCTGGTTGAACTTTCTGATATGAGGTTCGTCAAGAATGCGCAGTATAACAGGCCACGTACTTGTAGAGGTCGAGGATTATAAACGCAATACAGACAGAAGTGATGTCGTTAATATCAACTGTTATAAGTTGTTGATTATTGTTTTCGAACACTTATACAGCAAGAAATGGGACAAACGGCCGGGGCAAAGGCACAGTAGACATTGGGGGCGGGTGTGTGCGTACGGGGTGGAGGTGCTCGTACCGAGAAGGGCTCGAGCAGGCATAGGGCCAGCCAAGCCCGGTTTATTTTTTACGTGAAGAGCCGTCGCTCTAGAGGTAGACATGATGTGTGAGTATCACTGCTAGAGCACAAGAGCATTAAGGTTCATTTGGACCACCGAGTGCCCTCCTCCTGCAATCTAGCGAAGATCAGTCGTCATAGCCGGCCAAAGTTTCGTCGAGAACGCACCTGTAATCAGCCACGCCACCTCGATCTTGTCCGGCTCCACGCATCCGACTTTGAATAGATATTCGGATTCCACTATTCGTGCGGTTACATGTGCATCGAGAGAGGATAGAACATCGCCAAACATCCTTTCCGAACGCTCGTACCGACGACTGCTAGTTGCCGGGATGAACGATCGGAAAGGATGGTTGACAAGGAGAAGGAGTATGGTTGTGTCCATGTGTCAGGTATAAATCAACGAGACCCGGACGAGGGCAGCTTGGAATGGAATACTAGAAAAGGGGTACGTATTGTCGGTTAAAATCGAGTTGAGTACGACTTGAAGGGACTGCATGTTGTGCAAAAGTCAGTAACTGTGACAGATAACAGTCTACGCACTTTCCAATTCTGAATTATAAGCTTCCGTCAAATCCTCCGCGTCAGAATCCTAGCTATCGTTCTCCACCTCGAGTCCGCGATGTGGCCTGCAGTTACCAGATCGCCGACGATTTTCGATCTGGCTATCGTTCTATCATCGTACGGCAAGAGTTGTTTCAATACCCAAAAGACTTCTGCGTGCTCGTAGACAGTGTGGCGAGCATGGAGGCGCGGTCGTGCGAGGGAGAGTGTCCAGAACGATAGGAAGGAAGAGGTGATAAGTGTCAAACGCCCGATCAGCAAAGGCTAATAAGAGTGGTAAGACTTGTACTTACCGTGAGAACATTCATTTAGTTACTTCCCGGCTAGCTCACAGGCGCCCACAAGCAATCACCGACCTCGACGACCATGGCCAACTCACGTCGCTGCGTTCGATCTCCCCCAAGGCCTCAAAATTGTGAGCTCAACAGCAGGGAGACAGGTCCACGCGCAAATCTCAAGACAATAATACCCGCGATGAAGAAACTCGACTACAACGAGCAACACGGGCTGCTTCTCTCGTCGTCATTCGTATCGACAATCGTCGACGTGGGTGGCGACGAGGGATGCAGCTCTTTGGATCTCACACACCACTGGCCTCGGAGAACGCAACCGAGAGGGAGGTGTACGACTGGGATGGGAGGGAATTGGGTCGGGTGAACCCGCCGGGAGGTGGTTGGGGAGAGTGAAGGTGTGTTTACATTGGCTCCGTTGCCCAAAAGCACCTCGTTGGTTGCGCTCTACATAGAAATGAATACTATGCACCCTGTCATCCAGCCCCAGTCTCACGTCCCACGCACATCGCCAACGCCGTGCTCGACTTATCCTCTGTATTCTGTTGGCCACGATTGTTCTCTCCAACGGCCGACAAGGAATCTAGGCTTGGTCTGATCGTGTAATTTGAAGGTCTTCATGTCCAAGTCTATGTTGGTCGACTTCCAGAGGCTATGGTATCGAATATCGACGCGAGCGATTCATAGTGGAGTTGGTAATGGTGGATGGGAGCTGAGGTGGACGTGAAGTCGACGTAAGGAGGGATAAAATATGTTGCTCCAGCTGAGGATGTGAGTGCTCACCATAGCTCCTGGTAGCTTGTAACGGTGAGTTATCTATTGTGTCTGTCATCAACCTACTCGACAGGTAGCACGCTGAGACATGCATTTTAGCCCGGCTCGAAGATACGTGTGAAGCCCGCCGTCCGTGCTATAGTCATCGCTGTCCCCGTCAGTCTTGTGCCATCGAGTTCCGTCATCTGAAAAGGTGTCGGCCGGCGGTCTCATGAAGAAACCAAGTGGAAGTGGGGATGATTTCAATGGACTGCAACGTCGGTAGGCTCCAGGAAGGAGATGTGGCGAAAGAAGAGGATGGTGCAATCAGTCGAGGATCAAGAATGTGTCTAAGGTACGTTTGACCTTCTCTAAGACATATCCAATGTACATGTTTGGTGGGCTTCCCAGTGCCACTTCCATCCAGTTATGGATTATTGTCTCTACGCCGACTACGCTCCCGTCAACAGTGCGCCTTGGACCTCTCGTGTTCACCACAAAATAGTCTCTTTCCATCGCACTGCCCCCATCTCCATTCATGTTCGTCTTCCGTCCTCCTCCTTACCCACATCGCCTTACTCTCAACTCATCGACTCGGAGCATCCACAGAGCTGTCGACGCGGGCGTTGTGGTTCGCGGCGTCGACGTCCTCGTCCATTCTGCACAATTTCCAATATCTCACGTATACGTTGTTGTTTCTCGGTCTCTGCGGTCTCTTATTCGGCTCTACCTTCGTCTCCATCGCCGTGATCGCCTACCGATCACCTCTCGATCGCGCCACATAGTACGCATCCAGGCACCCTCACCCTCTCCAAGATCAATCGGGAAACTCTGCTGGCCATGTTCCTGGATCTTACTCAAAGTCCTGCAACGCGATGTTCCCTTGGATACCACACTCAAACGGCTGACTTGTTTGGCAGGTACGCATCGTAGTATGTGCGCTCGTGATTCTGTCAACTACTTATGATGATTGAGGCAGCCTAGCCAAGTGCCTGAATCCCGCCCGTCGATCCTCAATGAACGGTCGATCCTTTCGGGAATGCTACGGTTGCTCGAGTCTCATAGTGACGGCAACATACTGTGTTTTACGGAACGATTCAGCACAGGTAAAGCAACAGATCACTGATAAGTGACGCATAATGCGTCGACGTTCATAGCTTACTCAAGAGCATCATGCACGTCTCTCATTACCGTTGTAGGTTACGATCGACTCAGGATGTATACATGACCTTCGAGATGACGCGCGCGCGGATGTGAGATTCGACCAATGGCATCGCTACAATAGGTGACTAGTACGTCTTGCTCGTCTCGTTCGCCTTCTGACAGACAGAAATACTTAGGTTACGGCGAAGGAAACAAGATGTGTTCGTGAGTGCTATACATATTCTCACCTAACCGTGTAAAGGCCTCGTCGCACTTTGTACGAACTTCTTGAGCTCGCTCAATATGAGGCTGCGGGCCCATCCAACCGTTGCTGCGTTTCATGCAGAGACATTGATATCCTTTGATAGCATTTAATACCCGGCATTGGCAAGTCGAAGATGGTCTCGAGTGCGATGAAGATACACTACCACGGGAATGCAAGCACAATACTCTACGACTCGCCGGTTATCGCGCAGTGATGGATTGAGGGACAAGTCGATTTTGAGTGAGGTATCGAACGTTCTCGTTCGGCTGGAAGAAGCTTCGTCGGATGGGAGGGGGCGTACAGGGGGTCGTCAATTCCATTGCGAACGAGTATATTTGGTCTGTCATTGAATGTAAATATGCTTTTGTTTCGTGGCGTACATAGTATTGCAACAATATTGTGTATCATGATGCCGGACGGCGCGGCCATGAAACATCTCGAGATAAATTCGGTCTTGCTCGCGGCACTCCGTGATAATCTCATAGATCTGGATACTTCACTAAAAATTGATTATGTGCGTGGCAACTGGTAGAGGAACTGAGCCCATAGCCGTTGTATGCTGTGCAAAGGTATAACTGTTAACTGTATGTTGGCGGGGACGGCTAATAGGCTTGAGATAACGACGCACATGTGTTTAGTGTACATTCATCCATCTCTTCTTCTTGAGCTGCCGTTGCAGCATTTGTGAGCTCAAGTATCCGCCCCAATAGTCCTCAGACTGTTCGTCTTCCCAGGTGTCGATACGGCCTGCCAACTTGATATCAGTACTGCGGGAGTGGGAACGATGAAACACACGACGCACCGTTAGGTTCTAGTGTGACCGGACCTACGCCTACTGCTTCAATTTTGCGCTCCTCCTTCGGATTCTCGTACGCGAGCACAAGATCGATAGTTTCTTTTGCGAGGGTAAGCACTTCAAGGAAAGGTTTCAGGGACTCTTGCAGACGGTCGGAGGAGTCAAACAGCACGACAAGGGCGCGGATGGTGGGATGGGTCCTGGCGTGGTTGACCAGAGCATCGAAGTTGACAGGAAGTGTGCCATAGAAAGAGTTGTTGATGTATGCGTACATGCCCACCACGCTCAGGGCGAAGGCCGACCGGTACGTGTAGGCTGATGTTTCTTCGAATACAAAATGGAATGGATACAGGTCCATGGTTGTCGCTTGCTCCGAGACGTCGAAGTCTGCAAAAGCGCTCGATGTCAATATGGGAAGCGAATAGCGCCACTGATCATTCGATGCTCACCGATGAACACGTCACAATATTTCTTGTCGTCCCACAGCAGCGTCATGAACTTGATCATCCACATGCGTTCCTCGTCGCTGAGCCGGTGCAGCGGGCAGTTCGGGTTCATCATCAGAGCTGTCAAAGCGAGATGGAGAGAGTTGGTGCAGACTCCCAAGACCTGAATTCTCAGAGAGAGTGGTCTGCGTTGACAGGTGATTGTATTGGGGGCGTGTGGTAGTGATGGAGCCATCTGTCCATCCCATGTTACGTGCAAAAACTCGATCGCCGTCGCACGAGAAAAGTGTTTGATGTATTTGGTAACATGGTAGAATGAAGGCATATGCAAATAGCCGATTGCAATCTGGCTTTGCAGGAATGAGCTCGGTAAGACTATAGACGATGATGGTATACCCCAGTGTGGTGTGTCAAGCTCCGCACGGCTAAAGCCGTCTGGGACGGGGCCATCAATGGATAACTCTTCGAGCTTGTCTTGGATGGCGGGAAGATAGAGAAGATGGAGAAAAGACCTTCGGCTCTTGTAGTCTTGGCAAACCGCTATGTCATGAATGAGCTGGTTCACCGGCGTAAGTCTCGGACACCCTCCGACGACGTATCGTCGGAATATCTCCGCGTCCTCGTAAGATTTGATCTCCAGAGTCCTATCAGAGAACATATACCGCCGACACCTGTTTGCCCAGAAGAGACAGACGAGGGAGCACTGTTTGAGGTCGGTCAGGATATCCTTCGTGCTTGATTGCCCTCGATTCCGTTCAAGATACTTTCCGCTTTCATACTTCCGCTGCGAAGCACGATTGACGTTGACGTAGAATAGGATGTTTTCGAAGAGTTCGGGGGGCACGCGGGCAGCGAGCGATCTCACTGCCTACGAGTAGAAGCAATCAATCTCGCTAGCAAGAGAAACATGCCCTGCTTAATTGCGCACTCACCTCACTCTCCATTGTTGCCTTCACCTCCTCCACCTCCACTAATCCTGTATTTGCATACGAGATTAGTTCGCCCGTATATGGTGACATATGTAACATTGTCCGCCCCGACTAAGTGTACCAGAAAACAGCTGCTATCAGTAGAGGTAGAACACGGATTGGCGGTGTACTCACCGCGGGTTTCCTCGCGTTAAACCTCATAGAATTCTGACGCAAGCGTGATGGCCGAATAAATTGATGGGGAATTATTGTATCTTGATCGGGTGCTTGGTGAGAACGTTGGTGACGGCTGTGGCGACGAAACAGAGGGTGGAGGTCGAAGGGGGGAGACATTGAGTGAGAGTGACGAGGGACTAGGATGGCGCCGCAAAGATCGATGGAGGCACGATATATATGCGCATCCCAATGTCCCGCTATGAACGTGGGAGGGGAACCGCTCCCACAAGGACGTACGGAAGCTTCGATGCTGGAACGTAGGCAGGTCATGCCTTCCTCGTTCCTGTGAATAGATGGTATCAGCCGCTCCTTGCGAGTCGTTGACTCAGGTGACTCAGTCGCAGAACCAAGGCTCTCTGCTACGCCAAGATAGTTCCGTTCTCGCCAACAGTCCATGCGCTTCCGTTCTAAGGATTCAAGAGCGATGTTAGGACCGATTCATGTACGGGCGTCCTGCTGCACAGCTCACATTTCCATCTGTAAGTGCCTATCAAAATCGTGTCAAGTAGCTCTCGCACTCGAGGCCTCACATATGGATTCTACGTACCGCATTCCCGCGCTCAGTGAGTTTCGAGCATATTGAATCCGCGATATGGAAGTCAGCAGACCCACTCGCCAGGCGTAGCTGTGTAATGCATGAACGTCGTGATTCTGGACACGCTGTAGATGCCTGGTCAGAAGCTGTCAGATGTGGTTTACTGCGCGACGGAAATGAAGATTTGAACGGCCTCTTACCCATCCAGCTCATCGCAGCAGACGAGAAACGGTGCACTGTGGGTATTAGATCGATTACTAGTACACATGTGACGACTCTTCGTAGTCTTCGCGAGAAGAAAGTATATTCTGGCAAATGAATGAAAACAAGGAACACGGTTACATACACCCGTCATTTCGCTCTGCATACTTCGGTCAGCAGGTAGTGCCGGCGACTTGAATGTATATCCATCTAGTTGAACGTTCTGACATGAGCTTCGTCAAGAACGCGTAGATAGCAGGACACGTACTTGTAAGAGGTCGATGGTTGTGAACTCGAAACAGTCAGACGTAATGTCATTGATGCAGACCGCTAGAAGTTGCTGAGTATCGTTTTCGAGCCACCATACAGCCCAGGAGATGCTCCAAGCAGCCGGGGGAAAGACACAGTCAACATCGAAGGAGAATGTGAGTATGTGGGGTGGCGATGCTCATACCGTGAAGAGCTCAATCAGGTCTAGGCTAAACAAGTCCGGAATTATCTTTGACGGTAAAGAACCACCGTTCCAGTAGTGAACATGCTGTGTGAGTATCACTGCTACACCAGTAGCGCATTAAGGTTCATTCGGACCACCGAGTGCCCTCTCTGCAAACGATCAGTCGCCACAGCCAGCCAGAACTTCGTCGAGAACGCGCCTGTAATCAGCTCTGCGACCTCTATATCGCTTGGCTCCACGCGTCCGAACTTGAGTAGATACTCGGATTCTTCCCTTCGTACGGCTACATGTGCATCGAGAGAGGACAGAATATCGCCAAACGTCCTTTCCGAACGCTCGTACCGACGACTGCCAGTTGTCGGGCTGAACGATCGGAAAGGATGACTGGCAGTGGGAATGGGGGTCAGGTATAAGTCGACGAGACCCGGACGAAGGCGGCTTGGAATCGAATACTGGCAAAGGGGTACGGATTGTCGTTCTACGTAGTTTAAATTGAGTTGAGTACGACTCGAAGTGACTGCATGTTGTGAAAGAGCCATTGACTGTGATAGATGAAAATTTCACGCACTTTCTAATTCTGAATCATCAGCTTCTGCCCAATCCTCCGCGTCAGAATCCTAGCTATCGTTCTCCACCTGGGGTGCGTGGTGTGCAAGCAGGTCATAAGAGGACCTTCGAGTCTTCATATCATTCGACCGTCGTAAGACAAGATTCGTTTTGGCGTCCAAGAAGCTTCTGCGTGCTCGTTGAGAGTGTGGCATGCATGGACTCGCGGCCGTGCGAGGTGTCCAGAACGACATGAAGAAAGAGGTGATAAGTGTCAAACGCCCGATCAGCAAAGGCTAGTAAGAGTGGTAAGACTTGTACTTACCGTGTGAATATGTGTTAGTTACTTCCCTGCTAGCTAAGAGGCGCCCACTAGCAATTACCGACCTCGACGACCATGGCCAACTCACGTCGCTGCGTTCGATCTCCCTCAAGGGCTAGAAATTATACGCAGGAGCAAAGAGGATCAGGCCTCCATCTAAGCTTCTAGACCTAATCTCACATTAAAAGACGATTCTGACGGCACGGGCTGCTGCCCTCATTGCCATCCGTATCGACGATCGTCGACGTGGGTGACGACGAGGGATGCAGTCCTCTTGTACCATGCTCCACGGTCTAAGGTATACGTAGAGGGACGGGGCAATGGATACTTATAGTGGTCTGGGTCGCGTGGATAAGTTGGGAGGTCGTTATACAGGTGCGTCGCCTGTTTCGTTCCTCCTCGACGCGTTGTTGAGTCAGGTCTAGATAGCAGTGCATACTGCAATACAGGCTCACCTCCGAAATATCCCGCACAGACATGAGGCCTCAAATCTGCTCGCCATACCAGTCTCGTCACAGTTCTCGACTTCCACAGTCCGTGTTTCCCGATGATCAAACTCCCCATTCCCGTAGTCGACACGCTATCTAGACTTATTCGTAACGCCTGACGCCAATGTCAACTTGCCAAATGGGAAGCCGATAAAGCATCGAGTGTCGACGTCAGCATTCACGAAGGTAGACTAGCATAACAGGCGGAGACGGGATGAGGTCGAGGTAGATGGAAAGGGGTGCGGATGCATATGGAGTGCCTCGCACACAGGTACGCTCAAGTCTCCTGTTTTCCACGCTTATGACTGCTCACAGGAAGGGCATATCCTGAACATGGTCGTCCATCGCCATTACAGCGCAAGACTCTACCCCCTCCCATCGTTCATGCCTACTCTCGTCTCGAGTGATCTACTTGTCCTTCTTTTTGCCAGTTTGTGGGTCAAGATTGCATCCTGGAGACCGACCGAACGCAATGATTACGAACACAGACAGGATAAGAGTTGGCTGTGCGGCGGGTCCGCTACAAGTGGCCATCGCTTGCTGTTTATCAGCCGTCCTCTGCTCTTTTTGGTTCATGCTGTCATCCACCCGGCGCATCAGGACCGTTCACGGATTATGCGTAGTCGATACCCTCCTCTTGCTTCCTCAACACTGTTCGCGCAGATCACCCGATCCATTCAAATACTCATCTCTGAGTCTACCCCCTAGAATCTGTCAACACGCGAACACTATCTCCAGAAGACGACTACGATGTCAACGACACTCTCTGCCATTATAACGGGTTCAGTCCTCGGTCCTGGTCCTGTCCGCATTCGCATCTACTGCTCCAGGTCCAAGTTGTATGAAAGGTACTATTTTGCATGCATATAGACTTTCTTAGATGCAAATTGAAGTGTTATCATCGAGTACTCGATGACCTCAAGCACGCTGCCACCGGCGCCTGAAAAATTGCCTTATGAGGCAATCAGACCACCACTACGCCGAGGTTCGTGGTGTATGTGCAACTCCCAACCTCACGCACATGCTCTGTCTCATCCAGCTCTACGTCCCTCTTCGTCTCCATCGCCGTGATCGTCCACCGATCACTAGTCACTCGTCGATCACCCTTCGTTCGCACCACACACGCACCGAGGAACACCTACACCCCTCCAAGATCGATCGGGAAGCCCTCTCGTTCCAAGCCTGGATAATATTTCCCCGGATACGCCACGCTCAAGAGGCCTACCGGTTTGATGACCGCAAGCAGGTCCGCATCGTGGTATGTACGCTCACGATGCTTCCAACCATGCTAATTGAGACAGTATCTGATGACTCCTGCCTGTCAATCCCTCAATGGACCGTCAATCTTCTCGACGATGCTGCGGTCGGTCGAGCCATGTACTAGCGGTAATACACTGTGTTTGCGGAACGATTCAGCACGGTGGTGCGTCGACGTTCATAATATTATCATGTACGCTTCCTGTCCCATTGTATGTCGAAATCGACTCCGGGTCTATGCATGGCCGTTCGAGATGACGTGTTCGTGGGTGTGAGATTAGACCATTGGCATTGCTACGGTAGCTATAGGTGCCAAGTCGTGCGTCTTGTCCGTCTCGTTCGCCTTCTGACAAACAGCGACACTCAGGTCGACTGCGAAACAAACAAGATTTGTTCTTGAGTGCTATACTCTGACATATGCTCACCGAACCGTGAAAAATCCTGTACGCGTTTCTCGGATTTGTTCAATATGAGACCGTCGGCCTATCTGGCCGTCGCTACATCTCGTGCAGAGGCTTTATGGCCTCAGATGGCATTTGAGACCAGGCGCTGACAAGCTGCAGCTGGTTTCGGACTAGGATAAGGAGGCGTCGCCACGGGAACACGCGCGCAATGCTCCTTTGTCGTGCAGTCCTATATTGAGGGAGAAGTGGATTTGTAATGAGGTAGTGGACGTACTTGTTTGGCTGGAGGAAGCTTCGTGGGAGGATAAGGGGCGTACAAGAGAGTGTGAATTCCATTGCGAATGACTCGGAGTATGTTTAGATTTTCGATGAGTGTAAATGTGCGTGCTACCTATGTAGTATCGAAACAATATCGTCCATAATGTCGGAGAGCGTGGTCATGTTATGAAACAGCTCGGGACGTATTTGGTCCTGCGTAACAATGGTACATAGCAAGTTTAAGATCTAAGTACTGAGCCATGAATCGACGGTGTGGCTGTGGAGCGTAGCGACTAGCCGACGTGGCTCGATTATCCGAGGCGATAGACGTTGCATGCTGTGTGAGGGATTTGATCGTTCACCGCACGCTCGTTAGGATGTCCAGTGCTGCAATGCGGATGTACACGCCGTCAGTGTACACTCATCCAGCTCTTCTTCTTGAGTTGCCGCTGAAGCATTTGCAAGCTCAAGTGTGTTCCCCAATAGTCCTTAGACCCTTCGTCATCCCAGGTGTCGATACGGCCTGCCAACTTGATATTAGTACTGCGAGAGTGGAAACGATGGAACAGACGACGCGCCATTCGGCTCCAGCGTGACTAGATCTACGCCAACAGCTCTACGCTCTTCCCCCGAGCCATCCTCGTACGCGAGCACCAGCTCGATAGTTTCAGCTGCCAGAGCAAGCACTTCAACGAAAGGTTTCGTGAACTTTTGCAGACGGTGGGAGGAGTCAGACAGCACGACAAGGGCGCGGATAGTGGGATGGGTCCTGGCGTGACTGACCATAGCATCGAAGTTGGCAGGAATCGCTATCAAGCCGTAGTCGTTTAGGTATGCGTACATGCCCACCACGCTCAGAGCGGAGGTCGACCGGTCCGTGGGGGCTGATGCTTGTTCAAATACAAAATAGAACGGTCTCGCGTGCATGGTCGTCGCGTGCTCCGAGACGTCGAATCCTGAAAAAGCGCTTGATGTCAGTACGCTCGATGGGAAGCGAGTAGCGTCACTGATTGGGATGCTCACTGATGTACACGTCAGGATCTGGCTCGTCGCCCCACAGCAGCGTCATGGCCTTGATCATCCACACACGTTCCTCGTCGCTGAGCCGGTGTAACGGGCAGTTCGGGTTCATCATTACGGCTGTCAAGACGAGGTGGACAGCGTTGGTGAAGACTCCACTCGTCCAAATCATCAAAGAGCGTGGTCTGCGTTGACAGGAGATTGTACTGGAGACAAGCGGTAGTGATAGGGCCATCTGTCCATCCCATGTTATCTTCTCAAAGAGCATAAAGGTGGCGGAAGAAAAGTGCCTAATGTATTTGATGATATGGTATAATGAGCGAAAATGGACATTTTTGAGGAAGATAGTGGCATTTTGCAGGAATGAGCTCGGTACAACGATATGTGGCGGTATGCCCCAGTGTGGTGTGTCGAGCTTCGCAGGGTTAAAATCCGCTGGGACGGGGCCATAAATTGAGAACCGTTCGAGCTTGCCTTGGATAGCAGGAAGATAGAGAAGATGAAGAAAAGACCTTCCGCTCTCGTAGTCTTGGTAAACCTCTATTTCACTAATTAGCCGGTGCACCGGCGTAAGTCTTTGACACCCTCCAAAGATGTATCGTCTAAATATCTCGGCATCCTCGTAGGAAACCATCCATAGAGTCCTTCCTGAGAACATATGCTCCCGACACCTGTTCGCCCAGAAGAGACAGACGAGCGAGCACTGTTTGAGGTCAGTTAATATGTCGTTTGGGCTTGGTTCTCCTCGATTCCGAGTAAGATTTCTGCCGTTGTCCCGGAGATACTCTCGACGTTGTGAGACACGATCTACGTTGACAAAGAATAGTATATCGTCGAAGAGCTCGGGAGGAACGCGGGCAGCGAGCAGTCTCACTGCCTACGAATAGAAGCAATAAATCCCGTTAGTGAGAAAAACATGCGCTGCTTGATTATGTACGTACCTCGCTGTCCGTCGCTGCAGACACCTCCGCCACTGAGTCTGAGCTCCCGTGCAAAATTTGTTCGTTCGGATGTGGCGGCTCGGGATCTTGTATCACGAGTGTGCTACCCTACCCGTACCAGCAATCACCCGTGGTCAGTATGTGCGACGTATACTACTAGACAGTGTACTTACCTCACTATCCGCCACCTCAGGCAGGACTTCTCCCAAGTTGGAACACGAGAACGGGGATGTTGCAGGGAGCTGCAATGAATCTTGTGACATTGCTCTGTCAGAGCGTCGAAGGCGGCGAGAGAGCAGGGAGAGCGAGGGAGTAAGAAAGAGTGGGACTGCGCTTTGGCTATCGATGGGCCCAGGATATATATCCCAGTGCTCCGCTATGAACGTGGACAAGGGACTGCTTACACGAGGACGTTCGGAAGTTGAGAAGCTTCGATGCTGGAACGTTGGCAGGCTGTGCCTTCCTTGTTCCTGTAAATAGATAGTGTCAGCCGCTTCCTGCAATTTGTCGATTTATATCTCCCTCGCCAAACCAATCCTCTTGATCACCTCAAGACCGTCCCATTGTCGCCAACAGTCCATGCGCTTCCGCTCTAAGGATTGAAGAGCGATTCCAGGACGATTCAGGTACGGGCGTCCTGCTGCACAGCCCGCATTTCCATCTGTAAGTGTCTATCAACAGCATGTCAGCTAGCTCTCGTACTCGATGTCTTCAGATGAATTCTACGTACCGCATTCCTGAGCTCACTGACCGCAAACTGTATTGCGTGCATGATATGGAAGTCAGCAGGCGCACTCACCAGGCGTAGCTGTTTGCTGCATGAGCTTCATGATTCCAGCCACGCTGCAGTCGCATGTATACCTACTCAAAAGCTGTCAGATACGGTTTTACTGCGCGACGGAAATGAAAACGAAATGAAAACTGGAACCGCCTCGTACCTATCCAGTTCATCGCAGTCGTTCAGCGATGGTACACTGTGGGTATCAGATCGATTACTGGTGCACACGTGACGACTCTGTGTAGCCTTCAGGCCCTTCACTGGTTTGGTAAAACAAAAAGAAAGCCTGAGTGAAAACCAGGAACGCCGTTGAATGAATCCGTCATTTCACTCTGCGTACTTCTGTCAGCAGGTAGTGCCGGCGATTTGAGCGTATATCTGGTTGAACTTTCTGATATGAGGTTCGTCAAGAATGCGCAGTATAACAGGCCACGTACTTGTAGAGGTCGAGGATTATAAACGCAATACAGACAGAAGTGATGTCGTTAATATCAACTGTTATAAGTTGTTGATTATTGTTTTCGAACACTTATACAGCAAGAAATGGGACAAACGGCCGGGGGCAAAGGCACAGTAGACATTGGGGGCGGGTGTGTGCGTACGGGGTGGAGGTGCTCGTACCGAGAAGGGCTCGAGCAGGCATAGGGCCAGCCAAGCCCGGTTTATTTTTTACGTGAAGAGCCGTCGCTCTAGAGGTAGACATGCTGTGTGAGCATCACTGCTAGAGCACAGGTGCATTAAGGTTCATTTGGACCACCGAGTGACCTCCTCCCTGCGATCCAACCACGATCAGTCGTCATAGCCGGCCAAAGTTTCGTCGCAAACGTACTTGTAATCAGCCACGCCACCTCGATCTTTCCCGACTCCACGCATCTGAATAAATACTCGGATTCTGCCATTCGTATGGTGGCTTACTACATGTGGATCGAGAGAGGACAGGACAACGCCAAACGTCCTTTCCGAACGCTCGTACCGACCAATGGCTGGGATGAACGATCGGAAAGGATAGTTGACAGCGGGCAGGGATATGATTGACCTCCAAGTTCCCGGAATACGTCAAATGAATAATGTCGTACATTGGATACTGGTCAGGGGGTATGGGCTGTCATCAGAACGTCAGAAAGGTCGTGTCGAGAGGAGCAGTACGAATCGGGCGGGCGACTTGAAGAACTACCTACTGTGAGCGCGTTATTGTCTGTAATAGATAGGAGGTCTGCGCACCGTATCATAAACATCCGTCCATTTCCCTCTGCGCCGAAAGCTCAGCCATAGTTCTCCACCGAGAGTCCGTGAGAGTGACCAGATCGCCGACGACCTCTGCTTTTCGATTTTGTCGTCCTTCTAGTACCCTACGGCAATAGTAGTTTATATATCCAAAAGGCGTCTGTGTGCTTGTAGAGAGTATGGCGAGCATGAAGTCGCGGCCGTGTGAGGAGAGTATCGAGAACGAGATGAAGGTATAGGTATCAGACGCCCGATCAGCAAAGGTGAATAGAAGACTATAGTAAGATTTGTGCTTACCGTGGGAATTATATTTGTTACACATAATCAGCGCTCAATGACAATTGCCCGACGTCATTCTCGACGACCACCTTCCATGCCACGCTGCTCGCTTTCGATCACCCTCAACGGCTAGAAATTACACACAGGAGCGAAGAGGATCAGGTTTCTATGCAAGCTCTCAGATCTGAGCTCACATTAAACGACGATTTTGACGACGCGGGCTGCTGCCCTCATCGCCATCCGTATCGACGATCGTCGACGTGGGTGGCGACGAGGACTGCAGTCCTCTTGTACCCATGCTCCACGGCTCACGGTATACGTAGAGGGACGGGGCAACGGATACTTATAGTGGTCTGGGTCGCATGGATAAGTTGGGAGGTCGTTATACAGGTGCGTCGTCTGTCCCGGTCCTTCTTGACGCGTTATGGACTCAGGTATAGATAGCAGTGCATACTGCAACATAGGCTCACCTCCGACATATCCCGCACAGACATGAAGCCTTAAATCTGCTCGCAATAGCATTCTCGTCACATTTCTCGACCTCTACAGTCCATGCTTCCCGATGATCAGACTCCCCATTCCCGTAGTTGACACGCTATCTAGACTTATTCGTGGCGCCTGGGACGCCAATGCCAACTTTCCAAACGAGAAGCCAACGAAGCGTTGAGTGTCGACGTCAGCATTCACGAAGGCAGACTAGGATAACAGGCGGAGACGGGATAGGTTGAGGTAGATGGACGCGGATGGATATGGAATGCCCCACACAGGTATGCTTGAGTCTCATGTTTCCCACCCTTACGACTGCTCACGGGAAGGGAATATTCTGTCCTTCGAGAGATACTGCTCAGAAATGTGAACTCATGACCGACGGCCATCATCAACCGGTCTCTCGCAATCACGAATCCCTTCAGCGTCGTGGCCTCGGAACACCTCTCCGTTGGTGTGATCCAATTTGTGGATGTTGTACCTTGGTCATAACAAATGATAACTCCCATCGTCTCTATAGCGCAAGGCCGTACCTCCTCCCATTGTTCGTGCCTACCGTCGTCTCTAGTTATCTACTTGTCCTTCATTTTGCCAGCGTGCGGGCCAAGATTCCCCGAGAATAACCGAACGCAATTGTTACGAATACGAACAGGAAGACTGTTGCTTGTGCAGCGGGTCTGCTACAGGCGGTCATCGTTTGCTGTTTCTCAAGCGTCGACCATAGCTATGCTGTCACGCTGCTCCCCTGCCTTCGCTGTCTCCAAATGACTATTACGATATCACCGACTCTCTCTGCCACTGTAACGGGTCGATCATCGGTGCGTCTCTACTTGTTTAGATCCCATTTACTTGCGAGACGACATTAGGCATGTATACAGACTTCTTTAGACGCAAATAAAAGCGTTGTTATCGAGTACTCGATGACTTCAAGCACGGTGCCACCGGCGCCTGTAAAATTGCCTTATGAGGCAATCAGAAAACTACTACGCCGCCCAGGCTCGTGTTGTCGATCTCTCGTATTCCCTACAGCATCATCTCCCATTGTCGTACTACGTCGCTCTGCCTTCACCCTTGCGTTGTCACGCCCTGTCCCACCCATATTGTCTATCCATCTGCTTGTCGACTCGTCGCATCCGCGAAGGTCTCCCCTTGAGCCCTATGGTGTACGAAACCGATGTGCGCGTCCATTGCGCTCAACGTCTCGCGTTTGCGTGCGCCGTCAGTACACTCGCTATCACCGTCTCTCATCCGGTGGTACTGACCTCTTCGCTTCTGTCACTTCGATCATCCAGCGATCGCTCACCGATCACCCTTCGATCGCACCTCGTACGCACCTCGGAACACCTACACCCATACAAGATCCATCGGGAAGCTCGTGGCTAAGTCCAGCGATACTCGACTTTTACCTTGACATACCACGGCATCTACATAGCCGACTTCACGCTGGTTGTCGAGCCATTTCGAGTCACGAGGGCACGCACCGTGGTATGTCCGCTTCTAATTTGTGACCATACATGTTGACTGAAATGGGTCAGCCTAGCAGTCAACTTTCACTGATATCGACGACCAAGCCTGTTGCTGCAGATAATTCCGTGGTAGTTCGTGGTGCCGGCCACATATCACGTTGCACGGGTGTGCCATCACTGGCGTCGTAATACATGGTGCGTCGCCTTTCATAAGCTCTGTCCGTATGCCCAACGCAGCCGCTATAGAATATCGTAACAGATGCAGGACCCCTGCACGGCCCTCAGAACTCACGGTCTCGTGGGCCGGAAAGCGTGAATAAGGTCTACCCCAGCGATAGTACGGTATGTATATCGATCGTACGACTCGCCCCTACAACCGTTCTCCCTCTGCCAGTGACGGGCCTTGATATATAGGTCAATAGCAAAACGAACACGCGAAGGCTGTCAGAGGTGTTCTAGCGCTGTAGATATGTCTATTGAGCGTGGATACGCCCCGACACGCCTCGTGCGTAGTTCGAAAATAGGTGTGTAAGAGTCGCTTCATATAAGCACATATACTACGTTCCTAATCATTGGTACATCACACAGTACAGAGGCCTGCATATCTGACGCTTCTTGGGACTTAGAATTGTCACGTCCCAACCTCAACCCACTATCACCATGTGGAGTTTCAAGCATACTGCAAGCCTAGTCATTCGGAGGTCTTTTGAGAGTATGTAGAGGCAGAATTCGAGACTTTGGATGTTCGATTACATTACTTACGCGTCGATGAGCGAAGAAGCAAGCGTGCATACAATTGAAGATAAGTGTAGTTGTATAGTCGCGAGTACATGATATATGTTATTTCGTTGGCTATGCGATGATTGCCGATATCTTGTGGGATGTTGGAGGGTGCAATACATATTGGAAAGCGCGGGATGCGATGGCATTGGCGGCCGCATTGCTTGCTTCATTCGGTGATGATAACGATGACGGCGACCTCGAGAACGCAGCGCAAAAGTGTGAAAGGACATTCGACAATGCGTACAGCGGCTAGATGATAGTGCCAGGCCATGGCTATTGCCGATATGCTGTATGTTAGCGAGATAACTGTTGCGAGGGACAACACTGAGATGCACACACAGGGTGTCATTGTAACCTCCCTCGAGGTTTCTTCTCGAGCTGCCGCTGAAGTATGTACAGGCTCTTCCAGTGGTGCTCCGGATCGCCGTACGTATCATAAGTCAACACCGGTAGGTCTGTCCAGATGCGACCTGACAAACGGAAATCAGTACTGCAAGCATAGGAGCGATGCAACAGGCGACGCACCGCTGGGCTCCAGCGTGGCTAGATCTACACCCACTGCTTTACGCTCCCCCTTCTTCTCGTACGCGAGCACAAGATCGATAGTTTCAGCTGCCAGGGCAAGCACTTGGACGAAGTGTTTCATGGACTTTTGCAGGTCGTCGAGGAATCTAAAGAGGAGGACAAGGGCGCGGATGGTGGGATGGGTCCTGAGATGATTTACCAGAGCATCGAAGTTGGCGGGAAGGTCATCAGAGGAGTCGTCGATGTATGCGTGCATGCCCACCACGCTCTGGGCGGAGGCCGGCCGGTCCGTGGGTGGGGCACCCTCGAATACAAAATGAAAGGGATACAGCTCCATGGTTGTTGCTTGCTCTGAAACGTCGAATTCTGCAAGAGCGCTCGATGTCAGTACGCTCGATGGGAAGCGAATAGTGTCACTGATTGGGATGCTCACCGATGTACACGTCAGGATCTTTCCTATCGCCCCACAGCAGCGTCATGAACTTGATCATCCACATGCGTTCCTCGTCACTGAGCCGGTGCAACGGGCAATTCGGATTCAACATCACCGCTGTCAAAGCAAGGTGAACACTGGCAGCGTCGGTGCAGTCTCCTTCGACCCGAATCACCAGAGATCGTGGTCTTCGTTCACAGGTGATTGTATTGGAGACATGTGGCAATGAGTAAATAGGAGTCTGGCCATCCCATGTTATGTCCTGGAACAAAATAAATGCCGCGCAAGCAAAGTGTCTGATGTATTTAGTAACATGGTAGAATGAAGGCAGATGCAAACGCGTGATTTCAACACGGTTTCGCGGGAATGAGCTCGGTACGACTATAAATGGCGGTATACCCCAGTGGGGTGTGTCGAGCTTCGCACGGTTGAAGCCTTCTGGGACGGGGCCATGAATGAGGAGCTCATTGAGCTTGTATTGGATCGCGTGAATGTAAAGAAGATGAAGAAAAGACGTTTGTCTCTCGTGAGTTTGAGGGGCCCGTTCTCCGCTGTAGCTCTGAGTAACAAATATGTTTCTGATGAGCCTGTGCATTGGCGTAAGTTTCGGACACCCTCCAACGATGTATCGTCTGAATATCTCGGCATCCTTGTAAGACTCGATCCACAAAGTCCTATCAGAGAACATATGCTCTCGACACCTGTTGGCCCAGAAGAGGCAGACAAGTGAGCACTGTTTCAGGGTGGTCAGAACATCGCGTGTCCTTGGTTCTCCTCGAATGAGGGCTCTGCCATGTTTCCTGTGATCCTCATACCGTTGTGAGACACGATCTACGTTGACGTAGAATAGTATATCTTTGAAGAGCTCGGGAGGAATGCGGGAAGCAAGCAACCTCACGGCCTACAGATACAAGCAATAAGCCCCATTAGTGGGAACGACATCCATGCTTGATTAAGTACTGGCCTCGCTTTCCTTCTCTTCCTCCACCTGCTCCACTAACTCTGAAGTCGAATGCGAGAGTGATTCATCCCGTAGTGGCGATACTTGGGCCATAGCTGTTTCTGGCTAGTTATACCAGCAATCAGCCGTTATCAGTGTGTGCGACGTATGCCGTTTGACTGTGTGCTCACCTGGCTATTCTTCACGTTGGAGACGAATGATCCCAAGTCGGAACACGAGAACGGGGATGTTGCAGGGAGCTGCAATGAATCTTGTGACATTGCTCTGTCAGAGCGTCGAAGGAGGCGAGGGAGCAGGGAGAGCGAGGGAGTAAGAAAGAGTGGGACTGCGCTTTGGCTATCGATGGGCCCAGGATATATATCCCAGTGCTCCGCTATGAACGTGGGAGGGGAACTGGGTCCACGAGGACGTACAGAAGCTTCGATGCTGGAACGTCGCCACGTCGTGCCTTTCTCATCTCCTGAGAAGAGATGGTATCAGCCGCTCCTCCGAGTCGTTGACTCAGGTTACTCAGTCGCAAAACCAAGGCTCTCTACCACGCTCAGACAGTTCCGTTCTTGCGAATATACCTTATTCTTCCCTCTAAGGACTTATAGGCGACGTTGGATCGGATGCCGACCCGCGCATCCTGCTGTATAGCTAGTAGTTTTATCTGCCAGTGAAAGAGCCAATCAATATCAGATAGGGACTAGATAGCCATCGTACTCGAGGTTAAATCGACGTACCGCATTCCCGCGCTCACTGAGTTTCGACCATACTGAATCTGTGATATGGCAATCAGCAGGTCCACTTGCCAGGCGTACCTGTTTGATGCATGAACGTCGTGAGTTCGAGACACGCTGTAGTCACGTGTATGTCCACTGAAAGGCTGTCAGTTACGGTTCTACTGCGCGACGGAAATGAAAACTGGAACGGTCTCGTACCTATCCGTTCATCTCAAGAATCAGCGGCTGGCACATTGTAACCAGCGCATAGATGATTGGCTCATCGAATGGCATGAGTAGGTATTCTTGCGGGTTCGGTAAAGTGAAAAGGAAAGTTAACGCTTGCAGACAAATGAAGGCAAGAAACAATATTGGATGTATCCCTCTCTTGGCTCTGCGAGCTTCTGATCGCAGGTAGCCTGTCTTTTGTCGGCTCTTTCAAGTGTATAGTATACCTGTCTGGACGAGATTCTGATATGAGCCTTAGCAGGCACGAACAATATGCCAGTCCACGTACCTGAACATCGAAGCTACTAGATCAATACATCTCAACTTGAGAACGTTGGTCCAGATGAAAAGTGTCATTCATGTGAACCAGTACTAGTAACGACGATATAAACCTCGGTGTAGAATGAAGGAGATCGGGGTGGCGCTCATAGAGCTTGAACAAGTTTGGGTTTATCTTTCACGGCGGAGAGCAGTCGTTCGAGTGGTGGCCGTGCTTTCGCGTACACTTGGAGCATTGAGTACTGAATGCTCGGCTCTCTGATGAAATCTAATATCAGTCATCGTCGACGGCCAGGGGGTCGCCACAGACGCACCTGTCTCTCCAGTTCTGTCCGCATCCTCATATCTTGACATAAACGCGCCGAACTGAGTCATTTCACATCTGTCGAGATGCATCGAATATCGACGAACATCCTTTCCGAACGCTCATACCGACCACGGGTTGAGATGAACGATCGGAAAGGGCGATTCACAGCGGGCAGGGGTACGATTGCAGTCCGAGTTCCGGGAATAACTCAACGTTCCAGCCTCAGATAGTTGATAGTGGTAAAAGAGCAGCGATGGTGTCGGTGCCGCGTCGCAATAGCCTTATTGAGAGGGGCAGCACGGATAGTCGACTTGAAGAGATCACATGTCGTGAGCAGCACAATATCTTTGACAGATAGACAACGCACGCACATTCGAGTCCTGAGCCACCGATTCCCGTCTAACGATACCTCCCGACCAGGATCCCACAATAGCCTCGACCGACGGTTCCGGCGTGGTACTTACGCCCTTACAAGATCGCCGACGACCTTTGCTTTTCGGATCTTGATCCCTTCTACTATCGTATGGCAAGGATAGTTTCGATTTACAAGAGTGTTATGTGTGCTGACAGAGAGTATGACGAGCATAGAGAGACGATTGTGTGCGGAGAGTGGCCAGAACGAGATGAAGGTAGGTGATAAGCATTAAACGCCCGACCAATAAGACTTGTGCTTACCGTGGGAATATATATTTGTTACACATACTAAGCGCGCAGTAGCAATTGCCCGACCTCATTCTCGACGACCACCTTCCATGGCCAACCCACCGCTGCTTGATCTCGGTCTCCCACAAGAGCTAGAAATTATACGTAGGAGCGAAGAGGATCGGGCTTCCATCTAAGCTACTAGACTTAAGCCCACGTTACACGACGGTTTTGACCACACGGGCTGCTGCCCTCATCGCCATCCGTATCGACGATCGTCGACGTGGGTGACGACGAGGGATGCAGTCCTCTTGTACCCATGCTTCACGGCCTACGGTATACGTAAAGGGACTGGGAAACGGACACTTATAGTGGTCTGGGTCGCGTGGATAAGCTGGGAGGTCGTTATGCAGGTGCGTCGACTGTCCCGTTTCTCCTCGACGCGTTGTTGAGTCAGGTCTAGAAGCAGTGCATAATTCAATACAGGCTCACCTCCAACATATCCCTTACAGATATGAAGCCACAAATTTGCTTGCAATACCAGTCTCGTCCCATCTCTCGACCTGTACAGTTCGTGCTTCCCGATGATCAAATTCCCCTTTCCCGTCGTCGACACGCTATCTAGACTTCTTCGTGGCGCCTGTGACGCCAATGCCAACTCTCCGAACGAGAAGCCAACGAAGCATTGAGTGTCGACGTCAGCATTCACGAAGGCAGACTAGGATAACAGGCGGAGACGGGATTGGTTGAGGTCGATGGAAAGGGGTGCGGATGCATATGGAATGCCTCACACAAACGTACGCCCAAGTCTCATGTTTTCCACGCTTACGACTGCTACCAGGAAGGGACCATTCTGACCTTCGAGAGATGGTGCTCAGAATGTGGACTCATATCCGACGGCTACCATCAACCATTCTCTCCCAATCTGAACCCCTTCAGCGTCGTAGCCTCGGTACACCCCTCTGTTGGTGCCGTCCAATCTGTGGATGTTGTACCTTGGTCATAATAAATGGTAACGCCCATCATCTCTATAGCGCAAGGCCACATCACCTCCAATCGTTCATGCCTCCCCTCGTCTTTCGTGATCTACCTCTCGTTCATTCTGCCACTTTATGGGTTAAGATTGCATCCTGGAGACCGACCGAACACAATTGTTACGAAGACGGTCAGGAAGACCTTTACCTGCGCCGCTGGTACGCCACACGTGGCCATCGTTTGCTGTTATCCAGGTGCCAGCCATGGTAGTCCCGTCCAGCTACTCCTCCGTCGTCTGCTCTTTTTGTCCACGCTGTCATCCATCTAGGTCGTTCACGGACCATGCGTAGTCGACACCCTCCTCTTTCTTCCTCAACGCTGTTCGTGCAGATCATCCAGTTCGTCCTACGACTCATATTGCAGTCTTCCCCTAGAACCCGTCAACCCCCGAATGATGTCTCCGGATGACTACCACGACATCAATCACACTCTCTGCCATTGTAACGGGTCAGTCCCCGGTCCTGATCCTGTCCACGTTCGCCTCTACCTCTCCTCATCGAAGTTGTCTGAAAGGTGCTACTGTGCACGTATACATACTTCCTTAGACGCAAATCAAAGCGTTGTTCTCGATTACTCGATGACTTCAAGCACGCTGCCACCGGCGCCTGTAGACTTGCCTTATGAGGCAATCAGAAAGCTACTACACCGCCCAGGCTCGTGTCGTCAATCTCTCGTATTCCCCGCAAGATAGTCTCTCCCCATTGTTTTGCCCCTCTCTCCCTTCATCCATGTATTCGAGTCCTTCGTTCACCCACTGGCATATCGCCTGTCCCATCGGCTCCTCGACTCGGCACATATGCGAAGGTCCTGCTTTGGCCTTGTGGTGTACCAAGTCAACGTGCGCGTCCATTGTGTTCAACGTCTCACGTCTTGCGTGCGCCGTCACTACACTCGGTTTCCGTCTCTTATTCGGCTGTACAGACCTCTTCTTTTCTGTCACTACGATCGCCCACCGATCAGTCGTCATTCACCCTTCGATCGCACCGATGAACACCTACGCCCATATAAGATCCATCGGGAAGCTCGTGGATCCCGGCCCCAGTCCTGCGATACCCGACTTTTCCCTCAATATACCACGGCATCCATAAAGCCGATTTCATGCTGGTTGCCGAGCCATTTAGAGTCACGAGGATACGCATCGTGGTATGTTCACTTCTTTTTCGTAAATAACCATGCTGACCGAGATGCTTCAGCCTAGCAGTTAACGTTCTAACTTTCACCGATATCATTATCGACGCTCAAGCTGCAGAGAATTCCGCGGTAGCTCGTGGTGCCGGCCACATATCGCATTGCACGGGTGTATCTAGACGAGTAGGGCAAGGCCATCACTGGGGTGGTAATATATGGCCCGGGTGCGTCGATCTTCGTGAGCTCTAGTTAGTATACCCATCGCAACCGCCATATAACATCGAAATCGATGCAGAAATCCTGAATGGCCCTCCGAGTCGACGTTGTCGTAGGCTTGGAAAGCGTGAACCAGGTCTAATCTCAGAAATGGTACAGTACGTATATTGATCGAACGACTCGTCACTACGATTGTTCGCCCTCTGACAGCCATTGATACATAGGTCGATGACGAAACAAACATGCAGAGGTTACTTATCGAGGTGTGCAGACGCTGGAGATATGTCTGTCACGGTCGAAGCTGTGGTCATGCTCCAACACGTCTCGTTCTAGGTTCGAGATATAGCTGCGCAGGACTCGCTTTGTATGAGCATATGGCCCTTCCTGACCATCAGCACAACGCATGCATGCAGCAGAGGCTTGCATAGTCTTCTTTGGTGATCCTCGAGACCTGGCATTGTCACGTCGCAGTCCGGTTCACAGCCATAATTTGCAGCTGCCGGCATACTAGCCTTTCGTAGCTCAGCGTGGAGGCAGAATTCGAGACTGCAGACATTAGGAGGTGTAGAATTGCGACTGATACGCATATATGGTAGAGGTAAGAGCGAAGAAATGGGGCGCATTCAATTGGGGATGAGTATATTCGTACAGTCGCAAATACATGATATGTGTTGCTTAGTCGGCTATGCGATCATCGTCGATATCTTGTGCGCAGTCGGAGGGTGCAGTACATATGAAAAAGCGTGAGATAGAGTACTAGTTGTGTCACTTCCGAGTCGTAATGGCAACAATGAGATGGATTTCGAGAATGCAGCGCACACTGTGGAAGGGAAGCCGATGATGCGTATAGCGACACTAGGCGAGGGCCACTGGCAGGCCAATGATCGAGACGAAGATTCCCGTTATATGCTGTGTGTTGGCTAGCTACTTAGCCGTTGTATGAATGACTCGGACACAGGGCTGAGGATGCACACAAAGGGTGTCAGTGTACGCTCCCTCGAATCTTCTTCTTGAGCTGCGTCTGAAGTATATGCGAGCTCTTCAAGTGTTCCTCGAGCAGATCTGTCCTCGGTAAGTCTGCCCAGAAACGACCTACCAAACTGGAAATCAGTACTGCAAGCGTAGGAGCGATGCAACAGACGACACACCATTCGGCTCCAGCGTGACCAGATCTACACACACTCCTTTACGCCCCTCTCTCTCCTCATACGCGAGCACAAGCTCGATAGTTTCAGTTGCCAGGGTAAGCACTTCAACAGAAGGCTTCAAGGACTGTCCCAGGCGGTCCAAGGAGTCAAACAGCAGGACAAGGGCGCGAATGGTGGGTTGGGTCCTGAGGCGATTGACCAGAGCATCGAAGTGGGCGAGAAGCGCGCTCATGCTGTAGATGTATGCGTGCATGCCCACCACGCTCATGGCGGAGGCCGACCGGTCCGTGGCGGGTGCTTCTTCGAATACAAAGTGGGAGGGACCCATGCGCATGGTTGTCGTTTGCTCCGAGATGTTAAATTCTGCAAGAGCGCTCGATGTCAGTACGCTCGATAGGAAGCGAATAGCGTCACTGATTTCGATGCTCACCGATGTGCACGTCAGCAGCTGGCTTGTCGCCCCGCAGTAGCGTCATGAACTTGATCATCCACACGCGTTCCTCGTCACTGAGCCGGTGCAACGGGCAGTTCGGGTTCATCATCACGGCTGTCAAAGCGAGGTGGACAGAGTCGGTGCAGACTCCATGGACATAAATCCCCAGAGAACGTGGTCTGCGTCGACAGGTGATTGTATTGGAGACAAGCGGTAGTGCTAGGGACATCTTCCTGTCCCATGTTATGTTCTTAAACAGGATCAGGGGAGCGTTATTAAAGTGGCTGATGTATTTGATAACGTGATAGAAAGAGGGAAAATAGACATCTGTCAAGGAGATATTGCTTCGCAGGAATGAGCCCGGTACAACTACGGATGCAGGTGGTATGCTCCAATGGGGTGTATCGAGCTTCGCATGGTTGAAGCCATCTGGAACGGGGCCTGTAATGGAGAGAGATTCGAGCTTGTTTTGTATGGCGGGCAGATAGAGGAGGTGAAGAAAAGACCTCCCGCGCTTGTAGTCTTGGTGAACGTGTATCTTACTAATGAGCTGGTGCACCGGCGTAAGTCTTTGACACCCTCCGACGACGTATCGTCGGAATATCTCCGCATCCTCGTAAGACTCGATTTGCAGGGTCCTTCCTAAAAATATATGCTCCCGACACCTGTTGGCCCAGAAGAGGCAGACGAGTGAGCACCGTTTAAGATCGGCCAAAATATCCCTCGGGCTTGGTTTCCCTTGATTCCGTGTGAGCGGTGCGCCGTCCAGGTAACAGTTTCCACGCTGTGAGACACGATCTACGTTAACGTAGAATAATATGTCGTGGAAGAGCTCCTGGGGAATGCGAGCAGCGAGCAATCTCCATGCCTAATCATACAGAGAACGATATTATGTTTTGATCCTGCGCATGTATGCTCTGTTTCCTGTGCTTACCTTGCCCTCCGTCTGTTCGAATGGTTCCTCAGTGGGGGTGTCTGGGTCAAAGTCCTTCAAACCGTGTTCCAAATTCGTCGGCTCGCCTTGCAAGTGGGTACGACCATACGTCGGTTCCATCGACTGGTATACCGAATCCACGGGATCGAAGGTATCCATCTGTGCACATACGGAGGCGGTCGACACGTATGGGTCATAGTCGGTGAGATCGCACTCCCGGTTCGTCGGCTCGCGTTGCAAACCTGTAAGATCGTATGTCCAGTCGAACGGCTCGTACACCGAATCCACCGAATCGAAAGAGACGTCCATCGTGCTAACGACACCGGTGAATCTTTGTATGCGACGGTCTGGTGGAACGACTGGGAGGTAGAGACACGTAAGGGGAGAAGGGAAAGAGGAGTGGGCGGAGGTGAAGGGACGAGGAAGGAGGGATGAGGGGTGGGGCTGCTGCGGATGCCACCAGTATTGTGTTATATGTTGTATCTAGTCTCCGACGAGCGAGGGGATGAACGCGGGAAATGCATCGCTTTCACGACGGAACGGAAAGCACGAAGCTTCTACACGTGCATCACACGTGCATCACCTGGTCCTGAGGCGAAACAGAGTGAGCCATTTCTCGAGTACTCAAAATGATCCTATGTACTCACGCGTGAATACAAACTGCTTGGACGCAACCATCCAGTACTGTATCACGTCCTCGTCTCCAATGCAGACCGCAACGACACTCGACGGGGCGCGTGGAGTAGAGTCGAGACGCAACAGCCCAACTACATCCAGCGCCGCTTCGATTTCCATCTGGAAGTGCCTATCAAATTCATGTCAACTAGCTCTCGTGCTCGGGAGCACTCAAGTGAAAAGAACGTACCGCATTCTCCCACCAACGCCCCTGGGTGTTATCGACACCGTGATATGGAAGTCAGGATGGCAGTACACCTGCCGTAGTCGTGTACCGCAATGCGATGCATGACCCTTGTAACTCTCGAACACACTGTGTGCGCGTGTCTGCACATGCCTGGACAGGGACTCATCAATTTGTTGGAAATGCGTGATGAAGGTGGCTGTCGATAGGGCTGGTATGTTTCTCTATCCGCTGAGCGGTTCAGAAAGGGGCTTACCGATTCACAGAGGACGTGATACGAGCTAATGCTTGTGTGTCTCTTACGTGCATTCGACGATTTAAGGAGAGCTACGGGCATATCTGCTTGCATCGGTACCATAGATTTAGCTTGTCGATGCAACCTGAGCAGCGACGCGGACGTAGATTGATACGATTGGTGAGCGTCGAGGCGGATCTAATACTGCGAGACGATTAGTGGGCAAAAGGAAACCGTTGTAAATGTTCAACACTCACAAGCGATGCTTTTGACGGACGACTCCAAAATACATAGCCAACCCCAGAGGTCCTCGCACCCCGTGATAGGACGTACAGATACGCGCAGCTCCCTCCATCCAGAACGTCTGCACACCCGACGCGTTCACCTGATCGTAACCTTACGCACGCTCTCTCCGAGCACTCACACCGCCCAAGTGATCGGCGTGAACGATCGGAGAGGACGTGCTTTGGTTTGCGCAGAGCGATGCTTCGGAGGATCAACATACGAGATTTTTGATGGTGTTTGGTATAGGGAGAGGTTTGCAGCTGAGTTGGGAGTTGCAAATGGTGTCTACGTGCACCAACGTCTGGTGAAGCCAGCAATGGGAAATGGATTGACATGAAACGCACCACAACGCATGTCAGAAACCAAGCTCCAGAATAGGCTCGTTAACCAGCCTCTATACTCGTACCAACGCGTCTGAATTCGGTCCACATCCTGCTTTTTCATCTACAAGACTACATCCTACAGCGGCCATCGTCGTGCGTGTTTGAGTTCAACCTGCACTTTCACAGTGGATCTTCATAGCTTGCGTGCTATCTTGTGCTTGCTTGCTCAGCGGACACTTCGAAGGTACATTTGTGTGCCTTAGTTTCAGTGGCGATGTTCATGGCAGAATATCGAGAAGAGAATGAGCAGGAAGTGAAAGAGGGAATGGTCGATTGAGCAATAGACGAAAGTCGACGTCAGTGTAAAGAGTAGATACCAGATAAGCGCCTAAACAATAAGGCAAGTTTAGTATGATAAGATACGAGCTTAGCGTGGGAGCATTTGCTTATTATACAAGTTCAGACTCCGCAAATTTCATGCCAGCGGCTTACTTACCCATTTTCGCCTTCCACCACGACGACCACCACAAGCGACACCTTGCTGCTTCCCTCATCGTCATCCGTATCGACCACACGTCGACGTGGATGGCGACGAGGGATGCAGTCCTCAGGTGTCCACGATCCGCGGAATATGGTGTACGCTCAGGCAAGTGGGAATTGGCGATGGCTGGATCGCGTGGACGAACTGGGAGGTGGTTGGGCAATGGGACTCGGCGGTGCGTTGCTGTCCCTGTTCTCCTGAACACGTCGTGGAATGCTTTCTCCGTAGTCATGCGTGCTGCCAAACATAACATCGCTATATCGCCTGCACGCATGATTCCAAGAGCTGCGTGCATCCATGCTCGAACTTTGAGTTCGTGCTTGGTGGACACAGTTCAAGCTGCTTCGTTTCGCCGCCGACACATCATCTGGGCTCACTCGTGCGACCGAAATGCCTCTCGCAAGGTGCCAAAGCAAACCGACGAGCGAAGGGAGTCTTGAGTGCCGACGCGAACGTTAATGGAGGCAGTGTTGGCGGTACTGCTGGGTGGAGGAGGTGATGTTCGCAGGAGGATGTGCAGAGGTCGTGTTGGGGTCGTCTGAGGTGCGCTAGCTTTACAAATACGTCACGATATCATGGACGCTGACACGAGTGAAGTATCCCTACCTTTCGTGGTCACGTAGAAGGGCTACGCGATCACTTTCACTGCCACTCACTGTTTCTGCGTTCACCGTCGCATATCATCTCCTCATGACGCCATGCTTGGTCCATCGAACGTTCCTGATTGCATCGACGCTATGCATCGTCTTTGCAGTTCACTGATGAAATTTAGATATCGAAATGTCGAGGGTGGGTCATTTTGGGAGTGTGACAATAGGTAGCAGGCGTTTCGTGGACTGAACTAGGTGCGTGCCACGATCACGCGTTATCGCTGTACGACTGATAGCTTACTCCGTCTCTGCCAACTCGAATCTACAGTAGCACGATCCCCCGGCATGTACTGTCACTCTCCATCTGCGGATACTTCGAAGATGGGACATGTGCTACCCTCCAAGACCCGTTCGATACGAATACCAACGGTCCCCGTCGCTCTCGCAGGCGTTTTTAGCCTAGCGTCATCACCGACTCTTGCCTCTCGAGATCCATCTGCAAGTGGACGCATGAAACGAGGAAAGCCTGCTGTAGCGAAGGTTGATTAACGAGAAGACATTGGACGAAGTTGTGGTTTCTGTGGAGTGACGGACGGTGAGGTCGTTGCGTCTCGAGATACATCACAGTACTTACGTCTTTTCTAGTAGCGTGTATCCAGCCTTGGCGTTGCCACCCTTCACTATATCTACCCCAATCACGCGGCCTCCCCCTCTTCATGGATCATCTACTCGTACTCCTTGGTGTCGACGGTTCGCCGCTACCTCCCTCAGGCTCTACCTGCGCTGTGCGCGCCTACCCAGTTCTCCCTACGACGCTTGAAACTCGCTGAAGATACACGAAGCCGTTGCACATGGGTCCTATGGGCGCCTTCACACATCGTGCTTAAGTCTCGCCGTGCCACGCGTCCCCCAACTTTCTGGGTCACTTCCTCAGCTCCGTTGCTGCCATCGCCCGCCGATCGTCTCTCGATCACCTCTCGATCGAGACGTGTACATCTACGCCCTCACTCATATCCACTGCCATGCAAGATTTATCGGGAGTACCAACGCTGCCACATTCATCAAAATCCCCGAACGCGCTCGAGCTCTACTCCATTATCGATGGTGGCAGCTTGAAGCAACGATGAGGCACATACTCGAGCTCAGAGTATGCCTTCCATGGCACCGAGATCACTCAGCCACGCACACCTCTCTCGACTCCCCAGGCTTGCGGACTCTTGCGGAAGATGTTACAGCATCCCGTAGTGATAGAAATATTGTGCGTCTCATGGATCGACGCACAACAACTGGGATCGAAGAGACGAAGTGGGTCGTCGATGCACTGCGCGTCGTCGTTCGCAAGACGATCAGGTAAGTACCGCCACACCATCGCTTCCTCCTCGAACTCAGTACCATGATATCGGCCTTAGATCAGGGGACCATGGCGTGCGGAATGAAATGAGCAACGGACCAGAGAGGGTTTAGCTTCAACCTCAGTTTGACGGCGCGAGATCAGCGCTCAGCGGCTGGTTCGTATATTCAAGTTCAATGCGCGGATAGGTTGCGAGCAGTCGGTAGGGCCGTCGAGACCACCGTTAACCGTAGGTCGTTCTGCAATACATGTCTGTTCTCTAACGAACGTTGCTGCTGAGGCGATATTCTCAAGTAACATTCACTAAAACCGAGGGGTTCTCGAGTGCGACGTCCGGCTACAATGTACGCAGCTACCAGTGATTACATCATACATATATTATCATCGTGGGCCTATTGGCTGTCATACATGCGTGGACGTCGACGGTATATAGAATATGCACATTTAGTAAAAATAGAAAGAGAAGGTGTGGGGGACAACAATGAGTGATGTACAGAGAATTGATAACAAACACTTCAGTCTTCACCGAGCTACTCCCTGTCGCAACGGCAGCAATGCCTGGGACATGCGAGTGTTGTGTAGTGCAGCTCGTACTACTTATTGTGACTCGGCGGCGGCGGCAATGGCGATATCGAGGCTTGAGATGCACATGTGAAAGTGGATGGATAGTACTAGTGCGCATAACGATAAGTAGATGGGCTGGGTGCAGGGTCGTATTGTGTGGATGAGATGTGTCCATGAGATACAACCGAATATATCGAGTGGATGCACTCGGTCAATGTCTCTTCAGCTCCCGTCGAAGGATTTCTAAGCTCTTGTGACTTCCCCATCTATTTGGTATCTCTGCCCAAATGCGTCCTTCAAGTTGTCGATGCAGAGCAAAGTCAGGATGGTATTGGAAACTAACGACGCCAAAGGTTACGCACCAGTAGGCTCTAGTGTGAACATATCTACGCCGAGCACTCGGCCAGTGAGCTCTCTCCTCTTCTTTCCGCCCTTCTCTTCCTCGTCCTTCTCTTCCTCGTCCTTTTCTTCCTCGTCCTTCTCTTCCTCGTCCTTCTCTTCCTCATATGCACACACGAACTCGATCGCTTCAGTTGCAGGGTCGAGCGCTTCAACGAAAGGCTTCATGGAATTTTGAAAACGGTCGAGGGAGTAAGACAGCAGGACAAGTGCGCGGATGGTGGGATGGGTCCTGGCGTGATCGACCAGAGCATCGAAGTTGGCAGGAAGCCCTCTCCAGTTCGGGTCGTTGATGTATGCGTGCATGCCCACCACGCTCAGGACGGAGTCCGGCCGTTCCGTGGGGGCTGGTGTTTCTTCGAATACAAAATAGAAGAGATCCAGGTCCATGGTTGTCGTTTGCTCCGAGACGTCGAATCCTGCAAGAGCGCTCGACGTCAGTACGCTCGATGGGAAGCGAATAGCGTCACTGATTGCGATGCTCACCGATGAACACGCAGGGACCTTTCTTGTCGCCCCACAGCAGCGTCATGAACTCGATCATCCACACACGTTCCTCGTCGCTGAGTCGGTGCAGCGGGCAGTTCGGGTTCATCATCAGAGCTGTCAGAGCGAGGTGAACAGCGTCGGTGCAGTCTCCCACGATCCGAATGTGCAGAGAGCGTGGTCTGCGTGGACAGGTGATTTTATTGGAGGCATGTGGCAATGAGTACGTGGGAGTCTGGCCATCCCATGTTATCGTTCTGAACTCGATAGAGGTGGCGCAAGAAAAGTGCCTTATGTATTTTGCAACATGCTTATGAATCAGTCGAATATCCTATAATGTATATGCCAACCAAGGGTCATAACTACCCTGATTCATGTGTCAGCCGACGCCACCCGAATAACATATAGATTATATACAAACCAACGTATGATTTGTAGCATACTTTATTTGTAAATCAATATTACAAGCTGTATATGATTTGATACAGTTCTGTCAGGTTATATACAAATCAATTGCAGTTAATGTGAGTTCTTGGATCTGTCATGAAGATGACTCTTGTATTTGTATCTCAGCTCATAGTCCAGCATTGTTTTTCCTAAACTCCATGAATTCTGGCCTGTTTATATGTGAACCGGATTATATTGTTTGCACACTACATATGTAAACCAAAGTATATTGTACTCACACTATAAGTGTAGATTGAATCTATGAACAGTATATATATGTATATAGATAGTGTTACTGCAGTTGAAGATCTTTACCATCACGTTATATGATTAATTTACCTATATATAATGTATGATGGAGCTACATTCAAGAGTACACAAGTACTAATTCATCCTTGGCTTCTAATTACTGTGAACAGCAACAGAGCTGTTTTGCATATAGTATGTGTGACGGACTTGCATATAATATATGTAACCGGTTTGCATACAACTTAAGTCACTGGTTTATATACAACATGAGTGACTAATCTGCATATATCTGTAATTGGCATGAATAGAGTGTATAGAGCATGTCTGGGCAAATTTTGGAGCTTATCAGATGGTGGCTTGATATGGATGTTCATGGGGGTGCCTGAAAATGTGGCCAGGCTGATCTAGGGTGAATGGTGGGCCCTAATAACAATCAGAGACATTTATCCTAGCCCTATGTAGTGTACTGACAAGGATCAAAAGGAATTTTGATGATAGCTTCACTGGTGGGGGAGATATGACCCATGTGCTCCTCCTCCCCTCCCTCTCCCAAAAAAGCGCCTCCAGCAGCTTGCAGCTTTAATGAGGGGCTTTATCAAACATTTATAATTATATTTGAGTGTCTTTTACACGTCCTGATGTAGTTTTCAGGCCTCAATCACGTGTCTAGATAGAGATCTGCAGGGCTGTGCCTGACACTGTGGCCAGGCTGATCAGGGAGGAATGGATGGTCCAAATAATGATCTGGACCGTGTTTTCTAATGTCCCATACTATATCTAGAGTATACAAAAGGAACTGGGACGATATCTTTACTGGTGGGCGAGATCTGGACCATGTGCTCCTCCTCCCCTGGACCCCTCCCAAAAGTCGCGCTATTGTAGGCGGAGGATTGATGGGGGGCCTTAGATATTTTAGGACATTGTTCCAGAGTATATAAGACACGTCTGTGCCATTTTTTGAATTCCCCAGAGCGTGTCTTCATATAGCAATCAACTGGTCACATGACACTGTGGCCAGCTCTCTACAGGCAGGATGGGGGACTCTGGCAATGAACTGAGCTTCGGATATACGTTCTCCATATTCCCCTAATATGATTCAGAAGGAATTTTGATGGTAGCTACTCTAGGGGTGGCTCAGTGAGGATATCTTCCTCCTCCTCCCCCTCCCCTCCAAAAAGCGTCCTCCCATGGATCACACACTCAGGGGAGGGCCCAAATAGCACTTGTACAATATGAACAAATATATGGACAATGTATATACCAAGTTTCAGGCTCCCCCTATCAATACTTCCTCCCCCATGCATCATACAGTGCAGAACACAGGGTTAGGTTACATATGTCACAGTCATGTACTTGGATGCATTGTCTCACTTGTGTCTCTGCCAGTGTATATCAGTGCTGTGAACGCTCTAGGGTGGGTAATAATGATGGGGGAGGGCTGAAACCTGGCACAAATATGCCCTATATGTCAGGTAACATTGTTCAAGTGTTATTTGGGCCCTCCCCTGAGTGTGTGATCCATGGGAGGACGCTTTTTGGAGGGGAGGGGGAGGAGGAGGAAGATATCCTCACTGAGCCACCCCTAGAGTAGCTACCATCAAAATTCCTTCTGAATCATATTAGGGGAATATGGAGAACGTATATCCGAAGCTCAGTTCATTGCCAGAGTCCCCCATCCTGCCTGTAGAGAGCTGGCCACAGTGTCATGTGACCAGTTGATTGCTATATGAAGACACGCTCTGGGGAATTCAAAAAATGGCACAGACGTGTCTTATATACTCTGGAACAATGTCCTAAAATATCTAAGGCCCCCCATCAATCCTCCGCCTACAATAGCGCGACTTTTGGGAGGGGTCCAGGGGAGGAGGAGCACATGGTCCAGATCTCGCCCACCAGTAAAGATATCGTCCCAGTTCCTTTTGTATACTCTAGATATAGTATGGGACATTAGAAAACACGGTCCAGATCATTATTTGGACCATCCATTCCTCCCTGATCAGCCTGGCCACAGTGTCAGGCACAGCCCTGCAGATCTCTATCTAGACACGTGATTGAGGCCTGAAAACTACATCAGGACGTGTAAAAGACACTCAAATATAATTATAAATGTTTGATAAAGCCCCTCATTAAAGCTGCAAGCTGCTGGAGGCGCTTTTTTGGGAGAGGGAGGGGAGGAGGAGCACATGGGTCATATCTCCCCCACCAGTGAAGCTATCATCAAAATTCCTTTTGATCCTTGTCAGTACACTACATAGGGCTAGGATAAATGTCTCTGATTGTTATTAGGGCCCACCATTCACCCTAGATCAGCCTGGCCACATTTTCAGGCACCCCCATGAACATCCATATCAAGCCACCATCTGATAAGCTCCAAAATTTGCCCAGACATGCTCTATACACTCTATTCATGCCAATTACAGATATATGCAGATTAGTCACTCATGTTGTATATAAACCAGTGACTTAAGTTGTATGCAAACCGGTTACATATATTATATGCAAGTCCGTCACACATACTATATGCAAAACAGCTCTGTTGCTGTTCACAGTAATTAGAAGCCAAGGATGAATTAGTACTTGTGTACTCTTGAATGTAGCTCCATCATACATTATATATAGGTAAATTAATCATATAACGTGATGGTAAAGATCTTCAACTGCAGTAACACTATCTATATACATATATATACTGTTCATAGATTCAATCTACACTTATAGTGTGAGTACAATATACTTTGGTTTACATATGTAGTGTGCAAACAATATAATCCGGTTCACATATAAACAGGCCAGAATTCATGGAGTTTAGGAAAAACAATGCTGGACTATGAGCTGAGATACAAATACAAGAGTCATCTTCATGACAGATCCAAGAACTCACATTAACTGCAATTGATTTGTATATAACCTGACAGAACTGTATCAAATCATATACAGCTTGTAATATTGATTTACAAATAAAGTATGCTACAAATCATACGTTGGTTTGTATATAATCTATATGTTATTCGGGTGGCGTCGGCTGACACATGAATCAGGGTAGTTATGACCCTTGGTTGGCATATATATAATGTATATTGGACTGAGAACCAACCAACATGACGGAACGAAGGAAACTGGACATCTCTGAGGTAGATCTCCCTCAGGAATGAGCTCGGTACAAACATAGATGGTGATATACCCCAGTGTGGTGTGTCGAGCTTCGCAGGGTTAAAGCCTTCTGGGACGGGGCCTACAATCCGGAGGTATCTAAGCTTGTTTTGGATAGCGGGAAGATAGAGAAGATGAAGAAAAGACCTCTCGTAGTCTTGGCGAACCACTATGTCATGAATGACTCGGAGCTGGTTCACCGGCGTAAGTCTCGGACACCCTCCGACGACGTATCGTCGGAATATCTCCGCGTCCTCGTAAGACTCGATCCACAGACCCTCACCAGAGAACATATGCTCCCGACACTTGTTGGCCCAGAAGAGGCAGACGAATGAGCACCGTTTCAGATCGGTTAAAATGTCCTTTGGACTTGGTTCTCCTCGATTACGTTTGAGATATTCGCCTTCCGACCATTCACGTTGTGAGATACGATCTACGTTAACGTAGAATAGGATGTCATCGAAGAGCTCGGGGGGGATGCGTGCGGCAAGCGACGCCAACGCCTAAACGTGTTGGGAATAACAGAATATATGAGCCCATCACCTACCCATAATTCATGCTGCACTTACCTCGGACACCGTCAACTCAAATAGCAAGTCTATCCCATATATAGGCCAAAAGGGCAGGTCGTCCGACTGATCTTGCGGCTCATATTGCTGGTCCATGGCGTTCGTGGAGGAGAGGCGTTTGACTCTGTACGGCCTGACCACTTGTCGTAGAATAGACGACGTCCGAAGGGATTCTAGCGGACGAGTCGTGGGGAGGGACGCGGGGGAGGAGAGCTGCAGTAACGAGCCATCTAACAATGAGGCATATATACTTTAACTCACTGCGCATAACGGATATGAATATGGCAAAGGAAGCCAGTTCGCGATAATATCTTCGTAGGACATCCGAGAGGCACAAAGGGGTGTATAGCCTCAGAACCTCCGATACGTAAGGCAACATTGCCGCATTAGCCGCTTTATGAGTCCTACAGAGCCTCATATTCACCACAAGCCCCGATGACTTAACGCTAAGTTAATCCCTTTCCTGCCAACTGTCAGTGTCTATGCTTTCACTCGAGTTCTACTCCTATTCGTGCGTAGTCGGAACCCAAGTACGGCGGGCGTTCAGCATCACCGCTCGAATGTCCATCTGGAAGTGTCTATCAACGGCATGTCAGGTAGCCCTCGTATTCGGGAACACTACAATAGATTCGACGCACCGCTTTGAATGATTGGATATCACGATATGGAAGTCAGGAGGCCAACCTGGCAATTCAATTTGGGGCAGCGGTGTACAGCAGTCCATAGATGGTTCGATTAAGATCCCAAGATAGATTGATATTGCGCTCGCGCCGCGTAGTATGCCTATCTGCGAGGGCTATAAGGCTTGTGTAATCTGCGCTATAATCATAGACTTGGAGGTATTTATCAGACGAAACATTGAGACGATCTCGTACAGCTGATAAGGTATCCGCATACGTATTCCGGGCGTTGTGAATCTTGAGACGTGTCAGACAGGGATTGTTTGTATTGCACATGTGCGTGTTCGGGCCGGAGGGCTTGCGAGTCGATGACCACAAGGGAGGGATGACGAGGGATACTTAAGTCCATACAACGAGTCGAGTGCAGTGGCGTAGAGTGGCGGCATTGAGCTGTACAATCGGTGAGCGACGGAGCAATTTTCGGGACCAGTGTGCGAGCGATGACAGTCGAATACGTTCAAATCGATAAGTTCATTGAAGAGACAAGTGCGAACGTGTATTCTGTGCGATTATTTCTGACCACCGTGGTAGATCGCGTGATTCTCGGTTACATGCTGCTGAGTCCCGTCGTTCGAGTGGTGAACATGCTTTGTGTACGTTCTTGAACGTTCACAGGCATCCAGTACGAGAACGAGTGCATTTAAAGTCACCGGCATACCGAGGGCTGTCTCCTCTGCAAGCAAGCCAAGATCAGCCGTCATGGACGGCCAAAGTTTCGCCGCAAACGTACCTGTAATGAGCCATGTCTCCTTGGTCCTGCCCACCTCCTCGTGTCTAGACGTAAACTCGGATAAAACTGACTGAGTAGTTCCAAGGCTGACAGTAAATCGACGAAACGTCCTTTCCGAACGTTCATGCCGACCACTGGTTGGGATGAACGATCGGAAAGGGACGATCGGTGACAGGCAGGGGTACTGTTGGCGTCCAGGTGCCCATAATGAGTTGATGAGGCAGCCATGGAGGGTCGAGTATGGCAAAGGTGGTATGGGTTGGTGCTGCATCGTGAAGTTCGTGTGGACCAGGCCGGTACAAACGGCGTTGTTGACTTGAAGAAACACCAAAGTGAGCCACACTTCTCGAGGAATATAAGCAGTCTACGCACCTTCGTATTCCGGACCATAAGCCTCCGTCCAACATCCCTCCGTGCCAGGATCCCAGTCATGGCCGCAGTGACCTTCATCGTCACTTCGTGATGATTCTTGCCGAAAGACCACCTTCGCCTTGTTGTCTTAACATCCTTATAACATCGTAGGGAAAGAGGCCGTTTTTCGAAGAGAGGAAACCAGGTGGTAGAACAGTGCAAATGCGCACAGAGAGAGCAGTGAGCATAGAGTGACAAAGAGTAGTAAGCGTCTCATTAGTAAGGGAGATAAGACCCGTACTTACCGTGATAGCGCTGACCTGTTACAGGTTCAGACTCCGCATGATCGGCGCTATCCTAATACTAGTGCGTTACTCACTCGCTTTTGCTTGATGCTACTACTTCCACAACGACGACCATCGAAACCCTCTCACTCTCAGTCACTCCATCCATGATATTTCTCAGGCACTCACACAACCTCTTTTTGCCAAGATTCGGTCGCGCGCGCGCTCTTGGAGGCGAAGAATAACACAGGCCTGCTAGCTTCTTTCGATCCCTCCTGATCGTTTCCGTCGATGAGAGCCGGCGTGGACAATGAGGAGAGGTGGAAGGATCACTTTGCGAGGGGCGCGCAGGTATATGTGAGGTTGTGAAAGGTGCGTGGGTTGCGTTTTACCTAGGAGAAACCAACTCACCGTGGGCCTCGTAGCCCTCAACAATAGAACACGTCAGCTTCTAGATTGGGTATTATTGAAAGTTTGGACCCCCTGTCAGCCGGTACACGCGCAAGGTATCAAACCTTTACGCTTCAAGAGCCATTTGGGAGATGATTTGGGCTAAGATTGCCAGAGAGATGAGGATGGTGGATGCAGCTCAGCACGGAGGATATCTCAGAGGTACATTTGTTCTATTCGTTGCAGGCACTCACGTTCGGTGTGTTTCGTAGTTTCAGCGACTACGGACGACCTCAGGATTGTCATCGATGCAGCCAGCCCATCCCCCTCTCACCAACATGGCACCTTGAAGCTCGGTCCTGCTCCTCGCGTGCGTCTCTACTTTTCCAGGCGCTAGTTGGCTGTAATGTGCTACTGTGCATGTACTTATACAGACTTTTTAGACGCAAATAAAAGCGTTATTATCCAGTACTCGTTGACTTCAGGCACGTGTGACACTAGCGCCTGTAAAATTGCCTTATGAGGCAATCAGAACACTACTACGCCGCCCATGCTCGGGTTGTCGGTCTCTCGTATTCCCTACAACGTTATCTCTCGCCGTCGTACTGCCCCTCTCTCCCTACATCTTTGCGTCCTAACATACTCGTCCTCTCATATTTTCTGTCCATCAGCTCCTCGACTCGTCTCGCCCGCGAAGGTCATGCCTTGAGCCTTGTGATGCACGAAATCGACGTGCTCGTCCTTGTGCTCAAGTCTGACGTTTTTTGTACGCCGTCAGTACACTCGGTATTACCGTCTCTTATCCGGGTGTACTGGCCTCCTCGCTTCTGTCACTGCGATCTTCCACTGATCACTTTTCGATCACCGCTCGATCGCGCCACTCGCGCACATATGAACACGCACCCCACTCAAGATCGATCGGGATGCTCTATGTAGTCGTGCTCGTGGATCCGATTCAAAGGCTTCCAACCCTCAACGTTTTCACGATACTCGTACGGCCGATTTCATGCTAGTTACCGAGCAACTTCGCGACACAAGAGTACGCACCATAGTATGTTAGCTTCTAATTTGTGACCAGTCGTGCTGACCGAGAGAGTTCAACTAGGTAGTCAACTTTCACCGATATCGACGGTCAAGCCTGCTGCAGAGAATAAAGGAGTAGCTCGTAGTGGGGGCCACATATCGCATTGCACGGGCGTATCTAGACGAGTAGGGCAAGGCCGTCACTGGGGTGGTAATATACGGCGCGTCGAGCTTCGTAAGCTCTTGTGCGTATGCCCATCCAGCTGCCATATAACATCGAAACCGATGCAGGAAGCCTGCATGGCCTTCAGGATTAACGTCCTCGGCGCACTGAGCCGACTGAATAAAGTCTAGCTCAGCAAAAGTACAGTACGTATATTGCTCGTACGACTCGTCCTCGAAACCCTTCGTCCTCTGATAGACCTCAATATGTAGGTCGATGGCGAAACGAACGTGCAGAGGTTACTTATCAAGGTGTGCTGACGCTGGAGATATGTCTCTCGAATGGATATGCCCTGAGACGACTCGTGCAAGGGTTCGGAAATAGCTGCGTGAGACTCGCTTTATACGATCATGTAGACCTTCCTGACCATCCGCACATCACACAGTACAGGAGCCTCGAAACTTGGCGTTGCCACGCTTCACGGCCACGGTCTCGGTTTACAATTTTGCAGTGTAGTAGCCACGAGCTTGCTACACGCCTAGTCATTCGTGGGTCGATTGAGAAGCGGGAGACGATTCTGTAGACGTTAGGAGGTGTGAACGTGCGACTAATACGCATATATGGCAGAGGTAAGAGCGAAGAAGCGGGGCGCAATCAATTGGAAACGGGTATATTCGTACAGTCACAAGTACATGATATGTGACGTTTAGTTGTCTATGCGATCATCGTCGATGTATACTAGTCGCGTCGCTCAGAAGCAGTGGCCATGACGGCAAGTAGCGATTTCGAGAACGTATTGTTCACCTGCAAAGGGTCAATCGACATTGGACAACACGTATAGCGACTATTCAATACTAGGCCAGGGTCATGATCGAGACCGTTATATGCCGTGGGTTGGCCACATAACCGTTGTATGTGAAATGTCTGAGATGCGCACACAGGGTGTCAGTGTACGCTACCTCGAATCATCTTCTTGAGCTGCGTTTGAAGTATGTACAAGCTCTTCAAGTGTTCATGGGTGCGGTACGGACGCGACACCGGCATATCTGTCCAGATGTGACCTAACGAACTGAAATTAGTACGGCAATCGTGTATCAATACAACAGGCAACGCACCATCAGGCTCGAGTGTGGCAAGATCTACGCTGACAGCTTTACGCTCCTCCTCCTTCTCGTATGCGAGTACAAGATCAATAGTTTCGCTTGCGAGGGTAAGCACTTCAAGGAAAGGTTTCAGGGAATGTTGCAGGAGGGCGAAGGAGTTAAACAGCAAGACAAGGGAGCGGAAGGTGGGATGGGTTCTGGCGTGATTGACGAAAGCATCCAAGTCGACAGGAAGGTTGTCAGAGTCGTCGATGTATGCGTGCATGCCCACCACGCTCAGGGAAGAGGCCGACCGGTCCGTAGAGGCGGTCGCTTCTTCGAATACAAAATGAAAGGGATCCATGCGCATGGTTGTCGTTTGCTCCGAGATGTTGAATCCTGCAAAAGCGCTCGATGTCAGCACGCTCGATGGGAAGCGAGTAGCGTCACTGATTTCGATGCTCACCGATGCGCACGTGGGGACCTCTCAAGAATTTCGTCATCCACACATGTTCCTCGTCGCTAAGACGGTGCAACGGGCAGTTCGGGTTCAACATCAGAGCTGTCAAGGTGAGGTGGACAGAGTTAGTGCAGAGTCCATTGGTGCTGATCAACAGAGATCGTGGTCTTCGATGGCAGGCGATTGTACTGGGGGCGTGTGGTAGTGATGGAGCCATCTGTCCATCCCATGTTACTTGCACAAACTCGATCTCTGTCACAACAGGTAGGCGTCTGGCACAGAGTAGGACGAGTTAAGATTTACAGTAAAACATACAAAACGTCGTGTACACATACCTGGCACAGAGTAGGACGAGTTAGAGTCCCTCTGTGCCAGTCAGAAGCCTTTTCTACAAGAAATTTTCGTTCGATCATAGTCCGTGCGCATCAGCGCCTTCTGCCCTAAATAGGGAACCCCGACTCTTGCCTTATCCGGCAATGGACGCCGGGACACATCACAACACCCCCCCTTGACCCGCGTCCACTCCCAACATCGTGAGAGCGCCTTTGTGAAGCACACGCGATAGTGCCTTCGTGAATACGTCCGTAGGGTTCTCCTTCCCAGAGACCCGCGTGACCTCTATGACCCCCAGGTTGACTTGGTTCCGAATGTAATGAGCACGTAGGTCGATATGCTTCATACGTGAGTGACCGTGAGGGTCGTGAGTGAAATCGATCGTCCCGTTGTTGTCGCAGTGAAGAGTCGTAGCGGAACGTTGGGGGTAACCGAGTTCGAGCAGTAGATTCCTGAGCCACTTGATCTCACACGCGGCGTGTGAACATGCGATGTACTCGGCTTCACAGGACGACAGAGCGACGACGGGTTGCTGCTTGGAACTCCAGGCGATCGGTGACGACCCGATCATCATGACGTAGCCCGAGATGGACTTTCGACCTTCGCCGTTTGCCCAGTCTGAGTCGGAGAAACCACGGAATATGGGGTACGGGTCGTCGGTGTGACCTAGAACAAGTCCGAGAGAGCGAGTGCCCTGCAGGTATCGAAGGACGTGTTTGGCGGCAGCCCAGTGCCCTTCACCGTAGGTGGTCATGAACTTAGCGAGTTCTCGAACGGCGTACGCGAGGTCGGGTCGAGTGGTGGTCACGAGGTACATCAGTTTGCCTACAACGGTGCAGTACGGTATCGTTTTCATTTTCTCGCGTTCCTCGTCGGTTTGGGGACAGAGATCGGAAGAGAGATTGGTGCCAGGAGGGAAAGGGGTGGAAGTGGCGTTACAGCCCGACATGCCGAATTCTCGTAGGGTGGTCGCAATGTACGGTTCCTGGTTTACGAGGATGGTCCCGGCGTTTCCTGTTTCGCGTGACCTTACAACCGAGGAGGTGTGTGACTGGTCCGTTATCCGTGATCTCGAAGAACGTCTTCAGTCCGTTGGTGACATCGTCCGATTCGTGCGTAGAGGTTGATCCGAGCAGGATGTCGTCCACGCTAGTCGTCGAGATAGATTTCGCCCTAGGTCGACTGCGCACATGTACGCTCCAGTCAGATTCGCATCGGTTGAACCCCAGCGATTGGTACTTCGTGTTGAACTCGAGATACCAAGTCCTGCCCGCCTGCTTTAATCCGTACAGCCCTTTCTTCAACCTCCAATAGCCTCCTCCGAGTACGGTAGGCTTCCGTAGATAGATCTCCTCCGTCAGAGGCCCATTCAGAAAGGCAGTTTTGATGTCGATGTGACGGAGTTCCAGATCTTGGGCAGCAGCGATCGCCAATACCACGCGGATAGAGTCCCACCGGGCGACCGGCGCGAACGTATGATTGAAATCTTGTCCGGGAATCTGGGTAAACCCTCGAGCGACGAACCTCGCTTTGAATCTCGATATTTGACCGTCCTCGTTCCGTTTCACGTGGAGTACCCACTTGGCGTCGATAGCCTTGCGGCTGGGAGGTAACTGGTCGATCTCCTCGTATACGCCCTTGGCATGAAGCGCTTCGAGTTCTTCGTGCATTGCTGCTTTCCAGTGCTGCCAGTACTCTGACTTCTGTGCCTCCGTGATCGACTTGGGATCGGTGGCGGTGTCGTCATCGATAGGGAATAGAGCGTTGATTTGTACCGCGAGTGAATCTTCGTCGATTACTTCTATCTCGATTTCCTGCTCGTCGAACAGTCCGGCGATGGCCTGTCTCCCCCCCTCGACGGAATGTTCGACGTGATTTCCTTGAGCGCGACTAGCGCGAGCACGGCTCGTTGGACGTCGTATGCGCGGGGGAAGAGACTGGGGGGGATCGGGATCAAGTAGATCGGTACTGAAAAACAAAAACAAACATAAGTTCCAGGTACAGTCTCGCACCGCGAGATACATTACGCACGAAGTTACGGGTACGGGTACATGAGCAACGCGCTCGGTTACAGGCAAAGGAGGTACGGTCTCCAGTGCATCGGGTACGGGTACGGGTACAGACGACGGAGGTACAGTCTCCGACGCCACAGGTGGTACAGTACGTTGAGCTGGATCAACGAATCTCTTCTCCAGATCACTGAAGACGTCATCCCAGAGCGGGGAAGAGCCAACGGGATTGGGTGAGGGGAAAACGACAGGCTCGAGGAAAGTGACGTCACGACGCGCGCGGACAGTGCGAGATTCAGGGAACCAGATAAGGTAGCCCTTGGCATCAGTGGCGTATCCGACGAATATTCCCTGTTCGCCTCGTGCGGTGATCTTGTTAAGACTGTCGGCGTTGGTCTTGCGTGAGACTACACGCGTGCCAAAGATCCTGAGATGTGAGAGATCCGGTGGCTTCTTCCACCAGAGGTGAAAAGGAGTTGTGTCGGGAGGGAGAGCAGCGGTGGGTAGGCGATTGAGAATATGAGTGGCGGCCTGGGCCGCGAGTGGCCAGAAGAAGTCCGCCAGATTGGCGTCGATGAGCATTGCACGCGCCATGCTGCAGATTAAGGCGTGTGAACGTTCGGCGACTCCATTTTGGGGCGAGGCGTCAGGAATAATCTTCTCCAGAGTGATTCCCTCGGTGTCGCAGTAGCGTTGAAATTGGCCCTTGATGAGTTCCTGGCGTTGTCGAGACGGATCACGGCGATCTTGCGACCGGTGTAGCGTTCGACAGCAGTCCGGTAAATGATGAACTCGGTGAGGGCGTCAGACTTATTCTTCAGAAAGCGCGTGCTGCGCCAGCGAGAGCAGTCATCGACAATGGACATGAAATAGCGGAAGCCACCATAGCCAATGGGCAGAGGGCCACATATGTCTAGGTGGACACGGAATAGAAGTTCTTCGGCGCGCGTAACCGAAGTTTTGGGAAACGGAAACCGTTTGATGTTCGCGCGGGCACACACCTCGCAGGGGTGGTGGTCGGCGTCCTCCGGGTCCGTGTAGATGCCGGAGATAGCGCGCTCAAGCCCTTTTACGCCTCTGTGACCCACTAGGCGGTGTAAAAACCCCGCGTGACCTTACGGCGGGATTCAGAGCGACGGGCGCCTGCCCTGAAGACAGCAGGTTTGACGCTCATTTTGGAGAGGCGTGAAGCCAGGGATGGGGGTGAGATTCGATTGCGCAGATCGCGAGAGACTGGGACGGCATCAAACATGAAAAGGTTGTTGGCCTGGAGGCGGCCAACCATGATCTCGGTACCTCTGTGGGAGAGAACCATTGTCCCATTGGCTGAGCGGGACTCCATGCCGCGGCGCTCGAGACAACCCTGAGAGACAAGGTTCAGGCGAGCCGAAGGGACGTGCAAGACGTCAGACAGCTTGACCCAGGAAGTTCTCCCGTTGCAATCGGCACGGAGATGTACATCGCCAACACCGACGGCGTCAATGGAGAGGGAAGATCCGAAACCCTTGACGGTGAGGGGTTTGATGGTGCGATAGTTATCGAAGTGCTCGCGCGCGAAGAAAATGTGCCTATTCGCGCCAGAGTCGTGGTAGACCTGGGTCGAGCACGTGGACGAGGATTGCAAGGCCATGGTGTGGCATGTGAGGTTGTTCACCGGGTCGTTGATGATCGAGTTGAACGCGTAGTAAGCGTCATCCTGCGCCAGAGTCTCGGTAGCCTCAGCAGGGGAATCAGCGGTGGAGATCTCAGGCACGGCGTCAACCTCGGTGACATTGGCACGATGCTGGACAGGGCGGTTCTGGACGGGGTTAGACTTGGGCGCGGCCGAGCGTTGATTAGGTGGCAGATGAATATCGCGGCGCCAAGTCCACCAGTCGGGGTACTGGCCACACCTGCCCCCACCGTATGCAAAGCACTCTTCGATGGTATGTCCCTTTCGTTTCGCACAGTTGTTGTTAGCACACCACTTATCGAGACGCTTGGGGTCGGCGTTGTTGAGATTGACAACGGGCGCACCCCGTTTACGCATCGCCTCGAGGCTGTGGATCTGTGGGAAGATCTCGGGGTCATCACGGCGGTGGCTCCAGTCCTCAGCCTTGATGCGCTGAATGACTTCTGATGATCGCATGGGCTTCTCAGCTTGACGACGTGTGGTCATCTCGTTATTCAAGATCGTGTTGAAAGCACGCCACTCGTCGTTGGTGGGCAGTAGGTTCGCGATGGTGCGTGCGAACTCTTCGTCGGTCATACGATCAGGGGCCGAGCGAACGAGGAAGTAGTACATGTTGCGGACGTTGTCGAGCCATTTCTGAACGTCGAGATCGGCGGTGCAGACGTAGGCCAGAATCTTCTGATGCAACGTAGCCGCTTGCGTCTCATTCGCTGGTGCAAATTCTTCACGCAGGGCGATCCAGATCTCCTTAGCGGTGGTGCAAAGGGAGATGGCCGGTGCACGATGAGCGGGGATAGCCTCCTTCAGCAACGTGCGGGCTGATAGATCTCCGATACGCCACGGTAAAGCCTTCTTGACAGCCTCCTCGTACTCCTTCTCATTCCCCAGCATCCTAGCCTTGACCCTAGCCTCGACAGTGGTAGCTAGCAAAGCATCGTACTCGTAGGTCTTGACTAGCTTGGGGATAGTGGGGGCGACGGAGTCGGGACCCTCGATGTACTTCCACAGGCTCAGCTGTTCCAGGCGGTCTTTAGCGCAAGACGCCCAGTAATGATAGTTGTTGTCGTTGCCACGATCTTCGATCTTCATCAGACGTGCCTTGCGGGCGTCGTGCTCGGAGGAAGTGGTGTCAGACATGCTGAATGATAGTGGTTGATGAGGGTGGAGATTGCGGGGAGATTGGGTGTTCTCGAAGGCTGATAGCGATAGCGGCTGACTGTGGGGACTTCTGGACCGTAACCGTTAGAACAGAGGGCTCATAACCTGTCACAACAGGTAGGCGTCTGGCACAGAGTAGGACGAGTTAAGATTTACAGTAAAACATACAAAACGTCGTGTACACATACCTGGCACAGAGTAGGACGAGTTAGAGTCCCTCTGTGCCAGTCAGAAGCCTTTTCTACAAGAAATTTTCGTTCGATCATAGTCCGTGCGCATCAGCGCCTTCTGCCCTAAATAGGGAACCCCGACTCTTGCCTTATCCGGCAATGGACGCCGGGACACATCACAACAATCTCCGTGCTGCGAGAAAAGTGTTTGATGTATTTGATAACATGATAGAATGAGGGGAAATGGATATCTTTGAGGTTGATCTCACTCTGAAGGAATGAGCTCGGTACGACTATAAATGGCGGTATACCCCAGTGGGGCGTGTCGAGCTTCGCAGGGTTAAAGCCTTCTGGGACGGAGCCTTCAATGAAGAGCATTCGGAACTTGTCTTGGATGGCGGGAATGTAGAGAAGATGGAGAAAAGATGTTTGTCTCTCAGACTCGGAGTCTTGGGGAGCATATTTGCCGCTGTATTTCTGAATGACTCCTATGTATCTGATAAGCGAGTGCACCGGTGTAAGTTTCGGACACCCTCCAACGGAATATCGTCTGAATATCTCCGCGTCCTCGTAAGACCCGATCCACAGAGCCTCACCAGAGAACATATGCTCCCGACACTTGTTGGCCCAGAACAGGCAGACGAGTGAGAAGTGTTTGAGATCGACCAAAATATCATTTGGGCTTGGTTCTCCTCGATTCCGTTTGAGATAAATTCTGCCTCTATGCTGACGCATCAAAGCACAATCGACGTTAACATAGAATAGGATGTTATCGAAGAGCTCGGGTGGAATGCGGGCAGCGAGCAATCTCACTGCCTACAGATGCAAGCAATAATCTTCATTAGAACGGACGATAAGTGCTGCTTGACTGTGTACTCACCTCGCTTTCTGTCGCCTCAGATTCCACAACATTCCAACTCGAATATGAGCCAGTACGAGGACGCTTCCTTGTGTGTGATAGAGACATTGGCTGAGAATCTGGTAGAGACATGGTCGGGGGAGGGAGGCCTGCGAGACAAAGTTGCAGATGGATGAAAGGGGAGAGAGCAAGAGACACGCCACAACTTGAAACATCTATACACTCCTGGTATATGTATTTCAACGCTCCGTTATGAGCGTGGACAAAGAAAGACTTCCACAAGGACGCACAGAGTCGAAGAAGCATGATATTAGCACGTTTGTCCAGGCACTGGTAGGCGTGTGGTCCTCGTTGTTGAGGCTATACTACAATGTCAATCGTACCCTTCGCATGCGACGCATGGTCGAAGCATTTTCACCCACCAATAAAGCCAGAGGTTCTCGACCTTATGGAGCTGGTCTACTCATTATACTTACACCTTGTAAAAAGACGCAATGCTTGAAGACGTGGATGTCCTCTGTGGGTGAGCCCTCGAAGATCATCGCGTCGATCACCATCTGGAAGGGCATATCAAAGCATGTCGTGGGGAATGCTGGCATATTAAGGGTGTGCGTAGCTGTATAGCCTGCGCGTCCCTGTGGCAATGCCACTTTGGCCACCTCCTTCCAACCTTCGATTCTCGCTCACAGCCGCAAACACCTACGCTGCGCCATATCGAGCTTTGGTATTCCTTCTCATGGACTCCCACCGAAGAAACCTGTATCGTCTGAGTACACTGGATGGAGTGAGAAGCGTCTTTGACTGTCCAAGTCACCTTGATTTCCATCTGGAAGTGCCTATCAAAGCGTGTCAGATAGCACTCGTACTCGGGTCTATCAAGTCAATGCCTCGTACCGCTTTAGTAACTGCATGCAGTATGCGCCACTACCATATGGAAATCAGCAGACAAGACACCTTGGACCCCAATGCTATGCACGGGCACCGTGGGTTGCGCGTTTCACTTAGGCGTATATATGACTCTTCCTGTCTGAACGGCAAGTGAAATATATACACAAGCCGCACGATTCAAGCGTGCATCGAACAAACAGATAAGCCAGCTTACACATGTCATGGGCTACGTACGCCCAAATCCGTGGATCGTTATCTATTAGGATGTGTCAACTTTTCGGGTGTGCGTTCAACATGGAGGAAATTGGATTCGACGATATGGAGGCGACGATAGGGCGGGGCTAGATATGTCCATGGAATGATATGAGCGAGAGAAAGCTGTCAGACACATGTAGACCTCACGGGTAATGGGATATGTACATGCTCGAGATGCTTCGGAGCCGATTCCGGTGGTGTTCGTTCTTTCGTGAGTGGCCTACATGTCTTCTGTTACGTCGGTAAGAGCAGCCGCCTGAATGTTAGCGATCATTGGTACCAGACTATACCAATGCTCACAATCAGGCGGATCAGGTATCTATTCATTCCTCTAGCGTCGTTGGCGTAAGATCAGTCATGCTGAATGGCTAGACTTTGGCGAACGCACCTCTCCAGTGTATCCCTACTCGTCTCGAGGCCGGCTTCCCATCCCTCAACACCACCTTCACCTTTACTGAGTCCGTCATCCACCGCCATTTTATGGACGCGTTACCCTAACAAACGTGCTTTCCGCGCACTCATACCAACCAATGGCCGGGATGAACGATCGGGAAGGACGTGGTAGAGGCGACGCAGAGGAGGCTCCGAGAGTCGAAAACAGCAACGATACGAGTGTTTGCTCAGGGGGCATACAGCTTCTAGGATGTTAAGAAGAGGGTAGCGGCAGACTGGCGTGTTGAGAGCTGCAAATACTGCCTACGTCCATTGGCGTCTGTTGAATCAGGACCTGTGAAGTAAGATTCGACGAATGAACGAATGGCGTACCGCGAAGCACCCAGAGAATCCTATCCCTTGAGGTACCTGACACATAGTATGTATGCTATCCCAGCACACGGATCGCTTCCACGTCCAACAGGATCCAGTCCTCCCTGTGCAATGTTCCAGCAGATCTGCACAGCTGGCGGGCAAAATCCGTTATCTTCTGCTTGCTTTGTCGTCGGTTATTGGCTCGCGTAAATCTGGGTTTCTTGGTGTTAATGATCATTTTTATGCCCTGGATATCGAGTGCTGTAAAGTATCGGTTTGAATTGAGAGAGTGCGCGATTCGACAAGGGCAGCAGATGGAGGTGAGTGTAGAGACGATAAAACATAAGCGCTTCATCAGTAAGCATCTGGCTTACTTATGATAACAGTTGTTTGTTACATGTGTTCAGACTCCGCTATGCAGGCGCCTGTAAATTGCTTACTCGTTTGGATGTGACTTACTAATGTAACGCTTCGCTCTCAACGACCACCACCATCGTCAAATATCTTGCAACTAGATTCCCTTCAAGATCCAGTGGCCACATACGCTCTCCACTTTGAAGATCTGGCCGCACGCGCTTGAGAGAGGACCAACAAGACACTCTTGCTGACTTCTTGTCGTCCTTCCTGATCGTTCCTGTCGACGATCGTCGATGTGGACGGTGAGGAGGGATGGAAAGAAGGCTCAACTGAGATGCTACGATAGGCGGATGAAGGTTGATTCGAAGCTAGGATAACGAGGTCGTCTGATGATAGGACGTTACGTATGTGAGCGGACGTCGGGCAAGTTGCGAAGGGTGCGTGGGTCGTTTTTTCTGTCTGCGAGCAAATGACTCACCATGGTTCTCGTAGCTCGTACGGCTCCTCCTGGATTAAACGGAATTGGATCCTGAACCCCGAACAGCTGGTATCCGCGCAAGGCACCCTTGAAGAACCGTTTAGGGGAGATGATTCGAACCATGTTCGCAGTCCTCGTTTTGATTGTCGACGTAATCGATTCCAGTCCGCCGACAACTCATCCGCGAGTCTCCTGCTGGCCCGGATACTGGTTCTGTTTCTAGTGGAGTATACGGTCATTGGTGTCAGCAGGTTGGGCTATGAGGAAAACTAGGGTGGACAAGGCAGCTGAGCACGACGAATATTTCAAAGGTACGTCGCGGTTGTTCTACTCAACGCAGTCACTCACGTTCGGTGTGTTTCGTAGTGTCAGTGACTACGGACGACCTTAGGATTGTCATCGATCCAGCCAGCCCATCCCTCCTGTCCGCATGCGCCTCTACTTCTCCAGGTCTCAATTGTCTGCAAGATGATATTGAGCACGTGTACAGACTTCCTTAAACACAAATCAAAGCGTTTTTATCGATTACTCGATGGCTTCGATGCTACCGGCGCCTGTACAATTGCCTTATGAGGCAATCAGAACACTACTACGCCCAGGTTAGTGTTGTCGGACTCTCCTGCATCCCGCCCTGTATTGACTCCTCTTTCTCCATAGGCTAATATTTGACACGTATCTGACAAGACACACGACGCCTTCGCACATGGGTTATGCAATTCGCAACATCCTCGTCCATCGTACTCAAGTTGCGCTGTGCTACACGCTTTCCCAGCTCTTTCAGCCTTGTTGCTGCCGACGCCCACCGACCACCGATCGTTTCTTGATCGCCTCTCGATTGCGAGACTTACGCCCTCACTGACATCCACTGTCATCTATGATCCATCGTTGTTGCGTTAATCGGTCGAAGTTGAAACCGCTAACGTCTGACCTCTCCTGTTCCTGAAACTCTCATTCAGCCTACCGTCGACACAAAGAGCTTGTGCTGATGACTAGGAATGCGCTTGGCGTACAGGATCTCGGCCGTAGTATGTGTGTACTCCAAGGATGCTTCTCCATATCATTAAAATGACTCAGCTACGCAGCCATCAAGCTCGCGAAGTCCAATCTCGCGGAGTGTACCACGGCATCTCGTAGTAACAGAACTGTATAGTTATTTACGGACCGATGCGGGACAACTGGGATTAGAGAGACGAAGTGCTGCCAAGACAACGGCACGTTGCGCGCTGTCGTTCATTAGAAGAGTATCAGGTGGTACGTGTACGATGACTAATCCTGTCCTTCCCCCTCGCATTTGCCATTCTGTTCACCGTAGATCAGGGGTACCAGGGCTTGGAATGAACACGTAATAGGCCGGAGAGAGTTGTGGAACTTGAAACTGACGACGAAATCGAAATTCGCAGTGCATTCGTACACGCAACGTGCGGGTTGGCTGTGTGCTATCATCTATAGGGCTATATTGGTGATATCATGGGTTTGGTTCACCGTGCATTGATTCGCAACACCGAGTCGTTTGTTTGTTCTGTGACGCACGACTATATGGAAGTGATATCCTCGACCCTCGAGTAGCGTTCACCAGAACTGGATGTTGCCTCCTCGAGCGCGACATCCTCCTGTGATAACTAATGCGCAGCTTCCGCACCCATCTATAGCAGGCCTCTGAGGCGTTGAACTTGAGTACATGGGTGGTATAATCACAATATAATACGTTCAGCGAGGATAGAATGAGATGGTCATATGAGAGTCGAAACGAGTGATGTACGGAGAACGATTATAAACATTTCAGCGTACGCATCTGGCTTCACCAAGCTACCCTCTGCGGCAACGTCGACGATGCATTGGACATGCGAGTGGTGACTTGTGTGGTGCTGCTGGTACCCTCATAACTCGACAGCAGCGGTGATGGTGATATCAGGGATTGAGCTGCAAATCTGAAAGTTGGGCCAGAGTGCGCATAACGACGAGTGGGCGGGCTGGGTGCAAAGATGTACTATTGTGTGGATGAGACGTGACCATAAGATACGACCGCATACATCGAGTGAATGCACCCACTCATCGTCTCTTCTTCAGCTCCCGTTGAAGGATCTCTGAGCTCTTTACTATCCCGGCCATCCAGCCTGGTCGGTCCGCCAAAACACATCCTTCAGGTCGTCGATGCCAGAGAGCGAAGTCAGCACGAGATTTGGAACGATACCAAAGGTTACGCACCGCTAGGCTCTAGTGTGACCAGATCCACGCCGATTGCTCTACGCTCCTGCGGTTCCTCATATGCAAGAACGAGATTGATCGCTCCAGGTGCAGGGCTGAGCAAATGGGCAAACGATTGGATGGAGTCTTGCAGACGGTCGAAGGAGTCGAACAGCAGAACAAGGGCTCGGATGGTGGGGTGGGTCCTCAGGGAATTGACCAGAGCATCGAAGTTGGCGGGAAGCTTTCCATTGATGCTCCGGTCACTCGAAATGTATGCGTGTATACCCACCACACTCAGGGCGGAGACCGACCGGTCCGTGGATAGTGCTTCTTCAAATATAAAATAAAAGGGGTTCATGCGCATGGTTGTCACTTGCTCTGAGATGTTGAATCCTGCAAGAGCGCTCGACGTCAATATGGGAAGCGAATAGCGTCACTGTTTGTGATGCTCACCGATTGACACGGAGGGACCTTTCTCGTGGCCCCGCAACAACGTCATGAACTTGATCATCCACACGCGTTCCTCGTCGCTGAGTCGGTGCAGTGGGCAATTCGGATTCAACATCAGAGCCGTTAAAGCGAGGTGGACAGAGTCGGTGCAGACTCCCTCGGCCTCGATCCTCAGAGAGCGTGGTCTGCGTTGACAGACGATCGTGCCGGAGGCATGTGGAAGTAAAGGTGATGTCTGCCCATCCCATGTTATATCCGTAAATGCCATGTATTCGGCGCACACAAAGTGCTTGATGTATTTGGCAACATGAACAAATGAAGGCAGATGGACATGATCAATGATAATGTTTGTCTTCAAGAATGTGTTGGGAGTAAGTATAGATGGTGGTACGCCCCAGTGGGGTGTGTCGAGCTTCGCAGGGTTAAAGCCTTCTGGGACAGGGCCTTGAATGTAGATCCGCCTGAGCTTGTCTCTGATGACGGGGATATATAGAAAGTGTAGAAACGAGCTTCCACTCCTATAAAGCTGGTCAACATGTATGTAACTGATGAGCCTGTGCACAGGCATAAGCCTCGGACACCCTCCAACGACATATCGTCGGAATATCTCCGCGTCCTCGTAAGAATTGATCACCAGAGTTCGTTCTGAGAACATATGCTCTCGACATCTGTTGGCCCAGAAGAGGCAGACGAGCGAGCATTGTTTGAGGTCCGTCAAGACGTCCTCTGGGCTTGGTTCTCCTCGATTCCGAGTAAGATAATTGCCATCGTCCCCGTTATACTCTTCACGTTGTGAGACACGATCTACGTTGACGAAGAATAGTATATCGTCGAAGAGCTCGGGAGGAATGCGGGCAGCGAGCAATCTCACTGCCTACATGTTCCAGCAATGACCCTCGTCAGTAATAACAGCACATACTGCTACTTTGCGTACTCACCTCGCTTTCCGTCGCCTCAGATTCCACAACATTCCAACTCGAATATGAGCCAGTACGAGGACGCTTTCTCGTGTGTGATAGAGACATTGGCTGAGAATCTGGTAGAGACATGGTCGGGGGAGGGGGGCCTGCGAGACAAAGTTGCAGATGGATGAGAGGGGAGAGAGCAAGAGACACGCCACGAACATCGACGTACCCGTCGTATATGTATTCCAATGCTCCGCTATGAGCGTGGACAAAGGAATACTTCCACGAGGACACACAGCATCGAGGCTGGCACGTTTCGCCAGGCAGGCATGCAGTTCTGCCGGGAGAGGCTATGCAATGTCAGTTGTGCCTTGCGCATCGTCAAAGTGTTCCATTCACCATCAAAGTCAAGGCTCCTGAGCATCTAAACACACTCACTGCTTGCTATACACCGTATTCCCGCCCACCTAAATGTAGACGATTACCGAAGACGTGCATGTCATCTGTAAGTGAGCCGCCATAGACGGGCGTCGGAGCTTATTGCTTGTATTTCCATCTGGAAGTGCACATCAAAATATGTCAGATAGCTGTTGTACTTGGGGGCTCTGAAATGAATACAACGTACCTCCACTGAATGGAGGCATATAGAAGTCAGAAGGCTGAGAAACCTCGCGCAGTCGTGTACTGCAACGCACTGCTTTGACTCGTGCTTACTACCAGACACGACTCTTGCACATATATGCTCATCTAGGGCTCGCAAACCGTCAGATGAGTTCGAATTCCGTAAAGCGAATACGTGGGTACGCAAAAGAGACGTTCGGGTGATCGCGCATTTCTCCAGAGCGCCTCATAAGGGGTTTGCGGATCTGTGAGGCGTTGTACCGTTCAAGTCTTGTCATGGGTTAACGGTTCTCCGTATGCGAACTCAGGAAGGGAACGATCGCGATAGCAACGAATGAGCAGCGATGCGGGCTTGGTTTCCACGACATATGTGGAATGTGGTCGCGCGGTGTGGTAGCAAAGGACCGTGTGCCTACCTAGGGCTCTAGATCTGATCCGTGACGAAAATCTATTCTCACGCATGACTAATTTTGCTGTCTAGTAGTGACTATGGTCACACTAAACTGTAGCAAACATAATTCACTGCCACATAGTGCTCGATTAGTCAATGTAAAGGGACGATGGACGTTAGTGAACGCACCTTTCGTCTTAGACAACATCTCGAGCCTGAAGCGAAGGTCATGAGCACACCATCTCCTGCCAACAGCTTCCAACAAGCGAGTAGGTCATTCAGAGGTATCATGTTCTAAAGCGGCCTGGCTCAATACACATCCTTTCCGAGCACTCACGCCGACCTAAGGTTGGGATGAATGATCGGAAAGGACGCGAAGACGCGACGCAGAGAGACGTTTCGAAGGTGAATCGATGCAACGTCGTCGGTTGCTGCTGCCAATAATCACTGCGTACACGGCGTTAGGAATGTTGTAGCAGATGGATGGCGATTCAGGAGGTGCACAGGCAAATATTGCCCACGTTCTCTGATGTCTGATGAAGTCAGAACATATGAAATAAGATCCAACCAATGAACGATTAGCATACCGTAGAAAACATAGTTCGATGTACCATCTTCTGAAGCACCTGTGCATGCCACCCAGTCCACGCTCTACCTCCTCGCAGCAGGAATCAGTTCCCCGTCGTTGGATGTCCCAGCAGATCTTCATGGCTTGCGGGCAAATTCCGTTAGCCTCTGTTCGCCAACTCGGAAATTATTGACATGCGTAAATCTCGGTCTCTCAGTACGAGTGATCATGTGTACGGCCTGGATATTGAGCAGGAAACGACTTTGACTTGGAAGAGTGATCGATCGAGATGGAAGTGAATGTGAAGGGGTTAAAGAAGTAAGCGCCTCGTAAGTAAGGGGCGATAAGATTATTTTGTTACATTGTTTGAACTCCGCAATACAAGCACCAATGAACTGCTTACTTGTCTGTTAACGCATCACTCTCAACGACCAGAATCCTCTGCAACTAGATTCACCGTCTTCAAGCAACAGTCCATCTCTACTTTGAAGATCAGGCCGCACACGCTTCTACAGAGGACCAACAAGCCACGCCCGCTGACATCTTGTCGTCCTTCCTGATCATTCCTGTCGACGATCGTCGACGTGGACGATGAGGAGGGATGGAATGAAGTTTGGCTGAGATGTCACGATAGGCGGATGAAGGTTGATTCGAGGCTAGGATGACGAGGTCGTCTGATGATAGGACGTTACGTATGTGAGCGTACCTCGGGCAAGCTGCGAAGGGTGCGTGGGTCGTTTTTTCTGTGTCTGCGAACGATTGACTCAGGCTGTGGTTCTCGTAGTTTGCCACAAGTGTACTATAACATTCTCTTTGGGGCCCCACAACACCGACCTTGGCCCTTGGTTGGCAGGCAGAGATCACCTTGAGGAGATTGGGCCACACCTTTCGTTGGCTCGACGTCGTCAATGATTATCGTCTTTCCGGGCTTTATTGGTCGGAGGCGCCATGGAAAGCTGCCGCTGAGGGATAGTTCGATGCTAATAGAGGTGGTTATTATGGTCCTAGGATTGGAAATGGATCGGGTCGGGAGAGCTATGAGGGTGGTAAAAGCATCTGAATACGAGGAATATGTAGGAGGTACGTCTGTCCTCCTTCAAGACAGGCCCCAATCGCACTCGGTGGATTTCGTAGCGATGATGGGCTACCTCTATCCTACAATCGATCCAGCCCTACCGACTGGAATCCTTTCGCTCTTGCCGTCCTGGCTACGCTCCCATCACCACTGCGCCTTGGACCTCTCGTATTCCCCACAAGATAGCCTCTCCCCATCGTACTGCCCCTCTCTCCCTACATCTTTGCGTCCTAATCTACTCGTCCTCTCATATTTTCTGTCCATCGGCTCCTTGACCCATCGCATCCACGAGGCTCTCACCTACAAAATCCTTGTGACTTACAACACGGACGTGCTCTCCCGTTCTACTCAACTGCCGACATGTCACGTATACCCTGAGTACATCCAGTCTCTCGGTTCCTGATGCGGCCATACAAGGCACTTTCTCTGTCATTGTGATCGCCCACCGATCGCTCACCGATCACCCCTCGATCACGCCACCTGCGCACCCACGCACCCACGCACCGACGGACCCCCAACTCCCTCCAAGATCCATCGGAAAGCGCTACGTGCATTCTGCCTCAAGTCTGGCAACATTAGACGTTTCCTCTGATATTCCACGTTTACACAGCCTACTCTAGGTGACTCTATGCTGATCGCATGGCTGGGAGCGCTCTCGAAGTTTGGGAGGTGAGGCTTATAATTCATGAGCATCCATGCTGACCGAGAACGTTTACCCCACTGGCAGCACTCGACCTTCACTCGCCAACCTCGCAATGGTCAGCGATCAAGCCGCCGTTCAGCTGCAGGGATTAGTGGAGTAGCTCGTGGTGCCGGCCACATATCGCATTGCACGGTTGCATCTAGATGAGTAGGGCACGGCCATCACTGGGGTGGCAATACACGGTGCGTCGTTTTTTCCATAACCTCTCGTCCATTAATCGCCGCCATGGAACATCGACATTGATGCAGGAACCCTTCACGGCCCTCCGAGTCGACGTTGTCGTAGGCTTGAAAAGAGTGAATAAGGTCTAGCCTAGTAATGGTACAGTCAGTACGTATATCGGTGGTACGACTCACCACTACGACCGTTCGCCCTCTGCCAGTGAAGAATCTAGATATGTAGGTCGATAGCGAAACGAACACGCGAAGGCTGTCAGAGGTGTTCTAGCGCTGTAGATCTGTCTATCGAAGCGTGGATATGCCCCAACACGTCTCGTGCAAGGTCCGAAAATAGCTGCGTGATACCTGCTTCATACGAGCATGTAGATCTTCCTACCCATCACCACATCACCCACTACAGAAGCCTCGAGACCTGGCATTGCCACGATTCACGTGGCCACGATCTCGGTCCATAATTGCGCAGTGTAGTAGCCGCAAGCATGCTACAAGCCTAGTCATTTGCTGGTCAATTAAAAAGTAAAAAAATTCCAGGTGCGGCTACATTACGCGTCGATGGCAGAGGGTGGAGCGAAGAAGCAAGCGTGCATACAATTCAAGATAATTATAATCGTATAGTTCAACGAGTACATGATATATGTTATCCAACTGTTAAGTATGCGATGATCATCGATATCTTGTGCGAAGTTGGAGGGTGCAGTCCATATGAAAAAGCGCGAGATATAGTATTGATCTTGTCACGTCAAGTTCGTGATGGCAGCGAGAATATAGCGATTTCGAAAAATAGCACGCATCTGCTACGGGACAATCGACAATACATATATACCTGGCCAGGGCCACGGCCAGGCCCGTGGCTGACTAGGAGACGGAGACTCTTATTATGTTCTGTGTGTTGGTTACCGTGACCGTCGTATGAGAGACGGTTGAGATGCCCATACAGGGTGTCATTGTACGCTCCCTCGAGGTTTCTTCTCGAGCACCCATTGAAGTATGTGCAAGCTCTTCGGGTGGTCCTCGTAGTGCGGATATCCAGTGGACTGCGGTAGGTCTGTCCAGATACGACCTGACAAACTGAAATCAGTATTGCAAGCGTAGGAGCGATGCATCAGGCGACGCACCGTTAGGCTCCAGCGTGACTGGATCTACACCCACTGCTTTACGCTCTTCCTCCTTCTCGTACGCGAGTACAAGATCGATAGTTTCGCTTGCGAGGGTAAACACTTCATTGAAAGGTTTCAAGAACTTTTGCAGGTGGTCCAAGGAGTCAAACAGCAGGACAAGGGCGTGGATGCTGGGGCTGGTCCTGGCGTGATTGACCAGAGCATCGAAGTCGGCGAGAAGTGTGGTGTACTTATGGATGTATGCGCACATGCCGACCACGCTCAGGGCGGAGGCCGACCGGTTCGTGAGTAGGGCTCCCTCGAATACAAAATAGAATGAGTTCAGGTGCACGGTTGTCGCTTGCTCCGGGACGTCGAATCCTGAGAGAGCGCTCGACGTCAGTACGCTCGATGGGAAGCGAATAGCGTCACTGATTGCAATGCTCACCGATGTACACGTCAGGATCTTTCTTGTCGCCCCACAGCAGCGTCATGGATTTGATCATCCACACACGTTCCTCGTCGCTGAGTCGGTGCAACGGGCAATTTGGGTTCAGCATCAAGGCTGTCAAAGCGAGGTGAACAGAGTTGGTGCAGGCTCCATACGTCCGAATCATCTGAGAGCGCGGTCTGCGTTTACAGGTGATTCTATTGGAGGCTTGTGGCAATGAGTACGTAGGAGTCTGGCCATCCCATGTTATCCTGAGGAACACGATAAAGGTGGCGCAAGAAAAGTGTTTGATGTACTTAGCAACGTGGCAGAATGAAGGAAGATGGACATTTTCGATTCTAATTTGGTTTTGTAGGAATGAGCTCGGTGCAACGATATGTGGCGGTATGCCCCAGTGGGGTGTGTCGAGCTTCGCAGGGTTAAAGCCTTCTGGGACGGGGCCATTAATGGAGAGCCTATCGAACTTGTCTTGGATAGCGGGAAGATAGAGAAGATGAAGAAAAGAAGTTTGTCTCTCGGAGTCTTGCGGGGCCAATATTCCGCTGTAGTTCTGAGTGATATTTACGTGTCTAATGAGCTGGTGCACCGGTGTAAGTTTCGGGCACCCTCCAACGACGTATCGTCTAAATATCTCCGCGTCCTGGTAAGAATTGATCCCCAGAGTCGCACCAGAGAACATATACCGCCGACACCTGTTGGCCCAGAAGAGACAGACGAGTGAGCATCGTTTGAGGTCGGGCAGGATGTCCCTCGGGCTTGGTTCTCCTCCATTACGTTTGAGATCTTCGCCTTCCAACCATTCAAGTTCACGTTGTGAGATACGATCTACGTTGACGTAGAATAGTATGTCGTCGAAGAGCTCCTGGGGAATGCGAGCGGCGAGCAGTCTCACTGCCTACGGATATGAGCAATAATCTCCATTAGTGAGAACAGCATACTCTGCATTATTCCGTACTTACCTCGCTTTCCGTCGCTTCCTCCGCCTCTTCCACTAATTCTGAAGACGAATACGAGAGTGGTTCATTCCGTTGTGGAGATACTTGGGCCATTGCTGGTTCGGGCTAGTTATGCCAACAATGAGCCTTTATCAGTATGTACGTCCTATGCCACTAGACTGCGCTCACCTGGCTGTCCGTCACCTCAGGCACACCATCTCCCAAGTCGGAACAGGAGGAATGCAACGCTTCATTGATCTGAAATACATCTTCATGCTGTACAGGCGCCTGCTGGGCACGTCGGCGACGGCGGCGGCGAGAGAGAAGAGAGGGTAAATTGAGAAAGGACAGCATGAGTGAGGGTGAGGAAGGAGCACAATAGGTGCTGCGAGGATCGATGAATCCATTGTGTATATATACATACGCCTCGTTGACCCGTTATGAACGTGGACAAGGAACTGCTTACACGAGGACGTTCGGAAGTTGAGAAGCTTCGATACTGGAACGTCGGCAGGCCATGCCTTCCTCGTTCCTGTAAATAGATAGTGTCGGCCGCTTCCTGCAATTTGTCGATTTATGTCTTCCTCGCCCAACCAACCATCTTGACCACATCAAGACCGTCTCATTCTCGCCAACAGTCCATGCGCTTCTGTTCTAAGGATTTAAACGTGATATTAGGACCGATTCATGTACGGGCGTCCTGCTGCATAGCCAGTATTTCCATCTGGAAGTGCCTATCAAAAGCGTGTCAGATAGCTCTCGTACTCGATGGCCTCAGATGAATTGTACGTACCGCATTCCTGAGCTCACTGACCGCAGACTGTATTACATCCAGGATTCGGTAGTCAGCAGGCCAACTTGCCAGGCGTAGCTGTGTAGTACATGGACATCATGATCCCGCACACGCTGTAGTCGCGCGTATGCCTACTGAGAAGCTGTCAGTTACGGTTTTACTGCGCGACGGAAATGAAAACGAAATAAGAGATGGAACGGGCTCACCGTGTGAATCAGCAGATAATATGTGCCCCATCGGATGGCATGAATAGCGACTGTTGTGGAGAAGAAAGGAAAGTTTACGCTACCAGACGAATGCAGGCAGCGAACACCATTGGATGAATCCCTCTCTTGGCTCTGCGAGCTTCTGATCACAGGTAGCGTATCTTTTGTCAGCTCTTTGACCGGATTCAAGTGTATAGTATACCTATCTGGACGGGATTCTGATGTGAGCCTTAGCAAGCACGCGCGATATGCCAGTCCACGTACCTGAACATCGAGGCTATGAGACATCGTTAAAACAGATCGCAAAGAGTGTCGTTTAGAGTATTGTGAGAATCAGTACTAGCATCAGTCGAAACGACATGAACGTCAAAACAGGATATGAGGTGCGGGTGCTCTACAGGAATCAAGAGATTTGGATTAGCTGTCGTTCGAGTGATAGTCGTACGTTTTCAATATAAGTATCGATATTACAGCTCAAGTACAAGTCTATCAAGATTCGTATGGAACCCCGAATGCTTAACTCTCTGTAGAAAAGCCAACATCAGTCATCGTAGACGGCCATAGGATCACCATAAACATACCTATCCCCTGGGTTCTGTCCGCATCCTGGTATCTTGACGTGAACATGGAATACCCGGGCTGTGTGATTTATGCCTATCGGGAGTCGAACATCGAAGAACGTCCTTTCTGAACGCTCATACCGACCAAAGGTTGGGATGAACGAACGGAAAGGGCGATTCACAGCGGGAAGTGGTACGATTGAGGTCCAGTCGCATTGAATAGGTCGCAGAGATGATCGCGGATAGTCGGTAATGGTAGGGAATATGGTATACTGCGCGGTAAAAGTCGTGTTGAGAGGGGCAACATGAGTACTTGAGGCGGACGACTTGAGCACGTTGTAAGTAAGCCACACTTCGCGAGGCATATAAGAAGTATACGCACCTTGGTATTCCGGACCATAAGTCTCCGTACAACACCCCTCCATCCCTGATCCCAGTCATAACCTCCATCAGTTCGCTATGTTTCTTACCGCAAGAAGGCCTTCGCCTTCGTGCCTTGATACTTATCCTCACAACATCGTACAGAAAGGACCATCTCGACGTCCAAAAAGGTTATACATGTCAATGCTCACAAAGAGAGCAGTCTTGATAGAGTAATGATTGCATGAGGAGAGAGTTGAGAGAGAGGCCAGAACGAGAGGAAGGAAGAGCCGTAAGAGCCGTAGGCGTCAGTAGCAGCGATAAGACCGGTACTTACCTTGGTAATATTGGTTTCAGACTCCGCAAGTCGAGCGCCAGTGCATTATTTACTCGCTCGTCCTTATCGCTCCATGCCACTACTTCCGCAACGACCACCAACGAAACCCTCTCACTCACACATGACATTTCTCAGGCACTCATACAGCCTCTGTTTACCACGATTCGGTCGCGCGCGTGCTCTTGGCAGCGAACAACAATACAGGCCTGCTAGCTTCTTTCGATCGCTCCTGATCGTTTTCGTCGACGAGAGCCGGCGTGGGCGATGAGGAGAGGTGGAAGGATCACTCGACGTAGGGTGGGCATGTTTCCGTAATGTTGGAAAAAGGTGCGTGGTTGCATTTCCTTTACAAGCAAGCCTCTCACTGTCCTCGTAGCTCGCAAGGATAGGGCACGTCAGCTTCTGGATTGCGCATCATCGAACGTTTGGAACCCCGGTACGCCGGTACACGCGCAAGATATCAAACCTTCAAGCTTCTAGAGCGATTTGGGGAGATTATTCGGGCTGTTCGCCTCGTTTGGATTGGCGACATGATCGACTCCTGCCAGTCGACAGCTCGTACGTGAGTGTCCTCATGGAGAAGCTGATTGCGAGGAACTGAAGCATCACTGCGTAACCAGTGTCATATTTTCGAAGGAAAAATGCGAGCAACATCGAAAAATATGCCAGAAAAATTACTTAATTTGTAGTTACCTTTTCCGGAGTAAAAAGTCAAACTAAAGGTAGATACAAATGTCGGAATTCAATACAGTTTGAGAAAGATGTTGGAAAAAATCGAGGAAAAACAGCACATCTTTCCGTGTGAAAAGCCGCTGAAAATGTAATCATTTATTCAGTAGCTTTTCTCACATCTTTCCTCTGGAAAGATGACACTGGTTACGCAGTGCATGTTTCTGGCGGAGTAGAGCGTGGTTGGATCTGTAAGGTTGTCAGAGAGATGAGGATGGTGAACGCAGCTTACCGCGGAGGATTTGTCAGAGGTACGTTCGTCCTCTAAATGCAGGCGCTCACATTCGGTGGTTTTCGCAGTGTCAGTGACTATGGACGACCTCAGGATTGTCATCGATCCAGCCAGCCCATCCCCCCTCTCGCCGACATTGCACCTTGAACCTCGATCCTGATCCTTTCCGCGTTAGCCTCTACTTCTCCACGCTGAACAAGTCTGGAGGATGCTATTATGCACATATACAGACTCCCCTAACACAAATTGAAGTGTTGTGATCGGATTACTCGATGACTTCAAGCACGCTACCACCGGCGCCTGTAGAATTGCCTTATGAGGCAATCAGAACACTACTACGCTGCTCAGGCTCATGTTGTCGGTCTCTCGTATTCCCTACAACATAATCTCTCACTGTCGTATTGCGCCACTCTGCCCTCGTATTTGCATTCCAATTCCTTCGTTCGCTCACTGGCATATCGCCTGTACATCGGCTCGTCGACTCATCACGCCCGCGAAGGTCTCGCCTTGTCACTTGAGTCTTGTAGTGCACGAAGTCGACATGCCCGTCCATTGTGCTCAACGTTTTGACGTTTTGCGTGCGCCGTCAGTACACTCGGTTCCTCGGTCTCTTATTCGGCTGCCCTGGCCTCTTCGCTTCTGTCACCGCGATCATCCACCGATCACTCACCGATCACCCTTCGATCTCACCTCGTACGCACCTCGGAACACCTACACCCATACAAGATCTATCGGGAAGCTCGTGGCCAAGTCCAGCGATACCCGATTTTCCCCTTGATATACCACGATACCAATACCGCTGATTTTATGCTGGTTGCCGAGGAGCTTCGAGTCACTAAGGCACGCACCATGGTGGTATGTTCGTTTCTGATTCAAGACCATCTTTGCTGACGGAGATGGTTCAGCCTTGCAGTTAATACCTTCACTGATATCGACTCTCAAGCCTTCAGCTGCAGAGAATTCCGCGGTAGCTCGTGGTGCCGGTCACATATCGCATTGCACGGGTGTATCTAGACGAGTAGGGCAAGGCCATCACTGGGGTGGTAATATATGGTGCGTCGAGCTTCGTAAGCTCTAGTTCGTATACCCATCGCAGCCGCCATATAACGTCAAAATTGATGCAAGATCCCTACACGGGTCTCAGAACGACGGCGTCGTGGGCTGGCAAAGAGTAAACGAGGTCTAATTCCGGCACTCATACAGCACAGTACGTATATCGGTCGTACGACTCGTCATTACAACTGTTCGCCCTCTGACAGACCTTGAGATGAAGGTCGATGGCGAAACGAACACGCAGACGTTGCCAGAGTGCCGTAGTGTTGGAGATATGTCTCGAATGGATATGCCCTGACATAACTCGTGCGAGGTTCGAAAATAGGTGTGTGACTCGCTTCATACGAGCATGCAGACCTTCCTGACCATCCGCACATCACACAGTACAGGAGCCTCGAAACTTGGCGTTGCCACGCTTCACGCGGCCACGGTCTCGGTTTACAATTTTGCAGTGTAGTAGCCACGAGCATGCTACATGCCTAGTTATTCGTGGGTCGATTGAGAAGTAGGAGAGTCCAAGGCTGTAGACGTTAGGAGGTGTGGGCGTGTGGTTACATCACGCGTTGATGGTAGAAATTACAGCGAAGAGCAAGTGTGCATATAATTGAAGATAAGTGTGTTCGTATAGTCCCGAGTACATGATATACGTTGTCCAGGTGTCTTTGCGATGATCATTGATATGTTGTGCGAAGGAGGAGGGTGCAGTACGTATAAAAAAGCGTGAGATAGAGTACTAGTTGTGTCACTTTCGAGTCGTAATGGCAACAATGATATGGATTTCTAGAATGCAGCGCGCACTGTGGAAGGGAAGCCGATGATGCGTATAGCGACACTAGGCGAGGGCCACTGGCAGGCCAATGATCGAGACGAAGATTCCCGTTATATGCTGTGTGTTGGCCAGCTACTTAGCCGTTGTATGAATGACTCGGACACAAGGCTGAGGATGCACACAAAGGGTGTCAGTGTACGCTCCCTCGAATCTTCTTCTTGAGCTGCGTCTGAAGTATATGCGAGCTCTTCAAGTATTCCTCGAGCAGACCCGTCTTCGGTAAGTCTACCCAGATACGGCCTGCCAAGCTGAAATCAGTACTGCGAAGTAGGGCCGATGCAACAGGCCACACACCGTTAGCCTCCAGTGTGTCTAGATCTACGCCGACTGCTTTACACTCCTCCTCCTCCTTCTCATACGCGAGAACAAGCTCGATTGTTTCAGTTGCCAGAGTAAGCACTTCAACGAACGGTTCCAAGGACTCTCGCAAGCGGTCGAAGGAGTCAAACAATAAGGCAAGGGCGCGGATGATGGGATGGGTCCTGGCGTGATTGACCAGAGCATCCAAGTTGGCGGGAATCGCTCTCAAGTTGAAGTCGTGGATGTATGCGTGGATGCCCACTACGCTCAGGACGGATGCCAACCGGTCCGTAAAGGCGGTCACTTCTTCGAACACAAAATGAAAGGGATGCATGCGCATGGTTGTCGCCTGCTCTGAGATATTGAATCCTGCAAGAGCGACCGACGTCAGTATAGGAAGCGAATAGCGTCATTGCTTGTGATACTCACCGATCCACACGTTGGGCACTTCCTCCTGGCCCCACAGCAGTGTCATGAACCTGATCATCCACACACATTCCTCCTCGCTGACTCGATGCAATGGGCAATTCGGATTCAACATCAGAGCTGTTAAAGCGAGGTGAACAGTGTCGGTGCACACTCCCTCGGCCCGAATCTCCAGAGCGCGTGGTCTGCGTTGACAGACGATCGTACTGGAGGCGTGTGGTAGTATCAGGGGTACTCGGTGCGCATCCCATGTTATCGTATCGAAGATGATATAGGCGGCACACAAAAAGTGTCTGATGTATTTGATAACATGAGAGAAAGAGGGGAAATGGACATATGTGATCTGAATGTTGTTTCGCAGGAATGAGCTTGGTACGACTAAAGATGGTGATATGCCCCAGTGGGGTGTGTCGAGCTTCGCAGGATTAAAGCCGGCTGGTACAGGGCCTTCAATGAAGAGCCGTGAAAACTTGCCTTGTATGGCGGGAAGGTAGAGAAGATGAAGAAATGAGCATTGTCTCTTATAGTGTCGATCAGCCTGTGTCCCCGGGTAGTTATGGTTGACCTGTATGTTTCTGACAAGCTGGTGTACCTGCGTAAGCCTCGGGCATCCTCCAACGACATATCGTCGGAATATCTCAGCATCCTCAAAAGAGTTGATCTCCAGAGTTTTATCCTGGAAGATATGCTCCCGACACCTGTTAGCCCAGAAGCAGCAGACGAGTGAGCACTGTTTGAGGTCAGTCAAGGTATCATTAGGGCTTGGTGTTCCTGATTTGCGTTCCAAATTGTTGAAGGACCTCTGAGAATCACGATCGACGTTGACGTAGAAGAGTATGTTCTCGAAGAGCTCCGGGGGGATGCGGGCAGCGAGCAATCTTCCCGCCTACGAATACAATCAATAAGAAATAATCCCCGTCAGCACGGACAGTGTATGTGAGCACTTTGTGTACTCACCTCGCTTTCCGTCACCACAGGGACAACTTTTTTCGAATGCGAATCCCTCAAATAGTGCCATACAGGTCCATCCAGTGACGGCCAACCTGAATCTTGTGCTATTGACCTCTCGTCCTGATTATACCAGCAATAGATTCAGATCAGCCGTAAAGCCGACGTACACTGATTGACTGAGTACGCACTTCTCTATCAGTCATCGCGCGCGCGACTTCCACTGAGCCTGAAATTGAACCCGACAATGGTTTATTCGGCTGTGATGAGAACCGTACTTTTAGTATAACATGCAAGGAATAAACCCGAATAGGTAGGGGAGTACTCACGTCACGTTTCTCCTCATATATCGCTTCCATCAGGTTTGCGCCCAAGTACAAGAGCGATTTATTCAGTTGTGGTGAGTATGGCTGTGTCGAGTTTTGCACCAGCGTACTTTTGGTCTAACGGAATAAACCCGAATCAGTATAGGTGTATACCGCTCGACTGCGTACTCACATCACGGTTTTCCTCCTCATATATCGCTTCCAATAGGTTTGCGCCCAAGTATAAGAGTGGTTTATTCAGTTGTGGTGAGTCTCGTATCAGTGTCATCCCAGCCTGATTGCGCTGGCAACCTTGCTATCAATCAAGCCGACGTATGACGCTTAAATATGTACTCGCCTCGCGTCCTACCACTCTAGATGTCACTTCCACGGCGAAGTCTGAACACGAGTACAATGGTAGGTTATAGAGCTGCGACCTGTCTTGTATCATCGCTGTGTTGGAGGGTTGGCGACGCCGGCCGAGTAGAGAGTGGGAGTTGAGAAACAGCGACATGAGAGAGGCGAGGCGAGAACACAATGAGTGCGGTTTCCATCGATGGGCTCACCATATATATCCAGGCTCTCCGTTATGCCCGTGGGAGAGGAACCAATTTTACGACGACGTACGGAAACTTGGATGTTGGGACGTACAGCCTTCAAACCCTGGATAAATACAACACCATAAGTCACTGTTAGCAGCTCGTAGAATGAGTACTACGTTACGCAGAGCTAGAGTCCCCCAACCTCTTCCGAGTCCAGAGGATACCTTCCGGCCACGACTCTAACCGCACTATGCTTTACCTGAGGGAACTTTGGGGGCATGCTAGTCGTCTAGGACATAGGGACAAGCGTCAGAGTCAGCTTCATCTTCATTGATATCTGGAAGATTGTGTCACATAGTAGTCATACCCGGGACACTCAATTGAAGTCAGCGTACCGTATTCCTATCTTCACTGATCAAAGGCTGTATCGGTACCACGATATAGAAGTCAGGAGGCCGCACAACTAGCGTATTTGTGCACCGCAATGAGATTACACCGCCTTGGCTGCTTGACACGCTGCGTTCAGTCGAAGCAAACTTGTCAATCATGTCTGTCCTTGAACTTTGTACAAGCTGCACGATGAAGGTGTCTATTAATTGATGAAAACGTGGATACTTACACTGCCAGCCTGCTTCTCACGCATGCGTTTAGCGGTGGTCCTTGGGAAGTTACGAGAGTTGACATCTCCTTCTGAGCATGCGGATACTGCGGGGGAGACTTCGACTCAGCGGTGAATTAATGATTGAAAGGTATGTACAAGGATATGCTTTATTGCACGCTACAAGTTGAACGCGGCGATGCAGAGTGACGCCTATTCGCGAAATCCATCACTAGTCAGACACAACAGAACGGGTCAGCGATAAGTAGATGTCGAATATGTACGACTTATCAGAATTCGAGAGTAACGGGAACTGACAAGGTCGTACTTCATAGACCCTACGCTGGTGGCAGAGCGTGCGTGTCTTAGTTTCACGTCGATACGAGTTGCTGTTGGAACGACGGTGAGCGTACATTGTGAGTATTACGGTCGGTCGAACAAAGGAATAGGTGCATTGATATCAATCGAAACACCCTCGCTGCAAGAAGGTTCAGGTTGGCCAGCGTAGACGGCCAGCCTGAGACTTTCGCCACGAACGCACCTGTAATAGATTTGTTGCCTCAACCCTGCCTATTCCCTCGTAGCTTGACGTGGACACACATTCTACGAGTTGAGCCATCCCATTTGTGGTAAGAGGAGTTGCACATCGACGAACATCCTTTCCGAACGCTCATACCGACCATTGATTGGCATGACAAGTCTTGATGGCTTTAGCGCGTGCGTTCAAACCGGGAGAGATCAAATACGAGGATGAGACGGCGAAGGGTGCTTGATACAATACATCGAGCTCAGTGTGGCGATGGTAGGGCGAGCTGTGTCCATGAGATGAATGAGTAGCCAAAGTACATCTGACAGCGCACTAGACGTGTGAGCGACAGGGAGCTGTCAGATACATGTAGACCTCACGAGTAATGGAAGACATGCATACTACGAGATGCGTTGGAGCTGATTCAGGTGATTCCGTCCTTAGGTGAATGGTCCACTTTTTTGTGTTGCGGCGGTAAGAGTCGATGCTCGGATACCAAAAGTGGCTGGTACCCGGCCATGCCAACACTTACGGTGAGACGCACCAGGTATGTATTCATTCCGCTAGCGTCGTTGGCGTAAGATTAGTTATGATAGATGACTTGATTTGGGCGAACGCACATTTCGCAAGCACCCGACCCATCTCGATACCGGCTTCCCATCTCTCAACGCCACTTCCTCCTCCACTGAATCCGTCGTTCACCGCCGTTTGAGGATCGCTTCGACCTCACGAACGTGCTTTCCGAGCATTCACGCCAACCTAAGGTCGGCATGAACGATCGGGAAGGGCGTGGTAGAGGCGATGCAAAGGGATGCTTCAAGCAGGTATCAATGTAACGATCCAAACGTCCCCCTGCGTAAGTTGCTGTGTCGACAATACTGCGAAGAAGTCCGACCGGACAGCAGCCGAGCCTGCCCAACGGAGTCAGCACCCATAAACGATTCAACGGATAACGCACCACAGAGCACCTAGAAAACGCAATCTCCTAAGATATCTAGGTATGCCATCCCAGCCTGCGGTTTGTATCCTCGTCCAGCACGAATCAGCTCTCGTCGTTCGATGCTCCAGCAGATCTTCATGGCTTGCGGGCAAAGTCCGTTATCTTCTGTTTGCTTCTTCGGTGATCATCTTTTGCGGAAGTATGTGTATCTAAGCATTAGTGAGCATTTTTTTCTCCCAGAATATGAAAGCGGAGAGTGGACTACAGTATCGACCAGAGCGACAGATCGAGGTGAGTGGTTGAAAGACTTGCTGGAGAAGTACGCGCCTTATCAGTGAGAGCGATAAGACTCTGGCTTACCGCCGTAACACCTGATCGTTACTTGGTTTTAAAACCCCGCAGTACAAGCGCTAATGAACTGCTTACTCGTCTGTTAAGTAACGCATCACTCTCAGGACCACCATCGTTGAATCCTGTGCAACTAGACTCACCATCTTCGTGCGACAACCCATCCCCATTTTGGAGATCTGGCAGCACACGCTCTCTCTGAAGGCAGGAGCAAGACACGCCCGCTGACATCTTTCCGTCCGTCCTCATCGTTCCTGTCGACGAACGTCAACGTGGACGATGAGGAGGGATGGGAAGAAGGTTCGACTGAGACGCTACGGTACATGGAAGGCAGCATATCCCAGGCGAGGATGAGAATGGCTCAGATAGTCTTAGGATGGTGCGACGTTATGTGAGCAGGTAGCTACGGAGGTGCGTGGGTCGTTTTTTCTGTGTCTGCGAACGATTGACTCAGGCGGTGGTTCTCGTAGTTTGCAAGTGTACTATACATTCTCTTTGGGGCCCCACAACATCGATCTTGGCCCTTGGTTGGCAGGCAGACATCACCTTAGGAAGATTGAGCCTCACCTTTTGTTGGCTCGACGTCATCGACGACCCACGTCTTTCCGGGCTCTATTGGTCGGAGTCCTCATGGGAAGCTGCCACCGAGGGATAGTTCGATGCTGATAGAGGTGGGTATTGACGGTTATAGGATTGTGAACGTGACGTGTGGAAGAGGAAAGGAGGGTGGTACAAGCAGCTGAGTATGATGACGATGTGAGAGGTGTGTTTGTCCTTCTCCAAATCCAGATTCAATTCATACCTTAGTGGGCCTTGCACCGACGACAGGCCACTTCTATCTTATCATGGACTCAGCCGTGCCTTCTGTCTCTCCCTCTACCTCGTCTACACTGGGCCCAATCTCTCACGTAGGCCCTGTTGGCTACTCCAGACGACAAGTTCACGCCCAAACACTGCTCCTCTCTCTCTTTATGTCCGCGTTCCGTTCTCCTCCCTTACCCGTAGCACCTTACCCTTGACTTGTCAACTGGGAGAACTCACTGAGCTGTCAACTCGGGCACTGTAGTTTGCGGCGCCGTCGTCGATATTTTCGTCCATTCTGCGCAACTTCCAACCTCTCATGCTCCTAAACCCTGGTCTCGACGGTCTCTTACTCGACTGTGCAGGCCTCTTCGCTCCATCGCCGTGATCGCCCACCGATCACCTCTCGATCATCCTCGATCGCGGCATTTGCGCACCCATGCACACTCACCCCCCTCCAAGATCAATCGGGAAACTCTACGGGCCATGTTCCTGGATCTGACTCAAAGTCTTGCAACGCGATGTTCCCTTGGATAGCACGTTCAAATGGCGTACCGGTTTGATGAACGCACGCGGTCCCGCAGTGATGTCGAGTTACGGGCCCGGGGTACGTATCGTGGTATGTACGCTCGTAATTCTTTCAATTATGCTGACAGAGGCAGCCCAGCCAAGTACCTGCCTCCCATCTGTCGATCTCCCACTCGAGCCTTCAGAGAATGCTACGATTGCTCGAGTCTCGTAGTGGCGGCAACATACTGTGTTTTATGGAACGACTCATCACGAATAGAGGAACGGTTCACGAACACAGTGACGCGTGGTGCGTTAGCATTCATAGCTGAAGATCATCATGCACGTTTCTCATTACCGTTGTAGGTTAAGATCGACTCAGGATGTATACATGACCTTCGAGATGACGCGTGCGTGAGTGTGAGATTAGACCATTGACATCGCTACAGTAGGTGAGTTGTCCGTCTTGTCCGTCTCGTTCCCCCTCTCACAGACAGCGATATCTAGGTTGATAGCGAAGGAAACGCTATGTTTTCGTGAGCCATATAGCTATGCTCACCCAACCGTGCAAAAGCCTAGTCACACCCTGCACGAGTTTCTCGGGCTTGTTCAGCGTGGAGAATGTGGGGCTGTCTAACCGACCCTACGCCGACGCTTCATACCTTCTGATGGCACTTGGGACCCGACGTCGACAATTCCAAAATAGTCTTGGACTACGATGGAGATATTCAGCCAAACATGAGGCTGATACTCCGGTACTCGGCGGTTGTTGTGCAGCTATGAGTTGGCGATTTGGAACGAGGGAACATACTTACTCGTTCGGCTGGAGGAGGTTTCATGGGAGGGAAAACGGCGTACAAGAGAGTGTGAATACCATTGCGAAGAGTATGGTCAGATTTTAGATGAGTGTACATATGTCTGCTACCTATGTAGTATTGAAACAATATCGTTTATGATGTCGGAGAGTTCAGTAATGCTACGAAACGGCTTGGGGCGTACTTGGCCTTGCTCGTGTTGCCCTGTAACAATGGTACATAGCGAGTTCAAAATGTAGATACTCAACTGCGAATCAAGTCGGTGTGGCCGCAGTGCGTAACGACTATGATCGGACTATCCGATATGGCTCGATTATCCGAGGCGATGAACGTTGCATGCTGTGTGAGGGGGTGTGTCCGTTCACTGCATGCTTGTTGGAACACCTTGCTGCGATACGGATGTACATGCCTTCAGTGTACACTCACCCATCCCTTCTTATTTAGCCGCCGTTGAAGCATTTGTAAGCTCAAGTATCCGCCCCAATAGTACTCGAACTGTTCATCAGCCCAGATGTCGATACGGCCTGCCAACCTGATATTAGTACTGCGAGAGTGGGAACAATGAAACAGGCGACGCACCGTTAGGCTCCAGCGTAACTGGATCTACCCCCACTGCTCGACGCTCCTCCTCCATCTCGTACGCGAGTACAAGATCGATAGTTTCGCTTGCGAGGGTAAGCACTTCAACGAGAGGGTTCAGTGACTGTTGCAGGAGGTCGAAGGAGTCAAACAGCAAGACAAGGGAGCGGATGGTGGGATGGGTTCTGGCGTGATTGACGAGAGCATCCAAGTTGACAGGAAGGCTATGGATGTATGCGCACATGCCCACCACGCTCAGGGCGGAGGCCGGCCGGTCCACGGAGGCGGGTGCTTCTTCGAATACAAAATGGAAGGGGTCGTCCAGGTCCATGGTTGTCGCTTGCTCCGAGATGTTGAATCCTGCAAGAGCCCTCGACGTCAGCATACGTATTGGAAGCGAATAGCGTCACTGATTGCGATGCTCACCGATGTACACACCAGGATTTGGCTCGTCACTCCACAACAACGTCATGAATTTGATCATCCACACGCGTTCCCGGGCCTCGTCGCCGATTCGGTGCAACGGGCAGTTCGGGTTCATCATCAGAGCTGTCAAGGCGAGATGAACAGAGTCGGTGCAGGCTCCATCCGTCTGAACCTTCAGAGAGTGCGGTCTGCATTGACAGGTGATTGTATTGGACGCATGTGGCAATAAGTGCGTAGGAGTCTGCCCATCCCATGTTATCTTCCCGAACTGGAAATAGGTGGCGCAAGTAAAGTGCCTTATGTACTTTGTGACATGATGGAATGAGGGCAGATGAACATCCTGGAGATAGATCTTAGTATTTTGCAGGAATGAGCTCGGCACAACAATAGTACATGGTGGTATGCCCCAGTGGGGCGTATCGAGCTTCGCAGGGTTAAAGCCGTCTGGGACTGGGCCAGAGATATTTATGTCGTGAAATTTGTCTCGGATGACTTGAAGGTAGAGAAGATAAAGAAAGGATGTCTGCTTCTCTTGTGAAGCCCTCACCGTGAGGCCTAGGTCACTGTAGTTATGAAAGACACTTATGGCTCCGATGAGTTGGTGCACCGGTGTAAGTCTCGGACATCCTCCAACGACGTATCGTCGGAATATCTCGGCATCCTCGTAAGACTGGATCCGCAGACCTCTTTCGGAGAACATATGCTCCCGACACTTGTTGGCCCAGAAGAGACAGACGAGTGAGCACCGTTTGAGGTCTGTCAATATGTCGTGTGGGCTTGTTTCTCCTCGATTCCGTGCAAGATTTCTGCCGATGTTCCGGCGATGATTTTCACGTTGTGAGACACGATCGACGTTCATGTAAAATAATATATTGTCGAAGAGCTCTGGAGGAACGCGAGCAGCGAGGGATCTTACTACCTATAGATGCAAGTAATAAATTCAGCGACGCAGACCCTACTCGGCCGTGTACTTACCTCACTTTCCGTCGCTGTCGACACCACCTCCACCAATTCTAATTTCGCATGCGACAGTCGTTCATCCGTAGGTGTCAGACCTTGCATCAACGGTCTGTTGGCCTGGTCATACAAGTAATCAGCCGTTATCAGTATGTGCGACGATGCCGCTTAAATGTGTACTCACTTGGCTATTCGCTGCCTCAAACGCGACTTCTCCCAAGTCGGAACCCGAGGACGGGGACGGCCCATCGAGCTGCAACGTATTTTGTATCATTGCTGTGTGAGGACGTCAAAGGTAGTGGGGGAATGGAGGGGGTAGACGAGCAAAGAGAGAGGGGATAAGAAAGATGGGACAGCTTCCCGACTATCGATGGTTCATGGTATATACCTTGAGGCTCCCTGATGAACGTGGGAGGGAACCGCGTCCACAAGGACGTACAGAAGCTTCGATACTGAAACGTTCGCAGGCTGTGCCTTCCTCGTTCCTGAGAAGAGATAACATCGCACGCTCCCTGGGAGTCATCGATTTATGTCTCCCTCGCAAGACCAATCCCTTACCACATCAAGACCGTACCGTTCTTGCCAACAGTCCATGCGATTCCGCTCTAAGGATTTAGGAGCGATGTCAGGACGGATTCAGGTACGGGCGTTCTGCACAGCCCGCATTGCTACCTGGAAGAGCTAATTAGTATCAGATATGGGCCAGATATTCATCATACATCGACGTACCGCATCCCCGCGCTCACTGACCGCAGACTGTATTCCATCCAGGATTCGGGAGTCAGCAGGCGCACTCGCCAGGCGTAGCTGTGTAATGCATGAACGTCGTGAGTTCGAGACACGCTCCAGTCGTGCGTATGCCTGCTCAAGAGCTGTCAGATATGGTTTACTGCGCAGTGGAAATGAAAGTAATGAGACCTAGAACGACCTCGTACCTATCCCGCTCATCTCAAGGATCAGCGGCTGGCACATCGTAATCAGCGCATAGACGACTGGCTCATCGAATGGCATGAGTGGCGATTCTCGCATGTTTTTGGGAAGCGGAAAGGAAAGTTAGTATGCTCGTGGATGTCGACGAATGCAGACAATAGATACTCTTGGGTGCAAGTATCCCTTACTGGACTCGGCACACCTTGTTCGGCAGGTAGTAGGTACCATCGGCTCTGCGAGCAGATTCCTGTCAGGACGAAAATTCCGATATGAGCCTTGGCAAGCACGCGCGATACGATAGCCCACGTACCTAACAGTCGAAGTCAATATACATCTTTCAAGCAGATGGCAAACCGTAGAGTGTCGTTTCAGAGTATTGTGAGAATCAGTACTAATATCAGTCGAAACGACGTGAACGTCGAAACAGGATATGAGGTGCACGTGCTCTACAAGATTCAAGAGGTTTGGATTAGCTGTCGTTCGCGGGATAGTCGTACTTTTCAATATAAGTATCGTTATCACAGCTCAAGTACCAGTCTATCAAGATTCGTATGGAACCCCGAATGCTTGACTCTCTGTAGAAAAGCCAACATCAGTCATCGTAGACGGCCACAGGATCACCATAGACATACCTATCCCCTGGGTTCTGTCCGCATCCTGGTATCTTGACGTGAACATGGAATACCCTGGCTGTGTGATTTATGCCTATCGGGAGTCGAACATCGAAGAACGTCCTTTCTGAACGCTCATACCGACCAAAGGTTGGGATGAACGAACGGAAAGGGGCGATCGGTGACAGGCAGGGGCACTGTTGGCGTCCAGGTGCCCGTAATGAGTTGATGAGGCAGCCCTAGATGGTCGGATATGGCAAAAGCGTATGGATTGATGCAGCACCGTGAGGTTCGTGTGGACCAGGCCGGTACGAACAGCGTTGTTGACTGGAAGAAACACCAAAGTGAGCCACTATCTGTGACATAGAAGCAGTACACGCATCTTCGTATTCTGGACCATAAACTTCCGTCCAACGTTCCCCGTTCCAGGATCCCAGCCATGACCATTGTCGTCACTTCGCGATCATGTTTCTTGCTGTAGGACGTCCTTCGCCTTCGTGTCTTGATACTTATCCTCAATTCGCACGGAAAGAGCCGTATTGGCATCCAAGTAACTTCCATGTGTAGAGCTAGCAGTGGACATAGAGAGACAATTGCATGAGGAGAGAGAGGCCAGAACGAGAGGAAGGAAGAGCCGTAAGAGCCATAAGCGTCTCATCAGTAGCAACGATAAGACCGGTACTTACCTTGGTAACGTTGGTTTCAGACTCCGCAGGTCGAGCGCCAGTGGATTATTTACTCGCTCGTCCTTATCGCTCAATGCCACTACTTCCGCAACGACCACCATCGAAACCCTCTCACTCTCGGTCGCTCTATCCATGACATTTCTTAGACACTCACACAGCCTCTGTTTGCCAAGATTCGGTCACGCGCGCGCTCTTGGAGGCGAAGAACAATACAGGCCTGCCAGTTTCTTTCGGTCCTTCCTGATCGTTTCTGTCGACGAGAACCGGCGTGGACGATGAGGAGAGATGAAATGATCACTTTGCAAGGGGTGGGCATGTTTCCGTAATGTTGGAAAAAGGTGCATAGGTTGCGTTTCCTCTACAAGCAAGTCACTCACTGTGGTCCTCGTAGCTCGCAAGGATAGGGCACGTTAGCTCCTGATTTATTGAACGTTTGGACCCCCAGTCAGCCGGCACACATGCAAGGTATCAATCCTTCAAGCTTCAAGAGTCATTTAGGGAGATGATTTGGGCTCTTCGCCTCATTCGGATTGGCGACGTGATCGACTCGTGCCAATCGACAGCTCGTGCGTGAGTGTTCTCATGGAGAGGCTGATCGCGAGGTACTGAAGCCTGGTTCTGGTGGAGTAGACGGCGGTTGGGCTCATAAGGCCAGGTTGTCGGGGAGATGTGGATGGCGAACGCAGCTTAGCACGGAGGATATGACAGAGGTACCGTTGTACGTTCGTTCTATTCAATGCAGGCACTCACGTTCAGTGTGTTTAGTAGTGTCAGTGACTATGGACGACCTCAGGATTTCGATCGAGCCCCCCTCTCGCCATCATTCCACCTTGAACCTCGGTTCTGATCCTGTCCGCGTTAGTCTCTACTTCTCCAGGTCTCAATTGTCTGCAAGATGATATTAGGCACGTATACAGACTTCTCTAGACGCACATCAAAGCTTTGTTGTCGGAGTACTCGATGACTTCAAGCACGCTGCCACCGGCGCCTGCAGAATTGCCTTATGAGGCAATCAGAACACTACTACTCCGCGCAGGCTCGTGTTGTCGATCTCTCGTATTTCCTGCAACATGATCTCTCACTGTCGTACTGCGCCACTCTGCCCTCGTCTGTGCATTCAACCAGATTCAACCCCCTCGTTCACCCATATCGCCTGTCCATCAACTCGTCGACTCGTCGCATCCGCGAAGGTCCTGCCTTGAGCCTCGTAATGTACGAAGTCGACGTGCTCGTCCATTCCGCTCAACGTCTCCCGTTTTGCGTGCGTCGTCAGTACACTCGGTCTCGGGGTCTCATATCCGGGCCTCTTCACTTCTGTCACCGCGATCGTCCAGCGATCACTAGTGTCGATCACCCGTACGATCGCACCTGGTACGCACCCATGAACACCCATACCGATACAAGATCGATCGGGAAGCCCTCTCGTTCCAAGCCTGGATGATATTTCCCCGGATACGCCACGCTCAAACGGCCTACCCTTGGTGACTGCATGCAGGCTTGGAGCTGCACGAGAATACGTATCGTGGTATGTTCGCTTCTAATTCACGAACATCCATGCTGACCGAGATGGTTCAGACTAGCAGTTAACGTTTTAAATTTCACCGATAGCATTGTCAACGCTCAAGCCTGCAGCTGCAGAGAATACTGCGGTAGCTCGTAGTTACGGTGCACGGATGGACCCCTAGTGCGAGTAGGGCAATGCCTTCACCGTCGTTTTTTTTCATAAACTCTCGTGTTTATACTACGGCCGCCGCTATAAAATATTGAAATCGATGCAGGATCACTTCACGGCCCTCCGAGTCGTCGTCGTCGTGGGCTGGAAAGAGTAAGCGAGGGTCAATTGTACAGTCAGTACGTATATAGGTGGTATAACTTGTTCATGCAACTGTTCGCCCTCTGACAGACATTGATATATAGGTCGATGGCGAAACGAACATACAGAGGTTGTCAGAGGTGTTCTAGCGCCGTATATATGTATATTGAGCGTCGATACGCCCCGACATACCTCGTGCAAGTTCTGAGAGATAGCTGTGGAGGACTCGCTTCGTATGAGCATGCAGACCTTCCTGATCATCAGCACGTCACATGCATGCAGCAGAGGCTTGAGTAGTATCATTTGGCGGTACTCAAGACCTCGAGTTTTCACTCTAAGTCCACGATCGCGAAGTGTAGCCGCGGGCATACTGGCCATCCGAAGCTCACTTGAGAGTATGAAGAGGCAGAATCCGAGTCCGCAGACGTTCGAATGCATTACGCATCGATGGCAGAGGTTAGAGTGAAGGATCAAGTGCGCATACAATTGAAGATAAGTATAGTTTTATAGTCGCGAGTACATGGTATATGTTATTTAGTTAGCTATACGATGATTGCCGATATCTTGTGGGATGCTGAAGGATGCAATACATATTAGAAAGCGCGGGACGTGATGGCATTGGCGGCCGCATTGCTTGCTTCATTCGGTGATGATAGCGATGACGGCGACCTCGAGAACGCAGCGCAAAAGTGTGAAAGGACATTCGACAAGGCGTATGGCAGCGGCTTGTTGATAGTGTCAGGCGCTATTACCGATATGCTGTATGTTAGCGACATAACTGTTGCGAGGGACAACACTGAGATGTACACACAGGGTGTCATTGTAACCTCCCTCGGGGTTTCTTCTCGAGCTGCCGCTGAAGTATGTACAGGCTCTTCAAGTGGTGCTCCGGATCGCCGCACGTATCATAAGTCAACACCGGTAGGTCTGTCCAGATGCGACCTGACAAACTGAAATCAGTACTGCAAGCGTAGGAACGATGCAATAGGCGACACACCGTTATGCTCCAGCGTGACTGGATCTACGCCCACCGCTCTGCGCTCCTCCCGCTCCTCATACGCGAGCACGAGCTCAATAGTTTCAGTTGCCAGGGTAAGCACTTCAACGAAAGGTTTCACGGACTCTTGCAGATGGTCGGAGGAGTCAAACAATAAGACAAGGGCGTGGATGGTGGGATGGGTCCTGGCGTGATTGACCAGAGCATCGAAGTTGGTGGGAAGCTTTCTCGAGCCCCAGTCGTTGATGTATGCATGCATGCCCACCACGCTCAGGGCTGAGGCAGACCGGTCCGTGGGGGCTAATGATTGTTCGAATACAAAATGGAATGGGTCCATGCGCATGGTCGTCGCTTGCTCCGAGACGTTGAATCCTACAAGAGCGCTCGACGTCAGTACGCTCGATGGGAAGCGAATAGCGTCACTGATTGCAATGCTCACCCTCACCGATGTACACGTCAGGATCTTTCTTGTCGCCCCACAGCAGCGTCATGGATTTGATCATCCACACACGTTCCTCGTCGCTCAGCCGGTGCAACGGGCAATTCGGGTTCAACATCAGTGCTGTCAATGCGAGGTGGACAGAGTCGGTACAGCCTCCCTTGACATGAATTCCCAGAGAGCGTGGTCTGCGTTGACATAAGATCGTACTGGAGACATGCGGAAGTGCTAGGGCCATCTGCCCGTCCCATGTTATCTTCTCGAACTGTATGAAAGTGGCATGACAAAAGTGTTTGACGTATTTGATAATGTGATAGAATGAGGGAAATTGGACGTCCGCGAGGACGACTCGATTCGGCAAGAATGAGCTCGGTGTGACTATACATGGTGGTATGCTCCAATGGGGTGTATCGAGCTTCGCATGGTTGAAGCCATCTGGAACGGGGCCATTAATGAAGAGCAAACCGAGCTTGTCTTGGATGGCGGGAAGATAGAGAAGATGGAGAAAAGACATTTGTCTCTCGTGAGGCTGAGGGGCCGATTCTCCGCTGTAGTTCTGAGTGACATATATGTCTGTGATGAGCCTGTGCACCGGCGTAAGTCTCGGACACCCTCCAACAATGTATCGTCTGAATATCGCCGCCTCCTCGTAAGACTTGATGAATAGAGCATTATCCGAGAACATATGCTCGCGACACCTGTTGGCCCAGAAGAGGCAGACGAGTGAGCACTGTTTGAGGTCGGTCAGGATATCCTTCGTGCTTGATTGCCCTCGATTCCGTGTGAGACCATTTCCCCCGTTATACTTACGTTGGGAAACACGATCAGCGTTAACGTAGAATAGGATGTTATCGAAGAGCTCCGGGGGGATGCATGCTGCGAGCAACCTCCATGCCTAATCATACAGAGAACAATATTACATTTCAATCCTGAGAATAGATGCTCTATCTCTTGTGCTTACCTTGCCCTCCGTCTGTTCGAATGGTTCCTCAGTGGGCGCGTATGGGTCAATGTCTTTCAATTCGTGTTCCAAATCCGTTGGCGCGTATGAGAAGCACGTCGGCTTGCATTGCAAGCCGGTAATACCATACGTCGGTTCCATCGGCTCGTATACCAAATGCACGGAATCGAAGGCCTCCGTCTGTGCACATACGGAGGCGGTCGACACGTATGGGTCATAGTCGGTGAGATCGCACTCCCGGTTCGTCGTCTCGTATTGCAAATCTGTAAGATCGTATGTCCAGTCGAACGGCTCGTATACCGAATCCACCGAATCGAAAGAGACGTCCATCGTGCGAACGACACCGGTGAATCTTTGTATGCGACGGTCTGGTGGAACGACTGAGAGGTAGAAATGTGTACGCCTAGTGGGGAGGAGAAATAGCAGGGAGGGACGAGAGACGAGGACTGGAGGTGTCACAGATGCCACTAGGATCGTGTTATATGGCCTGTCTGCCATCCCGGCGAGTGAGGACATGACCACGAAGCACGCACCGCTTCCACGAAGTTATGTGGGAACGGAAACTATGAATGTCTCCACGTGTGCGGCACGTGTACTACCTGGTCCTGGAACGAAATAGAGTGAGCCGTTTCTCGAGTACTCTAAACATTCCTATGTACTCACGCGTGGGACCGGGCTGCTTAGACGCAGCATCTAACAATTCAGCCCGTTCTCAGTGAATCCTTCGTCATCTGCAGAGCAGGACGACTCGACAAGGGGAGTGCGGTATAATCGAGACACAGCAATCCAACTACATCTAGCGCCTCCTCGATTTCCATCTGTAAGTGCCTATCAAAATCATGTCAACCAGCTCTCGTACTCGCGACACTCAAATGAAAAGACGTACCGCATTCCCACCACTGCCGCTAGGCGTTAACGTTAGCGAGGCTATGATATGAGGGTCAGGCAGGCCATCCACCTGGCGGAGTCGCGTACCGCAATCGCAATGCGATGCATGAACCTTGTAACTTGAGAACACGCTGCGCGCGTGTATGCATATGCCTGGTCTCGGAATCGCCAATTTGTGTGCACTGCGTGATGAGGGTGGCTATCGATGAGGCTGCGATGCTTCACCGTATCTGCTGAGCTATCGAAGATGATTCTGGTATAGTCCGCGAAAGGCATGATTGGGATATGATACAAGTTGATGGTCCCTCGTATATGTGTTCGTTCGTGGAAGGGTGTGAATCGACGGTTTCGGTGGGGTTACGGGTAAATCTGCTGGATACGATACCACGAGTTTAGTGTGTCGACGCAACTTGAGCGCTTGAGCAGCGACGCAGACATGCGATTGGTGAATGTCGAGGCGTAGTTGGCACTACCGGGCGATCAGTGGGCAAGAGGACACTGTTGGATGTGTTTAACACATACAAGCAATGCTTTCGACTACGCCTCCAAGATACAAGGTCGCCTCCACAGATCCTCGCACCCCGTAGTCGAACGTAACAATCTGCACAAATCATCCATCCAAAACGTCTGCACACCCTACACCTGACCGGGAACCCCTGCAGTCATGCGTAACCTTACACACGTTCTCTCCGAGGACTCACACCGACCAAGCGGTCGGAGTGAACGATCGGAAAGGACGTGATATAGGCTACGCAGAGTGATGCTTTGAGGGAATAGCCTAACGAGGGCTTCGATAACGTTGAACAATGGGAGCGGGTTGCAACTGAGTCGAGTCGCAAATAGTTTCTACGCGTACGTCCACCGATGTCTCATAAGCCAGCAACGGGAAATGAATCGACTCGTAACGCACTACTGAGAAAGCTAGCTCCATAACGCGTCTGAATTCATCCCATACCCTGCTTTCTCATCTACTCGTACATCCCACAGAGGCCATCATCGTGCCTGTTCGAGTCCGACGTGCACTTTCGTAGTGGATCCCGAAAGCTTCCTGACTATCTTCTGCCTGCTCGTTCGGCGTATGCTGTGGAGGTCGAGTTTGATAGCTCAGTATTAATGGTTATATTTACGGCCAGGATGTTGAGTAGAGAAGAAGCGTGAAATGGAAGGAAGAACGTTCGACCAGACGAGAGTCAGTGTAAAAAGTGGATAATAGGTAAGCGCCCGATAAGTAAGGCTCGACAAGAATGATCAGATACGTGCTTAACATGGGAGCGCTCATTTGTTAAACAAGTTCAGACTCCGAAACTTCATGCCCGAGGCTTACTAGTACTTATTACCCATTTTCACCTTCCACCACGACGACCATAAACAATCGACACCTCGCTGCTCCCCTCATCGTCATCCGTATGGACACCCGTCGACGTGGATGACGACGAGGGATACAGTCTCCTGGTGTCTACGATCGAACCACTACGGCTCACGCCAAGGCAAGTAGGAATCTATGATGGGTAGGTGTTTGGGGAAAAAGCATTGTGCGTGTTATATTCCTTTTCTCATGAACACGTACATCGTTGAATGGTCTCCACGATCGTACTTGCATCCAAACACCCCTCCATCGTACTCACTCACGCATGATCATCGAGAGCTGCGCGTGTCACCACCCCTGTGCTTAAGCCGGTTCTTCTCAAAGACCGTGATTCCCGTCCCCCCTTCCCCCATTGGCGCATCATTTGGGCTCAATCGTGTAGCTTGAATGTTATACGCAAGCTGTCAAATTGAACCGAGAAGCTAAGGGAGTGTCAAGTGCCGACGCGGACTTTAATGGAGGCAGACTTGGAGTTGGTGGTATCAATGCTAGATGGAAGGCGTAGGCTAAGGATGTGCTAGTGTAGAGGTCGTGTTATGTTCTCTGAGGTGCGTTTAATCTCTGAGTGCACTGCTGACTGACGAACTCTGACACGAATGAAGTCTCCTCATCTGTTGTAGCAACGTAGAAAGGCCACGCAGCTTCCCATCTCAATACAGTATCCCTGCTGGAAACTCTTCCTCGTCTGTCGGCCCATGAACGACACCTTGGTCATTTGGTTATTTGGTCGCACCAACGCTATTCAACGCCCTGCATGGTCCACTTGATGATGTTCAGGCTTCGATATGCTGAGGGCCGGTCGTACTGAGCATAAGGCGAGGGGTCGGAAGGAATCTGGTAGATGGAATTAGGTGTATGTCAGTGTACCGCGTTTTTTTGCATCGCAGATGGCTTACTCCAATTCTTGTAGCTCGTAATCTACGGAGTAGGACTTAATGGCATCTACTATCACCCTCCATCTACGAAGTTCGGACACGTGTGTTACCTTTCAAGATTTGTTCGACACGAAGATCAATCGTTCCCAATATACTCAAAAATCAGAATTAACTCTTGAGATTCGTCTGCCAGTGGGCACATGGAACAACGAATTGGGAGGAAAAGCCGACTTTAGCGAAGGATTACTATCGACGAGGCATTGATGGGCAAGGCCGTGGCAGCTGTGGACTGACGGGCGAATGTCGACGTAAGCTCATTCTTTCTCTAGATACGTACTACTTACATCTTGTCGATGTCTCAGTCGCGCAAATCTAGTCTTCGCAGTGCGATGTCTCCCTGTCCCTACATTGGACACGATGCGCTTCTCACCTCTTTCTTTCCGGATCATCTCACCATATACACTGGTCCTGACGACTCGTTGATGTGCTTGCCGTCCTCCCCTGTCTCCGTCGTCGGGATTATAGAGCCAAAACTCCCTATAGCGCTTGTAACTCGTCCGAGATACACGAAGCCTTCGCACATGGGAATACTGGTTAACGACACTCCCGTACGTCGCGCTCAGGCTGTGTCACGCATGCTGCGAGCTTTATAGCTCCCTCCCTAGCCTCGTCACTGCTCGCCCACCGATCACCTCCCGATCGCCCCTCCGATCGCGACACTTACGCCCTCGCTCATATCCACTGCCATCCAATGTTCATCTTGATCGAAGCTTGAGGTGTACCTTTCAACGTCTGCCCAAATGACACATTCAGGTTATCGATGCAGAGCGAAGTCAGCACGATATTAAAAACGATACCAAAGGTTACGCACCGCTGGGCTCTAGAGTGACCGGATCTATGCCGACTGCTCTGCGCTCCTTCTCTTCCACATATGCAAGAACAATATCGATTGCTTCAGTTCCAGGGCCGAGCAAGTGGACGAGCGGTTTCATGTACTGTTGCAGACGGGAGAAGGAGTCGAACAGCAGGACAAGGGCGCGGACGGTGGGATGCATATGGGTTCTGGCGCGATTGACCAGAGCATCGAAGTTGGCATCATTATGAAAGCCATTGATGTATGCGTGCACGCCAACCACACTCAGAGCGGAGGCCGACCAGTCCGTGCGTGGAGCTCCCTCGAATACAAAAACGAAGGGGTCCAAATGTATAGCTGTCACTTGCTCCGAGACCTCAAATGCTAATTTCAATGTTAGTATGCTCATTGGAAAACGAATCGCATCAGTGGTTGTGATGCTCATCCCATCCACACATGGTAGGAGTCGCCCCACAGCAACGTCGTGAACCTAATCATCCACTCGCATTCCTCCTCGTTGAGTCGGTACAACGGGCATTTTGGATTCAGCATCAGAGTTGTTAAGACGAGATGGACAGAGTTGGTGCTATTCAAGGCCTCGATCGCCACGCGCATGGAGTGCGGTCTATGATCTTGAGTGAAGGTGCTGCTAGTGCCATCAGGGAAAACCTCTATTCATAATTAGGCCTAAGTTAGGACTTAGTATGGATACTCGTTGTACTACAGACCTAATGGACATAACGCACAGCTAATATCGAACTAACAATGGCTAATGTATAACCGTCCTAATCAGGTCTATTAGTGCAGGTGTTTCATGTGCATAGATTCATAGAATACTTACAAACCGCATTGCTATCGAACTAGTAGTGAACTTCTGTGCTTTTTGACCATACGGTGCGCGTATTATAGAGCGGAAACTTAGAGCGACAGAGTTTAAAAGTCCGAATACGCCTATGATCCAATTCTTAGTCATGGTGCGCTACCGACAGACCTACCGTGACATCAAGCCTGAGGCCTGAGTTACCATGAGTACGCGAATGGATTCAGCCAGCTCACCTGCCTTTTTGAGTATTCCAGCCCTGACCACGTCACGGCGCAATCGCGTAGCGGTGCTTTGCTTTAGTACTTGTATACCAAGTACTCGACATAGTACATCCGCCCTCCTGCTTGTCTTTCTCTAGGAGAGTCCGGTGGCGCGCCTTGAGGACTCGGCGCACACTAGTGACTCGGACGTTTCAAATATCAGCACACGACTTCTACTTCTTGACACTACTCACCCGAGGATCAAAGTCTATCGAGAACAGTCTCAAGTAGGACGGGTGTATAGTACACGTATATTAAAGACTCGAAAACGCAAGCGGTAAGGAGGTTGAGCTGCTTGAGCCCGCGCTCGTGTACGACATGTGACGCTCGCTTTCTGCACAATGCTGACAGTAGCACCTGGTTCGTACAGAGCGTAGATGGCTAACTCATCGTAGTATTCATATCCTAGCTTAAAATAGTATACCATACATATGTCTGTCAGCGAAAGGGTTAACGAAAAACTTCTCGCACTTATCGAGAACGTTGCTACTGGCCCATTCCCGAGGTACCGCGTCTCCAAAACATGGGTACAGGTGAGCACTCCGCCGAATCGACGAGAGCGGGATAACTGTTGCCTTTCGTCCACCATAGGTAAACATACTCCTGGTCAGTTTGTACAGACCATGATTGAGATCGGGTTGCTGGAATGGAGAGAACCATTCTACGTATGCCAGGTATTGTGGCGGGCTTGAAGTTTGAGGGAAGAGTGATGGGACATGTCGTTTGGGCAAGGTAAATATAACTCGTATTTGCCCAATACGATAACCTAGCTCAGATGAGTGTCGTAATTGTATCAAATGAGTGACACTAACGTACCTTGAACACCCAGAGAACCACCAGTTCCCTCGTTGACAAGCGCAGTGTCAAATCGCCCTTCTACTACATGCTTGCGAGAATCAAGACGCGCGGGAGTAGCGTGGATGACGTCGTATTCGTCCGAAGCGTGTCGAAACAAAGGGAAGTCGCTTTCCCAGAACTTGGCCTTGTGGTATACCGAAACCGAGTTGAACTGCAAGGAGAGATTGGCGGAGAGTCGGTTCAGCTGGGCGTGCGATATCCCAGGGTTGTTCGAGCGGACAATGAATTCCGAAAGGCAAAAGGCAAAGTCGACGGCGCCATAGTCCTCGGCAAGACGAGAGAACTTGACAGAGGTCACAGATGGGTGAGCAGTCATCTTGATGTGGCTTGATTGCTGAGAGTAAATAGAATTGATATTAGATAGCGGCGGCCGGCCTTCCAATTGCCATCGAATGAAGTGTGCATGGCGCATGACCTTCTCTTTGCGTTCAAGCCATAAGGTCATCTGGGAGTATTCGTCCTTCTTGTTGGTAGAGTGGTAAGCGTTCTTCGCGAGCTCGATGTGCAGCCGTTCAGTGTACTCTGTATTGAAGTTATCCGTCGTTCCTAGATTCTCGATGAAGCGGCGATAGTGACGGATGAAATGGAGCTTGGGAAAGTGGAAGTGCGAGCGGGCGCCGAGGTCGACAAAGATGCCCTTGTTGTCGTGGAAGTTCCTGAGCGCTGTATCAAGACGATCAAGGGACTCGGTGCTGTGAATGGGATACTGCGCAAGATAGATGAAATCCAGAAGGCCCCGTACAGCACGAAGAATTCGTACAGGTGAGAGGCCATCAGGAAGAGGCAAGTCGATTATGAGACCAAGAACAATACGGCATATGTCGGCGTGCTCTCTTCCTGTCAACCGTGAGAGGTTCGTGATCCCGTTCAGGAAGAGGCGGGTGTTGTGGTTGGGAGGGAGACTTTGGCATCTGGCATCGAGCTCTTCGGGTGAGTACACTTTCTTCAGCCATGACAGCAAATGCTTGACGACCCCTTGATACAGTTGGTGTAAGATATCCGGTGTGATGGCCATAAAGATGTCGCTGTACGGTAAGTCTGCCCAAAATGGCTGGTATACCGGCTTAAGACCGACCAGTTCACAGGCAGCCTTATACTCTCCTAGAGTCATGCTGTCTGCCGCGTCAAGAACCTCCAGGATAGCCTCAAGATCACGTAAGGAGGGCTCCTCGTCCAGATCACCAAGCTCATCGCGTGGCGCCTCGCAAACAGGGCACTCGCCCGTCTTGATACCAGTGACAGTGACATGTTCCTGGTAGTCACCCACGTAGGCCGCGAAGATAGGATGCACACGCCTAGCAGTGCCATCTCCACTAGACATCACCACACCCTCTTTCCCAGCAGTTCGAAGGGGCGCGAGGATATGCTTCATACAAGCGTGGAATAGGTTCAGAAGGGTGCGTCGTCTAGCGGATTTGTTGCTTATGTGGGTTAACTTCGCTGTTGGAAGGTAGCAGAGGAGTACTTGGCCCCGTTGGCCAGGCTTACTACGTATGTCTTTAGGCAGATTCCCGATGGTGATGTACACAGGGTATGCGGTCTTGTTACGGAACAGGGTCACTTGTGTTTTGTCGGAAGATATGATCACGGGCATGATAGTCGCTCCAGGAGTCTTCGCCTCTACCGCTTTCTAGACGTGCGTAATCAATTGACAGTATCAGATTACAACCGTACATTGGCTTACCTGTGTAGCCCACCACCATTTCCCAGTATGCATATCATGGAAAAGTCGGACAGTGCGATCGGAATCCGCATAGTGACGCTCGGGCAAAAACACCAAGTGTGGGACAAACTCAGGGTCGCCGAAGAGAGAACGTAAGCATTCGAGAACGTCGCGGAAGTAAGTCTCTCCTGCTACAGAAATCTCCTCGCGTTTGAACTTGGGTAGTGATGCAGGTAATGAGTCGACGATTTTATTGAGTTCGCGAGAGTTCTTATATGACAGGCCTAATTTCTCTTGCATCTAGTACACGTTCAGCATTGAAGCAGAGATCAAGATGCGAAGGAACCACGTACACCCTCAATACTGAAGAGATCAGATACAGCGGTGGATCCAACTCCTCTCATTTTGGCCCACTCAGCAGTTTCCCAGTCGATCTTGGATGCGAAAGGTGCATATACGTTCGTTGTAGGCCCTGTTCCAAGTTGTGCGTTGTAGCCCTGATAGCCTGCTGACTCGGAACTGGCATGTATAGGTTTACCCGCAGTAGGCGAAGGATACGTCGCAACTTCGATGGGTGACCTCAACGCCGTTTCAAGGCGTTTCCGAGAAGCCTGGGAGCTCCAATCGTTGTTACCGGTGTTCCCTTCAGGTGCGTTGAGTTCAGATCGTGGGATTGTGATCTCTTCCTCGTCCTCCTCAGCCGGTACTCCCTCCTCTTCCTGCCCTAGTTCTGAATTGTCTTCTTCCCTTCCAGCCTGAGCGATATCTGCGGAGTGGTCGCCATCCAAGTTATGTCCCTCTAGCACGTCTCCTTCCTCCAATGCTGCATCCCTCTGTTCTTGATGCTCGTTTGGAACGTACAAGTTCTAGAGTATTTGTGAATGAGTGAGCAAAATACTCTGCCAGTGAAGCTTGGTACGAACATCGACCTCTTGCTCTTCAAGGATTCTGCGACTGAGATCATCTTGCAGAAGGGAGCGACAGGCTTGGTTGTTGCTTTGTGCGCAATGGTTCCTGAATCCAGAAGCAGAAAAATACGAAAAGCAACCGTCACAAAATACCATGGTGTTGCAGCGTGCTGAGGGCTCGAAGATGGATGTTGACAAGTAGAAGTCGGGGGACTAATTGAGGAGTAAGTACTGATTGTAATCGGCTTCACTCCATTACTTATCTTACTTATCTCTCATACAAACAGGTTGATGCGGAATCCGTCACTCCCCGAACCGCGCTCTGTCATCGAACCATCACCAGACCGTGCTACCTCCTCCAGTTACAAAGATTTCCTCCGATTATTCACTCCTATCCTCTACATGCCAAGAACTACTCGCTCAGCTCAGGCAGCCCCCATGGCTGATGGTGAGATTTCATCCCAATCCGAGTCTGACGACGTCGCGCTGGCAGCACAAGGAGATGAGGAAACCTCTGCCATGAGAGCAGCCAAGACAAGGGCCAAGAATCGCAAAAAAGCGGAGCAGGAGCAGCTGAAAGATGCTAAGCAAGTTCTCGGTGTGTTATAGTCTATTTTTACGTATCCTACCCATTTCTAATCGTCGCCAGTAGCTGCACCTCGCTCTGCAAAAGTAAAGGCATTAAAAGATGCTGGTGAGTCGTTATGCACGTATTAGCATGTATAGGTGAAATCATTTGATCTGAAATGTTCGTTAATGAGTCTGGGGGAGCAAGAAGAGCTCCGGAACGGCAGAAGATGACCCAAGGACCCCTCCTGGGAGACATTCTGCTGGCAAGAACCGGAAACGAGCTTTGTCGAATCCCGCAAACACCCAAGTGAAGGAGCCGAAGAAAAAGAAAAGCAAACGTACGCACTTTCACATCTAACTTCTCGCATTTATGATTTACCTCTTCCGGACACCTCATAATGCATAATGGCTGGCGAACAGCCGAAGTTGCACCCAAGACGAAAGGAAAAGGCACAAGCAGTACGCCATCTTGTGTCAAACTTCGATGTTATTCACGGTCTGATTCACACAACGTCTCACAGCGGCAAAACGCCCCATCCTCCCACGGAATACTCTTGACGATGACGACGATGACGAATCCGGGAAAGATCCACGTCATACCCCACTTCCCGATAAAGCTGTCATTGTAACCACTCGCAAGTCCGGAAAGCGCAAGACAGCAGACAGTGAGAACGATAAAGACCTCGTCGAGCATCCGAAGAAGAAGACCATTGTCCCCACAAAGGTTAGCTTGAGCCATGGTACGTTCCTTTCCTTGACGCAGACTTAGTTGTTCACTCGGAAGCTTGCTACACTCCCCGCCACAGCAACTGCTCAAGATGCGGAGTCTGAGGTCGAGGAGTCTGACGGGAGCGGTAGCGAATATGAGAATTCTTCAAGTTCCGAAGACGAGAAGACAACCTCCGACGAGGAAGGGGGTTCGGATGAGGACATCGAAGGCATTCCTATCGAGATGGTACGTATCGTGAGTTTTGCCATAACAGCAGCTCTAACGACTCTGCCTCTTAGGTGACACGAGGAAGTAGTGCTTCTGGATCGCTTCCGCCAGATACTCCCTTCCATACCGATGATGAACAATCAGACCCTGAAGATCAAGAGACCGGTGAGTTCAAGTTAGCAACAAATTCAAACTAGAGGTTCTTGCAGTCTAAACATCAGCTGAGCATAGGCCGTACTACTAAGGCGACTACATCAAGCAACCGCAAGAAAGAAAAAAGCTCGAGAATGAACCTAGAATACGAGGTCTGTACTATCTGTATCCCATTCTGATACTTTGGTTGATGCCGTACGTCAATAGCGCCCTCGCTTTCAGTCGCCCACCATAGGCGAAGATAGTAACGGCCCGAGCGACACTGGTGGTCAAGACGTCGCTGCCGTGGCAGGCTCCGTGGTACATCGACGTAGCAGGCGTGACCCCGCAACACTCCTTAGTTGGGAACAGAAATTCCATGAGAGCACACGCCTCGTCTTCGACAATCGTGCACGGGTCGGGATGAACTCGCAGTCTGTGGTCATGAAATCGTTTCTCACAACTGCCATCAACGAGTTCAAAGCCGACATGGCCTTTTCACGACCTACCGCTAAAGTCGAGGAGAGGTTCTCGCGGCAATTCGAGATGCTTCTACGTTGTGCGAAGATGCTCAAACAGCCCCACATCGCCTCGCGCTTGAAGACAGATGAGGCCTACGTCCGTGATCTGATCGTTGTCGTAAGTTCTTTGCTAAGTATCTTGATGTCATGAACATTGGTCCGGTACTGACACTGTGTTATGCAGCCCGAGCATCGCCTCACCAAGATACGAGGTGATATCAAGAAAGGGATAGTAGCATCAGTCAAGGAACACTATCGACTCAAACCAGGGCCCGACTGCGAGAAACGTGTGAAGGAGCTTAAGAGCGATCTACAGTATATTTATCCCGGTGATGTTATGGTGAGTCCGGTCGATATTGCATTGGATTAGCTAGCCCTGACGTTCTTCGCCGGTAAACCTCATAAAGAAAAACACGCTGAAGTTCAATGAGCCCTTTGACATCCCCATCATTCACTCCGTGCTCGCGACCCACTTTTTCGATGGTCCGAAGTCACTCGCTGCGCGGAACCGAACCTTATTCAAGTCCAGCGACCCGTCGAAGCCGGCTGAGACCGAGATACCAGAGGGTATGCTCATTGTGGTCCTGATCATTGTAAGTCTCGGCTATTACTCTTTGTTATGCACCAAGTAATACTTATTTACAGATCTACCATTGTCTCAACGAGTGGTCAACGGGCTGTCAAGCCCCTGCTGGCGACCTCCAGTTATCCGCTGTCGAGAACGAGTACAAGAAGATCATCGGATTCGTCGCTGAGCTGAAAGACACGCATCTGACTATGTATCATCGAGTAATGCATCAAGTGTTCGTGAAGACGTGGTAAGCTTGCCTCAATGTGCGTGGTATATTACACTTCTCATCGCTTCCTGCTCCTCAGTGCCATCAAAGACGTGGATCTCTCCACTGAGAAGACGCTGCACGCTTCAGCGCTGTCGAAAGTCATCTTCGACCCCTAGTATGATGGAAACAACGCGCAAGCGTGGCTGTTGTATACTACGCATATCAGGTGTGCTCTCTCGCACTTCACTGGGGTGTAATCAGTTCTGACTCCCGCTCTTTCTAGCATGTTCAAAGCGAAGTCCTGACCATTACATTGCCTTCCTAACGTTTTGTAACTTTGTATAACGACTGAGAATGTAGTAATACTGAAGCGTAATATACTCCTAATCCTTGCTTGCCTAATCATGCACACACCTAAGTCAGATAACATGCCTAACTACCTACTTCGGATAATTAGGGTTTAATTCGGTATAATTCGGTATAGACGTTTTCCCTGATCAGTGGAGACATGTGGCACTGAGTGGGGAGTCTGCCCATCCCACGTTATTGCCTCAAATGTTATGGAAGCGGCGCGAGAAAAGTACCTAATGTATTTAGTAACATGATAGAATGAAGGTAAATGGACATCCTTGATTGAGATCTCGCTTCGCATGAATGAGCTGGGTAGAACTACAAATGGTGGTATGCTCCAGTGGGGAGTGTCGAGCTTCGCAGGGTTAAAGCCGTCTGGGGCAGGGCCTTGGATAAAAACAGGGCCGAGCTTGTCTCGAATGACAGGAAGATACAGCAGATGAAGAAAAGAGCGTTGTATCTTGTACTCCGGGGTACCCCATAAGCCCATGTAGTCTTGATGAATCCATATTTTCTTGATGAGCTTGTGCACCGGTACAAGACGCGCACAGCCTCGAATGACATATCTTGTGAAGATCTCGGCGTCTGCGTAGCACAAGAAATACAAGTCTATTCCTGAGAATATGTGCCGTCGACACTTGTTGGCCCAGAAGCGGCAGACTAGAGAGCACTGCTTTAGATCACGCAGGATGTCGTTCTGGCTTGGTTCTCCTCGATTCCGCATGAGGATGCGGGGACCTCCCGTTCTATTTCGTTGCGCAACACGATGAACGTTGACGTAGAATAATATATCATCGAAGAGCTCGGGGGGGACACGGGCAGCGAGAATTCTCACTGCCTGAAATTCAAGTAAAGAAAAGAACTACACATACTGCTCGATTATGCACTCACCTCGCTCTCCGTTGTTTCCAATTCTACTCCCTGCAAGTTTAACTTCGAGAGCGGGAGTGGCACAGCATCCGAGTGTGGCGATTCTTGTATCATTGCTCTCTCAGGCTAATTGTGCCAGCAATTCGCCCTCAATCAATATGTGCTACGTAGGCGCCTTAATTCAAGTTGTGTACTTACCTCACTTTCCGTCGCTACTCCTATTAAGTCGGAATGCGGGAACAGGGAAGGTCCATTGAGTTGAGTTGTAGCTTGAACAGGCGCTGGGTGGAAGTGTCGGCCGTGGCGGCGGGGGAGCAATGGGCGGACGTTGAGGAGGGAAGACATGCAGGAGTGGGAAGAGGGAACACACTGGGCGCCGCGAAGATCGACGAATCCGTGATATATGTATATATGTATGCACCTCATTTCCCCGTCATGACCGTGGAAATGAGACCGCGTTCACAAAAGAAGTACGGAAGCTTCCGCGTCGAAACACATGGGCGAATCGTGGCACCCTCATTTCCTGAGAAGAGATGGTATCGGCCGCTCCTTGCAAGTCACTGGATCCAAATTCAGTGTAGACGGCGCAAGAAAAATGCCTGATGTATTTAGTAACATGATAAAATGAAGGCAGATGTAAATGGCTGATTTAGATCGCAGGAATGAGCTCAGTAAGACTGTAGATGATGAACTGGCCCGTAGCAGAACAGTGACATGCGTCGGCTCGAGAACTGCAAGGATGTTTCGATTATTTCTCTACTCGTGGTACTTAGTGTGTACTTTTCTTGATCACAAGTCGTCTGGAGCCGTCGTGTCAATCATCAACCGTGATCAACGTACCCGTAACAAACTTGGCCACGCCAATCTTACCGATCTACTGGCTCTTGGCATGAACCCATGTCCTGTTTGGTGAGTGGGCCAAAACATCGACGAATGTCCTTTCCGAACACTCGTACCGACCACCGGTTGGGATGAACGATCGGAAAGTGCAATCGACGGCGGAAAGAAGTACGAATGGAGTCCAGGTGCATAGAACATGTTGACGGGACAGCCATAGACAGTCGATGGTGGCAAAGGAGACGGATTATGGTTGGTACTAGTGCGTCGTGTTGAGAGGGGTGAGACGACTTGAAAGGACTACATGTTGTGAGAGAGGTAGGGGGGAAAGATAATGTACCTTGCATTCCCGACGTGGCACTTCTCCGATCCTAACCCGTCTTAGCGCGTAGCCTGTTCCCGCAGTTCACGAAGTGTCTTACAGATGCCAGATTAGAAAGCCGTATGTCTCGTAACAGTGTTGTTATTCGTAGTCCCAAAGCGGGCCATGAAAAAAACGTGGGGGATGTGTGAGTACGGTAGACGGACTTTAGATTGAAGCAAGGTTGAAAGGAAGAGGGAGGATAAGCATTAACGCTCAATCAAAAGGAGACAAGGACTCTTACTTACTTACCGTGAGAACCGTCTTTTGTTACTTCCTCAATAAATGTGAGGCGCGCACGAGATTACCGAGATAGTGGCTCTTGACGACCACTATCCTGGGTACCGACTTTGCTTTTCTTCAGCCTCTGAAGAATTTGAGGAGAGGAGAATTGCAAGGATGATACCAGCACCTGGCCGAACTTGGAAGACATCGTCGACAACAGGCGGCAGCTGCACCCCTCATCGACATCCGTATCGACAATCGTCGGCGTGGGTGGCGGCGAGGGATGCAGTTCTTTGGCTCTCACACAACTGGCTACGGAGAACACAACCAAACGGGGATGTGCATGTACAACCGGGATGGGAAGGACTCGAGCCGCGTGAACGTGCCGGGAGGTGGTTGGGAGATTCTAAGATACGTTTTTCATTCGAGCTGTTGCCCATAAACACCTCGTTGATCACGATCCACGTAGGAGAGCTGTGTACCCTGTGAAATCAACCCTAAGTACTACGGCCCACCCACAACGTCGACCTCCATGTTCGACGTATGCTTTCTATTCTGTTGGCCACGATTGTTCTCTCCAACGGCCGACAAGGAATCTAGGCTTGGTCTGATCGTGTAATTTGAAGGTCTTCATGTCCAAGTCTATGTTGGTCGACTTCCAGAAGCTATGGTATCGAATATCGACGCGAGCGATTCATGGTGGAGTTGGTAATGGTGGATGGGAGCTGAGGTGGACGTGAAGTCGACGTAAGGAGGGATGAAATATGTTGCTCCAGCTGAGGATGTGAGTGCTCACCATAGCTCCTGGTAGCTTGTAACGGTGAGTTATCTACTGTGTCTGTCATCAACCTACTCGACAGGTAGCACGCTGAGACATGCATTTTAGCCCGGATCGAAGATACGTGTGAAGCCCGCCGTCCGTGCTATAGTCATCGCTGTCCCCGTCAGTCTTGTGCCATCGAGTTCCGTCATCTGAAAAGGTGTCGGCCGGCGGTCTCATGAAGAAACCAAGTGGAAGTGGGGATGATTTCAATGGACTGCAACGTCGGTAGGCTCCAGGAAGGAGATGTGGCGAAAGAAGAGGATGGTGCAATCAGTCGAGGATCAAGAATGTGTCTAAGGTACGTTTGACCTTCTCTAAGACATATCTAATGTACATGTTTGGTGGGCTTCCCAGTGCCACTTCCATCCAGTTATGGATTATTGTCTCTACGCCGACTACGCTCCCGTCAACACTGCGCCTTGGACCTCTCGTGTTCACCACAAAATAGTCTCTTTCCATCGCACTGCCCCCATCTCCATTCATGTTCGTCTTCCGTCCTCCTCCCTTACGCACATCGCCCTACCCTTCACTCGTCGACTCGGAGCACTCGCTGAGCTGTCAACTCGGGCAATGTAGTTTGCGGCGCCGACGTTTTCGTCCATTTTGCGCAATTTCCAGCATCTCACTTATACGCTCTTGTATCCTGCTCTCTCGGTCTCTTCTTTGGCTACATGGGCCAGTTCGCGATCACCTCTCGATCACCCCTCGATCACCCTCCCGGTCGCGTCACCTACGCCCTCATGGACCCCTCACACCCCTCCAAGATCAATCGGGAAACTCTTGTCGCCATTCCCGTGCATCTCTCAACTAGAATTCACATGATCCTTGGATGCGGCGCTCAAATGGCGTACCAGTTTGATGACCGCAAGTAGGTACGCATCGTGGTTTGTGCGCTCGTAATTCTTTCAACTATGATGACCGAGACAGCCCAGCCAAGTACCTCTCCCGCCCGTCAATCATCCAATGGACCGTCAATCTTCTCGAGGATGCTGCGGTCGGTCGAGCCACGTAGTACTAGCGGAAACACACTGTGTTACGGGACGATTCAGCACGAGTAGAGGAAGGGGCGACTGATATAGTGACGCACGGTGCGTCGACGTTCATAGCTTACTCAAGACCATCATGCACGTCTCTGATTGCCGTTGTAGGTTAAGATCGACTGAGGATGTATACATGATCTTCTGAGATGACGTGCACGTAGGTGTGAGATTATACCATTGACATCTAGGTGAGTCGTGCGTCTTGTTCGTGCACTTGTTCGCCTTCTGACAGACGGCGATACTTAGATTGATAGCGAAGGAAATAAGATGTGTTCATGAATGCTGTATTATATGCTTATCAAACCATGAATAAGCCTGTACGTGTTTCTCGGACTCGTTCAATAGCTGTCGACCTATCTAACCGTCACTACGTCTCATGCAGAGGCTGTTAGCGTTATACTCTGATAGCGTGTGAGACCTAGTGTTTACAAGAACGTGGTATCGGACTACAGTGTGCATGTGTCTTCACGGGACCACGAGCACGAAACTCGGTTGTCGTGCAGTTATGAATCGAGGGACAGATCGATTTGGAATGAGATAGCGCACGTACTCATTCGGCTAGAGGAAGCTTCGTGGGAGGATAAGGGGCGTACAAGAGAGTGTGAATACCATTGCGAAGAGTATGGTCAGATTTTCGATGAGTGTACATGTGTCTGCTACCTATGTAGTATTGAAACAATATCGTTTATGATGTCGAGGAATGCAGTCATGTTATGAGACAGTACTTGGTCTTGCGTAACAATGGTACATAGCAAGCAAGTTCAAGATCTAAGTACTGAGCCACGAATCGACAGTGTGGCCGTGAAGCGTAGCGACTAGCTGAAGTGACCCGATTAACCGAGGCGATAGACGTTGCATACTATGTGAGGGGTGTGCCAGTGACCGTTTACTCCATGCTTGTTGGGACGCCTTGCTGCGATACGGTTGTGCATGTCGTCAGTGTATACTCGTCCATCTCTTCTTCTTGAGTTGCCGCTGAAGCATTTGCAAGCTCATGTCTGGGGGCCAATAATCCTCAGACTGTTCGTCTGCCCAGGTATGGACACGACCTGTCAGCTTGATATTAGTACTGCAAGCGTAGGAGCGATACAATAGACGACGCACCGTTCTGCTCCAACGTGACCAGATCTACACCCACGGCTTGACACTCCTCCTCCTTCTCGTACGCGAGCACAATCTTGATAGTGTCGGCTGCCAGGGAAAGCACTTCAACGAAAGGTCCCACGGACACTTGTAGGTCGGCGAAGGATTCGAACAGCAGGACAAGGGCTCGGATGGCGGGATGGGTCCTGGCGTGATCAACCAGAGCATTGAAGTTGGCGGGAAGGTCAGAAGAGAACAGGATGTATGCGTGGATGCCCACCACGCTCAGGGCGGAGTCCGGCCGGTCCGTGGCTGGTGCTTCTTCGAATACAAACTGAAAGGGTCTTAGCTGCATGGCTGTCGTCTGCTCCGAGACGTTGAATCCTGCAAGAGCGCTCGACGTCAGTACGCTCGATGGGAAGCGAACAGCGTCACTGATCATTCGATGCTCACCGATATCCACGTAGGTATCTATCTTGTCGCCCCACAGCAGCGTCATAAACTTGATCATCCACACACGTTCCTCCTCGCTGAGTCGGTGCAATGGGCAATTCGGGTTCGCCATGAGAGCCGTCAAAGCGAGGTGGACAGAGTCTGTGCTAGTCTCGTAACCAGCCGTCCGGGCGCTCACTGGGTCTGAGGCGGAAGAACGAGACAAAGAACCCAGACCCTAGCGCCCGAACGTGTTATGTTCTTAAACCTAATCAGGGGAGCATTATTAAAGTGGCTGATGTATCTGATAACGTGATAGAAAGAGGGAAAATGGACATTTCCGATCTCAATGTTGCTTCGCAGGAATGAGCTCGGTACGCCGGTGACAATAGTACATGGTGGTATACCCCAGTGTGGTGTGTCAAGCTTTGCACGGTTAAAGCCGTCTGGGACAGGGCCCTCAATGTAGAGCCGTTTAAGCTTGTCTTGGATTGCTGGAAGATAGAGAAGATGAATAAAAGACCTTCGGCTCTCGTAGTCTTGGTAAACCCGTATTCCACTAATGAGCTGGTGCACTGGTGTAAGCCTCGCACACCCTCGAGCGAAGTATCGCCTGAATGTCTCCGCGTCCTCGTAAGACTGGATCTGCAGCGTTGTTTTCAGGAACATATAGTGCCGACACCTGTTAGCCCAGAAGAGACAGACGAGTGAGCACCGTTTAAGATCGGTTAAAATGTCCTTCGGGCTTGGTTCTCCTCGATTCCGTGTAAGATCTCTGCCAATGCTCCGTAAAATGTTCTCGCGTTGCGAGACGCGATCTACGTTGACATAGAATAATATATCGTCAAAGAGTTCGGGTGGAATGTGAGCAGCGAGCAATCTCACTGCCTACATGTTCCAGCAATGACCCTCGTCAGTAATAACAGCAGATGCTGCTACTTTGCGTACTCACCTCGCTTTCCGTCGCCCCAGATTCCACGCCCTTTGCTTTCCGAGGTAAATATGGGCGAGTACGAGGACGCTTCCTCGTGTGAGATAGAGACATTGACTGAGAATCTGGTAGAGACATGGTCGGGAGAGGGAGGCCTGCGAGACAAAGTTGCAGATGGATGAGAGGGGAGAGAGCAAGAGACACGCCACGAACATCGACGTACCCGTCGTATATGTATTCCAATGCTCCGTTATGAGCGTGAACGAAGGAATACTTCTACAAGGACGCACAGCGTTGAAGAAGCCTGATGCCAGCACAGCTGTCATCCTAGTGATTGAGGCTATACAATGCCAGTCGTGCCTCGCGCATCGTCAAAGTATTCCACTCACCATTAAAGCCAAGGGTCCTAAGCATCTGGACACACTTACTGCATGCTAGACACCATATTCTCGCCCTCATAAACGTAGAGGATTACCGAAGACGTGGATGTCGTCTGTAAGTGAGCCGCCAGAGACGGGTATCGAAGATCATTGCTTGTATTTCCATCTGGAAGTGCACATCAAAATATGTCAGATAGCCGTTGTACTTGGGGGCTCTGAAATGAATACAACGTACCGCTTTACTGAATAGAGGCATAGCAAAGTTAGAAACTGAGATAAAGACCGCAGTCGTGTACTGCCATGCACTTCTTGGACGTCGTAGTTCCGGATACTGTGGGTGCGTGTGCGTACGGCTCTCAAACCGTCAGATGGGCCAGGATGCGCGAAGGAGGTACGTGGCTACGCATAAGAAGCGTTCAGGTAATCGCGCACTTCTCCAGAGCGACTCATAAGGGGCTTACGGATCTGTGAAGCGTTGTACCGTTTAAGTCTTGCCACGGGCTGACGGTTCTCCGTATGCGAACTCTTGAATGGAACGAATGCGACGAATGAGCTTGATATCATCTTATACATACAGTGTGGTGGCGCAGTGTAGTAGCACAAAATTTTATGTCTTCACAAACCCCTGATCGAAGCCTGATCCGTGATTGAACGTTGGATGTGTAAGTTTCTAGGATACGTCGCAAGGATGTATTATCTGGGATGCTTATGTTTGAGGTCGTGATTATCCCCCACATTCAGCAATGGCAAATATGTATTCGCTGCCACACAGTACGCGATTAGGTGGTGTAAAGAGATGGACGTTGGTGAACGCACCTTTTGTCTTAGACAACATCTCGAGCCTGAAGCGACGACCGTTAGCACGGCCGTCTCCTGCCAACAGCTTCCAACAAGCTGTCCAGTCATTCAGAGGCACCATGAAAGCGGCCTGTCTTAATACATGCCCTTTCCGAGCACTCACGCCAACCAAAGGTTGGGATGAATGATCGGGAAGGACCTGGTAGAGGAGACGCAGAGCGATGCTTCGAGAGTGTCCAACGCAATGAATCCAGTGTTTTCATTGCGTACGTTGCTATTTTGACATTATTGGGGAGAGTATAGCAGCCGCGCCTAGACTCACAAATGATGTCTGCGTTCACCGACGTCTTGTGTGTTCAGCACGCGTGAAACGAGACACTTCAATAGATAAAGCACCGCGGACCTGGAGAAGCCTATACAGAGGCACCTGTGTATGCCATCTTATCCCACGGTTTGCTTCCTCGTCCAGTAGGAACCGGTTCTCGTGGTAGATCTTCACAGCTGGCGGGCATAGTCCGTTGTATCCTGTTTGCTGCCTCAGCGATCATTGGCGTACGTAAGTTTGGGTATCTGAGCATTATTGATCACGTTTATGGGCCAGAATATCGAGAAGAGAATTTATTTGAACTCGGAGAGTGGGCGATCGGCCAGAGCAGATGAAGGTCGGTGTAAAGAGTTGATAACAGTTAAGCGCTTCGTTGATAAGCCGCTTAGACAAGATTGGTAAGACCGGTGCTTACCGGGATAATATCCGTTTGTTATTTACTTTCAGACTCCGCAATGCAAGCGTCAGTTGATTGCTTACTAGTTGCTCAACGACCACAACCATCTTCGAATCCCTTGCAGCTAGATTAACCGTCTTCAAGCAACAATCCTCTCTGCTACGATGATCTGACCGCACACGCTTCTACAGAGGAGGGACAAGACACACTTACTGATCATATTCCGTCCTTCCTGATCGCTCCTGTCGACGATCGTCCACGGGTTCGGTGAGGAGGGATGGAACGAAGGTTCGACTGAGACGATACGGTGAACGGAAGGAAGGGGATTCCAGGCTAAGATGCGAAGGGGCCAGATAGGCCTCGCATACGGTGAGCTGGTAGGTGGGAAGTTGCGTTGATCGCGTTTTCTCTGTCTGCGAATAAACGAGTCACATTAGCCCCTGTAGCTTGCAAGCGTATCTTTTTTTTTGGGCTCAAAGACATCGTCCTTGAACGTCTGTCGTCTGCTAGACACCATTCAAGGGGAATCGAGCCGCATTTTTTATTAGCTCGACATCGTCGTCGACCGTCGTCTTTCCGGGCTTTATTGGTCCGAGGTGTCATGGGAAGCCGTCGTTGAAGGAGAGTACGATGCTGATACAGATGGGTATTGACGATGGTAGGATTGGGTATGGTGTCAGGAGAGGAGATGAAGTGGTACAGAGCAGCTGAGTACGAGAAATATGTAGAAGGTACGTTTGTTCTCCTTGAAGACATGTCTCTCGAGCTCTGTGGCTTTCGTAGCGACGGAGGGCTACCTTTACCCTATCATCGACCCAGCCCTTTTGAATGGTATCCTTGCGCTCTCCCTGCCATAGCTACGCTCCCATCAACATATCGTCTTGCACCTCTCGTATTCCCCTCCAAACAGTCTCTCATCATCGTATTATCCGGGATCCCTTTCTCCTTCGTCTATCGCCTCGGTTACCCAAATCATTTGTCGCCGCTCATAGACTCTCACTTTCAAAGCCTTACGATCTACGACGTCGATGTGGTCCTCCGTGGCAATGAAGATGCCGGTCTCTCGGTTCCTCATTCAATTATCTTCGCCTCCAGATCTGTCAACGTGATCGTTCACCGATCACCCTCGATCGCGCCACCTGCGCACCCATACACATCTACACCCAGCCAAGATCCATCGGAAAGCGCTACATGCATTCCGCCTCAAGTCTAGCAATACCGGTCGTTTCCTTCAATATATCACGTTGAAAGTTGACTCTATGCTGGTCGCAGGGTTGGGAGCACTCTCGTGCTTCGGGAGGTGTGGCACGTCCCCTCATAATTCGTGAGCATCCATGCTGACCGAGAAAGTGCAGCCAATCACTCAACGTTCAACCTCCACTCGCCAACCTCAGAACGGTCAGTGATCAAGCGTTCAGCTGCAGGGAATAGTGGAGTAGCTCGTATTGACGGTGCACGGATAGATGTAGCGAAAGTAGGGCAAGGCTGTCACTGTGATGGCAATACACAGTGGGTCGTTTTTTTTTCATAACCTCTCGCCCATATGCTTGTAACCGCCGTCATGTAATATTGGAATCGATGCTGTCCCTACAGGGCTCTCTGAGTCTACGTCGCCGTGAGCTGGGAAGGGTGAACAAGATCTAATCCCAGAAATGGTACAGTGCGTATATCAATCGTTCGACTCGTCACTACAACCATTCGCCCTCTGACAGATCTATATGTACGTTGCTGGCGAAAAAAAAACACGCAGAGGCTGTCATAGGTATGGCAGTGCTGGAGATATGTTTATCGAAACGTGGATATGCCAGCCCGCGCGCAAATTTGTGAGTCGTAACTCGCTTGATATGCGCGTGTAACCCTTTCTGACCATCAGCACATCAAACGCATGCAGCAGAGGCCTGCATAGTATTCTTCGGTGGTACTCGAGATATGCCATTGGTAAGTCTTGTCACGCTGAAGACTCGGTCCAAGACTGCAGTGCGAAGCCACAAGCACAGTACTATAAGCCTAGTTGTCGTGGCCTCGGGCTCACTGGAGAATTGGAGTCTGTAGATGTTCGATTATATTACGCGTCGATGGCAGAGGTTAGAGTGAAGAAATAGCGATTGAAAGTAAGTATATTCGTATGAGCGCGGTATCTGATATGTGTTGTTTAGTCGGCTATGCGATGATTGTTGATATCTTGTGCCAAGTCAGAGGGTGCAGTACAGTACATATGAGAAAGCGTGAGATAGACTCGACGTGTCACGTCAAGTTCGTGATGACAGCGAGAATATAGCCATTTCGAAAGATAGTACTCATCTACTACGGGACAATCGATAATACATATATACTTGGCCACGGCCAGGCTCGATTTGGAGACAGAGACTCCCATTGTTTGCTGTGTATTGGCCACCGTGACCGTCGTATGCAAGCTGGTTGAGATGCACACACAGGGTGTCAGTGTGCACTCCTTCGGATCTTCTTCTTGAGCTGTGAACAAAGTATGTGCAAGCTCTTCAAGTGTCCCTCGTACCGCCCCGACTCCGGTAGGTCTGTCCAGATGAGACCTGATAAACTGAAATTAGTGCTGCAAGCGTGCGAGCGATGTAACAGGCGACGCACCGTTAGGCTCCAGTGTGGCCAGATCTACTCCGACTGATTTACGCTCCTTCTCTTCATACGCGAGCACAAGCTCGATAGTTTCGGTTGCCAGGGAAAGCACTTGAACGAAAGGTTTCACCGACTCTTGCAGGCGGTCGAGGGATTCAAACAGCAGGACAAGAGCGCGGATGGTGGGATAGGTCCTGGCGTGATTGACCAGAGCATCGAAGTTGGCGGGAAGGCCATAGATGCATGCGTGCATGCCCACCACGCTCAGGGCGGAGGCCGACCGGTCCGTTAAGGTGGGTACTTCTTCAAACACAAAATGAAAGGGATACAGGAGCATGGTTGTCGTTTGCTCAGAGACGTCGAATCCTGCCAGAGCGCTCAATGTCAGTACGCTCGATGGGAAGCGAATAGCATCACTGATTGGGATGCTCACCGATGTACACGTCAGCATCTGGCTTGTCGCCCCACAGCAGTGTCATGTACTTGATGATCCACGCACGTTCCTCATCACTGAGCCGGTGCAGCGGGCAGTTCGGGTTCAACATCACAGCTGTCAAAGCGAGGTGAACAGAGTCGGTGCAGCCGCCCCAGGCATCGATAGTCAGAGAGCGTGGTCTACGTTTACAGAAGATCGTACTGGGGGCGTGTGGTAGTGATGGAGCCATCTGTCCATCCCATGTTACTTGCAAAAACTCGATCTCTGTCGCACGAGAAAAGTGTTTGATGTATTTAGCAACGTGACAGAAGGAAGGCAGATGGACATCCTTGAGATGGATCTTAGTATTTTGCAGGAATGAGCTCGGTACGACAATAGTACATGGTGGTATACCCCAGTGTGGTGTGTCGAGCTTCGCAGGGTTAAAGTCCACTCGGACGGGGCCACTAATGTTGAGCCTTTTGAGCTTGTCTTGGATGGCGGGAAGATAAAGAATATCAAGAAATGAGCTTTGTTCGTCGTAGTTTTGAGTAATTTCTATGCGTCTAATGAGCTGGTGCACCGGCGTAAGTCTCGGACACCCTGCCACGATGTATCCTCTGAATATCTTGGCGTCCTCGTAGTTCCTGATCTCCAGAGTTGTTGCTGAGAACATATGCTGCCGACACCTGTTGGCCCAGAAGAGGCAGACAAGTGAGCACTGCTTGAGGTCCGTCAATATATCTTTCGCGCTTGGTTCTCCTCGATTCCGAGTGAGGTCTCTGCCATATTTCCTGAGACCCCCATGCCGTTGTGAGACACGATCTACGTTAACGTAGAAGAGAATGTCGTCAAAGAGCTCCTGGGGAATGCGAGCAGCAAGCAATCTCCATGCCTATTTATATGGAGAACAATAGTTTCAATCCCGCGCATAGATGCTCTATGTGTTGTGCGTACCTTGCCCTCCGTCTGTTCGAATGGTTCCTCAGTGGGCGCATAGGAGTCAAAGTCCTTCCAATCGTGCTCCGAATCCGTTGGCGTATTTGGGAAGCTCGTCGGCTCGCATTGCAAGCCGGTAAGACCATACGTCGGTTCCATCGACTGGTATACCGAATTCACGGAATCGAACGTCTCCGTCTGTGCACATATGGAGGCGGTCGACACGTATGTGTCATAGTCGGTGAGACCGCACTCCCGGTTCGTCGGCTCGCGTTGCAAACCTGTAAGATCGTATGTCCAGTCGAACGGCTCGTACACCGAATCCACCGAATCGAAAGAGACGTCCATCCTGCGAACGATACCGGTGAATCTTTGTATGCGACGGCCTGGTGGATCGACTGGGAGATAGAGACACGTAAGGGGAGAAGGGAAAGAGCAGTGGGCGGAGGTGAAGGGACGAGAAATGAGGGATGAGGGGTGGAGCTGCTGCGGATGCCACCAGGACTGTATTATATGGTATATCTTGTCTCCGACGAGCGAGGGGATGAACGGGGTAAATGCATCGCTTTCACGAGCGAGAGGAAAGCACGAAGCTTCTACACGTGCATCACACGTGCATCGCCTGGCTTTGAGGCGAAACGGAGTGAGCCATTTATCCAGCACTCAAAATGATCCCATGTACTCACGCGTGAATCGGAACTGCTTGGACGCAACATCCAGTACCGTCCTCGTCTCCAATGCAGACCGCAACGACACTCGACGGGGCGCGTGGAGTAGAGTCGAGACGCAACAGCCCAACTACATCCAGCGCCGCTTCGATTGCCATCTGTAAGTGCCTATCAAAAGCATGTCAACTAGCTCTTATAGTCGGGACACGCAAATGAAAAGAACGTACCGCATTCCATCCACTGCCCCTAGGCGTTATCAACACCGTGATATGGAAGTCAGGAGGGCCATCCACCTGGCGGAGTTGCGTACCGCAATCGCAATGTGATGTATGAACCTTGTAACCTGTACGCTGCGCGCGTGTATGTATATGCCTGTTCTGGGAGTCGTCAATTTGTTTGAACTGCGTGATGAGGGTGGCTGTCGATAGGGCTGGTATGTTTCTCTATATCTGCTGAGCGGTTCAGAAAGGGGCTTACCGATTCACAGAGGACGTGATACGAGCTAATGCTTGTGTGTCTCTTACGTGCATTCGACGATTTAAGGAGAGCTACGGGCATATCTGCTTGCATCGGTACCATAGATTTAGCTTGTCGATGCAACCTGAGCAGCGACGCGGACGTAGATTGATACGATTGGTGAGCATCGAGGCGGATCTAATACTGCGAGACGATTAGTGGGCAAAAGGAAACCGTTGTAAATGTTCAACACTCACAAGCGATGCTTTTGACGTACGACTCCAAAATACATAGCCAACCCCAGAGGTCCTCGCACCCCGTGATAGGACGTACAGATACGCGCAGCTCCCTCCATCCAGAACGTCTGCACACCCTACACCTGACCGGGAACCCTTGCAGTTATGCGTAACCTTACGCACGTTCTCTCCGAGCACTCACACCGACAAAACAGTCGGCGTGAACGATCGGAAAGGACGTGATATAGGCAATGCAGAGTGATGCTTCGAAGAATTAACGTATCGAGTGCTTCGCTGGTGTTGGACAATGGGAGAGGGCTGCAACCGAATCGGAAGGTGGTGCCTTACAGCCACCAACGCGTGATGAAGCCGGCAATGGGAAAACGATTCGACGCGTAACGTACCGCACTACTGCTCAGAGATCCCGTTCCCGAACATCCAACCCACAGATTCCATCCTCAAGGCTTCAAAGCTTCATCCTCCAGTGATCACTCTCCGAGTCGTGCCTTTCTGAGTCCGACGTGCAGTGTATTTTCATACCTTGCGGACTACCTTCTGCTTGCTGCTTGCTTGGCAGCACTGCGTAGGTCGATTTGTGTGCCGCAGTGTTAGTGGTCATGTTCGTGGATCTCGGAAATAGAATGAGCGTGGAGTGAACTAGTGAACGGTTGACCGACGAAAGTCGGAATAAAGAGTGGATAACAAATAAGCGCGTGATAAGGCAAGTTAAGCACGATAAGGTGATAAGGTAAAAGCTTAGTGTGGGAGAGTTCGTTTTGTTCTACAAGTTCATACTCCGCAAGTGCAACGCCAGCGGCTTACTTACCCATTTTCGCCTTCCACCACGACGACCACAAACAATCGACATCTTGCTGCTTCCCTCATCGTCATCCGTATCGACCGTCGTCGACAAGGGTGGCGACGAGGAATGCAGTCCTAAGTGCCCACCATCCGCGGAATATCGTGTACGCTCAGGCAAGTGGGAATTGGCGATGGCTGGATCGCGCGGACGAACTGGGAGGTGGTTAGGCAATGGGACTCGGAGGTGCGTTGCTGTCCCGTTTCTCCTGAACACGTCGTTGAGGGATTTCTGTACAGTCATGTCTGCTTCCAAAAGCACCCCTCCCCTGTCTCACACACGCACGATCCTCGAGAGCTGCATGAACCCTTTCTCCCATGCTCGAACTTTCACTTCGTTTTCGGTGGCCACAGTTCAGGCCGCTCCTCTCCGCCATTGGCACAGCTTCCGAGCTCACTCGTGCACGTGCATCCAGAACGCCGAATGCAAGCTATCAACTTTATCCTAGAAGCTGAGAAACTCTGGAATGCCGACGCAGACGTTAATGGAGGCAGTGTTTAGTGGGTTTGGTGTCGGGTGGAGGACGTGATGTTGGCTGCCGGATGGGTAGATGTCGTGCTACCTTGGGCTGAGGTACGTTGCACGTCCATGTGTTTCACGAAGTTACAAACGTGGAGAGGCCGCATAGCTACTTCCTTCTCCGCCTACGGTCTCTAGTTTCATGTTCGAGTACCCTCCCCAGTTCGTCGATTCATCAACGCCATCTCTTGGGCGATCATTTATTCCTGGTCGCATGAACGCTTTGCATACCTTCACGGTCCACTTGATGATCGATATGTTGGAGGCCGGTCGTACTGAGACGACGAGGGGTGGAAAAATGTGCGGTAAATCCACTCGGTTTGTGCCATATATCGTGTTGTTCTTGGATGACTGATAGCTCACTCCCATTCTGCCAATTCGAATGTACGGATCCGACGACCATCGCCCTCCATCCAGGGGTGCCTTCGAAGATCGTCCACAGGTGCTACCCACCAACTCTTGTTCGATACGAGAACCAACGGTCCCCGTCGCTCTCGCAGGCTTCTCTAGCCTAGCGTCATCACCAACTCTTGCCTCTCGGATCCATCTGCAAGTGGACGCATGAAACGAGGACCAACGAGGAAAGCCCACTGTAGCGAAGGTTGCTTAACGAGAAGACATTGGACGAAGTTGTGGTTTCTGTGGAGTGACGGACGGTGAGGTCGTTGCATCTCGAGATACGTACCGACGTCCCATCGCTTCACTAGTAACGTGAAATCAGCCTTAGTGTTACCAATGTTCCCTCTATCTACCCCAATCACGCGGCCTCCCCCTCTTCATGGATCATCTACTCGTACTCCTTGGTGTCGACGGTTCGCCGCTACCTCCCTCAGGCTCTACCTGCGCTGTGCGCGCCTACCCAGTTCTCACTACGACGCTTGTAACTTGCTCAAGATACACGAAGCCGTTGCACATGGGTCTTATGGGCGCCTTCACACATCGTGCTTAAGTCTCGCCGTGCCACGCGTCCCCCAAACTTTCTGGGTCACTTCCTCAGCTCCGTTGCTGCCATCGCCCGCCGATCGTCTCTCGATCACCTCTCGATCGAGACGTGTACATCTACGCCCTCACTCATATCCACTGCCATGCAAGATTTATCGGGAGTACCAACGCTGCCACATTTATCAAAATCCCTCAACGCGCTCGAGCTCTACTGTGAGAAGCTCCAGTATCGACAGTGGCAGCTTGAGGCAACCACGAGGCACGTACTTCAGCTCAGAGTATGTCTTCCATGGGACCGAGATCACTCAGCCACGCACACCTCTCTCGACTCCCCAGGATTGCGGATCATAATCTTGCGGAAGATGTTACAGCATCTCGTAGTGATAGAAATATTGTGCGTCTCATGGATCGACGCACGACAACTGGGATCGAAGAGACGAAGTGGGTCGTCAATGCACTGCGCGTCGTCGTTCGCAAGACGATCAGGTAAGTACCGCCTTACCATCGCTTCCTCCTCGAACTCAGTACCATGATATCGGCCTTAGATCAGGGGACCATGGCGTGCGGAATGAAATGAGCAACGGACCAGAGAGGGTTTAGCTTCAACCTCAGTTTAACGGCGCGAGATCAGCGGCTGGGTTTGTATATTCAAGTTCAATGCGCGGGTAGGTTGCGAGCAGTCGGTAAGGCCGTCGAGACCACCGTTAACCGTAGGTCGTGCCGCAATACATGTCTGCTCTCTGAAGAACGATGCTGCTGAGGCGATATCCTCAAGTAACTTTCACTAAAACCGAGGGGTTCTCGAGTGCGACGTCCGGCTACAATGTACGCAGCTACCAGTGATTACATCATACATATATCATCATCGTGGGCCTATTGGCTGTCAAACATGCGTGGACGTCGACGGTATATAGAATATGCACGTTTAGAATGTGTAGGGGTCGAAAACGAGTGATGTATAGAGAATTGATAACAAATATTTCAGTGTACGTATCTGGGCAAGCTACTCCCTGTCGCAACGGCAGCAATGCCTGGGACATGCGAGTGTTTTGTGGTATTGCTCGTACTACTTATTGTGACTCGGCGGCGGCGGCAATGGCGACTCGGATGGCGAGGCTTGAGATGCACATGTGACAGTGGATAGATAGTAGTGCGCCCAACGATAAGTAGATGGGCTGGGTGCAGGGTCGTATTGTGTGGATGAGATGTGTCCATGAGATACGACCGCATACATTGGGTGGGTGCACCAACTCAACATCTCTTCTTCAGTTCCCGTCGAAGGATTTCGCGGCTTGCACCGCTGTACCTTACAACGTCCGCCCAAATGACACCTTCAGGTTATCGATGCAGAGCGAAGTCAGCACGGGATTGAGAACGACGCCAAAGATCACGCACCACTGGGCTCCAGCGTGACTAGATCTACACCCACCGCTTTACGCTCCTCCTTCTTCTCGTACGCGAGTACAAGCTCGATAGTTTCTGTTGCCAGTGTAAGCACTTCAAGGAAAGGTTTCAGGGACTCTTGCAGGAGGTCGAAGGAGTGTAACAGCAGGACAAGGACGCGGATGGTGGGATGGGTCCTGGCGTGATTGACCAGAGCATCGAAGTTGGCGGGAAGGTCGTCAGAGTCCTCAATGTATGCGTGCATGCCCACCACGCTCAGGGCGGAGTCCGGCCGGTCCGTGGAGGCGGACGCTTCTTCGAATACAAAATGCAAGGGATACAGCTCCATGGTTGTCGCCTGCTCCGAGACGTTGAATTCTGCAAGAGCGCTCGACGTCAGTATGCTCGATGGGAAGCCAATAGCGTCACTGATCATTTGATGCTCACCGATGCGCACGTCAGGATCTAGCTTATTGCCCCACAGCAGCGTCATGGATTTGATCATCCACACACGTTCCTCGTCGCTGAGCCGGTGCAACGGGCAATTCGGGTTCAACATCAGAGCTGTCAAAGCGAGGTCGACAGGGTCGGTGCAGCCTCCCCAGGCATTGATAGTTAGAGAGCGTGGTCTGCGGCAACAGGTGAGTGTACTTGAGGCGTGCGGTAATGATAGGGACATCTGCCTGTTCCATGTTATCTTATAGAACCGTATGGAAGTGGCATGAGAAAAGTGTCCGATATATTTGATAAAGTGATAGCATGAGGGGAAATGGATATTTGTTAGGTCGATCTTACTGTGAAGGAATGAGCTCGGTACGACTATAAATGGCGGTATACCCCAGTGGGGTGTGTCGAGCTTCGCACGGTTGAAGCCTTCTGGGACGGGGCCGCTAATGAAGAGATGTTCAAACTTGTGTTGAATGACGGGAAGACGGAGAAGATGAAGAAAAGAGGTTTGTCTCTCAGAGACTGTGGGAGCCCAGTCGCCGCTGTAGCTCTGAGTGACACGTATGAATTCAATGAGCTGGTGCACCGGTGTAAGTCTCGGGCACCCTCCAATAACATATCGTGTGAATATCTTGGCGTCCTCGTAAGACTTGATCTCCAGAGTTTGTTTTGAGAACATATAACGCCGACACCTGTTGGCCCAGAAGAGGCAGACAAGTGAGCATTGTTTTAGGTCAGTCAAGATGTCCTCTGGGCTTGGTTCTCCTCGTTTCCGTTTGAGATCTTTGCCTTCCCCTCGCAAGCTTCCACGACGTTGTGAGACCCGATCTACATTAACGTAGAATAAGATATTGTCGAAGAGCTCGGGGGGTATGTGTGCAGCAAGCAATCTTCCTGCCTGCGAATACAAGCAATAAGAAATAATCCCCGTCAGCACGGACAGTTTATGCGAGCACTTTGTGTACTCACCTCACTTTCCGTCACCACCGGCACAGGGGCAACTTTTTTCAAGTGACGATCCGAATACCATGTCCGAAACCATTCATCGATCAACCACTGATCTTGCGTTGTTGAACTCTCGACCTAATTAGACCAGCAATAAACCTAGATCAGCAGCAAGTCGACGCCGTACGCTAATTGAGCGAGCACTAACCTCGTTATCCGTGGCTTCGCATACGACTTCTACCAAGTCTGATCTCGTAGACAAAGGCGATCCGTCTGTCTGCGATGAATCCTGTATCATTGCTTTCAAGGAACGTGGAGATAGCGAAGATCCGACTCGGGAAGGCAAGGAATAATGGCGTGGTAGAGGGTAAGAAAGAGCTGCAAGGGCTAACGACTGTCGATGGACCCTCAGTATATATCCCCAGGCTCCGCTATGAACGTGGGAGAGGAAGCGTTTTGACAAGGCCGTACGGAAGCTTCGATGCTGGAACGTCGCCACGTCGTGCCTTCCTCATCTCCTGAGAAGAGATGATATCTGCCGCTCCTCCTTGTCGTGGACTCATTCCTGTTCACTCGCAAGTGCATACTCCTCTACTACACCAACACAGAGGCGTTCTTGCCAACACCATACGCCCTCGTCTCTCAGGACCGATGCGCGACGTTGGAATGTATCCTAATGGGCGTCCTGCTGCACAGCCAGCATTTTCATCTGGAAGTACCTATCAAAATCATGTCAGATAGCTCTCGTGCCCCAGGCCTTTCAAATAAATCGAGCGTACCGTATCTGGGCATCCGCTGACTGTAAGCTGTACCAGTATCACATCTCCGGAGTCAGCAGACCGCCTCGCCAGGCGTAGCTGTGCAGTGCATGGACATCATGCTTCCAGGCATGCTTTAGTCGCGCGTATGCCTACTCAAAGCTGTCAGATATGGTTTGACTGCACGACGGAAATGAAGACTGGAACACCCTCGTACCTATTCAGTTCATCGTAGCCGTTGAGCGATAGTACGCTGTGGGCATTAGATCGATTACTGGTGCACACGTGACGACTCTGTGTAGCCTTCAGGCCCTTCACTGGTTTGGTAAAACAAAAAAAAAGTCTAAGTGAAAACCAGGAACGCGGTTGGATGAATTCGTCATTTCGGTCTGTGCACTTCTGTCAGCAGGTAGTGCCGGAGATTTGAATGTATATCCATCTGGTTGGACGTTCTGATATGAGCTTCGTCAAGAACAAGCAGATAGCAGGCCACGTACTTGTAAGAGGTCGATGATCATAAACTTGATATCGTTCTCAAACGCTTATTCAGACCAGGAGACGGAAAAAAGGTCCGGGACCAAGACACAGGAAACATCGAAGGAGGATGTGAGTATGCGGGGTGGCGATGCTTATACCGTGATGAGCTCGAACGGACCTAGGACCAACCAAGCCCGAATTTATCTTCAGGGTAAAGAGCGGTTGTTCTAGTGGTATGCATGCTGTGTGAGTATCACTTCTAGATCACAAGTGCATCAAGGTTCATTTCGACCACCGAGTGTCCTCCTCCCTGCGACTAAGCTGAGATCAATCGTCACAGCCGGCCAAAGTTTCGTGTAGAACGCACCCGTAATCAGCTATGCCACCTCGATATCGTCCGACTCCACGCGTCCGAACTTGAGTAAATACTCTGATTCTGCCATTAGTATGGTGGCCCACTACATGTGCATGGAGAGAGGATAGAACATCGCCAAACATCCTTTCCGAACGCTCATACCGACCACTGGCTGGGATGAACGATCGGAAAGGGCGATTGCTATTGATGGCAGGAAGGGATACGAACGGAGTCCAATCTCCTGATTGAAATTGATGAGACAGCCCTAGATGGGTGAGCATGGTACAGGTGTGCGAATTGGGCTCGGTACCGCGTCGCTCAAATCGTGTTGAGGGACAGTGGTAATTCAGTGAACGACCTTCAAGAGAATACGTGTGGTGAGCGACACAGCTTGGAGAGACATATAAACGCTTTACGCACCTTGTGGCTCGTCATCACAACTGCCCAGCCAACATCCCTCTACGCAGAATTCCAACCATGGTTCTTCACGGCGAGCGCGTGATTCGCCCTGAAAGTGAGCAAGTAGTAAGACGGCCTTCGGACACGGATATCCTTCTACCAGCATACGGAAAGTCATTTGGACATACCGGAGAATTCTACGTGGGCACAGAGAGAGCTGTCAGTATGGAGTGACGATTGGGCGAGGAGAGTGGCCAGAACGAGATGGAGGTAAGAGGTGATAGCTGATTGACGTTTAACGCCCGATCAGCAAAGGTTGATAAGAGCAGTAAGACTTGTAATTACCGTGTGAACTTCATTTAGTTACTTGCGTACCGACTGTTAGACGCGCATTGCTGAAACCACTTCTCGACGACCACGGCCGGCTCACTCTCGATTTCCCGCAAGGCCTCGAGTCATACGGAAGGGAGAAAAATAGCCAAATACACGCTCGATCTTTGGCACAGACATCTGCGATCCGCCGAGACCTTCGTTACAACGAACGGCACAAGCAGCTTCCCTCATCGTCATTCGTATCGACAATCGTCGGTGTGAGTGGCGACGAGGGATGCAGTTCTTTGGCTCTCACATACTACTGGCTACAGAGAACGTTAACCTAAGAGGGAATTGTACGACTGGGATGGCAAGGACCTTGTGTCGCGTGGACGTGCCTAGAGGAGGTTAAAGGTGCACTGTCCATTTGATCTTCTGCCCATGAACGCCTCGTTGAATACGTTCTAGGTAGCAGCCAGTTCTTTAACCTTTGAGATCAACCGCCAGTATCACGTCTCACGCACACCGCCGACCCCGTGCTCGACCTATCCTCCTCTATCGACACGATTGCCCTTTCGAACATCCGTTCGTGTAATCTGAAGGTATGCGTGTCACAATCTAGCTTTGGTTGAATTTGTAAAGCTACGATATGGAATATCGACGTCGTCAGTTCATGGAGTACTGGGTAATGGTAGATGAAGTCGACGTGAAGTCGACGTAAAGAGGGATCAGACAGGTGCGTACAATTGATCTGCATATGCATGCCGCTTGTAAAGGTACATTGGCACATTACATGCTGTGCTTATCGTAAATCTGCTCGACGGTTGGCACACTGGGATCCAGGTAGAAAACCCATCTGGCATGACTACACCGCTACTCGCTGTCTTCGTCGATTTGCTCAGATCCTTTACCCCGGCAATCTATCGGTCGGTGATGGCAAGCAGGGAAGGAAGGCAAGCAGGGCCAACTGGCGAAGCATGCAATAGCAGTAGGATCAGGAATGGCCCATGTCGAGTGAGTCTACGAGGGTGGTACAAGCAGCTGAGTACGAGAAATATGTAAGAGGTACGTTTGCTTTCCCTCGAGACAAGTCCCATCCGAGCTTGGTGGTTTTCGTAGCGACGATAGGCCACCTCTACCTTGTCATCTACCCATCCCTCTGGCCTGGAATGCTACTTATCTCTCTGGCTCACCTATATGCATTTGTAAACACCCCACCTTGGCTTGAGTCCCTCAGGCGATCCTCTAGCACCAATCTACGCTTGCCCGTGTTTCGGTCTCTCCCATATCGCGTATACCTCGGCTCGTCACCCCTATCACGAAGCTCTCGCCTGTGGCCTATGTGCTTATCCATTATGATCAATGTTCAGCGTGTCACGCACGCTCTTTAGAGTCGGTCTTTCGGTATCTTATAATGAAGTTCGCTACGGGAACTTCTGCGTGCGCAGCGCGAAGCGCGGGCTAATGAACCAATCGGAGAGCACGCGTGAGACAACCTAAGACACGTCAAGTGTCAATACCTCAGAGTGGTTGTAGAACGCTCTAGTATTTACCTAAGACACGTCAAGTGTCAATCTACAATGATTGGTAAGTACATGCGTGAAAGGAAGAGAGTCCGTAAGAGACTTACACCTCAGAGTGGTTGTAGAACGCTCTGAGGTGCTCGTCCGTAAACTATGCTCGTTATATAGAGAGTCAGGAGGCTGTCCATGTAGGAGACATGTATCTAAGTTACAGACTCAAACATGTATGATAAGACAAGGCGGTGAGCGAGAGAGAAACGAACAAATAAAGAAAATAGAGATCAGAGACGCGGAAGTATATCTGTTATCTTTGCCCGATAAGGCAGTTGTCCGAAACAGTGGGTGCGAGACGCCGCATACTTCAACATCTTATTCTGCTGCACGGGCTCTTGGCCTGAATCGCTGTGATGTGGATCGCCTACCGATCACCGCTCGATCGTGCTGATCGTGGGGCCACTTACGCCCTCACGCACACCCGCTCCCACCTGAGATTCATCGGGAAGGTCGCGATGCTCGTAGATCTATGCCCAAGGCCCGCAGCGCTTGATCTTTATTTGCCAGTGGCGACACCACGCTCAAACAGCCTACCGGTTTGATGACCGTATGCAGGACGGGAGCGGGGTACGCATCTGGTATGTACGCTCGTGCTTCTTGCCTGTCCATGCTCATTGAGAGAGCCTAGCCAGCCTGAAGTGCACGGCTTTGAACGGTCAACGTCTCACATGCACAGTTCAAGCTTTCAGCGAGTGTTGTGGTCCCTCTTGATGGTAAAGACAACGCGCCGTGGCTATGGAACGAGCCAGCAGCACCAGGATGTCGGACACGTTGCATTTTTTTATTAGAATACCAGGTACGTGTTGCTGCTCTCCGTTTCACGCTTACGGTCCTGGACTCACAAGTTGACGCATGATACACTAGGCCCTCTGCCAGTGAAGTCATGCGCGAGGGATATGGAAATATGTCACAGGCCTCATTAAAATAGGTCAGTCGCGCGTTACTGTCTTTCACCATAATAGTTTACCCTCTCACAAAACGCGATACTTGACTTAATAGCGAAGCAGACAAGAAGAGTTCGTAACAAGCCTCGCCACACCTTTACGGGCTCCTTGGACTCGCTCAATCTTCCGGCCATCACTACGTCTCATGCAGAGATCTTTACATCGTGTGATGTCACTTTAGACCGGCAGTGTCGTACGTGCGATGAAGCTGTGACCCCATGGAATATACGTACAAGATCAACACTCCTGCACTCGACGGTTGTCGTGCAGTTATTTTGACAGTTCGCACTGGACAAAACCTTCGGGTTAACGTGCGCTTAGCACCAATCTCTAGAGATCTCTAGATATCTCTCGAGTTCTCCAGATATCTCCAGAGATCTCCAGAGATCTCTCAAGTGTGGCAGTTCCAGCCTTCCATGTAATCTCCCTCGAGGGAGATATCTTGAGAGATCTCTCGCGCGTGAGGCAGATTATTCTCACACGTGTATGGGAGAATTGTAGAACATAGGAAAATTGTTGATGCAACCCAAAAAATGGCAAATAAGCATGTTTGAGAGATCTCGAGAGATCTCTCACGATAACAATCTTCTGCTAAACAATTTCATCCAATGACTACACATGCTCGTATGACTGAGATTTCTAGCGCCCAATTATCACCCCAAGACCATGCCGCTTCCGACCGCATCTAATCCACACCAGATCCGTTCCAGATTCTCCTTTCTTGTAAATCGGTCAGTAAATCGGTCGTATGCCCTTTAGCTGGCCTCTTGAGTATTGTGTCATTTTACATCAAGGGCTCATTCATGTGACAGAAAGCTCACCCGTATGACTGAGGGCTGCCCGCGCGACAAGAGGCACTTAGGCGCACAGTGTTTATTGCCTGAACGGGAAGTTTGATGCCTACACCCATCTCCAATGACACGTAGCCACAAAGTGAAAGCCCTCAGCGCAGACAGAGGTTTATAGCTATGCAGCGGTGACTATTTGATACTCACTACATGACTTATATATAGGCAGATGCACGATATAAACCCTAAGTGGTGAAAGTATGGAGGTTTAGGTAAGTAAGAACAGTGAACGCAGCAGCTACGTCCAATGCATTTTCTGATGTCAACTCGTTGCTGACTTCCACACCATACTTTGAAGCCACGTGCCGTATTCCAATAATCCTGTCCCTGCTGACGATTTCAACATTAGGTCCCCTGTTGCAGCTTGAGTGCAATACCGGATAGGTGTTCATGTCGCGATCACATTGCTGGAACAAGGTGAACCATTCGATGTATGCCAGAGGATGAGCCAGTCGCCCAAGCTCTACGAGAAGCTCATAGATGACGTGTAGGCGTGCTATTGGAAGGTCTGCTTGCCAAGAGACACGATTGGTAAGTTTGCGCTTGCACGACATAAATGCCACTTCACGACAGACTTACCATTGATGGAGGTATTTCCTGCGGCACCCTTCTGGTACGCATATAGGCCGATGAGGCGTACCAAGTTGGCAAGCGGCTCACTCCCGTGGGAGCTTACCTTGCTCAAGATGACATCATCCACATTGCGCTTGAACATGGCGTTGATATGATTCATCCTGGGTAAGCCTATCGTGGTTTCATCATCTTATATGCGCTGATCCTGTATTTCTTGTGAAGTTACGGTTTCCTCGCCGAAAACGCAGGATTCGCTCCTAAAGTCGAACGGGCCGGTCTCGCATTCGTCAGACCCACCCCAGAGGTCATAGACCCTCTCAGCGACAAGACCAAAGCGCATACAATTGGTAAGAAAATCACATATATGCGCCATTTCTCTGCTTGAACCTGACAAAACCACTCTTGCAGCTATCAAAATTGGTGTCCCGGTCGTCCCTGGTACCCCCGGACCAGTCGATTCCTACACAGATGCCGATGCTTTCATTCAGGAATACGAGTTCCCGGATGAGTGATATTGCCCTCGATCTATGCTTACTAGAATTCAACCCAAACTTGTGCACTTCAAGTTGTAGTGATCATCAAGGCCGCCATGTGTGGTGGAGGACGTGGTATGCGTGTCATGCGCGAACAGTCCGACTTTAAGAACTCCTTCGACCGTGCCGTATTGGAGTTGGAGGCCAAGTCTGCCTTCGGTGACGGCACAGTCTTCATCGCGCGATTCCTCGAGAGGCCCAGGCACATTCAGGTGCAGATTCTCGCCGATGCACAAGGTGACACTATCCATCTGTTCGAGCGTGACTGCTCGGTGCAGAGGAGACACAGAAGGTCGTTGAGGTTGCCCCTGCGACGCACTTACCCTAACAAGTGAGGCAGGCGATCTTGGTAAGGTTATACACGGCCCATTCATAGCCAAAGGCAAACACGTCCATAAAGTTAAGTCAACCTCATTGCCTCAGAAGGTCAAGAAGAAGAGTCGTGTGAAGTCCGTGGACACCGATGTACAGAATGACTTGGAGGTGAGTCTAATTTCAACTCAGGCTAGTCTATTTTGTCACGTACACCTTAATTTCTACTGCCCAGGCAATGTCCGTGCTTCCAATCTCAAAGAACATCGTGAAGACCCTGTGATGAACAGTCAAAATGGAGCCGCAGTACCTGCCATTCGACGCGTGTGGGAAGACCGGTTCCCGGAAGACACAAGACTTATGGTGTACAATAACCGTTCACGTGTGGCAATGAATCCACAATCGTCTATCATCAAGGATTTCATCACCGCTGCCATTGAGAAGTTCAAGATCGACCTTCTGTTCAATCCGCCTATTCTCAACATTAAGGACAACCAGCACCAGAAGCACCAGATGCTTATCGACTGTGCAAACTTGTTAGTACCATTTCCGAGGGTGCCTGTACCAGTTCATACTGATACACATTGGTATAGATCACTCGTGAACGGTACATGCCAGTATATATGGGGGGTGGTAGGACTGTACAAACAGCATGTATGTCACATATGGATATGTATAACCTGATGTATTTCCTGATGATGTCGCAAGGTGTGGAGCGGTGTAGAACAATGAATATATACATCATTAATAGAAACGGTGGCGGGGAGTACTAATGAATGATGACCGATTTACCGGGCGTGCAGATATTGTCGGTGTCAACAACGTCGACTTCATGGAGGGCACAGAGGAGGCCTTTCGCTTATTGCGTCTCTCGATGTCTTCTTTAAAGGTCGACATGAGGCGTTGCGCAGTGTAGGGGGTCACGATTCGACGGTAGACAGGTTGTCGAGTTGATGTGGTTGTCGAGGACATTGATCTACGCTTACTCAGTTCCTTGTTCAGATGAAAGGCATGAGACTCGCACCTATTCTGGTCTTTCGCCGGAGGAGATGTCTCTGTGAGGGTTAGTGACGCGAAGTCTGAGAACCAAGCAACACCCATTGATACAAGATTTTAATCATCAACGGAAGATAAGTAAGTAGGTCACGCACGTAACAGTGAAGAGTCGTCAACCTCCATAGGCGTCTCTTCGACGTCGTTCACAGACAGTGTCTGTGATGGCGTCACAGTAGCAAAAGTACTGGAACCACCAGAGTTGGATTGATCTGTGGTTAGCGTGATTAGCATCTAAGCAACAAGCAGCAAATTCATATCATAGTTGACACTCACCGTCAGTGGTACCTGACACATAAAGAAGAAACTTGGTAATCGTGAAGTTATCCGGGTAGTCTTCGCTCGCCTCCTTTAGTCTAGCTTCATAGCAAGCATCAATGATGGCCAAAAACTCCTTGTCATACTCAAATTTATAGGGACGCTTGGTGAGTTTTAGCTGTTGCTGTTGCTGGTTCTTGCCTCGGTCTATAGCACATCGACCACGTTTTCCCGTGCGAATCTGCATGCCAGACCTTTTAGGACAAGCTTAGTTTGAGAGTGAAGAACTACCTTTCTTGGACGGCCGGTCTTGCGTGTAGTGGGTTCTTCGTCAGAGTCTCCGTCCGAGTCGTCTTCATTACCGGCGTCTTCGACTTGCAAGTGTGTCATATTGGCATTGAACATCGCAAATTGAGCGACACCGATAGTAGTCTTTCGTCCTTCTTCTGTTATATCACGCTTCACTGGTTCCTGTAAAGCAGCATTGGCTCAGGCGATGCGGGGAATTGATTGTCTGCAAAAGATCAAAGCACTCACGATTTTCCATTGGGGAACATGCCAGTCAACCGGTGGGCGAGCAACTATAGGTGAGAAGTTCTTCTTTATGGGGCCAGATAGTCCGTCAACCAAATTGTTTTTCCCCTTGGTCGAGACATGATTTGGGCGATAGTGTGCAAAGTTCGGCACAACGCGAGTCGCGGTGTCACAGTCTGGCTTGAGGAGTGACGGATCAAGCGGCTTTCCTGAGAGAATGCCAGTCATGTCAAAAGCAGAAAGAGACAAAGACAGAGCACAACATAAGTAACGGAGACTCACCTATGATGTGGGTAGGTTCAAAAAACCCCTGCCGATTGAATGCATTCCAGTGCTCAGCTGTCATGACCACGAGGTGACAGCGGAACACAGAGACAAACTTCTGAAGATAGTAAAAGTTTGACAAATAATGGAACGCAAGGGGATTATCAGAGTTATTCTCCCTCGCCACGAGCATAAAGAACTGCTCGTCACGAAATTGAAGAACGTAATTGGCCAAGCCTGAACAAAACATCTCGAAGAGCGTGTCGTCTGACACTATAACACCTACAGGTATATAGGGCAAGAAACCCATGCAGAACAAGGCGTCTGCACTGGTGTGCTTTCCGAAGCCATTAAAGGTGCTCATGTCGTGACACATCACATCAGCGATAGGAACACGCAGGCCCCGCTTTCGCTTCCGATGCTCTGCACGCATTTTCTTGCGCCAACGTTGCAGCAACAACTGAGGCCGAACGGTTTCTTGGAAGAAGGATGGACCATACTTGCCGTTGAATGCCATCGACCAGATCTAGAAAGGAACAAGATAAAAAAAACGCGCTATATGGAGTTGAGGAAGACGTACATCTGAGTCGAGAAACAGGTCTGTTGCAGACCAAGGCGAGGAGCGCGTGTGAACCTCAAAGCGAATAAGACGGGTATGGTCAGCGAACAGCCAAACATCTCCGTTATTGCACTCAAGAGCCATCATGATATTTAGCAAGCGTTGACCCTTGGGTTTGGGGGAGTTCGGCTCCTTGAAATCCTTCGGCACCGCAAAGCTTCGCATCTGATCTGCCACTTCCTTTTCCTTGTTTGCGCCTGGAATGTCCCGAGAAGGATGTGCCATTTTTGCGTACTCTTCGGCAGAGACTTTGACCACGCTAGCTTCCAACCCGAAATTGACAAACACCAAGTGCTGTAATAGAAGTGAGAACATGAGCGTACACCATGAACAAACACAAGCACCTGTCCCGCGGCAATTGCCATGACTTTGCCTGAAACGGCAACGTGCAGCTCGCCCATTTTGTGGAGTCCGAGGAGATACTCATAAGATTGCCCCTGCGCACGCGACACATCGATAGACGAAGGTTTTAGGTGAGGTGCAATAACTGGGGGTGTCTCGATGTCGGCAGCGAGATCATAATCAGAGTCGCAAAATGCTTTGCACGTCGGGTAGGCCTTTGTTGTGCCAACGGCAAAGCATCTGGGATAAAACACGAAGCGGCCTGTGACAATCAATGAATTGATGAATCAAAAATTTGGCAAGAATGTACGAGGCTGCTCACCGGTCACTGGTGTGAGGCCATTGTCGGGCCTCCGGTCTATTGTACGGCCCATACCGTGAGCCCATGCCATGAGCACAGGGCCTTCCGGCATTGTGTCAAGTATGAAAATCGGAAGGAACTAAATTATATGTCCGACATGTTAGAGCTCCCAGCATAACTGTTGAACATACCCGCTTACAAGAAATGCAGTGACTCCGTGAAATACTCGTAGGTCGTGGTGGCTGCTGTGACGTGGCAGTAACTGGAAGGGTTGCCATTCAGGGACGCACACACCGAAGTCCATAGGCGCTCGTCCGACAGTACTTACTTGTTGAGCGAGCGGGATCCGGAACAACTGACGTTACAATTAGATTGCATACTATTTCTACAGTCTACGACTCTACGAATAAGCTATGTTTTAAAACAATCTGGGGCATGCGCGGGTGCTTGCGCACACAACCCTCGCTCAGATCTGGTGGCAGGACCCCGAGAACCACCAATTATACTTAATTGCTACAAGCGCCAGCGCAGTACGCGTCCGAGTCGAGTCGTTTATGTTTAATGTGACGTTTGGGTAGAATTTTAGACCTCGCTTGGCCTGTAAAGTTGGCACTACTTATCGTGCCTATAGCTGCTACCTTTGACCATCGGTAAGTTCGTGTTTGAGATCGCTTGTCGTGCTTAATATCTCGCTTATGGTATGTTTAACTATTGTTAATATCAGAGACAACAGACATTAGAGTGATGCTGCGTCTAGAGAAGTAGACGACTGACTTGTATGATCGCCCATAGCTTTCGCCCGCCAAGGAGGCGATGAGAACGCTGGCGGTGTCGCCGCCGGTCTACAAAGACAGAGCTTACTCTGAACGAACGACGTGAGTAACAGCGCAACTGAATCACTTGTACAGCGTGAACTCACTGAATTTCAGAATATTCTTCAACTCCATCGAGCTGCTGGCTCTCGAGCAGGCCCCTACGACGTCGTGAGAAGGCCCTAAGGTCGTTCCGCTATGGATTACCGCCCCCGAGCCCAGCTGCCCTGCATCGGAAGCACCGTCAGTGCCGTTGTCGGTTCCTGAATACACGCAGGTCGTCATTGGGGGTGCCCTCGAGAAAGACAGCCCATATCTATCAGTAAATACGGTGAGTAAGGTGTCCCTCGAATACGGCGATGGCTTGTACTCACCCAAAGCGTTAACTAACTCCAACGGCTGCCGCTCGAGGTCACTCAGAATGTCGTTCCACAATGGAACGACGCCGCGCGAACGCGTTCGCCTCGTATCGAGGTCGTAGAGTTCTTCGACCATTGCGTCAGCATCCGCGAAACGACTTGAAGTGAGGCTATCGGGGACTGGTTAACTACGTGAGTAACACAACTAAAGCATTCAAGATCGACGTACTCACCGAATCCAGACCCGCCTTCGTACATCTCGAGCTCCCAATGCTTGTGTTAGCCCCAGAGCGATCGCGGATAGTGTTGAAGACACGAAGGAGCTCGTCAGGTCATTCCGCAACAGATCGTCGTCCTGCGATCGAGGTCGTCGTGCGACGTGGAGTCGACATAAGACTATATCCTTGCATGCGCTACACGACGATCAACGAAGCCGGCCGCACTACCCCACACTTCGTAAGTAAGTTGACTGCCGAGCTTGCTAATGATGCCTGCTCACCTTCATGCCCGTGTCCTCTCCGCCCATGCAGAACTCTCAATCCTCGTGGTAACCCTACCGCCGCTACAGGAGAGCTTGTATGCAGTTAAAGAGTCCTGCCAGGCCGTGCCGCAACAGATCGACGTCCAGCGAGCCGGTTTAACTCGCATCGAGGACGTCAACGGCTTGGTTTGTTGCTGTAGAGCGTGGTCAATGCGCGAGGGGGATTTCTACGAGTCAACTACTTTGGTAAGTGCGAGCACAGTCTATAATCGACGTGTACTTACCGTAGTTGGCTCCGTAGGTCGTCTTGAAGATTGGAGGTTTATGCCAGAGATTGCGTGCCGCTTGCAAGGTGCTCCGTACGTCGTTCCGCAATGGATCGACGCTCGGCGAGTTGGGGTGTGTTGCGGTTAGCGAGGCGTGACGAGGCGACTTGATGCGGCTATTCACGACGACCAGTGTTAACTGTAGCACGCCAACGAGGTGAGTTATTATACAAACATGCGACAACGTATTTGCTCACCTTTGTACCTCTGTTCCCCGGCCCCCTCTTCTATCAACCCAACACCGAACGCCTTGACGAGCTTCAGCTGGCCTTCACCGTCTGGAAGCTAGTACGGTCGCCGTTTCCGTCGTTCCGCAATGAATCGCCGTCCGGCGAGCGGGATGTTGGCGGTAGACGTCGTCGTCGTGGAATCGCCATGCTCGATAGCTTCGTGTTGTCTTGTTGCAGCAAGCCTTCGTGCTGCGTGGAGTGAATAAACCTAACCGACATACCTTGTACAGCCAACCCCACTTCTGCCACCACAACACACCTTTCAAGACCCTCCAGCGCGGTCGTGCCTATGGTGTTTTCGTCGTTCCGCAATGGATCGACGTCCAGCGAGCAGCGTTAGCCGACATCGAGGATGTCTGGCGAGCAGAGGCTCGTTCGTAGCGGGAGGAGGGCTGCTTTGACAAGTTCCAGCTAGCCTTAGTCGCCTGGAAGCTTGTACGACGGCCAGTTTCGTCGTTCCACAATGGATCGTTGTCCCTTGAGCGGAGGTAATTGAGGCAGAGTGTCGTCATCGTTGTCGTTGTCGTGGCAAATTCGTGAGCTTTGTGTGGTCTTGCTGCAGCAGACCTTGGTGCCGTGGGAGACCAGAAAGTACTCGGTCTCCGAGTACTTAAATGAACGTAACTGACGTACCTTGTGCAGTTGATACCCAGTTCCCACCGCCATCGTGCACCTTCCAAGATCCTCCAGAGCGGTCTTGAAGCCTAGATGAGGTACCCGTACCATCCCACGATATAGCGACGCCCAACGCGCGGCGGGAGTCATGTACGCCGTTCCGCAATAGATCGTCGTCCGGCGAGTAAGATGGTGGGGTAAGCGGCTTGTTGGCGTCGTCACTTGCTGCAGGCGCATTCGACGACTTGTGAGCAGTTGAGTATGAAGCGGCGCGTCGTGAAGAATAACTGAGAAAGACTCATGCTCACGCCTCGACGTGGACACTGATAGTGGTTATGACCTACAGAGAGCCGGTAGGTATGCTCGGCAATCCCGACGTATTGAGCTTGAGTAGACTGGTAGTAGGTGCAGGGAGAGTTTGTATATGTTGTCTGGAATGGAGCTATGAAGGGACTGGAGGGGGAGACATTGGTTGTTGGGGTTTTATGTCGAGCATAGTTGACTTGGGGATGGGGGTTGTGATACGGAAGGAGCAGGTCAACATAGGGAAGTGGTAGTCTGCAAAGCTATCGGTTAAGCTTGTAGTAATACTACTAGAGTTAGTTAGAGACTCACAAGTACTCAGTACTCAGTACTCACTGGCACCTATGACCCACACAGCCGACAACGCTTGAAGCCCTCTATCTTCTTCACTCCGCAGGAGCTCCTCCACGGCGATGTCATCGTCATCCTGGTCTGTTGGAAGTTCTTCATTCGGTGCAAAGGATATGATGTGCGAGACCTCAAGGGGAGGTTCACGTGGATGTGGGAGAGGATTCAGACGAAGAAAGGTGGCCAGCAAAGGTCGGAGTGCGCTGAGGTCGTGTACATCAGCGAATGTCAGTGATTGCGTACATCATACTGGAGGGCGCCTGCTGAGCGCTGAGCACCGCTGAGCCTTGGACCCTCCACGTGTCTGCGCTCACTATTGCTGTCTCACCGGAGTCACCACGTACAATGCCTAAGGCGAAGCCACCCGCCTCTGGCGCACCCAAGCACACTAAGTCTAAGGGTGGTAGTTCTTCCGTTGACCCCTACCAGGCCACTTTGCACACAGTTGGATTCAGTGGCTCACGCGGGTTCAAACGTCAGTCGGCAATTCTTCCGTACTTTACAAAAACACCCCGCCCTCTATTGCCTTCATCTGTGGCATTGCCCATTGCCTCTGTATCTCTTCCTGTTTTTGATGCCGAGGCTTTCAAGTGTTCGCTTCCCCCTGACGATCTTGCCCTCATACTACTGGAACTGCATTACATTTCTCCTAATTGGTAAGTGATTCGTTCTCTTAGCCCACTGTTGTACTGCTTCTCATCCCAGTGTCTTTATCCACTTTCAGGCTCTCTGTTCTTCATGATGAGCTGCGCCAGCCATACTTTCTAAAGCTTAAGAGGTTTTTGGCCTCTGAAGGTGTCTGCTTTCCCTCAATGTCTTCACAGACTGTGATTTATCCTCCTGGTTCGTCGTCTCCGCTGATCTACACTGTTTACCTCTTACCGACCGGTTGATAGTTGACGTTCTCTACTCGTGGTCCCGATACACGACACCAGTGGACGTCCGTGTTGTAATTCTCGCGCAAGAACCTTACGAGAAACCAGGTTTGGCCCATGGTATGTGTTTCTCATCCGCTTGTTTGTATGTAAGATCCTCTTTAACTCTTAACGTTGCTGTTGTCAGGCTTGGCTTACTCAGCACCATCCTTGCAACCGACTCCTAGTACTGTTCGGGTGGTAGGTTTTGTCTTCTGCTTGCAGCTTGTTTTCATTGCTCACTTTCTACCAGATCCACGAAGCTTTGAAGTTTAACTATCCTGATTTTCAGCCTCCGTCACACGGGTCAAGTTTTCCTGCCTTAGTTGATTTTGTCGTTCTGTATTGATATTTTCTGTCATAGGGATCTCAGTGTTTGGGCTCTTCAAGGCGTGTTAATGCTCAACGTCTGTCAAACGACACGAGCAAACAATCTCGGTCATCATTTCGATGTTGGCTGGGAACTGTTTGCTGACAAGATTCTCGACGCTGTGGATAAGTACGGTGGAGCCACTATTTCTAAACAGTCCGGTCGCCCTCAGGGTGTCGTGTTTCTGGCCTGGGGTAGGAAGGCTCGTGCTTTAGTAGCGAAGCTGGACAAGGTATGTCATCAGGTTGCTGCCTTGCATCATTGTCCTGACTTTGTTAGGCAAAGCATCTGGTTTTGACATGTTCAGTCCGTCATCATGAATTCGTCAAGTGGTGTTTTGAACACTGACTGGCTCACGCAGTCTCCTTCTCCATACAGTGCACATCTTAGCTTCAAGGGCATGAATCACTTCAAGGTTTGTAATGACTGGCTTGCCGCTCGTTATGGACCCCAGTTTACAGTGGATTGGACTTCAATCCCACACTTGCCGGTGTAGTTGGGTCCTTACGTTTCGGACTAATAATATTCCATCTTTGTTACCTGTTCCCGCTTGGGTAATGAGTACGGTTGCATTGTGCGACCTCCGAGTAGACACTGGTCGTTCACAGTCGAGGATTTATAATGACCGCATTTGCACATATGGATGTCCCATCTTCTCTACAGCATCTCTTATAGGTGTTCTGTACATGATAAAAGTCCCAAAACATACTGTTGTGTATGCATGATGTGTAATGTGTGCATGAAATTATCTCCTGAGACACTGCCAGACCAAAACCCGGTTTTGAAAAACGATATTACCGCTCACGATAAGCAGTAATCCTGTCGCAGATGAGTGGATAACCCACTTTTTCAAACTGCATGAAACCCACTGATTGCGGTCATTTTCCCACTTATCTGGGCCGGGTTACCCGCTCATGTATCTATGCATTTATGTTCGTTTTGGAGTGTTCTGAGCCTATCTGCAATCCATGATAAAACTGGTTAAACCGCGTGAGATTACCGGGTTGACCACTCGTGAACGCGTGAACAGCGGTATACCCACTTTTTTCGGCCTGATAACTCAGGTTGCCCACTTATTTACCCCGGGTTTCACGTTTGTTTACGCCGCTAATACCACTCATTCATGCCGGTGTTCACGCTCATTCACGCTGGCCAACCCAGCTTCCGTTTCTGGTCAGCCCATCAATATTGATATACACGAAGCCTACATCCGAGTACTACTAGAACTACGCAGTGTACCCATACCACCTGCTCGAGCAACCACTTGCTCTCTCCAGAGGCATCGAGCTTAACTTCGAGAGCGCCGTATTCGCAGAGGGATGAGTTGCAAATGACGAACTTGGCCTGATTGGAGCGGAGGTCGTTCAGGAGGACGTACTGCTGCTCGTTCTCCTGGTCGTGCACGACGGCGTGGCACTGGGAGGAGGGATCGCGCTCGACGTCCTGCCCGGAGAGACGGATGTGGACCTTCTCGAGAGCGAGCAAACCAAAGGCATGAGCCTCAGCGGTGGCTCGGTCGATGTTCTGGCCCCCTTCGATGGTTTTGCTACAAGGGCCGAGTATACGAGTCAGGTTCGTATGGAAGGTGGAGAACACCTTGCCGATGCGCCTGAGGACGTTGTCGTCCGTACCCGTCGCGCGAGTGGGGACAGTCTCCTCGGCCAACTTCTTCGGTGAAGGGAAACCGGGCCAACCTGAAGCCGTGGACAACCACTCCTGAGAGATGGCCGGGGAATGTAGTCCTTTGCCTTCGGAACGGCAGTCTCGAGCCTGCTCCATACCCACTTCTGGTGCTCCTCGATTTCCGCCTCTGCGAAGGTACCGCGCTCATCTATGAACTTGTTGTACTTAGTCATAGGTGTGGGCTGAGCCGCGATGGTGGTACGCTGCGCGAACAACGTTAATGAGCCGTCGTTTCAGGTAATGAAGTGAGAAAAAGGACTTAGATTCTTGAAATACCAACCCATGACGAAAGGCCCACAGTGGTATACCTCGAGCTGCAAGTAAGTGATGGCACGTCGTGCTTGAGAGGAGAGACCATGAGCGCCCGATGCTCTATCACCGAAGCCACCACCTCATTGCAATGCTCCAATTCAGCTGTACCATCCCAATCACTACATCCCGTTCGCGTGGCATCCGTGGCTTGACATTCATCACCGATCGTGCTCATTCACAGAAAGTTCAAGCAATACTGTAGTCGATCATCAACGAACTGTCCAGTAACTTGAAGCTCGCCACCAAAGCGTCGGACACTGTGGGCCCGCTTTGCAGCATCTCTTGCGGAACTATGCCACGCAAGCATACTCATATGCAGAATATGTTGGTCACGGGCATTTCTGACGCGGTAGGTGGTATGTTCGCCAACTATACAAGCTCACGATCTCATCAATGTGTTCAGTAGTCGTGCGTATCGACTGAGGAAATGGACAGAGTTATGTCACGCCTAATGGCAAATCTGGTAAGTAGTTTGTCCACTGCAAAGCCTACTTTCCATTTAGGCCTGCTCCACACCGTCGTTATCACAGTTCTGATGCTACTCTCAGATGCCGTGAAGCGTGAAGCGTGAACCTGTGAGCTCCGGTTGGGAATGCTGGCGAAGGCATCACACTGTTTGGAGGGAGTCATTGACGAGACCGCACGTACGTGAAGATTTGATGTTTTCAATTTCCTCAATGTTCACCGTCTCTCCAGGGCATATGAGAAGCTCCCTCCCGTGACCGGCCAACTACTGCATCATCCACTTGTGCTTTCATGCCCTCTTACACTCTGCCTTACGCCCATCGTCCTCAAACTCTTGCGGCTTCGAATCTTTCCCTTGCCGGGCAAGAGGCGACGAAGGAATGATCAGCCACTCCGATCTCCTTCAACCCGCCTGTCTCGTGTTCTACTCTCTCCCTAGCCCTTTTTCTGTGCGGCCTCATCGGTCTCATCCCCAGCGCCTAGCACCTACTCTTCTCTTCTCGCCGCCGTCGACTTGACGCGTGCCATTCAAAGTGCCCAAAAAGCTGTAGCCCCCGACGTGTGTATAAATACTGGAGGACAGCAACGAATAACCTCACCACCTTCTTTCTTTCGGTCCTTCACCTTCTACGGTTTTCGCCCGTGGCCCTTTCGCCTCTACTTTCTTCAAGACCTTCAAGACCCTCAAGAAGCAAGACTTCTCTTTACGCTATTGACTTCTATCATTCATAATGGGATTCAAGACTTTCCTCACCGGACTCAAGGGTCTTCGCATCGGCAAGATTACAGCACCTCAGGTGAGCACTTCTTCGATGATGTTTTCTTTGACGAAGCTGACCGCAATCTGTAGCCTAAGGAGGATGCTTTCGCCAAGGCTATCGTAAGTCTCTCGCATGTCTCTTACTAAAACAGATGCTAATGTTTCGCATAGACGCAAACTCCCAAGGAGCTCGAGACCGAATTCATCGCTGCCATCGCTCAGGCATTCAACGAGACTGCTCCTCAAGAAGTGAAGCCCAATCTGTACAGCTTTGTTCCCTCCGTAAGTTTTTGCTCGTTGTCGTGCCTTGACATACCACTGACTGACCTATCTTTAGGAGGACTTTGCTGTCTCCGAGACTCTCAGCGAAGTCGTCGAGGTTGACATTAAAGCTTCCGCGGCTGCCAAAGAGGATACCGAGGCTCCCGTGGCCCCGTCAGCCAGGATCCTCAGCCGTGACGACTTCGAGATCATCCGAAGCATCGGAGAGGGCAGCCAAGGCAAGACCTTCCTTGCCCTCGACATCAAGACCGAGACCTTCGTTGCCATCAAGATTATCGAGAAGCTCAGCCTCGATGTTCATTCCTGCATCCGTCTCTTTTAAGAGCAGCACCGCGCGAGGAGCCTCGTCGACTGCCTCTGGTCCCTCGGACTGTTGGGTAGCTTTGAGGACTCGATGAACTACTATCTCGTTTCGGTAAGCTTTTCACCACTACTTATTACATTTTCGTGGCGGCTGACAGCTATTGCAGGAATTCGCGCCCGGTGGCTCTCTTCAGAAGCTCCTCACCGACGATTCTCTCAGCCTCTTCACCAAGAAGTTCATCATCGCGGATACTGTAAGTTACTCTCTCTTATATATCATACCCTCTCACACCCTCTCACTCACTTCCATCTCCAACAGCTCGTTGCCCTTCAAACTCTTCACAAGCATGACCTCATCTACAACAACCTCACACCTTCCCACATCCTTTTTGACACCCACGGCCGCGTCTTCCTCGCCCCCTCCAGTCTCTCGCACTCAACTGCGCTGTCCCAGAAGATCGCGTCTGGGAGACTATTCCGGCGTTTGCGACTCCCAAGCATTCAATGCTAGTACACAACGTCCTCTCCCAGACCGCGACTCCTGCCACTTCTGGATACACTGCGCCCGAGGTGCTGGACAGCGAGATGCCAACCTGTGACGCGGACGTGTTTGGTTTGGGTGTGCTTGCCGCAGGAGCCTCGATAGGTGATAGGTCAGTACATTGTCGTTGTCTTGATGCGAAGCGCGCTCACCGCGGCTGCAGCACACGTAGATCATTTCTTTTATCAACTCTTGTTACCTTACGTTCCCCCTTACTGCTGCACCCTCAACCAGTACGAGGCACGGCACATGTTCATGTCTTGGTCGGTGAACTCTGGCTACAAGAGCATTACCCTCATGCCTACTGTCGCCTATGCTGACTAGAACTGAACCTTTCGAACCACGTAAGAGATAAAAACCATTGAAATAAATATGTATTCTACTGCGCATTATGGCTTTTTTGTCTACCTACAAGAACTCTCAGCAGACGTTCCAGAGTAGATCTTGATTCCGTAGCCGCGCAATACTGGAAAGAAGTTAAGGGGGGACAGTATGCGGAAGAGGGAGAAGGGAGCAAGTGGCCATCTATTGTAGACTCGCAATATATCTTGAGTCGCTGAAACAGACTCTCGTCGCTATCTTCCAGACCCAAGAGTTCGGCCTCTCTCCGTGAAGACAAGATCCTGTAGGCCTCCCGAATGAGACTGAGAAGTTTTCTCTTCTTGGCAATTGTTTGAGGAGCGAGGTCAAGCCAGTCGAGAACATCAAAGAAACAAACTGAGATGAATACCGCATTATGCTGGATCCTAACGGGAAGGCGATATCCTAGGTCGATATTCAGAGTTTCACAGATGGCCTCAAGATGCTTGATCGTGAGAACATCAGCGTACACCTGCCCTTGGCCTCCATGGCTAGGACGTGAACGATATGCTGCAAAGGACGCCTTTGCATTGGGAAAATGAGTGTTCAGATAGTTTGTTCGTATTGTTGAATGCAATGCCGTATCTGTAAATGATGTGAGCACAGGTTTCCTTTCCGAGGACATGCAAAATATAGATAAGGGAGATGGCACTCACATTCTGGGAGAGCAATAATGGGGGCGGGAACCAGGGAAGCTTGAGGTGGCGCTGTGACTGGCAGAGGCTGAGCCGGCGGGTGCACAGTGGCCAGAGGGGTCGAATTTATGCCGGTGCTGGGAGATAGCATGCTGCTGTAGCGCTCCAGAAGAGACGGTCCAATATCTCCTAGGGTGATACTGAGACTACTGTCTGCATAATACCATAACATATTTATTTGACTTACGATTCGTCAGATGACTGACATTTTGACCTGTCAGGGCCTCCGCGGCTTGGGATGACAGAGTACTCTCGATCTGGTCTTGGTCTTCATCGCTGCTGTGCCCTTCGCCATTATCTGCAGCGGGATAAGTACTTATGAGAGGAGGTGTATGGAGAACAACATTGAAATCTCATCCTACCTGAAACATTAGGAACAGATATGGCAAGCTCGGGAAGAAGTGAAGGGATTGATAGAAGGCGGTTGACGATGTTCCTTGAGGGATCAGTTACGACAGCTGTAACCCATCAGCCAAAAGTCTATGCCAGTATATGTGAGCAATTACCTTCAGTATCTGGCGCAATGACTTCATTGCCTTCGCCTCCCTCAATCGGCGCAATTACTGGTGCCGTACTCTGGCTATCTTGAGTGGCTGATGCATGCGTACTCTGGCTATGATCTTGAGTGGCTGATGCACGCTGTACTTGGGCTAGCGTAACATCCATGTCTGTCAGACTGGATGGGGCTGTTGCGCAGGTTATCAAGCCTGAACGACCACACGCATTGGAAACACGTACTGTTCGTGGTGTCGCTCAGCAATTCAGTGCTGGCCTCATGATTGATTCTTGGCACGTAAGATATATCTTCGTCTGGTCGAGCAGGAGTACGACGGACACGATCTGACCTTCGAAGACCTTGGAGAGGGGCTGGATCTCCTGCAGCTTGATCCAAGACAGAGGAGCTATTTGTGGGAACATTGAGCTGCAGTGGCATATCTGACGACAGAATTAATGAGCCTTCACGGGCTATCAAAGTCTATAGAGATGTCGAGAAGCTGCGATGTTCAGGGAGAAGGATATGAGTGGAGGAATCAGCACTCAGAGAACGCTGGTAAAATTGAAGTGACTCACTTCTGTGGTCCGAATGAAGCCGGAAATGACACCGGCCCGATCATTGACCATGCCACAGCTCAGTGTCGGACAGTACTTCGTACTCAGGCATGACAAGTTCTAACTCTGACACTTGTCCGGCTGGTAAGACTTGAAAGGAGATAAATAGTTATGCCTGCAAGGCGAATACATTGCTACAAAATGTTAGAGCTGTCTGCCATATCAGACAGCGTATCTGCATATTACGAGAGTCCAAGTGTCCGGTATCTAGCAGATGAGCGTCCAGACTCTGAACCTGAGCTGGTGTGAACGGACAATTGGGTGGCTCGCATGGAACATCTGACAGCGTACTGGGTCCAATCTCAAAGGGATTCGCAACTGCCCCTGCCTCTGGGTTATGGTCCAAAAGATGACGCATGTACGTGGGATTGCTTGCTACCTCCCAATCAATTCCATACCCCGCCAAGTCTTCTTCGGCAATCTCTTCGTCAACTGGATTGAGGCCAGAAACTCCACGCAGGCTGTCTTGCACCATGCTGAAGAAAAAGAGCTCGTGGGGTGTGGCATTCCGCTCGCGGCGAAGTTGCATAGTGTGGTGGTTCCATGTGCTTGCCCACTCGGCAGCATCATCGTTAATGGCAGATAAGAAGAGGTGATGGAGAAGCCAAATGTGTGCCGGGATACGAGGATTAAGAGAATAATTGGCCTCTAGGTCCATGAAAAAGTTCTTCCACTTCTGGCCGAATCCGTGAGTAACATCGTACCAAAGCCGTTCTATGCGAGTATTGTGAACACTCCTACATGTCGTGGTGAGCTTCATATCAAAGATAGTCAATATTACACATACTTTCCCCATATGTATGACCCTCGATTCAATCCACGGTGCTCTTCCATCCATGCAGCGACCAACAAATTCTCGGTCCCGTGATCACCCCTCACACGACTTGGCGTTCCATGTGCAGAAATGGCGTGAAGAAAGAGGTCCAGGACGGTCTGTGCTCGATTGTTGTCACTAGCTCGGATGCCAGTGACTAGCCTCGATTTGCCATCTATAAAGCAATGGATTACAATCTTGAATCGTATCAAACCTACATCAAAGTCAGTAAGGTTGCAGGACATTACTCTTGTGGTGCGCACCGTGTTGTCCATCGTGGTGCCAAAGCGAATTTGCACCTGGAACTGAATAGCTTTTGCGGTGGATAGTACGTTGACCGAAGACTCCGGGAGCTCCATGGACTCTCATGTAAGAGTCGTGGATCCGTCGCATAGGAACACGATAGCCGGCGGCCTTTAAACTGCCGCGGAGCATACTACGCCCGAACTGAGGAAATGCCTGCAGCGTTGAGGCCACGAGAGTGTCAAGCTCCTCATCTGAAAGATTTGAGGTTGGTGGAGTAGTGGAAGTATGGATCGTCGTGATATGTCCATCAGCCTGTACGTGGTCTCTGAGTACCGGTAGCCCTGGCTGGACGAGTTGCTGCTCGAGAGCACGTCTCCGAATAGTTCGAGAAGAGCAACCAGCCACACGTCCAATGACGGTAGGGCCGCGGTGCGTCAGAGCAGTGGCAAGGAAAGAAGGGTCGATTTCAGTTCGTGGTCGTCCTGGCCGACCAGTGCGTGGGTGATGAGTGAGAATAGGAGGGGGCATGCTAGGGGGGTCCAAAGACTGATGGTGTGCTTGGTCGAGTGCGTTGATCATCTCTGCAGTGTTGTGCTGCAGCATAGCAAACTCGGCCACAGGAAATCGTTCGCGATGCTATCATATGGCAGGAAGGGAAGTTAATTTCTGGTACAAGCTCTGAGTGAGAGCAGACGTACCGCCTCAGCAGCCTCAATAAATTGGAAAACTTGTGTGCGTGTCTCATTCAAGCGGTTTGTATCGCCAACCTGGGTGCGTAGGGCTATGAGCACTCTGTCTGAAAGAGTATGATAGGCAGCGCGAAGATTGTCATCCGGTGACAGATTGTGGACGACAATGTCTGCCATGACCATTGGAAGATTCAATTGCTGGAAGAGCTGACAAGATGACAGTCAATTGCGTGGAAGTAGAGCTGAGAATGGGGCATTGAGCATGAAAGACTGAGCGCTGAGCGCTGAGCACCGGAACACCATCAGCCCAAGTTACTTACTTGTCGCGCGACCTCCCTTTCGGAAAGCTAACCCTGATCTCGGCCCACGACGACCTCAAACTTGTGGTACACTTTTCTCCTCAACCGCTGCACATAATCCTCTAATTCTTGGTGATTCTAAATGGCAGAAAGGTGCTGTATTGCAATGTACGAGTTTTATTTTGTCTGCATATATGCACGAGATAGGACTCTCCACTGGGCGTTCAAGACATTGACCTTGGGACTGCATTCCAGACAGGAATGGTGCGGCAATCCGACGCAAGTTATCCGCATGTGTGGGCTGTTGCTGGGATGTGAACACAAAGGAAAGTGCTTAAATATTGCGAATGAACAAAAACACAGGCGCACGTAAGGATCCTCGAACATGGGCGACAGGACGTAGCACGAGATATACGCGCATCTGTTCTTGAGGAGTGTCATGGTCGGTGTCACCAGCGTAACTGGCAATTACAGTAGGTCTCATTCCTTCTAGCGCAATGTCTTACTGAGATGAATCTAGACCTGATCAACGGTACGTACGCATGCGAGATCGAGAAGGCGCTGTTGTTGGTCAGTTTTTAACTCATCATGAACATTCCTTCAGGAAACCAATCAATCTGTTCATTTCAGGAAACTACTCTGGCTCTTCCGCCTATAGACTGCGTGAGTTCAGAGAGCGAGGCAGAGACGACGGCATCCTCACGATGGGCTGGAGCTCCGGCATCGCCCAGTTGTTCCCCTACCATGTCGACCAACTCTCAGGAACACGCACAAAAAAGCAAGAAGATCTTTGAACACGCAATTGTATTGTGGTGAAAGCTGGGCATTGGCAGGCGCCGCGAGCACCGCAACGGAGCAGGATCATCGTTGTGATTGTATTTGTCAATGAAGTAACCGACGGTGAGAATGATGCTGAATTTGTGTGTGAGAGTGACGATGCGGCTGCATTCACAGAGATTTACAAGGCTACCCTGGGAAATATCGAAGGTTCATCGCTATTCAAATCAGCTGATGCGAGCTCGTCGCTGAATTAATACCCAGATCTGCACTGGAACGAGGAAGAACAAATGTACTGCGATGCCAACATCAATGAAGATGGTCAGTATATTCCGATTTACTCATTCTTCATACGTGCGCAATTCTGACCCTACGATATAGAGGAGTCCTACCACGTCTGCGACCGAGGCTATCTATCTCTCTTCCCTTTCCTTCTCGCTCTCCTCCCGTCAAACTCACCTCACCTCAAAGCCATCCTCGACCTGCTCCACGACCCCAACCACCTCTGGTCACCATACGGCATCCGAAGTCTGTCAGCGTCTCACCTGCTCTTCGGACAAGGCAAGAACTACTGGAAAGGTCCCATCTGGGTGCAAATGAACTTCCTTGCGCTCAAGTCGCTTTACACCGTAAGTCTTAACATAACAGCGTTCATGGCTGGGGCGTTGCTGAACAACCATTTGTAGAAATATGCCGCGGAGGAAGGTGCTTTCAAGAGCTCAGGAAGACAATTTACACGGAGTTGAGGAAAAACATCATCGATAATGTGTTCAAGGAGTACAAGCGTACTGGCACTCAAGGAGTACAAGCGTACTGGAACGACAACGTCCACAATGGCCTCTAGATCTACTATAACTTCATCTACCCTCGCTGGAGAGTCTGCGTTCACGATCGCGGTCGAACCTATGGCCTCTAGTATGACCGCTACAATGCTTGTTCACGATGCCTCCACCTCTACTAATGGCTCTTTGATTCCTATTTCTGCCTCTACGTCACAAACTAAACCGAGTGGGAAGGAGGTGAAGAAAGATGTGAAGAAATGCCTCCCGAAGATCATACCGCCGCCGAAAGACGAGAGCGGGAGGAATTCAAAGGGGCTGCGCGAGCTGGTGTTATGCTTTGAGTACCCACTCGGAAGTAGTACTGACGATGTCTTGGAATTCAAGCCACTCGCAGGTCCTCGTGCTTATTCTACGTCTTCGGCAACTTTGCTGTCATCCTAACCTCGTCCTCGTTCGTCTTGTCTCTGGTTTCTCTACGTGGTCATTGTATTATGGTGTAGAGTCTTAGCGGAGATGGAAGTGACCCTGCGTTGGCCATCGCAAGTCTTGCGGAGAAGGAGTTTGCGAGGGCGACCAAGGTGATGGGGGTCAAGTGGGCATTCGACATACGTGATGCAGCTCATCTTTATCCTCACCATCTGAACCATAGCATCCACTCTACAGTGTGGATAGATGAAGAAACGGTAAGCTGATATCCATCATCGAGTTTAGACTGCGAGATTCTGATAAGTGCATGAAGTTTCCTCGGGCGAGCGCTCGAAAGCATACTCGACTTCGAGAATGAAGATCTTGAAGCTGATGAAGAAGAATGCCCCGTAAAGGCTACATCACCGTGGATGGGAACGAGGGAAACTGGAAGAATGTACAGTGCACATCTTAGTTTTAAAGGCATGAATCACTTCAAGGTTTGTAACGACTGGCTTGCCACTGGTTATTCGATCCCGCCGTCGGGCGTAGCTGGTCCTTACGTTTCTGACTTGTTACCTGTTGCTGCATCCCCTGCCCCCTTGCAGGCTTTGTTATATCCCTTCTATCATGTCAATTATCAATGGTTTATGCTTGCGTGACATTGCGTCATTGCGGTTGACTCGTTTGTGCTCCCATTTGTGTGACACAATGTGTGACATCTGAGTAGACGCTGGCTGTCCACAGTCGAGGATTTATCATGACTGAATTTGCACATATAGATGTCCCATCTTCTCTACAGCATCTCTTATAAGTGTTCTGTACAAGATAAAAGTCCCAGAAAGCTACTGTTGTGTATGCTAATGTGCTCACGAAACTGTCTCCCGAGAGTGAGAGTGATTGTGTCTATCACAACTGTGAATGTGTGCATGTGTTTGAACGGTGAGTCCTATACATAGGACTCGTCTCCTTACATCGCTAGCTTATATGACTATGTACATATGGCCCAGTGCTACTTGACACGTGCTTTGTAAAGTCAAGGTGTCAGCTTTGAGACGTGTCACAATCTCGTCGTACCCTCAACCATTCGTTCTGCTCACGGTTAAGTGCTCACCAGTGCAGGGTGCAGGGTGATGTGATACATCTTCGAGGCCCACTGGCACTGATCCTACTTGCCCTTCCTCAGTGCCGATCAACTCCAGGATGTCGTCGGGTAGGTTGTGTGCGTGTGTGCACGGTGCGCGCTCATGATGCCGAAGTTCAGTTCCGAACCAAGGTTCGAACCCCGAACCACTGAACCGAACGCTAGGTTCTGGTCTCGTTCAGTTCTGTTCGACGTGCTGAGAGCAATGTTCGGTCCTGGTTCTGTGGCCACGGACATACCATGAGAACCAGTTCTGAACCAGTTCGAACCGTCAGAACCGATAGTAAGAGAGGACATGCAGTGGGTGACGTCATCGGCCGAGCAGTTCCAGCAAACGGCGAAAAAACCATGCTTTATGACGTCAGTAGTCTCGATTGGCATCGCCTCCTCATGATTTTAGTTTCAGCCACATGTGCTCAAGCCTGCCCTCACTCGCCAGTTGTGGCCAGCTTGTCATATGGTACCCACGAAGCCATGTGGTATATTGCAGCCGAAGAGACGTGTTTCTTTCGCAAAGTTGCCAGTGGTGAACCGAAGTTGAGTGATCTCTACTGCTGTACGCATCTTATGTATTCAATACATTCCCAATGTTGCGCACCTACGTATGTCTCTACTAGAGCCATAATATGCTTCTGTTCTAAGGTTCACCCTCCCAAAGCCACATACAACGTTATCATTCTTAGTTTCCGGTCTTCGCACAGGTTCGCATGGTTTGTTTGTGCGTATTGCCTGAAAGGGCAATATTCCCAAACATCCTCCCGCTAGTCCCTGATCGGTCTCTGCGTTAATTTGTTCGTCGCTTTGCTCTTCAACGCATTTTCCACTGATACATGTTTGACAGAACAGTCTCGAAATATGTAGCATGTGTAAGCTGGGCGGCCACAGCACTCTTATACCTTATAAATAGGGTGTCGCCGTGTCGGTGGGAGTTTTGAAAATCGAGCCTCGACTGCGACCGAATTGTAAGTCCCTTCTCTTATATTTTGTTTATACTTCCGTCTAACCTATTTTTCTGACTTGTATACAGCACATTGGCATTCAACTCAATGCGGGATATGGCTGCCGAAGAACCGTCTGCCGACTCGCGTGGCTGCGCCGTTCGTGCTGACGGTACGTTGAAGGAGGCCCATGAGATCGAATTCTATGAGTCAGAGTCCGCAACAACACCCATCAAAGAGAAACCAAGTGCGGGTACGTAGCATATTATTCCTTACCTCAAAGACATTACCTAATCTAAAGAACCATTAACTTAGCACCACCAGCGACTGCTGGCGGTAATACTCGTGAGCAGCGTTTGAAAAAGCCGACTTGGAAGCATGCGGGGAGAGATCCATTGGCGCCAATTACCAAGTATTTCCCTCCTGCTGCATCCAAGTCGAAGAAGGCAGCTCCGTCCAAGCAGAACGACGGAGGCCAGTCTTCCAAAAAGTCCGTGTTCACTCTTTCGTCTGATGATTCCAATGAGGAAGATTTGTTTCAGCCTTCCGTGGGTTCCGAGTCGTCAGACGAAGGTGAGGAAATACCTGCTTCATCCACGAGCGAAGATGAGGAGGTTGATCATGAAAAGGTAAGTACTATTGTGCTGCATGTTGATGTTAGGATGAGTAACTCACGCGAAGTACGTTGATTAGCCGAAGAAGAGACGGAAGGTTCAGAAGACAAAGCATGCGCACAAGGCCAGACGTACACGAAAGAAGAAGCACCAGAATCCGACTCATAGCGAAGAGGAGGACGAGGCTGCGCAATATGAGCGGTCTCGTAAGCTAATTGATAGAGAGGTACGTCAAGCGATATGACAGTGAACTGTGCTTGATACTTAAATGAGCACATTACAGACAGCTCAGGCGGAGAGGCATAGGTCTTCTCGTGGAGACGATCAACGTACACGCGATATACGCATCATTTTCAAGGCGGCCAAACGCGAAGGAAAAAGCGGTGCGATGGAAAAAGGACATTGGTGCAAGGTGTGCAGGTAGGCTTGATTATTTGTGTCAATTGCCGACAAGCAGGCTGAGCACATGCGTAGGTCACAACGATTAAATCTAGATGATTGTTGGTTCACAGGAGGTGGGTCGACACTTCGCGCACATATCCGCAGGTGCGTGCATGTTCGATTTTTCTTTTCATATGGGCGGACAAAAACAAATTAACCAACTTCTTTCCTCATCTATTAGAAAATGGAAGACACACGGTGACAAGTATACAGAGGGCTGCAAGGAGCTCGGTATCAAGCCTCATGAACGTGCCCTCCCGTCAAACGACCAGAACTCCGCTGCAGCGGACACCGAGCCATCTCAGACAACGTTAGACAGTTTCGTTCAGCCTGCCTGGACGAAGGAGGGACTGTTGGACCATATTATTCAGCTATTTGTGACCGCTGACTTGGTATGTATATTTGTTGCGCCCTCACTGCGCTGACAGTGTTTGAACTTATATGGATACTCTTGTAGCCTTTTCAACTAGTCGAACGACAGTCGTTTCGAGGCATCTTGAAATTCATGCGTCCTGGACTCAAGGAATCCGACATTCCGCATCGCACAAAGATTACCGAAGCAGTCCAGGAACGTGCGGCCATTGTTCAAGAACGCCTCCGTGAGGAAATGCAGGTGAGCTCTTGTGTTTCATTTCTCAGAGGTCGCCGCACATCCTGAAATACTTTAGAATGTACCAGGCCAGATCTCTCTAACATTTGACTCTTGGACGTCTGCTTCAATGGATCCATATCTGGCTGTGACTGCTCACTACATCAGTGTCTCTCCTAAGGCTTCGACGCTCCCTGAATGGGAGCTGAAATCGAAGATCTTGGGATTTGCACCAATTGAAGGTAATCATGGTGGCGCAAATACTGCTGCAGTCATTCTGCGAGTCGTTGATCGCTACAAAATTCGTCGTAAGGTGTGTAACAGTCTTCATATGATCTACGAGCGAAAGAAAGGCGAACTAATTATTACCCAAAGCTGGGATGGTTGACTTCCGACAATGTCCGCACAAATGACAAGTGTATGCGCATTCTACAGCGCTGCCTCGAAGATCCCACTTGGACCGCTGCTGAGCGACGCGCACGGTGTATCGAGCATATCATGCATATTACTGCGAGAGACGTCATTACTACTGTCTGCCCAGCACCGACACAGTTCAAGAAGGCGCAACAACAATCTGACAGTGAAGGCGACTCGGAGTATGGGAGCGATAACTTTGATGGGGACAAAGACGAAGATGAGGACGCAGAAACCGTCGATTTTGAAGCGAACAACGTTCTCGGAAAGCTTCTGGCCCTTATTAATCAGGTATGCATATTTTTAATATGCTGATATCACTACTCACAGGTGGATATGTCGCCAGATACGTGCTTCGCCACAGGCCCGAGCCTATTTCGAAACAACCTGCTCGGAAGAGGGGCTAAAGCCGCTGCAGCTCTTAAAATGGGTTCGCACCCGGTGGGGCTCAATGTATGACCTTCTTGAGCGTGCAATAACCCTGCGCAAGGTAAGTGAGTCTTTATGCAGATGCAAATTGGTTTTTTCCGCAGCCCAGATGCTGTGACTCGGATCTGACGTGCACTTTTGTAGGGCATCAATAAATTCTGTCGGAATGCAGACGACAGCCCGCAGGTTCCGCAGCTGAAGAACAAGGAATATAGTGACTATCGGATCACAAATCAGGAGTGGGATCTTCTTTCCGTTCTTAAGGAAGTACTAGAGGTGCGTTTCGAATCACTGTCTGAGTCCTCAGTCTTTAGCTGAAACTTCTATTGCTATACTTGTTGCAATCTAGGAACCTCGGAAGGCACAGGCGTCGTTCTCTGCAGAATCAAAGCCCACAGTATGGAAGGTTTTGATGGCACTAGAGTGCATGCGCGATAAGTGGACAACAATGGCAGATGATCCGCGATATGAATTAGTTCGTGAAGGTATTCAAGCCGGACTTGCAAAGCTGAGCAAGTGGTACAAAGCCATAGAGGCAACCGACTTGTACTTCATCTGTATAGGTAAGTCTGTCTCAATGCTTCGTCTTCTTACAATAATGCTCAATGAGTACGACACGTAGCTCTCAATCCTGCAGTCAAAACATATTATACAGCGAAGAAATGGGACTCAGCACGCCACAAGAAGGGCATGAAAGCGTTCGAAGCAAGAGTAAGCCACTCGTCCGGTATAAACCGCCAGTTCAACTGACACTCACTCCTTCTATCCTATCCAGTTTGACCGGTATGCAGCGGCCTACAAGTCGGACTTGAGGGCATCGTCTGGCCCTTCAGGTTTGCCAAGGGACACGCAACGATATCCCGATTCGCTTCATGCTGCCTCTGCACATCCAGGTACAGTAACGTTTATTTATTACTGAAGTCATCACGATTCACAGGGCTCTCATCAAAACGTACTTATAGGAAATACTGCAAAATCCCTCGGTTATGGATCTCTCTGGCTACAGGAAGCGTTGGCGGAAGTTATTGATAGCCATACACCAGATTCTCGAGAGGATCCACGGAAGGAACTCCGCCGTTACCTCGAGGCACCTCTAGAACTCGGCCTCAGCCGAGATGATGTTGTCAAGTGGTGGGGGGTAAGCAAGGCAATAATCACTCACAGAGAAAGGAAAGCGTACTTATTTTTGACCATGTCCAGCAACACTCTGCAGAGTATCCTGTTCTGTCGAGGATGGCCCTTGATTATCTCGCTATCCAGGGTTCTTCTGTTGCCTCGGAACGTGCCTTCTCAAGCGGTGGACGCACTGGGACCAAGCTTCGTAATAGGCTTCTTCCGGACAACTTCGAAGCGATCCAAATTCTCAAAGATGGCTATCGCACGGGGATGATCAACGCAGTCCAAGAGGCAGCCTTGCATGCGGACCTTTTTGGGCGTGAGCTTACTGATATTGAGGAGGAAGGTCCGGACACAATCGTCTCGGGTGACTGTCAGAATTCAAATTACGTGTAATACATTATAGCACTGATGCCTATATAGTCAATTATCATATTGCATGTCTTTGAACCAGTGTACGTGAGAAACCATGGAACAACCGACTCCCGAAGCCTCTGGTGCGCACACTGCACGAACATCACAATTTGAATGCAAGTGGCTTGCATGCGATAAGATACTACAATGGGAGGTTTTCTTACGTGCTTATAGACATACATTTTGGAATAAATAGTGTTCTGAAGAGAACGGGTGTGAGTAAGATGGTTTGAAAACCTTTAGACTTCAGCGGATCCCTGCCACAAGCGCTCCTTACCAAGCGTTACACAACGCCTAGAAGCACTTCCGCACATTGTTCCACATTACTCACAAGTCTAGAAAGCACACTCTTGAGTGTGTTTGTGCTTGCTCTGCTAGTTGCATAATATCAGTAACGGTTCGTGGTTCGAACCGGTGGGAACCAGAACCAAACCAGAATGAACCAGTTCACGCTGGTTCGGTCCCACTCAGTTCGGTCCAGGGGACTTTCCTCCTGGTTTTGGTTCTGGTTCTCTGGAATATGCCCAAGAACCGGACCGAACTGAACTTCGGCATCACGAGTGCGCGCAGAAGAGTGAGACCATATGATGGGTGCCTTTGAGGCTTGACGGGCTGTGTTGCCGGAGGTGTGGCTCAGGTTGACGAGTACACCGATACGGTTCATCTCGTCGATGAGGTGATACCCAAGAGGGCTATGTAGCGGTGCCCTGTGTGAGCAGGGAGCAGCAGAGAAGCAGCAACACAACGACGCACCTCAAGTCACCCCACTTCTCGGGGAGAGTTCCGCAGGAGTCTGCGAACACGTTGTGGCAAGTGTAGGTGAGAGTGACATAGCGGGCGGGAGCGAACATACATCGAGGGTGGTTGGCGTGGGGGTTGCAGGGAAGCGAGGGTAAAAGTCGCTAGGATGTTCATCGCGCTAGCTGTGCGAGGTCAGATGTGTTAGCAAGTGCAGCGAGAGCAAAGACTCACCTGCTTTGTCATTCACATTCACATTCGAACCCCCGCTGTCGTTACTACTTGTAAATCCGCGGTCTTCAACTTCTTATTCATCGCGCAACGGCTGGAGGTAGGTCACCCGTGCGGTGTGTTTGGAGAATTCGAGCTGTGTAGTCGAGAATGCGTATGCGTGAATGAGATGAAACGGACGAAGAGGGGGTGAAGAGAGGAGAGTCAAGGAGGGAGAGTGAGAGTAGGAGTGAGAGAGTGCAGGCGCCGAGGAGGACCGATGAACGCGACATGAGGCTATCGACCTCCCGCTCTCACAGAATTAGCAAGCACTGTTATTATTATACGATGTACAGTAGTACTACACAGTCTAGATAGCATCCTCAGCCCTGCAGATACATCTTATACACCTGATTCTCCGTCTCCTCCACATAAGGATAGCCCAAATTCCTCAAGAACTAGGCGGCACCTGTGTTCCCGCAAGCACCTTTCCCAGATCTACGTTCGAATACAAACTTCAGTAAAAAGACGAGTAGTATGAACAGTGTGATGTACCTGCGCCGTGGTTTTGATAGTGGAATAACGAGATGTTCCATCTTGAGCGGATACCTTCGAGGAAGCGACGGAGGGCTTCTGGTCGCTCAGGGGACTCTGCACGAGCATGTCAGTTCAGTCGTTACAGCCTCGTGTGAACAGGTTATTGAAAACATACCGAAGCAAAAGATCCTCTCATTTGGCACATTGATACGACCACCGACCATATACCACGCATGACTCTTGGCGAGCTCGTCGTCGCTGATATTATGGCCCTTCATACTCAACCCGCTAAGCTGGTATAACACGTCACCGACTTCCTTCTCTCTGTTTATCTGTTTACCGCATCAAGTTTGAAGAAGAGGAATACTTGCGCTTTGACGGGGTCGTTGTAGCGATAGATGAACTCTGTTATGGCGCTGGGATGTATGACGCCGTGCAACGATATGAAAATAAGGGGAGGGTGTGTATACGAGAGAAGTACAAATAATCGGTTCTACGTACCTCCCTGCCTGTTCGGGGATTTCAGCACTGAGAAGCACTTCGCGGCCCTCACCGAGTTCGGCACGCTCTGCGACGAAGCGTAGCCGGTCAAAATGCATGTTGGCCGCGCTGACAACTGCGACAAATCGCTTGTTTGCACCGATGAGGTTGTTTTGTATGATGTGTCTCTTGAGGCCAGCACAAGAGCCAGGGCACCCGCGGGCTCCGTTATAGACATCGTCTCTAACGGGCATACACAGCATAAGTAATGGAATGAATGTAAAGAGATGTAACACGCACCCTCAAATATGTCCTTGATAGCAGTGCATATCTCGTCCGTGTCGACAATAGCAACCCCATCCAAAAGCTCCTTGCACATCCTAAACGGCTCCGCACTCACGATCTTCACAGCCGTCCCATCGCTAAACGGCCCAACCTCGCTCAATGTCACCCTCTCCCCCTCCTTCAAGCTCCTAGCCATCGCATCCCCATCAAACGGCTCCACACCCACCACCTTCGTCTGCAGGTTCCCTATCCGCTTGACATACGCACTGATCCCAACGACGAGCCCTCCCCCTCCCACAGCCGCGAATATCCCATCCAGCGTGTCCGCCTGCGGGATCATCTTGAGGATCTTCATACACGCCGTACCCTGTCCGGCAACAACGAGCGGGTCGGCGTCGTACGGTGGGACAAAGGTGAGTCCGTAGACTTGCGCGAGCCGCGCGCACTCGGCTTTGGCTTCGTCGAAGTCGTTGCTGTGGAGGACGACTTTGGCACTGAGGCGGGAGACATTGCGGACTTTGATGGAGGGGGTGCCGTTGGGCATGACGATGGTGCATGAGATGTCGAGTATTTGGCCGGAGAGGGCGACGCCTTGTGCGTGGTTCCCTGCGTTCGAGTGTTCATATCGATGAGACAAAACACACGAAGACGAAGTCCGTACGCACGATACTAACCAGCACTACATGTCACCACGCCTTTTCACCGCTCGTCCTTCGGTATGTGCGCCATAAAGTTGAACGCGCTCCTGATCTTGAAGCTGAATACCTCCTGCAGGTCCTCGCGTTTTAACCATATCTCGTTTCCGAATCGAGTACTGAGGCCTTCGCATCTGATCAGTGGAATCTCCTTGATAAGATCGTAGACTTTTGAGCTGAGGATGAGGCGCAAATAATCCGGGGTACCGTCTGGTAGGAGGTGGTGTTTGGCGAGGCGGGGATAGGTGAGAGGTGCCGGTGCGTGCGAGGAGTATTCGAGCGTTGCTGAACTGGACATTATGAGTACAGAAGACTCTAATGGGAACCTAGGATGAAGGTAGGAGGCAAGATATATGCTTGAATAAAACTGCCAGTGACTCACCATTATAACGCCGAGGTTGTCGACGCTTCTGGCCTCTCCAACTACGCTCGTTGAGATCATGAGCTGTTTGTTACTCTCCGAAGAGTTTAAATGAAATCATGATTGCCCGTAATCGTAGCAGACGTGATGTTAGTCACCTGTTCGCAGATGGACGTCAGGCGTACGAACTTGAGTTCTTTTGAGTTGCACGCTGTTGCACGTGCGCCTCGTGCCGGTGATGGGGACGCTTCCTACACATCTGAGCTGATTGCGATGTCTTTCGTCTACCGGATCTTCTCAACGGCCGTGGCGAGTGCTTCCATGACAAGATGCCACATGTGAGCTATCTGCGTCTTGTTTCTGCACACAGCTGAGCTCTCTGGCGGTAGAACTGAACGTACTCTCCCATGCTTGTGTTCTTTTCTGAGCGTCGACGATGGACATTCCGCGTACATTCTTGTGAAAAGGGAGAAGGAATCGGTTGATTGGGAGCATTGAAACCAGGAGGGCGAGTTGAGATAAGTCTACCGCATACCTACATGAAATGATGAGGATGCTGTATGCATACTACTGGAGGGTTTGTGTACCGAGTCATCGGGGACGGAAGAGACAAACGTGCAAAAAGGTAATCATGATAACATAGGCATAAACTAATGTATAATAACGCATTGTAGTTTCTGAGCTAGTAACTAGTTCTATATAAATCAGATGGTATTGTATTCGGCTTGTGCGTTGGAGATCAACTGTCCATGGACCCACGCATCAAAGTCGGTGGGGATGTCCGGGCTATTGAGCCAGTCTTTCCCTTGATCCTCTACAGAGCGCACAGAACGTTGAACCAGGTGCGCAAGTTGCTCATCAAGAAAGATGTAGCAAGATGTGAAGCACGTGTGGAATTCCATCGACAACGGCTCTGTACGATGTGACGATGCGGAGCTGCTATTTGTTGCTTTGCCCTTCCCTTTGCCGAGCTGTGAGGCAAAAAAATCTAGTTAGTTGATACGAACACTGCACATTTATGCTGACAAGAATGGATACCATCTCAATGAGAGACTCTTGGACCTTGACTTCAAACTTCAAATAAAGAATGAGACCGGTGTAAAGCAATAGCGGCAAAACAACGTACCCTTATCTTCCAGCTGGCAGGAATGATGGGACGTGTTTCGAAGCCATGGACAGATAACATGAGGAGTATAGACCGTAGGGAGAGGCTTTCACGATGATTTTGAATGTCTGATGGATGGACGATGGCATGTACACCGCTGAGGTTGGGATGGCCGCGTCCTCGGAGATACCGGCTCACGCTCAGCTTGAGGGAGTCATAGAACACGTTGACGGAGGCATTTACGGCCTCGGAACAGGGAGTAGCAGACATAAAAGTAAGCTCGTACTCGAAGCGAGGGAAGAGGCATGAAGGGTCCGAGATGCGACGATTGTAAAGAGAGGCCACAAGAGCGGTCTTCTCTGCTGGTGTGCTCACGTCCCGCAAGCTGCGGACGTGGTCAAACTCCTGCAATGAAAAGAGCCATAAGTGACCTTTAGGAAGCGTATCAAAATCACAAAGAGACGAACAAACCTTGATGAATTGTGACTGTTGGGCGTATTCGAGGCGAAAGCCTTCCGAAAACTTAATAAAGTCTTCATGATCCCATATCTCACCGTGCCCCAGTAGCACCTTAGCGAGGATATAGCGCGTCCAGCGGTGATGATCTGCCTCATTGTGGCAGTCAGCTATGATGTCTCGGAGCTGCTCGGCCACATTAGATCATACTCTAGTAAGTAGTAGAAAGCAAAGAAAGGACGAACCTGAAAGTTGCACTCCTGAATAAGAAGCTGAGAGACCGGGCTTAGGTGGCCCTCAGGGAAAGGACCATTGACAGGTACCTCAAGCCAAGGCTGGAGCGTCTTGCCAAGCTTGATATCAAAAGAGGAGATGTCTTCAAACGTGAGGGTGTGGAAGTTGTCTTGGCCAAGAATGATTGCTAGTAGGAGAAATGGAGTGACAGGCTCAGGAGCAGAGCCGGAGTGGATGATGTGCAATGCACAGGCTGCACCGTAGCTGAGCCACAGACAATGGGAGGCTGGAGTGCGAAGACGGAACACACCAAGTTTCGGTGCGTAATAGTCACTGATCTCGACCCAGTGGAGATCATCTGCTGTCATGGTGGTAAACAGTTGAGACCAGATACTACGCTCAAGACCCTGGCCAATTGTGAGTGTACGTGATTGAGCCCGACGTGTACCGTCTTCGTTAGGAGCCACCAACCGGTAGGTACGCTCGTCATAGAGGAACGCCTTAAGGGACACATTGCTGATGGAATGCATTCCGGTCAAAAGGGTTGGCGGAGTGGAAGGAGTTATGTCGTCCTTCGAGTGCGAGTGGATATGTTTGAGGAGGTGGAGTACTGCGGTGGCCATGATCTCAACAGACTCGCCTGCAATGCGAAGAGAACTATCGGCACCAGGGGCAGAGGAGAGATAGCGATTGTGCAACCGCCTTACCCAAGCAGTAAGAACTTCGTCAGGTAGTGCGATGGCCATGTTGGCAGAGCGAGATACAGTGCGAAGACCCAAGAGGGAATGGGCAGGGGGATGAGTGGTGCTGGAAGATGGCTCCATATCCGAGTCCAAACCTTGCATCGAGATGTGAGGCGGCACAGCCGGTCCAGGGCTAGCAAAGGAGAGAACACGAGCTCGACGAGTCGGCCGTGTATTGATGTCAGACTAAAGTGTTTTGAGTATAATTGCGATATAGAAGAGATGATAACTTTGGACAAACCTGGACAGAGGCAGAACGAGGGCGTATTACAGAGGTTCCCCCAGACGAAGAAGCCTGAGGTTGGGAATATTGACCTGCACCACGAGGGCGAGGAAGGTATTCATCCTGTGAAAGAGCACAAGAGACGTTGAACAAGACAGCAAAAAGCAGCGTAGAGCACTGAGACGTACCTCAGAATCAAAAGAAAAAACAGGAAAGGGCTCATCATGCCAAGTGAGAGGTGGAGAGGGGGTAGTGGCAGTGGTGACGGCAGGCTCTCCTTCATCGGCAGCAACATCTTTGGGACAAGTTGAGTGGCAGAGGTCGGTAGAGTGCCTGAAACGAGCAGAGTATTGCTGATACATGTCGAATGCACGAGCACAGTGAAGAAGCTCGCGACGGGCATAGCATGGGTGAGGATAAATATAGTACTCAGGAAGGGGATCAGGAGAGTCGTAGAATGAATGAATGGGAGCAACCAAAGGGCCGTAACGAGGTGCTATAGGTGGAAAATGAGTATGAATATATATAAGCCAGTGAAAGTCGGTGAAAGTCGGTGAAACTCACCAAGAATGATGATTGGATGCACATGAAGAGGGTTCTCCTCACGAAGCATGTTCTTAACCTTGGCATGAGTTTGAAGTGTTGCTGCAGTGAACGCAGAACTAGACAGCTCCATGGCTTTGAGCTTGATGGAGCCATCACTCAAGGCACGAGAAGTGACGACCAGCTGGAAGCAAGCCTGGTCTGGAGCGATAGGATCAGAATGGGGGACAGGGATCTCAAGTTCCTTGGACGCAAGAGTGGCGATTAACTTGACATTGAGGTCTTTCCACACAGAACCAGTGAGTCCCACCTCCACGGTGAACAACTGACCGAGAAGGGCCATGCGCTCTTGCCACACACGAATATGCTTTGGCGCGGGGAGAAATGGAGATGGATAGCTATAGCCATCGTCGGTAAGAGCAGTGTCAATCTGAAAGCGTAATAAGAACAGACGTAAAGGTTAGAGATAAATAGAAACGTACAGGGAATGACAACATAATAACAACGAGGGTAAGCGTGGTCGGGAAGGGAGTAGAGAGGGTTGTGCCCAATGGCAGTGTAGAGACTGCAGAGGGAGTGAGAACGGTGGAACGACGAGACCGCTGCACATTTTCTGGCTTCTTGCTCTTGCCATTGCTGGTACCATGTCTTCTATATGCATCCTGGCGACGGCTGTTGACAGCCTGAAGGCCGGTGCCCTGAGGGGGGTTTTGGAGGCCAGCCCAAGGGGACGTGATGCGAGGCACTGAGGACGTGGTGGATAGCTCCAGAGGAACAAGAGAGGGGGGGACCAATGGTGTGAACGAAGATTTAACCAGAGAATGGGGAGAGGGTGTTTGGACACGAGATAGAGCACCGCCAGAAGTTAAGGGAAGGCTCGGATGTGGTGTCAGACTGAGACAATATCAGATACGAGATACAAGACACTGTGACTGGTGTAAATGAACGACATACCTGTCATTTTCGCCAACTCCTTGATAAACACTCCCCTGAACACCAGTGTGGCAGGCGGCAGCATGCCCACATATGCATAAGTCCTGCGGGCTGACAGGAGTCTATACACAGCACAGTGCATGGGGGAAGGAATTCAGGGATCAGGTTAGGAAACAGAAGCAGAAACAACGCACGTAAGTGAGAGCTTCATCAGGGCCTGTCCCTGTCCAGAAACGACAAGATCGGGGACAAGGCTGCCTTGCATTCGTGAGAACATCAAGAGAAGGGAAGCATAGAATGTCTTGCGCTGAAGCAGGAGTTTCAAGGCGAGGCAAAGAATGGGCCATTTTAAGCAAAAAGTAGAGTAGAGAATTAAAAACCAGAGTACAGCTACCAAGACGTGGAATGGTGAGGGACACAGGTCGTTTCGAAAAGCCTGAATAACATGACTCAGGACTGTGACAGAGCGGTGACAGTGTCACAGAAAGTCACAGAATTGTACAGTTGTGACAAGATATGACTGCATTTGGCCGTGCAGCATCGTCTGCACTCTATGAAGAGATCTCTCTGGGGAGAGAACTCCTTAGGATTGGTGTCAAGGAGATCTCTCTCGGGGGAGATCTCTCTCGGGAGAGATCAGGAGAGATCTATCTCGGAAGTTGTCTGATCTCATCACAGAGAGATCTCTGACGATCTCTGGAGATCTCTATGACATGCATGAGGAAAATGGATGACGACTGCATGGGCGAGATACTTAGAGTAGTAGAGATGGTATGGTGGGTAACAATCTCTGGAGATCTCTGGAGATCTCTGGAGATATCGGGAGATCTCTAGAGATCTCTAGAGACTGCGAGAACAACACGTTAAAACCAGAGTTTTGTCCGATAAAAACCTTCATAAGTTATGGATTGAGGGACAATGCGATTCGGACGGCATGAGATTGGCAGGTGACAGTAATGTACTCGTTCGGCTAGAGGAGGCTTTGTGGGAGGGAAAGCAGCGTACACGAGGGTGTGATCCCATTGCGAAGGAGTTGAATGTGCATGTGCTCCTGCGCTGTTGCCTACGTAGTATCGCAACGTGATGTCGGAGGGCGCCGTCGTGCAATGAAACAGCTCAGGATGTAAGTACTTGGTTTTGCTCGTATGGCCCGCAACAGTGATATATAGTAAGTTTGAAATCTAGCTACTCAGCTGCAGATCGACGGTGTGTCCGTAGTGTGTAGCGACTAGCTGAAGTGGCCCGATTTACGATAGATGTTGCATGCTGTGTGAGGGGGTATAACGATTAACTGTATGTTGGCGGCGATGGCTGATTGAGATAGAGACGCACATCTGTTCAGTGTAGACTCATCCATCTCTTCTTCTTGAGCTGCTGTTGCAGAATTTCCAAGCTTTTATCCTGGCCATACCAACCTTCGCGAAGGTCTGCCCAGAGGCAATCTGCCCGACTGGAATTAGCACTGAGAGTGTATGAGCGATGCAACAGGCAACGCACCGTTCGGCTCCAGTGTGACCGGATCTACGCCAACAGCTCTACGCTCCTCCCGCTCCTCGTACGCGAGCACAAGATCGATAGTTTCAGCTGCCAGGGCAAGCACTGGGACGAAGTGTTCCATGAACTTTTGCAGGTCGTCGAGGGATCTAAAGAGGAGGACAAGGGCGCGGATGGTGGGATGGGTCCTGGCGTGATCGACCAGAGCATCGAAGTTGGCAGGACGGTCTCTGAAGTCGTAGATGTATGCGCACATGCCCACCACGCTCAGGGCGGAGGCCGACCGGTCCGTGGAGGCTGATGTTTCTTCGAATAGAAAATGGAAGTCATCCAGGTACATGGTCGTCGTTTGCTCCGAGACGTCGAATCCTGCAAGAGCGCTCGATGTCAATATGGGAAGCGAACAGCGTCACTGATTGTGATTCTCACCGATTGACACATCGGGCTGTTTCTCGTGGCCCCACAACAACGTCATGAACTCGAACATCCGCACGCGTTCCTCGTCGCTGAGTCGGTGCAGCGGACAGTTTGGGTTCATCATCAGAGCTGTCAAAGCGAGGTGAACAGAGTTGGTGCAGCCTCCCGTGGTCCAAATGCGCAGAGAACGTGGTCTGCGTTGACAGGTGATTGTATTGGAGGCGTGTGGTAGTATCAGGAGCACTCGGTGCGCATCCCATGTTATCGTATCGAACGCGATCAGTGTGGCACGAGAAAAGTGTTTGATGTATTTGATAACATGAGAGAAAGAGGGGAAATGGACAAATGTGATCTGAATGCTGTTTCGCAGGAATGAGCTTGGTACGACTACAGATGGTGATATGCCCCAGTGGGGTGTGTCGAGCTTCGCAGGATTAAAGCCGGCTGGGACGGGACCGTAGATCGAGACGTCTACAAGCTTGTCTTGGATGGTGGGAAGATAGAGAAGATGGAGAAAAGACGTTTGTCTCTTGTGGGGCTGAGAGGTCAATTCTCCGCTGTAGTTCTGTATGACATCTATGCGTCCGATGAGCTGGTGCATCGGTGTAAGTCTCGGACACCCTTCAACGACGTATCGTCTGAATATCTCGGCGTCCTCGTAAGACTTGATCTGCAGAGTTCTGCCTGCGAACATATGGTCCCGACACCTGTTGGCCCAGAAGAGACAGACAAGTGAGCATTGTTTAAGATCGGTCAAGACGTCCTCTGGGCTTGCTTCTCCTCGATTCCGAGTAAGATAATTGCCATCGTTTCGGTTATACTCTTTACGTTGTGAGACACGATCTACGTTAACGTAGAAGAGTATATCTTCAAAGAGCTCTGGGGGAATGCGGGCAGCAAGCAATCTGACAGCCTACGCAAGCATTGATCCTTGTCAGTACAGGCAATATATGCTACGACTTTTTTTACTCACCCTGTTTTCCATCACCACAGGGATAGCTTTTTGAAGTGCGAATTCCTCAGATAGTGTCATTTCAGTTCATCCAGTGACGACTAACCTGTACCTTGCGTCATTGAACTCTTGTCCTGATTATACCAGCAATCAGCTCAGATGAGCAGTCAAGTCGACGTACTCGACTGAGTACTTACATCGCGTTTCTCCATCTTCCATATCGCTTCCACTACGTTTGCGTCCAAGTAAAGAAGCGGTTGATATGGTTGTGGCGAGTTTCTTATTACAGTCCTCTCCCCCTAAACGTACCAGCAATGGGCCTTACTGTCAATTAAAGGGACGTATGATGGTCAACTATGTACTTGCCTCGCTCCCCATTACGTCAGATGCAACTTCCAACACGGAGTCTGAACACGCGTACGACCGTAGCTGATAAAATTGTGACATGTCTTGTATCGTCGCTGTGCTAGAGGGTTGGCGGCGATGGCGGTGAAGCAGAGAGCGGAAGTTGAGGAAAAGCGGCATGAGGAAGACGAGGCGAGAACACAACGAGTCCTATCGATGGGCTCGCCATATATAGCCCTGTTTTCCGTTATGCCCGTGGGAGAGGAACCAATTTTACGACCACGTACGGAAACTTGGATGTTGGGACGTACAGCCTTCAAACCCTGAGTAAACACCATTACCACTGGCAGCCACTGTCAGCAAGTTGTAGATAAGTAGTATCATGCATACCCAAAGCCAAATCCCACAATCTTCCCTGAGTCGAAAGCATCCCCTCCGGCCACGACTCTAACCGCACTATGCTTGACCTGAGGAAACTTTGGGGGCATGCTAGTCATCTAGGACATAGGGACAGGCGTCAGAGTCAGCTTCATCTTCATTGGTATCTGGAAGATTGTGTCACATAGTAGTCATATCCGGGACACTCGATTGAAGTCAACGGACCGTATTCCTGTGCTCACTGATCAAAGGCTGTATCGGTACCACGATATAGAAGTCAGGAGGCCGCACACTTAGCGTATTGGTGCACCGCAATGAGATTACACCGCCTTGGCTGCCTGACACGCTGCGTTCAGTCGAAGCAAACATATCAATCATGTCTGTCCTTGAACTTTGTACAAGCTGCACGATGAAGGTGTCTATTAATTGATGAAAACGTGGATACTTACACTGCCAGCCTGCTTCTCACGCATGGTCCTTGGGAAGTTACGAGAGTTTACATCTCCTTCTGAGCATGCGGATACTGCGGGGGAGACTTCGACTTAGCGGTGAATCAATGATTGAAAGGTATGTACAAGGATATGCATGATTGCACGCCACAAGTCGAACGCGGCGATGCAGAGTGACGCCTATTCGCGAAATCCATCACTAGTCAAGGCAAATCAGACACAACAGAACGGGTCAGCGATAAGTAGATGTCGAATATGTACAACTTACCAGAATTCGAGAGTAACGGGAACTGACAAGGTCGTACTTCATAGACCCTACGCTGGTGGCAGAGCGTGCGTGTCTTAGTTTCACGTCGATACGAGTTGCTGTTGGAACGACGGTGAGCGTACATTGTGAGTATTACAGTCGGTCAAACAAAGGAATAGGTGCATTGATATTCATCGAAACACCCTCGCTGCAAGAAGGTTAAGGTTAGCCATCGTAGACGGCCAGCCTAAGACTTTCGCTACGAACGCATCTGTAATAGATTTGCTTGCCTCAAACCCCTCCATATCTCCTCATAGCTTGATGTGGACGCACATTCTCCGAGGTGAGGGATACCGTGTGTGACCAGAGGAGTTGCAGATCGACGAACGTCCTTTCCGAACGCTCATACCGACCAATGGTTGAGACGAGCGAGCGGAAAGGGCGACTGCCAGTAATGGAAGTGTTCCGATTGGGGTACGAGGGTCTTAAATAGGTCTACGAGACGTCGATAGCGGCAGAGGTGTATAGGTTGTTGTCGGTGCTGCGTCGCGATAGAAAGTGGCAGCACGGATAAGGTAGCCGACTCCAAGAGATTACATACTGTGAGAAGCACAATATCCTTGAGAGATAGACAACCCACGTACCTTTGAGTTCAGAACCACTGACTCCCGTCCGACGATACCTTCCGACCAGGATCTTACCATAGCATTGACCAGATCGCCGACGACCTTCACTTAGATCTTGATACCCTTCTGCTCTCGTACGCGAAGAGTGATTTTGATTCGCAAAAGACTTCTGCGTGCTCGTAGAGAGTGTGGCGTGCATGGAGTCGCGGCCGTGCGAGGGAGAGCGACTGTCCAGAATCGTGACGAGAGAAGGTAGAGGTGATAAGCATTAGACGCCCGATCAACAAAGGTTAATAAGAGGAGTAAGACTTGTGCTTACCGTGAGAATATATGTTTGTTACACATACTAAGCGCGCAGTAGCAATTGCCGACCTCATTCTCGACGACCACCTTCCATGGCCAACCCAGGCTGCTTGATCTCGGTCTCCCACAAGAGCTAGAAATTACACGCAGGAGAGAAGAGGATCAGGCTTTCCATCCAAGCTCTTAGACTTGAGCCCACGTTACATGGCGATATTGACGGCACGGGGTGCTGCCCTCATCGCCATCCGTATCGACGTGGGTGGCGACGAGGACTGTAACTCCTCTTGTACCCATGCTTCACGGCCTACGGTATACGTAGAGGGACGGGGAAACGGATACTTATAGTGGTCTGGGTCGCCTGGATAAGTTGGGAGGTCGTTATACAGGTGCGTCGCCTGTTTCGTTCCTCCTCGACGCGTTGTTGAGTCAGGTCTAGATAGCAGTTCATACTGCAATACAGGCTCACCTCCGACATATTCCGCCCAGACATGAAGCTCTACAGTCCGTGCTTCCCGATGATCAAATTCTCCTTTCCCGTCGTCGACACGCTATCAAGACTTATTCGTGGCGCCTGGGACGCCAATGCCAACTTTCCAAACGAGAAGCCAACGAAGCGTTGAGTGTCGATGTCAGCATTCACGAAGGCAGACTAGGATAACAGGCGGAGACGGGATAGGTTGAGGTAGATGGACGCGGATGGATATGGAATGCCCCACACAGGTATGCTTGAGTCTCATGTTTCCCACCCTTACGACTGCTCACGGGAAGGAATATTCTGTCCTTCGAGAGATACTGCTCAGAAATGTGAACTCATGACCGACGGCCATCATCAACCGGTCTCTCGCAATCACGAATCCCTTCAGCGTCGTGGCCTCGGAACACCTCTCCGTTGGTGTGATCCAATTTGTAGATGTTGTACCTTGGTCATAACAAATGGTAACTCCCATCGTCTCTATAGCGCAAGGCCGTACCTCCTCCCATTGTTCGTGCCTACACTCGCCTCTAGTGATCTACTTCTCCGTCATTTTGCCAGTTTCTGGGTCAAGATTGCATCCCGGAGAACAACCGAATGCAATTGTTACGAATACGAACAGGAAGACTGTTGCTTGTGCAGCGGGTCTGCTACAGGCGGTCATCGTTTGCTGTTTCTCAAGCGCCGACCATAGCTATGCTGTCACGCTGCTCCCCTGCCTTCGCTGTCTCCAAATGACTATTACGATATCAACCACTCTCTCTGCCACTGTAACGGGTCGATCCTCGGTGCGTCTCTACTTGTTTATATCCCAGTCACTTGCAAGATGATATTGGACATGTATACAGACTTCCCTAGACGCACATCAAAGCGTCGTTGTCGGAGTACTCGATGACTTCAAGCACGCTGCCACCGGCGCCTGCAGAATTGCCTTATGAGGCAATCAGAACACTACTACGCCGCGCAGGCTCGTGTTGTCGATCCCTCGTATTCCTTACAGCATCATCTTCCATTGTCGTACCACGTCGCTCTGCCTTTTTCTGTGTGCTCCAATCCACTCGTCCACCCATTTCGCCTGTCCCATCGGCTCCTCGACTCGTCGCCTTCGCGAAGCTCCTGACTTGTGCCTTGTGGTGTACCATGTCGACGTGCTCGTCCGTTGTGCTCAAGTCTGATGTTTTGCGTGCGCCATCAGTACACTCCGTTTCCATCTCTTATTAACTGTACTGAACTCCTTGCTTCTGTCACTGCGATCGTCCAGCGATCACTAGTGTCGATCACCCGTACGATCGCGCCACCTGCGCCCTCATGCGCCCCGCACCCCTCCAAGATCGATCGGGATGCTCTATGTAGCCGTGCTCGTAGATCCGGTTCAAAGGCTTCCAACGCTCGACTTTTTCACGACACTCATACGGCCGACTTCATGCTGGTTGTCGAGCCATTTTGAGTCACGAGGGCACACACCGTGGTATGCTGGCTTCTAATTTGTAACTAGCCGTGCTTACCGAGAGAGTTCAACTAAGCAGTCAACTTTCACCGATATCGACGCTCAAGCCTGCTCCTGCAGAGAATTCCGTGGTAGCTCATAGTGTTGGCCACATATCGCATTGCACGGGTGTATCTAGACTAGTAGGGGAAGGCCATCACTGGGATGGCGATACGTGGTGCGTTGATCTTCGTAAGCTCTGTCCGTATACACAATGCAGTCATTATAGAATATCGTAACAGATGCAGGACCCCTGCACGGCCCTCAGAACTCACGGTCTCGTGGGCCGGAAAGCGTGAATAAGGTCTACCCCAGCGATAGTACGGTATGTATACCGGTCGTACGATTTGTACCTGAGATTGTTCGTCCTCTGACAGACCTTGAGATGAAGGTCGAAGGCGAAGCGAACATGCAGTTGTCGGCGATGTAGTAGCGCTAGAGATATGCCTAGGCAGCCTATCGAAGCGTGAATATGTGCTGACGCGTCCTCGAAAATAAGTCTGTGAGACTCACTTTACATGAGCATGCAGCCCTTTCTGACCATCAGCACATCACACGCAGGCAGAAGAGGCCTGCATAGTATTCTTCGGTGGTACTCGAGATATGCCACTGGTAAGTCTTCTCATGCTGAAGTCTCGGTCCACGACTGCAGTGCGTAGCCACAAGCATATTACAAGCCCAGTCGTTTGTGGATCGACTGAGGGTAGATGTATAATTCGAGTCTGTCAACGTGAGGAGGTGTGGGCGTGCGGTTGAATCACGTGTCGATAGCTGAGGTTAGAGCGAGGAAGCAAGTGCATATAAGTACATTTGGAGATAATTATATTCGTACAGTCCCGAGTACATGACATATGTTGCTACAGCCGCCATACGATGACCGTCAATATATTGTGGGATGTCGGAGGGCGCAGTACACATGAGAAAGCGCAAGGTACAGTACCAGTAGCGTTTTTTCGTAAGTAATGGTAATAACAATTGCGATTTCGAGAATGTACTTATCGCTCATCTGCAAAGGGAGAATGGACGATACGTATATACTCGGTCAGGGCCAGGCCCGTGGCCGACTCGGAGACGGAGACTCCCGTCACGGTTATGTGCTGTGTGTTGGCCACCATGACTGCCGTATGGGAGATGGTTAAGATGGCCACAGAGGGTGTCAGTGTACACTCCTTCGAATCCTTTTCTTGAGCTGTGTTTGAAGTATGTGCAAGCTCTTCAAGACGATCTCTTTGTACGTATTCTGAATCGAGACCGGTAGGTCTGCCCAGATGCGACCTGACAAACTGAAATTAGTGCTGTAAGCGTGGGAGAGATGCCAGCAGACGATGCACCGTCAGGCTCCAGCGTGACTAGATCCACGCCCACTGCTTTACGCTCCTCCTTCTCGTAGTACGCGAGGACAAGCTCGATAGTTTCGGTTGCCAGGGCAAGCACTTCAACGAAAGGTTTCACCGACTCTTGCAGGCGGTCGAGGGATTCAAACAGCAGGACAAGAGCGCGGATGGTGGGATAGGTCCTGGCGTGATTGACCAGAGCATCGAAGTTGGCGGGAAGGCCATAGATGTATGTGTGCATGCCCACCACGCTCAGGGCGGAGGCCGACCGGTCCGTAAAGGCGGTCGCTTCTTCGAACACAAAATAGAATGGGTTCAGCTCCATGGTTGTCGTTTGCTCCGAGACGTCGAATCCTGCAAGAGCGCTCGACGTCAGTACGGGAAGCGAATAGCGTCACTGTTTTTGATTCTCACTGATGCGCACGTCAGGATCTGGCTTGTTGCCCCACAACAACGTCATGAACCTGATCATCCACAAACGTTCCTCGTCGCTGAGCCGGTGCAACGGGCAGTTTGGGTTCATCATCAGAGCTGTCAAAGCGAGGTGAACAGAGTCGGTGCAGTCTCCTTCGACCCGAATCACCAGAGATCGTGGTCTTCGTTCACAGGTGATTGTATTGGAGCCATGTGGCAATGAGTACGTAGGAGTCTCGCCATTCCATGTTATCCACTCGAAGTAGATATTGGTGGCGCAAGAAAAGTGCCTGATGTATTTAGTAACATGGTAGAATGAAGGCAGATGCAAACGCGTGATTTCAATACGGTTTCGCGGGAATGAGCTCGGTACGACTATAGATGGCGATATGCCCCAGTGGGGCGTATCGAGCTTCGCAGGGTTAAAGCCGTCTGGGACAGGGCCTTCAATGAGGAGCTCTTTGAGCTTGTCTTGGATGGACGGAAGATACAGAAGATGAAGGAAAGAAGTGTGTCTCTCTGAGCCTTGCGAGGCTCGTATTCCGCTGTAGTTCTGGATGACATATATGCGTTTGATGAGCTGGTGCACTGGCGTAAGTCTCGGGCACCCTCCAACGATATATTGTCTGAATATCTTCGCGTCCTCGTAAGACCTGATTTCCAGAGTTCTTGCTGAGAATATATGCTCCCGACACTTGTTGGCCCAGAAGAGGCAGGTAAGTGAGCACTGTTTGAGGTCCGTCAAGACGTCCTCTGGGCTTGGTTCTCCTCGTTTCCGTTTGAGATCTTTGCCTTCCCTTGGCAAGCTTCCACGACGTTGTGAGACCCGATCTACGTTAACGTAGAATAGTATATCGTCGAAGAGCTCGGGGGGTATGCGTGCAGCGAGCAATCTCACGGCCTACGTATTTCAGCAATAAGTCAGTGAGGACGGCATACGCTGCTTGAATGGATACGCACCTCACTTTCCTTCGCCTCAGATACCACGCCCTTCAAAACTGAAGTCGGATACGAGCCTGGGAGTAGACCATCCGGATTCGTCGAATCTTGCATTACAGGTCTGCTACCCTACTCGTACAAACAATCAGCGCTCAGCCGTTATAAGTACAAGCGACTTATGCCACTAGACTGTGCTCACCTCGCGTTCCGCTGCCCCAGACACTACTTCCACCAAGTCGGAATGCGAGGACGAGGACATTTCACCGAGTTGCAAAGCATCTTGCATCATCGCTCTGTCAGAGCGTCGAAGGAGGCAAGGGAGCAGGGAGACGAAGAGCAAGGGAGTAAGAAAAAGTGGGACAGCTCCGCGACCATCGATGGGCCTAGGATATATATCCTAGTGCTCCGCTATGAACGTGGGATAGGAACCGCTTCTACGAGGACGCGCTGTAATAAAGAAGCATTGATATTGACAGGCCGTACAGCCTGAAGCCTCATTTGCTGGACAGATACGATGGTTAGCCGCTGTCAGTTCTTCGAAACGTCCCACACACCTGCAAAGCCAAGATGCCTCTCATCGAGTGATCCCCTTCAGGTCGACAATCTATCTTCTTGCCTCATAACGTGGACAATGGTCTAACGTGAATGCGTGCGAAGTTATCAGAGACGAGCGTTTCGTTTCATCGCTTTGATTTCCATCTGGAAGTGCTTATCAAAGCCTGTCAAATAGCACTTGCGCCTGACACCCTAATACAGTGAATCCCACGCGTGGCATTGCCTTACGGAGGCTGTATGTATGCCACAAGGTGAAAGTCAGGTGACCGACACGTTTCGTCTACGCCTACGCGTACCTAGGGGTTCTAGATTGTTGAATATGCATGAGCTTCGCGATAGAGACAACGTATTCAGGAAAGAAATGACTGAAATGCTCACATGCCAGTATTACTTGTTTCAAGTCATGCGCAGAATGCTCACATATCCGCGGAGCGTTGTGCATCTTGAGACATGATAAGATTTGATACTCTGTCATACGCGTCCGAGTCTGCGAGGCATGAGAGTAATGTCGAGGCTTGAGTGCATACGAACGCTCCGAGTGATGTGGCGTAAAGTGGTGGTCGCGGTATAAAGCTGTGTAGGATCGGTCAACGGTCGAGGGAAGTCTGGTAGCACAAAGGCAGATCTGACAGCACGGATCCGCAAACCGAGAGACAAGAGTCAAAGGTACGTTTATAACTGACCGGTAATGAAGAGCGGACATTTTGACCTAAGAGCGGAAAGGCTGTTTCAATTGTTTCTCGCCCCGGGATAGACTGTACATTTACTTATCCCATGTCGCCGAGAGCCGTCGTTCGAGTAGTGGCAATATTTTTGTACGTTCTTAAGGGTTTATAGTCATTGAAACAGAGCAATGAGTGTGTGTCTTGATGCACTGGAACATCAAGTGCTCCTATCTGCAAGGAAGCAAAGATCAGTTGCCGTAGACGGACAAACCTTCGCACAAACGTACCTGTACTAAGCCATGCCACCTCAATTCTGCTTAGTTCCACGTATCTTAACGCAAACTATCATTTTACTATCTGGGTACGTTCATATGCATCAACGTAAGCTAAAACATCGACGAAAAGACCTTTCCGAACGCTCATACCGACCACTGGTTGGGATGAGCGAGCGGAAAGGGCGACAGACGGCGGGCAGGAGTATGGCTGGAGTCTACTTTCCTAGGGCTGCGTGCAAATAGGTACAGATTCCCGTCGATACTACGCGATGGAAATGGTGTTGACAGGGGCCCGGGAAGCACGAACCGTGGTTGACTTGAAGAAACGAAAAGTTGTGAGCGAGTCAGTATCTGTGACATATAAGCCGTCTACGCACCTTCTTATCCCGGAGCATAAGCCTCCGTCCAACATTCCTCCGTCCCTGGTCCCAGTCGTAGCCTTTATCATCAGTTCGCAAGAAGGCGTGCCTTGATACTCATCCTCAAAACATCGTACAGAAAGGGCCCTCTCGACGTCCAAAAAGGTTATACATGCCAATGCTCACAAAGAAAGCAGTCTTGATAGAGCAATGATTGCATGAGGAGAGAGTTGAGAGAGAGGCCAGAACGAGAGGAAGGAACAGCCGTAAGAGCCGTCAGCGTCTCATCAGTAGCAACGATAAGACCGATGCTTACTGTGGTAACACTCGTTTCAGACTCCGCAAGTCAAGCGCCAGTGGATTATTTACTCGCTCGTCCTTATCGCTCAATGCCACTACTTACTTCCGCAACGACCACCATCGATACCCTCTCACTCTCAGTCGCTCTGTCCATGACATTTCTCAGGCACTCACACAACCTCTGTTTGCCATGATCCGGTCGCGCGCGCGCTCTTGGAGGCGAAGAACAATACAGGCCTGCCAGCTTCTTTCGATACCTCCTGATCGTTTTCGTCGACGAGAGCCGGCGTGAACGATGAGGAGAGGTGGAAGGATCACTCGACGTAGGGTGGGCATGTTTCCGTAATGTTGGAAAAAGGTGCGTGGTTGCGTTTCCTTTACAAGCAAGCCTCTCACTGTCCTCGTAGCTCCCAAGGATAGGGCACGTCAGCTCCCTATATTGGGCATTATTGAACGTCCGGACCCCCGGTCAGCCGGCACACGTGCAAGGTATCGAACATTCAAGCTTCAAGAGTCATTTAGGGAGATGATTTGGGCTCTTCGCCTCATTCGGATTGGCGACGTGATCGACTCCCGCCAGTCGACAGCTTGTACGTGAGTGTTCTCATGGAGAGGCTGATCGCGAGGTACTGAAGCCTGGTTCTGGTGGAGTAGAGCGTGGTTGGATCTCCAAGGTTGTCAGAGAGATAAGGACGGTGAGCGCAGCTTAGCACGGAGAACATGTCAGAGGTACATTTGTTCTATTCAATGCAGTCACTCACGTTTCATGGGTTTCTTAGTGTCAGTGACTACGGACGACCTCATGATTGTCATCGATCCAGCCAGCCCATCGCCCTCTCGCCAACATCGCACCTTGAAAGCTTGAACCTCGGTCCTGATCCTGTCCGCGATAGTCTCTACTTCTCGTGGAAGTAATCTGCAAGATGATATTAGGCACGTATCCAGACTTCTCTAGACGCACATCAAAGCGTCGTTGTCAGAGTACTCGATGACTTCAAGCACGCTGCTACCGGCGCCTGTAAAATTGCCTTATGAGGCAATCAGAACACTACTACTCCGCGCAGGCTCGTGTTGTCGATCTCTCGTATTTCCTGCAACATGATCTCTCACTGTCGTACTGCGCCACTCTGCCCTCGTCTGTGCATTCAACCAGATTCAACCCCCTCGTTCACCCATATCGCCTATCCATCTGCTTGTCGACTCGTCGCCTTCGCGAAGATCCCACCTTGAGCCTTGTAGTGTACGAAATCGACGTGCTCGTTCATTGCGCTCAATATCTGACGTTTTTCGCGTGCCGTCAGTACAGTCGGTATCACCGTCTCTTATCCGGTTGTACTGGCCTTTTCGCTTCTGTCACTACGATCGCCCACCGATCACTCGTCGATCACCCTTCGATCGCACCCATGAACACCTACGCCCATACAAGAGACACCGGGAAGCTTGCGGATCCCGGCACAAGTCCTGCGATGCTCGATTTTTCCCTTGATATACCACGATACCCATACAGCCGATTTCATGCTGGTTGTCGAGTCGCGAGGGCACGCACCGTGGTATGTTCGCTCCTGATTTGTAAACAGACGTACTGACCGAGATGCTTCAGCCAAGCAGTTAACTTTTACTGATGTCAATGCTCAAGTCTGCAGCTGCAGAGAATACTGCGGTAGCTCGTGGTGCCGGCCACATATCGCATTGCACGGGTGTGTCATCACTAGCGTGGAAATGCATAGTGCGTCGCTTTTCATAAGTAGTCCGGATACCCAACGCAGCTGTCACAGAATATCGAAAACCGATGCAGGATCCTGGCGTTGCTTTCACGATCAAGTGTTAACGTCCTAGCGGGCTGAGAAGAGTGAACTGGGTCTAATCTCAGCAATAGTACAGTGCATGTATCAGTGGTACGACTTGCCACTACAACCGTTCGCCCTCTGACAGATTTAGATACATATGTCGATAGAAAAACGAACATGCAGAGGTTGTCAGAGGTGTGGTAGCGCTGGAGATGTCCGTCGAAGCGGTGGTCATGCCCCAACACGTCTCGTTCGAGGTTCGGGAGATAGGTGTGTAAGAGTCGCTTCATATAAGCACATATACGTTTCTAATCAACGGTGCATCACACAGTACAGAGGCTTGCGTAGTCCTCTTTGGTGCTTTTCGAGACCTGGCATTGTCACGGCCTCAGTCTACGATTGTATGGTGTGACTGCAGCATACTAGTCATTCAGAGCCCACTTGAGAGTAGAGGAAAAATTCGACTCGGTAGACGTTTGAATACATCACGTGTCGATGCCGGAGGTTGGAGTGAACAATCAAGTGGGCATTCAATTGAAGATATTCGTATACTAGTCCCGAGTACATGATATGTGTTGCTACAGCTGCCATACAATGATTATCAATATTGCGTGAATTGTCGGAGGATGCGGTCCATAGTATGAGAAAGCGCGAAATAGAGTACTAGTTGTGTCATTTCCTAATGGCAACAACGATATGGATTTTGAGAATGCAGCGCACACTATGGAAGGCAGTGGCGACAAAGCGTATAGCGATTACGCCAGGGACATGACCGAGACCGTTGTATGCTGTGTGTTGGCCACGGAGCCGCTGTATGTGACATATCTGAGATGCGGTGTCAGTGTAACCTCCCGAGTCGAGGCTTCTTCTCGAGCTGCCATTCAAGTATATGCAAGCTCCTCAAGTGTCCCTTGTACCACTCCGACTCCGGCAAATCTGTCCAGATGTGCCCTGACAAACGGAAATCAGTACTGCAAGCATAGGAGCGATGCAACAGGCGACGCACCGCTGGGCTCCAGCGTGGCTAGATCTACACCCACTGCTTTACGCTCCCCCTTCTTCTCGTACGCGAGCACAAGATCGATAGTTTCAGCTGCCAGGACGAAAGGTTCCATGGACTTTTGCAGGTAGTCGAGGGATCTAAAGAGGAGGACAAGGGCGCGGATGGTGGGATGGGTCCTGAGGTGATTTACCAGAGCATCGAAGTTGGCAAGAAGGTCGTCAAAGGAGTCGTAGATGTATGCGTGCATGCCCACCACGCTCAGGGCGGAGCCCGACCGATCCGTGGGTGGGGCTCCCTCGAATACAAAACGGAAGGGCCTTAGGCGCATGGTCGTCGTGTGCTCCGAGACGTCGAAGTCTGCAAGAGCGCTCGACGTCAGTACGCTCGATGGGAAGCGAATAGCGTCACTGATTGGGATGCTCACCAATGTACACGTCAGGATCTGCCTTGTGGCCCCACAACAACGTCATAAACTTGATCATCCACAAACGTTCCTCGTCGCTGAGCCGGTGCAACGGGCAGTTCGGGTTCAACATCAGCGCTGTCAAAGCGAGGTGAACAGTGTTGGTGCACACTCCCTCGGCCCGAATCACCAGAGAGCGTGGTCTGCGGTGACCAGCGATTGTACTGGAGACATGCGGTGGTGACAGATCCATCTGCCCATCCCATGTTATCTTCTTGAACGAGACATAGGTGGCACAAGAGAAGTGGCTAATATATTTAGTAACATGGTAGAATGAAGGCAGATGGATATTGATGAGTGAGACGTCATGCTGCAGGCATGAGCTCGGTACAACTATACATGGTGGTATGCCCCAGTGTGGTGTATCGAGCTTCGCACGTTTAAAGCCGTCTGGGACAGGGCCTTCAATGTAGAGCCGTTTAAGCTTGTCTTGGATGGCGGAAAGATAGAGAAGATGAAGGAAAGATGTTCGACTCTCCGAGTCGTAAACTTGTTGAACTATTATTCTCCTAATGAGCTGGTGTACCGGCGTAAGTCTCGGACACCCTCCAACGATGTATCGTCTGAATATCTCAGCGTCCTCGTAAGACTGGATCCGCATACCTCTTTCTGAGAACATATGCGATCGACACCTGTTGGCCCAGAAGAGGCAGACAAGTGAGCACTGTTTGAGGTCAGTCAAGGTATCATTAGGGCTTGGTGTTCCTGATTTTCGTTCCAGACTGTTGAGGGACCCCTGAGAATCACGATCGACGTTGACGTAGAAGAGTATGTTCTCGAACAGCTCGGGTGGAACTTGTGATCCAAGCGATGTCCCCGCCTACGTTCACGGAATGTACTCCGTCAGTAAGACCGACTTACCCTACTCGACTGTGTACTCACCTCACTTTCCTGGGCTTCAGATACCCCTCCCTCCAAGACTGAAGACGAATACGAGAGTACTCCATTCGGATTCGTCGAATCTTGCATCATAGGTCTGCTACCCTACTCGTACAAGAAATTATCCATGATCAGTACGTGCGACGTATGGCGCTCGAGTGTGTGCTCACCTGGCTATCCGTCGCGGAACGTGAGGATAGAGACGGTTGGTGGAGTTGTGATGGATCTTGCAACGTTGCTGTATGAGGGCGTGGTAGGGGCGTAGATGAACAAAGGGTGAGAGGGTACGCAGAGTGGAACGGCGCCGTACGTATAAATGGCTGTTGGTGGCATATACTCTGGTGATCCGTCATGAATGTGGGAGGGGAACCGCCTTCACGAGGGCATACTGAAGCTTTGACGCTGGAACATTGACACATCGTGCCGCCATAAATCCCTGAGAAGCGATAACATCAGCCGCTCCTTGCGAGTCGTTGACTCAGGTTACTCAGTCGCAAAACCAAGGCTCTCTACCACATCAAGACACTCGTGTTCTGACCAACACTCCTTGTCCTTGCCCTATGACTTATGGACGACGTTAAAATGAATCCCTGCACGGGCGTTCTACTGCACAGCTCACATTTCCATCTGGAAGTGCCTATCAAAAGCGTGTCAGATAGCTCTCGCACTCGATGTCTTCAGATGAATTCTACGTACCGCATTCCCGCGTGAACTGAGTTTCGATCGTATTGAATCTGTGATATGGCAATCAGCAGACCCATTCGCCAGGCGTAGCTGTGTAATGCATGAACTTCATGAGCTCCAGACATGTTGCAGCCGTGCGTATGCCTGCTCAAAAGCTGTCAGTTACGGTTTACTGCGCGACGGAAATGAAAACTGGAACGGCCTCGTACCCATCCATCTCATCGCAGCAGTCGAGTATCGGTGTACTGTGGGTATTAGATCGATTACTGGTGCACACGTGACGACTCTGTGTAGCCTTCGCAGGTCTGGTAAAGTAAAAAGACAGTCTGATCAAAAACAAGGAACGCCGTTAGATGAATCCGTCCTTTCGCTCCGAGTACTTCTGCCAGCAGGTAGAGCCGGCCATTTGAGTGTACATCTATCTGGATGGACGTTCTGACATGGGCTTCGTCAGAACGAGCAGTAGTATATCAGGCCACGTACTTGTAACTTGAAGCGGTCGAGGAATGTAAACTGGATACAGTCAGAAGTGATCTCGTTGACGCAGACCGCTAGAAGTTGCCGAGTATCGTTTTCGAACATTTTATACGGCCCAGGAGATGGGACAAGCGGCCGGGGAAAACAACACAGTCAAGATCGAAGGAGAATGTGAGCATGCGAGGTGGCGGTGCTTATACCGTGAAGAGCTCAATCAGGCCTAGGACCAACGAAGCCCGGATTTAGCTTTCAGGATGAAGAACCATCGTTCTAGTGGTAGACATGCTGTGAGAGTACCACTACTAGAGCACAAGGGCATCAAGGTTCGTTTGAACCACCGAGTGCCCTCCTCCTGCAATCTAGCGAAGATTAGTCATCACAGCCAGCCAGAATTTCGTCGAGAACGCACCTGTAATCAGCCACGCCACCTCGATTTCGCCCGATTCCACGCGTCCGACCTTGAATAAATACTCGGATTCTGCCATTCGTGCGGTCACATGTGCATTGAGAGAGGACAGGACGTCGCCAAACGTCCTTTCCGAAGGCTCGTACCGGCGACTGCCAGTTGTCGGGATGGACGATCGGAAAGGATGATTGACAGCGGGCGTGGGCGTGATTGGAAGAAAAAGATCAAAACCACAGCGACAAAACATCCTTAGGAGGCCGCAGCAGTAAAGAAGTATGGATTGAAGTCGGTACTGCGTCTTGAAAGTCGGGTTGAGAGAGCAGTAAGGAATAAGGTGGACCACTTGAAGAGATTACATGCCGTGAGTAGCACAATATCTGTGGCCGATAGACAACCTACGCACCTTCCAGTCCTGAGCCAACAACTCCCGTCTAACGATACCTCCCGACCAGGATCCCACAATAGCCTCGACCGACGGTTCCGGCGTGGTACTTACGCCCTTACAAGATCGCCGACGACCTTTACTTTTCGGATTTTGATCCCTTCTACTATCGTATGGCAAGGATCATTTCGATTTACAACAGTGTTATGTGTGCTGACAGAGAGTATGACGAGCATAGAGAGACGATTGTGTGCGGAGAGTGGCCAGAACGAGATGAAGGTAGGGTGATAAGCATGAAACGCCCGATCAATAAGACTTGTGCTTACCGTGGGAATATATATTTGTTACACATACTAAGCGCGCAGTAGCAATTGCCCGATCGCGACGTCATTCTCGACGACCACCTTCCATGGCCAACCCACCGCTGCTTGATCTCGGTCTCCCACAAGAGCTAGAAATTACACGCAGGAGAGAAGAAGATCAGGCTTTCATCCAAGCTCTTAGACCGAAGCCCACGCTAAACGACGATTTTGACGACATGGGCTGCTGCCCTCGTCGCCATCCGTATCGACGATCGTCGACGTGGGTGACGACGAGGGATGCAGTCCTCTTGTAGCCATGCTCCACGACCTACAGTATACGTAGAGGGACGGTGGAACGGATAATTAGTGGTTTGGGCTGCGTGGATAAGCTGGGAGGTCGTTATGCAGGTGTGTCGTCTGTTCCGGTCCTTCTCAAGCTGCTGAGTCAGGTCTGGATAGCGGTGCATACTTCAATACAGGTTCACCTCCGACACATCACGCACATATATCAAACATAAACTTTGCTGTTAATACTAGTCTCGTCACAGCTCTCAGCCTCTGGTCCGTGCTTCCCAATCACCAGATTCTCCATTCCCGTAGTCGACACGCCATCTAGATGTATTCGTAGTGCCTGGGACGCCAATGCGAGAAGCCAACGAAGCGTTGAGTGTCGACGTCAGCATTCACGAAGGCAGACTAGGATAACAGGCGGAGACAGGACGATGTTGAGGTAGATGTAAAGGTGTGCGGATGCATATGGAATGCCTCACACAAAGGTACGCCCAAGTCTCATGGTTTCCACGCTTACGACTGCTACCAGGAAGGGAACATTCTGACCTTCGAGAGATAGTGCTCAGAATGTGAACTCATATCCGACGACTACCATCAATCATCCTCTCCCAATCACGAAAGCCTTCAGCGTCGTAGCCTCGGGATGTTGTACCTCTGTCATGATAAATCGCAACGTCCACCGCCTCTATAGCACAAGGCTCTACCCCTCCCATCGTTTATGCCTGCCCTCGCGTATAGTGATCTACTGCTAGTTTGTGGCTCAAGAGAGAACAATCGAACACGATTTTTACGAAGGCCGTTACCTATGCCGGGGGTCCGCTGCACATGGCCATCGTTTGCTGTCGTTCAGGTGCCAGCCATGGTATTGCCGTCCCGCTGCTCCTCCGTCATCTACTACTCATTTTTGATCCATGCTATCATTTACCCGCCACGTCAGGACCCTTCACGGATCAGACACGTCCGGCACTCTCATCTTGCTTCCTCGCCACTATTTGCGCAGATTACCCATGAACGATGTCTCCAGAAGACTACTACGATATCAATCACACTCTCTGCCATTATAACGGGTCAGTCCTCGGTCCTGATCCTGTCCGTGGTCGCCTGTACTTGGCCAGGTCAAAGGTGTCCACAGGTGGCTATATAGCATGTGTATAGACTTCTTTAGACGCAAATTAAAACATCACTATCAGTTACTTGATGATTTCAAGCACGCTGCCGCACCGGCGCCTGTATAATTGCCTTATGAGGCAATCAGAACACCACTACGCCCAGGTTAGTATTGTCGGATTCTCCTGTATCCCGCGTTGTATTCATCCCTCTACCTCCATACTTAGCATGAAATCCAATACTTTTCTGACAAGATATACGGCGCTTTCGCACATGGGTCGTGCATTAACAAAACCCCCGTACATTGTACTCAAGTCTCGCTGTCTACCCAAAGCTCTCTGTCAGTCCCGTTGCCACCACCGCCCACCGATAATCACGATCACTTCTCAATCGCACGGTTACTTACGCCCTCATTCAAATACACTGGCATCCAATATCCATCGTTGCCACGTCGATCGGTCGAACTCAACGCCCCACGTCTTCCATGGAAGAGCGTACTATCGAAGATTGTAGCCAGGGGCATCAACGATGGACGGTCTTGACATTGCGTAGCCACTGGTCGTGGTATGTACGTCCGCTTAAGTGTACAGCTGGTCAAACTTAAGGCAGCCAGTCACGCACAAATATTTCGCCTTGGCAGACTCACAAAGACCAGTTTCGCTGAAGATAGTACGGCATCGTGTGGTGAGAGGATGTTATGGTGTTTAACTGGTAGATGCGCGATATCTGGGTAGTGCGACACCGATACACTGCGCGTCGTCGTTCATAGGAAGATCAGGTACGATTACTGCATTCTGTCTCGCGTTTATCATGCTGTTGACGACAGATTCAGGGACTATGTCTCACGGAATGGACTACGTGCAACGTATACCGGAGACGGTCGAACTTGACATTGACGGCGCGAAAATTGCAGTCCGTTTGTCCACCAACGAGCAGGTTCGCTGTGAGCATTTACTAGGGCCGTCACGATCACCGACACCACGAGTTTAGAACTTAGCTATATGCTGTGTTGCAACATTCGTTCGTCTTGTGACCGCACGAGAATGCTTAGTCGATATCTTCAGGTAGCGTTGACCAAAACTGGAGTGTGATGTCCGACTGCAATGACTAATGTACAGCTTTCGAATTCATCTATAGTGGTCCTCTGAGCCGTCGAATTTGAGTACATCGGCGGTATAAACAATATATAATACGTTTAGCGAGGATAGAATGAGACGGTATATATGAGGTCAAAACGAGTGATGTACATAACATAGATAATAAAAGGTTCAATATATGTATCGGGCTTCACTAAGCTTCCTCCTGTCTCGACGCCATCGAGGGTTGTGTAGTGCTTCTCGTACTGTAACTTGACGGCAGCGGAGAGGGTGATATCGACTCGGAGGATTGAGCCGCGGTTTGGAAAGAGCGTCGATGGTCCAGAGCGCAGATAGATGGGCGGAGTGCAGAGTCGTATTGTGCGGACGAGATACGACCACATACATCAAGTGGATGCACCCACTCAACGTCTCTTCTTCAGTTCCCGTCGAAGGATTGCGTTGCTTCCACTGACGTACTTTGAAACATCCGCCCAAGTTCGTCCTTTAGGTTGTCGATGCAGAGCGAAGTCAGCACGAGATTGAGAACGACGCCAAAGATTACGCACCAGTAGGCTCTAGTGTGACCGGATCTACACCGAGTACTCTGCCAGTATTCATCCAGAAGCCTCGTGGCACTCCCTCAGACTCGCCGATCTCTTCCTGCTCCTCATATGCAACAACGAGATCGAGCGCTTCAGTTGCAGGGCCGAGCACTTCAACGAAAGGTTTCACAGAATTTTGCAGACAGTCGAAGGATTTGAACAGTAGGACAAGGGCGCGGATGGTGGGTTGGGTTCTGGCGTGATTGACCAGAGCATCGAAGTTGGCAGGAAGCTTTCCCCAAGCCCGGTCGTCGATGTATGCGCACATGCCCACCACGCTCATGGCGGAGGCCGAACGGTCCATGGGTGGGGCACCCTCGAATACAAAACTGAAGGGCTCCATGCACATGGTTGGCGCCTGCTCCGAGACGTCGAATCCTGAGAGAGCGCTCGACGTCAGTACGCTCGATGGGAAGCGAATAGCGTCACTGATTGCGATGCTCACCGATGCGCACGTCAGGATCTTTCCTGTCGCCCCACAGCAGCGTCATGAACTCGATCATCCACACGCGCTCCTCTTCGCTAAGCCGGTGCAACGGGCAATTCGGGTTCAGCATCAGGGCTGTGAAGGCGAGCTGGACGGAGTCGGTGCATTGTCCAAAGACGTCTATCTCCAGATGGCGTGGTCTACGATGACATGTGACTGTAGTGGAGGCATGCAGCAATGAGTACGTAGGTGTCTGCCCATCCCATGTTATCTTCAGGAACCAGATGGTGGTGGCACACAAAAAGTGTCTGATGTACTTGATAACATGAGAGAAAGAGGGGAAATGGACATTTCTGATCTCAATGTGGCTTCGCAGGAATGAGCTCGGTACGACAATAGTACATGGTGGTATGCCCCAGTGGGGCGTGTCGAGCTTCGCAGGGTTAAAGCCGTCTGGGACGGGGCCATTAATGGAAAACTGTTTGAGCTTGTCTTGGATGGCGGGGAGATAGAGGAGGTGAAGAAAAGAGGTCCGGCTGTCGTAATATTGGTAAACCTGTATTCTACTAATTAGCCGGTGCACCGGCGTAAGTCTTTGACAACCTCCGACGACGTATCGTCGGAATATCTCCGTGTCCTCGTAAGACCTGATCCACATTTCTTGTCCTGAGAACATATGCTCTCGACACCTGTTGGCCCAGAAGAGGCAGACGAGCGAGCACTGTTTGAGGTCTGTCAATGTGTCGTCCGGGTTTGGTTTTCCTCGATTCCGTTTAAGATGATTTCCGCTTCTATACTTACGCTGCGAAGCACGGTCGACATTAACGTAGAATAATATGTTCTCAAAGAGCTCGGGGGGAATGCGGGCAGCGAGCGATCTCACGGCCTACGTATTTCAGCAACAAGTCAGTGAGGACGACATACGCTGCTTGAATGGATACGCACCTCACTTTCCTTCGCCTCAGATACCACGCCCTCCAAGACTGAAGTCGGATACGAGCCTGGGAGTGGACCATCCGGATTTTTTGAATCTTGCATTATAGGTCTGCTACCCTACTCGTACAAACAATCAGTGTTTAGCCGTTATGAGTACGCACGACTTATGCCGTTTGATCGTGCACTCACCTTGCTATCCACCACCTCAGACACTAGTTCTCCGAGGTCGGAACGCGAGGACGTGTGCGGTTCAGGGAGTTGCGATGAGCGTTGTCCCATTGCAATTGTTATATCAGGGAGTCGAATCCCGTGGAAGAGTGGACAGGGTAGCAACGAAGGATGAGAGAGCGGAAAGAAAGTAGGACGGCACCGTGCGTATCGATGGTTGTTGGTGGTATATACCCTGGTGCTCCGTTATGAACGTGGGAGGGGGACCGCTCCCACAAGGCCGTACGGAGGCTTCGATGCTGTGACGTTGACAGGTCGTGCCTTCCTCGTTCCTGTAAATAGATAGTGTCGGCCGCTTCCTGCAATTTGTCGATTTATATCTCCCTCGCCAAACCAATCCTCTTTACTCCATCAAGACCGTCCCATCCTCGCCAACAGTCCATGTTCTTCCCTCCCAAGGTTATAGGCGACATTAAAACGAATCACGAACCGGGCGTCCTGCTGCACAGGTCGCATTTCCATCTGTAAGTGCCTATCAAAAGCGTGTCAGATAGCTCTCGCACTCGAGGCCTCACATATGAATTCTACGTACCGCATTTCCGCGCTCACCGAGTTTCGATCGTATTGAATCTGTGATATGGAAGAAAGCAGGTCCACTCGCCAGGTGTAGCTGTGTGATGCTTGATAGGTGTTAGTTCGAGACACGCTGCAGTCACGCGTATGCCCACTGAAAGCTGTCAGATACAGTTTTACTGCGCGACTGAAATGAAAACGAAATGAGAGCTGGAACGGTCTCGTACCTATCCAGTTCATCGCAGCCGTTGAGCGATGGTACTCTGTGGGTATCAGATCGATTACTGGTACGCGTACAACGACTATGTGTAGCCTTCGCAGGTTTGGTAAAGCAAAAAGGAAGTCTATTCTGGCAAACCAGTAACACCATTGGATACATCCGTCATTTCGTTTTGTGTACTTCTGTCAGTAGGTAGTTCCGGCGATTGAGTGGATATCTATTTGGTTGAACTTTCTGACGTGAGCTTCGTCAAGAACGCGCAGTATATCAGGTCACGTACTTGTAAGAGGTCGACGATTGTGAACTCGATACAGTCAGACGCGATGTCGTTGATACAGACGGCTTGAATCTGCGGAGTGTCGTTTCCGAGCACTTATACAGACCAGCTGAATGAACAAGCAGGGGCGAAGACACAGTAAACATCGAAGAAGGAAAAGAGCATGCGAAGTGGAGGTATCCATACCGAGAAGACCTCGAACGGACCTAGGATCAAACAAGTTCGGATTTTTCTTTCACGATGAAGAGCCGTAGTTCTAGTGGTGAACATACTGCGTGAGTATCACTGATATAGCGCAAGTGCATCAAGGTTCATCTGGACCACCGAGTGCCCTCCTCCCTGCAATCAAACCAAGATCATTCGTCACCGTAGCCAGCCAGAATTTCGTCGAGAACGCACCTGCAATCAGCCACGCCACCTCGATATCGCCCGGCTCCACGCGTGCGAACTTGAGTAAATACTCGGATTTTGCCATTCGTACGGTGGCCCACTACATGTACATTGAGAGAGGACAGGACATCGCCAAACGTCCTTTTCGAACGCTCATACCGACGACTGCCAGTTGCCGGGATGAACGATCGGGAAGGATGGTTGACAGCGGGCAGGGATATGATTGAACTCCGAGTTCCCGGAATACGTGAAATGAATAATCTCGTACATTGGATACTGGTCAGGGGGTATGGGCTGTCATCAGAACGTCAGAAAGGTCGTGTCGAGAGGAGCAGTACGAATCAGGCGGGCGACTTGAAGAGCTACATGCTGTGAGCTCGTTGGTATCTGTGACAGATAGACGGTTTGCGCACCTTATCATAACATCCGTCCATTTCCCTCTGCGCCGAAAGCCCAGCCATAGTTCTCCACCGAGAGTCCGTGAGAGTGACCAGATCGCCGACGACCTCTGCTTTTCGATTTTTTCGTCCTTCTAGTACCCTACGGCAATAGTAGTTTAAATATCCAAAAGGCGTCTGCGTGCTTGTAGAGAGTAGGGCGAGCATGAAGTCGCGTCCGTGTGAGGAGAGTATCGAGAACGAGATGAAGGTATAGGTATCAGACGCCCGATCAGCAAAGGTGAATAGAAGACCAGTAAGATTTGTGCTTACCGTGGGAATTATATTTGTTACACATAACAATTGCCCGACGTCATTCTCGACGACCACCTTCCATGCCACGCTGCTTGCTTCCGGTCTCCCACAAGGGCTAGAAATTACACACATGAGCGAAGAGGATCAGGTTTCTATGCAAGCTCTCAGACCTAAGCTCACGTTAAATGACGATTCTGACGGCACGGGTTGCTACCCCCATCGCCATCCGTATCGACGATCGTCGACGTGGGTGACGACGAGGGATGCTGTCCTCTTGTACCCATGCTTCACGGCCTACGGTATACGTAGAGGGACGGGGAAACGGATACTTATAGTGGTCTGGGTCGCCTGGATAAGTTGGGAGGTCGTTATACAGGTGCGTCGCCTGTTTCGTTCCTCCTCGACGCGTTGTTGAGTCAGGTCTAGATAGCAGTTCATACTGCAATACAGGCTCACCTCCGACATATTCCGCCCAGACATGAAGCTCTACAGTCCGTGCTTCCCGATGATCAAATTCTCCTTTCCCGTCGTCGACACGCTATCTAGACTTATTCGTGGCGCCTGGGACGCCAATGCCAACTTTCCAAACGAGAAGCCAACGAAGCGTTGAGTGTCGACGTCAGCATTCACGAAGGCAGACTAGGATAACAGGCGGAGACGGGATAGGTTGAGGTAGAGATGGACGCGGATGGATATGGAATGCCCCACACAGGTATGCTTGAGTCTCATGTTTCCCACCCTTACGACTGCTCACGGGAAGGGAATATTCTGTCCTTCGAGAGATACTGCTCAGAAATGTGAACTCATGACCGACGGCCATCATCAACCGGTCTCTCGCAATCACGAATCCCTTCAGCGTCGTGGCCTCGGAACACCCCTCCGTTGGTGTGGTCCATTTTGTACCTTGGTCATGATAAATCGCAACGTCCATCGCCTCTATAGCGCAAGGCTATACCCGCTCCCGTTGTTCATGCCTGCCCTCGTCTTTCGTGATCTACTTGTCCCTTCTTTTTGCCAGTTTGTGGATCAAGATAGCATCCTGGAGACCGACCGAACGCAATTGTTACGAACTCGGACAGGGAGAGAGTTACCTGTGCGGCGGGTCCGCTACAAGTGGCCATCGCTTACTGTTTATCAGCCGTCCTCTGCTCTTGTTTGTCCATGCTGTCATCGACCCGGCACATCAGGACCCTTCATGGCTCATTCGCAGTCAACACCCTCCTCTTGCTTCCTCAACACTGTTCGCACAGATCACCCGATCTATCCCAATACTCATTTCTGATTCTACCTCCTGGAATCCGTCAACACACGAACACCGTCTCCGCATGACTATACTCTCTGCCGTTGTAACGGGTTGATCCTAGATCCTGATCCTGTCTGCATGCACCTCTACTTCTTCACGTCAAACTTGTCTAGGGGATGCTATTATGCATGTATGCAGACTTCCTTAGACGCGAATTGCAGCGCTAGCAGTTACTTGATGGTTTCAAGCACGCTGCCGCACCGGCGCCTGTACAATTGCCTTATGAGGCAATCAGAACACTACTACGCCCAGGTTAGTGTTGTCGGACTCTCCTGAATGCCGCTCTGTATTGACCCCTCTACCTCCATAGCCTGATATTTAACACGTCTATGACAAGACACACGACGTATTCGCACATGAGTGCGTAATTCACAAACCCTTGTCCATGGTACTCAAGTCGCGCTGTGCTCCGCGTACCAGGAGCTCTCTAGGTCTCTCCGCTGCCATTGCCCGGCGATAATTTCTCCATCCCCTCTCAGTCAAGACGCGTACACCCATGCCTTCACTCACATCCACTGCCATGCAAGATTTATCGGGAGTACCAACGCTGCCACATTCATCAAAATCCCCGAACGCGCTCGAGCTCTACTCCATTATCGATGGTGGCAGCTTGAAGCAACGACGAGGCACATACTTGAGCTCAGAGTATGTCTTCCATGGCACCGAGATCACTCAGCCACGCACACCTCTCTCGACTCCCCAGGCTTGCGGATCACAATCTTGCGGAAAATGTTACAGCATCTCGTAGTGATAGAAATATTGTGCGTCTCATGGATCGACGCACGACAACTGGGATCGAAGAAACGAAGTGGGTCGTCGATGCACTGCGCGTCGTCGTTCGCAAGACGATCAGGTAAGTACCGCCTTACCATCGCTTCCTCCTCGAACTCAGTACCATGATATCGGCCTTAGATCAGGGGACCATGGCGTGTGGAATAAAATGAGCAACGGACCAGAGAGGGTTTAGCTTCAACCTCAGTTTGACGGCGCGAGATCAGCGGCTGGGTTTGTATATTCAAGTTCAATGCGCGGATAGGTTGCGAGCAGTCGGTAGGGCCGTCGAGACCACCGTTAACCGTAGGTCGTTCCGCAATACATGTCTGTTCTCTAACGAACGATGCTGCTGAGGCGATATCCTCCAGTAACATTCACTAAAACCGAGGGGTTCTCGAGTGCGACGTCCGGCTACAATGTACGCAGCCACCAGTGATTGCATCGTACGTATATCATCATCGTGGGCCTATGGGCTGTCATACATGCGGGTACGTCGACGGTATATAGAATATGCACGTTTAGTTAAAATAAGAATGTGTAGGGGTCGAAAACGAGTGATGTATAGAGAATTGATTACAAATACTTCAGTGTACGTATCTGGCTTCAACAAGCTACTCCCTGTCGCAACGGCAGCAATGCCTGGGACATGCGAGTGTTTTGTGGTACTGCTCGTACTACTTATTGTGACTCGGCGGCGGCGGCAATGGCGATATCGAGGCTTGAGATGCACATGTGACAGTGGATAGATAGTAGTGCGCATAACGATAAGTAGATGGGCTGGGTGCAGAGCTGTACTGTGCGGACGAGATGTTTCCACGAGATACGACCGCATACATTGGGCAGTGGGTACACCCACTCAACGTCTCTTCTTCAGTTCCCGTCAAAGGATTTCTTTGCTTCCACTGACGTACTTTGGAACATCCGCCCAAGTTCGTCCTTTAGGTTGTCGATGCAGAGCGAAGTCAGCACGGGATTGAGAACGACGCCAAAGATTACGCACCGCTAGGCCGTAGTGTGACTGGATCTACACCGAGTACTCTGCCAGATTTCTCCCTCCCCTTCTCTTCCTCCTCCTCATATGCAAGAATGAGATCGAGCGCTTCAGTTCCAGGGCCGAGCAAATGGACGAGCGGTTTCATGTACTGTTGCAGACGGGAGAAGGAGTCGAACAGCAGGACAAGGGCTCGGATGGTGGGGTGGGTCCTGAGGGAATTGACCAGAGCATCGAAGTTGGCGGGAAGCTTTCCATTGATGCTCCGGTCACTCCAAATGTATGCGTGTATACCCACCACACTCAGGGCGGAGACCGACCGCTCCGTAGAGGCGGATGCTTCCCCGAATACAAAAGAGAAGGGCTCCAGGCGGATGGTTGTCACTTGCTCTGAGATGTTGAATCCTGCAAGAGCGCTCGACGTCAATATGGGAAGCGAATAGCGTCACTGTTTGTGATGCTCACCGATTGACACGGAGGGACCTTTCTCGTGGCCCCGCAACAACGTAATGAACTTGAGCATCCACACACGTTCCTCCTCGCTGAGTCGGTGCAATGGGCAATTCGGGTTCGCCATGAGAGCTGTCAAAGCGAGGTGGACGGAATCGGTGCAGACTCCATGCGTGCCAATGCTCAGAGAGCGTGGTCTGCGTTGACAGGCGATTGTATTAGAGGTATGTGGCAACGAGTACGTAGGAGTCTGGCCATCCCATGTTATCCCCGCGAGGTAGATATAGGTGGCACAAGTGAAGTGCCTCATGTATTTAGTAACATGACGGAATGAAGGAAACTGGACATCGCTGAGGTAGATGTTCCTCAGGAATGAGCTCGGTACGAACATAGATGGTGATATACCCCAGTGTGGTGTGTCAAGCTTCGCAGGGTTAAAGCCATTTGGGACGGGACCGATAATGGAGAAGCTTTGGAGCTTGTCTTTGATTGATGGAATATAGAGAAGATGAATAAAAGACCTTCGGCTCTCGTAGTCTTGCTGAACCACTATGTGATGAATGAGCTGATGCACCGGCGTAAGTCTCGGACACCCTCCAACGATGTATCGTCTAAATATCTCGGCGTCCTCGTAAGAACTAATCTCCAGAGTTCGTTCTGAGAACATATGTTGCCGACACCTGTTGGCCCAGAAGAGACAGACGAGTGAGCACTGTTTGAGGTCTGTCAATATGTCGTTTGGGCTTGGTTCTCCTCGATGCCGTTCAAGATAATTTCCGCTTTCGTCCTTACGCCGCGAAGCACGATTAACGTTAACATGGAGTAATATGTTATCGAAGAGCTCGGAGGGAATCCGTGCGGCCAGCGACATCACCGCCTAAACATGTCGAGAATAACAGGAAATATGAGCCCATCACCTACACATAATTCATGCTGCCCTCACCTCAGACACCGTCCACTCAAATACCAATTCTATCCCGTACATAGGCCAAAAGGGCAGCTCGTCCGACTGATCCTGCGGTTCATATTGCTGGTCCATGGTGTCCGTGGAGGACAGTCGTTTGACTGTGTACGGCCTGTCCACTTGTTGTATAATGGACGGCGTAAAGGGGAACCTAATGGACGAGCCGTGAGGGGGAGGCGGTGGAGGAGAGCAGCAGTAACGAACCATCTAACAATGTGGTATATATAATTCGACTCACTGCAGATAGCGGATGTGAACGTGCGAAAGGAAGTCGGTCCATGAGACCATCTTCAAGGGACGCCCGAGAGGCACAAAGGCATGTATAGCCTCAGAGCCTCCGATACCTAAGGCGACATTGCCGCATTAGCCGCTTTATGAGTCCTACAGAGCCTCATATTCACCACAAGCCCCGATGACTTAACGCTAAGTTAATCCCTTTCCTGCCAACTGTCAGTGTCTGTGCTTTCACTCGAGTTCTACTCCTATTCGTGCGTAGTCGGAACCCAAGTACGGCGGGCGTTCAGCATCACCGCTCGAATGTCCATCTGGAAGTGTCTATCAACGGCATGTCAGGTAGCCCTCGTACTCGGGAACACTACAATAGATTCGACGCACCGCCTTAAACGGCTGGCTATCATGATACGGAAATCAGAAGGCCAACCCACTCCAAGTTGATCCAGTGGTGTATGGCTGTGCAAAGATGTCCTGGTTGAGATCCCAAGACGAATTTATGTTGCACTCGCGCCGCGTAGTACGCCTGTCTGCCAGGGCTATCTAGTGTGTAAAAGCTGAGCTATGATCTCAGACTCAGATGTATGCATTAGAAGAAATATCAAGACGAACCCGTACCTCCGTCAAGGTATTTACAATACACATACGTCTTCGGGGCGTTGTGTATCTTGAGATGTGTCAGACATGGATTGTTCGGATTCTTCGTTTGCGTATTCGAGCCAGAGGGTTTGCGAGTCGATGACCACAAGGCAGGGATGTCGAGAGATACTTGAGTCCACAAAACGAGTTGAGTGCAGTGGCGCAGAGTGGGACGGTGGGACGGTGAGCGACGGAGCAATTTTCATGACCAGTGTGCGAGCGATGACAATCGAATCGATAAGTTCATCGAAAGCGACAAGTGCGAATGTGTATTCTGTGCGATTGTTTCTGACCACCGTGGTAGATCGCGTGATTCTCGGTTACATGCTGCTGAGGCCCGTCGTTCGAGTGGTGAACATGCTTTGTGTACGTTCTTGAACGTTCACAGCCATCCAGTACGAGAACGGGTGCACTTGAAGTCACCGGCATACCGAGTGCTCTCTGCAAGCAAGCCACGATCAGCCGCCGTAGACTGCCAAAGTTGTGTCGCAAACGTACCTGTAATGAGCCATTCCACCTCAATCCTGCCCACCTCCTCGTGTCTAGACGTGAGCTCGGATGAAACTGACTGAGTAGTTCCAGGGCTGACAGTAACTCGACGAACATCCTTTCCGAATGCTCATAACAACCAGTGGTTGCGATGAGCGAGCGGAAGGGGCGATTGCCAGTAACGGCAGCAATCCGACCGGGATACGAGGGCATAAAGTAGGTTTACTAGAAGTTGATAGTGGTAAGGGGATATGGATTGTCGTCGATACTGCGCGGTCAAAGTCGTATCGAGAGGGGCAACATGAATACTTGAGGTGGGCGACTTGAGCACGTTGTAAGTGAGCCACACTTCGCGAGGCATATAAGCAGTCTACGCACCTTCTTATTCCGGACCATAAACCTCCGTCCACCATCCCTCCAGGCCAGGATCCTGGTCATGACCTTCGTCGTCACTTCGTGATGTTTCTGGCCGCAAGACAATCTTCGCCTTGTTGTCTTAATATCCTTATAACATCGAAGGGAAAGAGGCCGTTTTTCGAAGAGAGGAGACCAGGTGGTAGAACAGTGCAAATGCGCAGAGAGAGAGAGAGCAGTGAGCATATAGTGACAAAGAGTAGTAAGCGTCTCATCAGTAAGAGAGATAAGACCCGTACTTACCGTGATAGCGCTGACTTAAGCTTGTTACAGAACGTTCAGACTCCGCAAGATAGGCGCTAGTGCGTTACTTACTCGCTCTTGCTTGATGCCACTACTTACTTCCACAACGACGACCACCATCGAAACCCTCTCACTCTCAGTCACTCAATCCATGATATTTCTCAGGCACTCACACAACCTCTGTTCGCCAAGATTCGGTCGCGCGCGTGCTCTTGAAGGCGAAGAATAACAAGGGCCTGCCAATGTCTTTCGGTCCTTTCTGATCGTTTTCGTCGACGAGAGCCGGCGTGGACGATGAGGAGAGATGGAAGGATCAATTTGCGAGGGGTGCGCAGGTATATGGGAGGTTGTGAAAGGTGTGTGAGCTGTGTGTTCTCTGCACACAAAACTGACTCGCTGTGGTCCTCGTAGCTACGTCTCCTCTGGATTAGATGGTATCGATCTCGAGCGTATACTCGCGAGGTATAAGTAAAACCCTTGAAGAGCCATTTTTATAGATGATTGCCATACTCGCGGGCCTCATTGGTATCGGAGACTCAATCGACTCTCTCCGGTAGGCAACTCATCCCCGAGTGTCCTCCTGGGCCCGGATATTGGTTCTGGTTCTGGTCAAGTAGACGGTGGTTGGGCTCATAAGGCTAGCTGTCGGGGAAAGGTGGATGGTGAATGCACGGAGGATATGTCAGAGGTACGTTCGTCTATTCAATACAAGCACTCACATTCGGTGGGTTTCGTCGTGTCAGTGATTATGGACAATCTCAGGATTGTCATCGATCCAGCCAGCCCATTTCCCTCTCGCCAGCATTGCCCCTTGAACCTCGGTCCTGACCCTGCCCGCGTGCACCTCTGATTCTCCAGGTGCCAGTTGTCTGCAAGATGATATTAGGCATGTATGCAAACTTCCTTAAACGCAAATCAAAGCGTTGTTATCGATTACTCGTTAACTTCAAGAACGCATTCCACCGGCGCCTGTAGAATTGCCTTATGAGGCAATCAGAACACTGCTACGCCCAGGTTCGTATTGTCGGGTTCTCCTGCATCCGGCTCTGTATTCATCCCTATACCTCCAAGGACTGATACTCAGCACGTCCCTGACAAGATACACGACGTATTCGCACATGAGTGCGTAATTCACAAACCCTTGTCCATGGTACTCAAGTCGCGCTGTGCTCCGCGTACCAGGAGCTCTCTAGGTCTCTCCGCTGCCATTGCCCGGCGATAATTTCTCCATCCTCTCTCAGTCAAGACGCGTACACCCATGCCTTCACTCACATCCACTGCCATGCAAGATTTATCGGGAGTACCAACGCTGCCACATTCATCAAAATCCCTGAACGCGCTCGAGCTCTACTCCATTATCGATGGTGGCAGCTTGAAGCAACGACGAGGCACATACTTGAGCTCAGAGTATGTCTTCCATGGCACCGAGATCACTCAGCCACGCACACCTCTCTCGACTCCCCAGGCTTGCGGACTCTTGCGGAAGATGTTACAGCATCTCGTAGTGATAGAAATATTGTGCGTCTCATGGATCGACGCGCGACACCTGGGATCGGAGAGACGAAGTGGGACGTCGATGCACTGCGCGTCGTCGTTCGCAAGACGATCAGGTAAGTACCGCCACACCATCGCTTCCTCCTCGAACTCAGTACCATGATATCGGCCTTAGATCAGGGGACCATGGCGTACGGAATGAAATGAGCAACGGACCAGAGAGGGTTTAGCTTCAACCTCAGTTTAACGGCGCGAGATCAGCGGCTGGGTTTGTATATTCAAGTTCAATGCGCGGATAGGTTGCGAGCAGTCGGTAGGGCCGTCGAGACCGCCGTTAACCGTAGGTAGTTCCGCAATACATGTCTGTTCTCTAACGAACGATGCTGCTGAGGCGATATCCTCAAGTAACATTCACTAAAACCGAGGGTTCTCGAGTGCGACGTCCGGCTACAATGTACGCAGCTACCAGTGATTACATCATACATATATTATCATCGTGGGCCTATTGGCTGTCATACATGCGTGGACGTCGACGGTATATAGAATATGCACATTTAGTAAAAATAGAAAGAGAAGGTGTGGGGGACAACAATGAGTGATGTACAGAGAATTGATAACAAACACTTCAGTCTTCACCGAGCTACTCCCTGTCGCAACGGCAGCAATGCCTGGGACATGCGAGTGTTGTGTAGTGCAGCTCGTACTACTTATTGTGACTCGGCGGCGGCGGCAATGGCGATATCGAGGCTTGAGATGCACATGTGAAAGTGGATGGATAGTACTAGTGCGCATAACGATAAGTAGATGGGCTGGGTGCAGGGTCGTATTGTGTGGATGAGATGTGTCCATGAGATACAACCGAATATATCGAGTGGATGCACTCGGTCAATGTCTCTTCAGCTCCCGTCGAAGGATTTCTAAGCTCTTGTGACTTCCCCATCTATTTGGTATCTCTGCCCAAATGCGTCCTTCAAGTTGTCGATGCAGAGCAAAGTCAGGATGGTATTGGAAACTAACGACGCCAAAGGTTACGCACCAGTAGGCTCTAGTGTGAACATATCTACGCCGAGCACTCGGCCAGTGAGCTCTCTCCTCTTCTTTCCGCCCTTCTCTTCCTCGTCCTTCTCTTCCTCGTCCTTTTCTTCCTCGTCCTTCTCTTCCTCGTCCTTCTCTTCCTCATATGCACACACGAACTCGATCGCTTCAGTTGCAGGGTCGAGCGCTTCAACGAAAGGCTTCATGGAATTTTGAAAACGGTCGAGGGAGTAAGACAGCAGGACAAGTGCGCGGATGGTGGGATGGGTCCTGGCGTGATCGACCAGAGCATCGAAGTTGGCAGGAAGCCCTCTCCAGTTCGGGTCGTTGATGTATGCGTGCATGCCCACCACGCTCAGGACGGAGTCCGGCCGTTCCGTGGGGGCTGGTGTTTCTTCGAATACAAAATAGAAGAGATCCAGGTCCATGGTTGTCGTTTGCTCCGAGACGTCGAATCCTGCAAGAGCGCTCGACGTCAGTACGCTCGATGGGAAGCGAATAGCGTCACTGATTGCGATGCTCACCGATGAACACGCAGGGACCTTTCTTGTCGCCCCACAGCAGCGTCATGAACTCGATCATCCACACACGTTCCTCGTCGCTGAGTCGGTGCAGCGGGCAGTTCGGGTTCATCATCAGAGCTGTCAGAGCGAGGTGAACAGCGTCGGTGCAGTCTCCCACGATCCGAATGTGCAGAGAGCGTGGTCTGCGTGGACAGGTGATTTTATTGGAGGCATGTGGCAATGAGTACGTGGGAGTCTGGCCATCCCATGTTATCGTTCTGAACTCGATAGAGGTGGCGCAAGAAAAGTGCCTTATGTATTTTGCAACATGACGGAACGAAGGAAACTGGACATCTCTGAGGTAGATCTCCCTCAGGAATGAGCTCGGTACAAACATAGATGGTGATATACCCCAGTGTGGTGTGTCGAGCTTCGCAGGGTTAAAGCCTTCTGGGACGGGGCCTACAATCCGGAGGTATCTAAGCTTGTTTTGGATAGCGGGAAGATAGAGAAGATGAAGAAAAGACCTCTCGTAGTCTTGGCGAACCACTATGTCATGAATGACTCGGAGCTGGTTCACCGGCGTAAGTCTCGGACACCCTCCGACGACGTATCGTCGGAATATCTCCGCGTCCTCGTAAGACTCGATCCACAGACCCTCACCAGAGAACATATGCTCCCGACACTTGTTGGCCCAGAAGAGGCAGACGAATGAGCACCGTTTCAGATCGGTTAAAATGTCCTTTGGACTTGGTTCTCCTCGATTACGTTTGAGATATTCGCCTTCCGACCATTCACGTTGTGAGATACGATCTACGTTAACGTAGAATAGGATGTCATCGAAGAGCTCGGGGGGGATGCGTGCGGCAAGCGACGCCAACGCCTAAACGTGTTGGGAATAACAGAATATATGAGCCCATCACCTACCCATAATTCATGCTGCACTTACCTCGGACACCGTCAACTCAAATAGCAAGTCTATCCCATATATAGGCCAAAAGGGCAGGTCGTCCGACTGATCTTGCGGCTCATATTGCTGGTCCATGGCGTTCGTGGAGGAGAGGCGTTTGACTCTGTACGGCCTGACCACTTGTCGTAGAATAGACGACGTCCGAAGGGATTCTAGCGGACGAGTCGTGGGGAGGGACGCGGGGGAGGAGAGCTGCAGTAACGAGCCATCTAACAATGAGGCATATATACTTTAACTCACTGCGCATAACGGATATGAATATGGCAAAGGAAGCCAGTTCGCGATAATATCTTCGTAGGACATCCGAGAGGCACAAAGGGGTGTATAGCCTCAGAACCTCCGATACGTAAGGCAACATTGCCGCATTAGCCGCTTTATGAGTCCTACAGAGCCTCATATTCACCACAAGCCCCGATGACTTAACGCTAAGTTAATCCCTTTCCTGCCAACTGTCAGTGTCTATGCTTTCACTCGAGTTCTACTCCTATTCGTGCGTAGTCGGAACCCAAGTACGGCGGGCGTTCAGCATCACCGCTCGAATGTCCATCTGGAAGTGTCTATCAACGGCATGTCAGGTAGCCCTCGTATTCGGGAACACTACAATAGATTCGACGCACCGCTTTGAATGATTGGATATCACGATATGGAAGTCAGGAGGCCAACCTGGCAATTCAATTTGGGGCAGCGGTGTACAGCAGTCCATAGATGGTTCGATTAAGATCCCAAGATAGATTGATATTGCGCTCGCGCCGCGTAGTATGCCTATCTGCGAGGGCTATAAGGCTTGTGTAATCTGCGCTATAATCATAGACTTGGAGGTATTTATCAGACGAAACATTGAGACGATCTCGTACAGCTGATAAGGTATCCGCATACGTATTCCGGGCGTTGTGAATCTTGAGACGTGTCAGACAGGGATTGTTTGTATTGCACATGTGCGTGTTCGGGCCGGAGGGCTTGCGAGTCGATGACCACAAGGGAGGGATGACGAGGGATACTTAAGTCCATACAACGAGTCGAGTGCAGTGGCGTAGAGTGGCGGCATTGAGCTGTACAATCGGTGAGCGACGGAGCAATTTTCGGGACCAGTGTGCGAGCGATGACAGTCGAATACGTTCAAATCGATAAGTTCATTGAAGAGACAAGTGCGAACGTGTATTCTGTGCGATTATTTCTGACCACCGTGGTAGATCGCGTGATTCTCGGTTACATGCTGCTGAGTCCCGTCGTTCGAGTGGTGAACATGCTTTGTGTACGTTCTTGAACGTTCACAGGCATCCAGTACGAGAACGAGTGCATTTAAAGTCACCGGCATACCGAGGGCTGTCTCCTCTGCAAGCAAGCCAAGATCAGCCGTCATGGACGGCCAAAGTTTCGCCGCAAACGTACCTGTAATGAGCCATGTCTCCTTGGTCCTGCCCACCTCCTCGTGTCTAGACGTAAACTCGGATAAAACTGACTGAGTAGTTCCAAGGCTGACAGTAAATCGACGAAACGTCCTTTCCGAACGTTCATGCCGACCACTGGTTGGGATGAACGATCGGAAAGGGACGATCGGTGACAGGCAGGGGTACTGTTGGCGTCCAGGTGCCCATAATGAGTTGATGAGGCAGCCATGGAGGGTCGAGTATGGCAAAGGTGGTATGGGTTGGTGCTGCATCGTGAAGTTCGTGTGGACCAGGCCGGTACAAACGGCGTTGTTGACTTGAAGAAACACCAAAGTGAGCCACACTTCTCGAGGAATATAAGCAGTCTACGCACCTTCGTATTCCGGACCATAAGCCTCCGTCCAACATCCCTCCGTGCCAGGATCCCAGTCATGGCCGCAGTGACCTTCATCGTCACTTCGTGATGATTCTTGCCGAAAGACCACCTTCGCCTTGTTGTCTTAACATCCTTATAACATCGTAGGGAAAGAGGCCGTTTTTCGAAGAGAGGAAACCAGGTGGTAGAACAGTGCAAATGCGCACAGAGAGAGCAGTGAGCATAGAGTGACAAAGAGTAGTAAGCGTCTCATTAGTAAGGGAGATAAGACCCGTACTTACCGTGATAGCGCTGACCTGTTACAGGTTCAGACTCCGCATGATCGGCGCTATCCTAATACTAGTGCGTTACTCACTCGCTTTTGCTTGATGCTACTACTTCCACAACGACGACCATCGAAACCCTCTCACTCTCAGTCACTCCATCCATGATATTTCTCAGGCACTCACACAACCTCTTTTTGCCAAGATTCGGTCGCGCGCGCGCTCTTGGAGGCGAAGAATAACACAGGCCTGCTAGCTTCTTTCGATCCCTCCTGATCGTTTCCGTCGATGAGAGCCGGCGTGGACAATGAGGAGAGGTGGAAGGATCACTTTGCGAGGGGCGCGCAGGTATATGTGAGGTTGTGAAAGGTGCGTGGGTTGCGTTTTACCTAGGAGAAACCAACTCACCGTGGGCCTCGTAGCCCTCAACAATAGAACACGTCAGCTTCTAGATTGGGTATTATTGAAAGTTTGGACCCCCTGTCAGCCGGTACACGCGCAAGGTATCAAACCTTTACGCTTCAAGAGCCATTTGGGAGATGATTTGGGCTAAGATTGCCAGAGAGATGAGGATGGTGGATGCAGCTCAGCACGGAGGATATCTCAGAGGTACATTTGTTCTATTCGTTGCAGGCACTCACGTTCGGTGTGTTTCGTAGTTTCAGCGACTACGGACGACCTCAGGATTGTCATCGATGCAGCCAGCCCATCCCCCTCTCACCAACATGGCACCTTGAAGCTCGGTCCTGCTCCTCGCGTGCGTCTCTACTTTTCCAGGCGCTAGTTGGCTGTAATGTGCTACTGTGCATGTACTTATACAGACTTTTTAGACGCAAATAAAAGCGTTATTATCCAGTACTCGTTGACTTCAGGCACGTGTGACACTAGCGCCTGTAAAATTGCCTTATGAGGCAATCAGAACACTACTACGCCGCCCATGCTCGGGTTGTCGGTCTCTCGTATTCCCTACAACGTTATCTCTCGCCGTCGTACTGCCCCTCTCTCCCTACATCTTTGCGTCCTAACATACTCGTCCTCTCATATTTTCTGTCCATCAGCTCCTCGACTCGTCTCGCCCGCGAAGGTCATGCCTTGAGCCTTGTGATGCACGAAATCGACGTGCTCGTCCTTGTGCTCAAGTCTGACGTTTTTTGTACGCCGTCAGTACACTCGGTATTACCGTCTCTTATCCGGGTGTACTGGCCTCCTCGCTTCTGTCACTGCGATCTTCCACTGATCACTTTTCGATCACCGCTCGATCGCGCCACTCGCGCACATATGAACACGCACCCCACTCAAGATCGATCGGGATGCTCTATGTAGTCGTGCTCGTGGATCCGATTCAAAGGCTTCCAACCCTCAACGTTTTCACGATACTCGTACGGCCGATTTCATGCTAGTTACCGAGCAACTTCGCGACACAAGAGTACGCACCATAGTATGTTAGCTTCTAATTTGTGACCAGTCGTGCTGACCGAGAGAGTTCAACTAGGTAGTCAACTTTCACCGATATCGACGGTCAAGCCTGCTGCAGAGAATAAAGGAGTAGCTCGTAGTGGGGGCCACATATCGCATTGCACGGGCGTATCTAGACGAGTAGGGCAAGGCCGTCACTGGGGTGGTAATATACGGCGCGTCGAGCTTCGTAAGCTCTTGTGCGTATGCCCATCCAGCTGCCATATAACATCGAAACCGATGCAGGAAGCCTGCATGGCCTTCAGGATTAACGTCCTCGCGCACTGAGCCGACTGAATAAAGTCTAGCTCAGCAAAAGTACAGTACGTATATTGCTCGTACGACTCGTCCTCGAAACCCTTCGTCCTCTGATAGACCTCAATATGTAGGTCGATGGCGAAACGAACGTGCAGAGGTTACTTATCAAGGTGTGCTGACGCTGGAGATATGTCTCTCGAATGGATATGCCCTGAGACGACTCGTGCAAGGGTTCGGAAATAGCTGCGTGAGACTCGCTTTATACGATCATGTAGACCTTCCTGACCATCCGCACATCACACAGTACAGGAGCCTCGAAACTTGGCGTTGCCACGCTTCACGGCCACGGTCTCGGTTTACAATTTTGCAGTGTAGTAGCCACGAGCTTGCTACACGCCTAGTCATTCGTGGGTCGATTGAGAAGCGGGAGACGATTCTGTAGACGTTAGGAGGTGTGAACGTGCGACTAATACGCATATATGGCAGAGGTAAGAGCGAAGAAGCGGGGCGCAATCAATTGGAAACGGGTATATTCGTACAGTCACAAGTACATGATATGTGACGTTTAGTTGTCTATGCGATCATCGTCGATGTATACTAGTCGCGTCGCTCAGAAGCAGTGGCCATGACGGCAAGTAGCGATTTCGAGAACGTATTGTTCACCTGCAAAGGGTCAATCGACATTGGACAACACGTATAGCGACTATTCAATACTAGGCCAGGGTCATGATCGAGACCGTTATATGCCGTGGGTTGGCCACATAACCGTTGTATGTGAAATGTCTGAGATGCGCACACAGGGTGTCAGTGTACGCTACCTCGAATCATCTTCTTGAGCTGCGTTTGAAGTATGTACAAGCTCTTCAAGTGTTCATGGGTGCGGTACGGACGCGACACCGGCATATCTGTCCAGATGTGACCTAACGAACTGAAATTAGTACGGCAATCGTGTATCAATACAACAGGCAACGCACCATCAGGCTCGAGTGTGGCAAGATCTACGCTGACAGCTTTACGCTCCTCCTCCTTCTCGTATGCGAGTACAAGATCAATAGTTTCGCTTGCGAGGGTAAGCACTTCAAGGAAAGGTTTCAGGGAATGTTGCAGGAGGGCGAAGGAGTTAAACAGCAAGACAAGGGAGCGGAAGGTGGGATGGGTTCTGGCGTGATTGACGAAAGCATCCAAGTCGACAGGAAGGTTGTCAGAGTCGTCGATGTATGCGTGCATGCCCACCACGCTCAGGGAAGAGGCCGACCGGTCCGTAGAGGCGGTCGCTTCTTCGAATACAAAATGAAAGGGATCCATGCGCATGGTTGTCGTTTGCTCCGAGATGTTGAATCCTGCAAAAGCGCTCGATGTCAGCACGCTCGATGGGAAGCGAGTAGCGTCACTGATTTCGATGCTCACCGATGCGCACGTGGGGACCTCTCAAGAATTTCGTCATCCACACATGTTCCTCGTCGCTAAGACGGTGCAACGGGCAGTTCGGGTTCAACATCAGAGCTGTCAAGGTGAGGTGGACAGAGTTAGTGCAGAGTCCATTGGTGCTGATCAACAGAGATCGTGGTCTTCGATGGCAGGCGATTGTACTGGGGGCGTGTGGTAGTGATGGAGCCATCTGTCCATCCCATGTTACTTGCACAAACTCGATCTCTGTCACAACAGGTAGGCGTCTGGCACAGAGTAGGACGAGTTAAGATTTACAGTAAAACATACAAAACGTCGTGTACACATACCTGGCACAGAGTAGGACGAGTTAGAGTCCCTCTGTGCCAGTCAGAAGCCTTTTCTACAAGAAATTTTCGTTCGATCATAGTCCGTGCGCATCAGCGCCTTCTGCCCTAAATAGGGAACCCCGACTCTTGCCTTATCCGGCAATGGACGCCGGGACACATCACAACACCCCCCCTTGACCCGCGTCCACTCCCAACATCGTGAGAGCGCCTTTGTGAAGCACACGCGATAGTGCCTTCGTGAATACGTCCGCAGGGTTCTCCTTCCCAGAGACCCGCGTGACCTCTATGACCCCCAGGTTGACTTGGTTCCGAATGTAATGAGCACGTAGGTCGATATGCTTCATACGTGAGTGACCGTGAGGGTCGTGAGTGAAATCGATCGTCCCGTTGTTGTCGCAGTGAAGAGTCGTAGCGGAACGTTGGGGGTAACCGAGTTCGAGCAGTAGATTCCTGAGCCACTTGATCTCACACGCGGCGTGTGAACATGCGATGTACTCGGCTTCACAGGACGACAGAGCGACGACGGGTTGCTGCTTGGAACTCCAGGCGATCGGTGACGACCCGATCATCATGACGTAGCCCGAGATGGACTTTCGACCTTCGCCGTTTGCCCAGTCTGAGTCGGAGAAACCACGGAATATGGGGTACGGGTCGTCGGTGTGACCTAGAACAAGTCCGAGAGAGCGAGTGCCCTGCAGGTATCGAAGGACGTGTTTGGCGGCAGCCCAGTGCCCTTCACCGTAGGTGGTCATGAACTTAGCGAGTTCTCGAACGGCGTACGCGAGGTCGGGTCGAGTGGTGGTCACGAGGTACATCAGTTTGCCTACAACGGTGCAGTACGGTATCGTTTTCATTTTCTCGCGTTCCTCGTCGGTTTGGGGACAGAGATCGGAAGAGAGATTGGTGCCAGGAGGGAAAGGGGTGGAAGTGGCGTTACAGCCCGACATGCCGAATTCTCGTAGGGTGGTCGCAATGTACGGTTCCTGGTTTACGAGGATGGTCCCGCGTTTCCTGTTTCGCGTGACCTTACAACCGAGGAGGTGTGTGACTGGTCCGTTATCCGTGATCTCGAAGAACGTCTTCAGTCCGTTGGTGACATCGTCCGATTCGTGCGTAGAGGTTGATCCGAGCAGGATGTCGTCCACGCTAGTCGTCGAGATAGATTTCGCCCTAGGTCGACTGCGCACATGTACGCTCCAGTCAGATTCGCATCGGTTGAACCCCAGCGATTGGTACTTCGTGTTGAACTCGAGATACCAAGTCCTGCCCGCCTGCTTTAATCCGTACAGCCCTTTCTTCAACCTCCAATAGCCTCCTCCGAGTACGGTAGGCTTCCGTAGATAGATCTCCTCCGTCAGAGGCCCATTCAGAAAGGCAGTTTTGATGTCGATGTGACGGAGTTCCAGATCTTGGGCAGCAGCGATCGCCAATACCACGCGGATAGAGTCCCACCGGGCGACCGGCGCGAACGTATGATTGAAATCTTGTCCGGGAATCTGGGTAAACCCTCGAGCGACGAACCTCGCTTTGAATCTCGATATTTGACCGTCCTCGTTCCGTTTCACGTGGAGTACCCACTTGGCGTCGATAGCCTTGCGGCTGGGAGGTAACTGGTCGATCTCCTCGTATACGCCCTTGGCATGAAGCGCTTCGAGTTCTTCGTGCATTGCTGCTTTCCAGTGCTGCCAGTACTCTGACTTCTGTGCCTCCGTGATCGACTTGGGATCGGTGGCGGTGTCGTCATCGATAGGGAATAGAGCGTTGATTTGTACCGCGAGTGAATCTTCGTCGATTACTTCTATCTCGATTTCCTGCTCGTCGAACAGTCCGGCGATGGCCTGTCTCCCCCCCTCGACGGAATGTTCGACGTGATTTCCTTGAGCGCGACTAGCGCGAGCACGGCTCGTTGGACGTCGTATGCGCGGGGGAAGAGACTGGGGGGGATCGGGATCAAGTAGATCGGTACTGAAAAACAAAAACAAACATAAGTTCCAGGTACAGTCTCGCACCGCGAGATACATTACGCACGAAGTTACGGGTACGGGTACATGAGCAACGCGCTCGGTTACAGGCAAAGGAGGTACGGTCTCCAGTGCATCGGGTACGGGTACGGGTACAGACGACGGAGGTACAGTCTCCGACGCCACAGGTGGTACAGTACGTTGAGCTGGATCAACGAATCTCTTCTCCAGATCACTGAAGACGTCATCCCAGAGCGGGGAAGAGCCAACGGGATTGGGTGAGGGGAGAACGACAGGCTCGAGGAAAGTGACGTCACGACGCGCGCGGACAGTGCGAGATTCAGGGAACCAGATAAGGTAGCCCTTGGCATCAGTGGCGTATCCGACGAATATTCCCTGTTCGCCTCGTGCGGTGATCTTGTTAAGACTGTCGGCGTTGGTCTTGCGTGAGACTACACGCGTGCCAAAGATCCTGAGATGTGAGAGATCCGGTGGCTTCTTCCACCAGAGGTGAAAAGGAGTTGTGTCGGGAGGGAGAGCAGCGGTGGGTAGGCGATTGAGAATATGAGTGGCGGCCTGGGCCGCGAGTGGCCAGAAGAAGTCCGCCAGATTGGCGTCGATGAGCATTGCACGCGCCATGCTGCAGATTAAGGCGTGTGAACGTTCGGCGACTCCATTTTGGGGCGAGGCGTCAGGAATAATCTTCTCCAGAGTGATTCCCTCGGTGTCGCAGTAGCGTTGAAATTGGCCCTTGATGAGTTCCTGGGCGTTGTCGAGACGGATCACGGCGATCTTGCGACCGGTGTAGCGTTCGACAGCAGTCCGGTAAATGATGAACTCGGTGAGGGCGTCAGACTTATTCTTCAGAAAGCGCGTGCTGCGCCAGCGAGAGCAGTCATCGACAATGGACATGAAATAGCGGAAGCCACCATAGCCAATGGGCAGAGGGCCACATATGTCTAGGTGGACACGGAATAGAAGTTCTTCGGCGCGCGTAACCGAAGTTTTGGGAAACGGAAACCGTTTGATGTTCGCGCGGGCACACACCTCGCAGGGGTGGTGGTCGGCGTCCTCCGGGTCCGTGTAGATGCCGGAGATAGCGCGCTCAAGCCCTTTTACGCCTCTGTGACCCACTAGGCGGTGTAAAAACCCCGCGTGACCTTACGGCGGGATTCAGAGCGACGGGCGCCTGCCCTGAAGACAGCAGGTTTGACGCTCATTTTGGAGAGGCGTGAAGCCAGGGATGGGGGTGAGATTCGATTGCGCAGATCGCGAGAGACTGGGACGGCATCAAACATGAAAAGGTTGTTGGCCTGGAGGCGGCCAACCATGATCTCGGTACCTCTGTGGGAGAGAACCATTGTCCCATTGGCTGAGCGGGACTCCATGCCGCGGCGCTCGAGACAACCCTGAGAGACAAGGTTCAGGCGAGCCGAAGGGACGTGCAAGACGTCAGACAGCTTGACCCAGGAAGTTCTCCCGTTGCAATCGGCACGGAGATGTACATCGCCAACACCGACAGCGTCAATGGAGAGGGAAGATCCGAAACCCTTGACGGTGAGGGGTTTGATGGTGCGATAGTTATCGAAGTGCTCGCGCGCGAAGAAAATGTGCCTATTCGCGCCAGAGTCGTGGTAGACCTGGGTCGAGCACGTGGACGAGGATTGCAAGGCCATGGTGTGGCATGTGAGGTTGTTCACCGGGTCGTTGATGATCGAGTTGAACGCGTAGTAAGCGTCATCCTGCGCCAGAGTCTCGGTAGCCTCAGCAGGGGAATCAGCGGTGGAGATCTCAGGCACGGCGTCAACCTCGGTGACATTGGCACGATGCTGGACAGGGCGGTTCTGGACGGGGTTAGACTTGGGCGCGGCCGAGCGTTGATTAGGTGGCAGATGAATATCGCGGCGCCAAGTCCACCAGTCGGGGTACTGGCCACACCTGCCCCCACCGTATGCAAAGCACTCTTCGATGGTATGTCCCTTTCGTTTCGCACAGTTGTTGTTAGCACACCACTTATCGAGACGCTTGGGGTCGGCGTTGTTGAGATTGACAACGGGCGCACCCCGTTTACGCATCGCCTCGAGGCTGTGGATCTGTGGGAAGATCTCGGGGTCATCACGGCGGTGGCTCCAGTCCTCAGCCTTGATGCGCTGAATGACTTCTGATGATCGCATGGGCTTCTCAGCTTGACGACGTGTGGTCATCTCGTTATTCAAGATCGTGTTGAAAGCACGCCACTCGTCGTTGGTGGGCAGTAGGTTCGCGATGGTGCGTGCGAACTCTTCGTCGGTCATACGATCAGGGGCCGAGCGAACGAGGAAGTAGTACATGTTGCGGACGTTGTCGAGCCATTTCTGAACGTCGAGATCGGCGGTGCAGACGTAGGCCAGAATCTTCTGATGCAACGTAGCCGCTTGCGTCTCATTCGCTGGTGCAAATTCTTCACGCAGGGCGATCCAGATCTCCTTAGCGGTGGTGCAAAGGGAGATGGCCGGTGCACGATGAGCGGGGATAGCCTCCTTCAGCAACGTGCGGGCTGATAGATCTCCGATACGCCACGGTAAAGCCTTCTTGACAGCCTCCTCGTACTCCTTCTCATTCCCCAGCATCCTAGCCTTGACCCTAGCCTCGACAGTGGTAGCTAGCAAAGCATCGTACTCGTAGGTCTTGACTAGCTTGGGGATAGTGGGGGCGACGGAGTCGGGACCCTCGATGTACTTCCACAGGCTCAGCTGTTCCAGGCGGTCTTTAGCGCAAGACGCCCAGTAATGATAGTTGTTGTCGTTGCCACGATCTTCGATCTTCATCAGACGTGCCTTGCGGGCGTCGTGCTCGGAGGAAGTGGTGTCAGACATGCTGAATGATAGTGGTTGATGAGGGTGGAGATTGCGGGGAGATTGGGTGTTCTCGAAGGCTGATAGCGATAGCGGCTGACTGTGGGGACTTCTGGACCGTAACCGTTAGAACAGAGGGCTCATAACCTGTCACAACAGGTAGGCGTCTGGCACAGAGTAGGACGAGTTAAGATTTACAGTAAAACATACAAAACGTCGTGTACACATACCTGGCACAGAGTAGGACGAGTTAGAGTCCCTCTGTGCCAGTCAGAAGCCTTTTCTACAAGAAATTTTCGTTCGATCATAGTCCGTGCGCATCAGCGCCTTCTGCCCTAAATAGGGAACCCCGACTCTTGCCTTATCCGGCAATGGACGCCGGGACACATCACAACAATCTCCGTGCTGCGAGAAAAGTGTTTGATGTATTTGATAACATGATAGAATGAGGGGAAATGGATATCTTTGAGGTTGATCTCACTCTGAAGGAATTACGATTCCTGAGTGAAACGAAAGAGAATCGTTACAATCCAGGATGGTGCATTTACGGCGCTTGTCCGTGACGCGTTTCGTTGGCAAACCGTGGGAGTTCTGCTTGTTATTCTTGTTACTACAGTAATACTTTTGTAATAACAACTGTATTTTGTGGATTGTGAAGTCAAATCCTGCTCATTTCACAAGTTCAGTACACCAAATTGTAGCTATCGAGAAGATCTTCCAGATGATAATACAATCTTGAAGAAATATGACCTGTAAAAAAAGATATGGGCTGGATGGCTTTGGATGAGGACTTGAGATTCAAACTCAGCTAAACTCAGACCAAAGCGCCCAAGTGCGCAAGCAACTTGCACCAGCTGCTTCAGAAGGTTGCGGGTTCAATTCCCCCTTGGGTCATATTTTATAACTTGCTCATTTCTAACCATGTGACAATCAAAAAATGCTCTAAATTGCGTAAAATAATCACTGAACATGTTTGTATATTTCTACGATTCAAAATTACATTCATACATGTTGATCTACAGCATACCATTAGTGGACAACCAAATCATATCCAATCTCAATGTCACTGGTTCTATATCCTATGTTCAGTAGTAATAAAATGATTAATGTATTTACAGATTATATTATCATTTTATCATGTTTTTTGTACTATGTTGTGATAGAGTTTTAGCAAGATAAAAAAGTGGCACCGAGGGGATTGGAACTTGCAGCCTTCTGAGCTGAGGAGGTACATAATCAAGTTTAGCTAAAAAGAGCCAAAACTGCGGAAGCAAAATATTTGACCTCCATTATTGGCTAATATCATACTAGTAAGCAGATCACAACCCAAAAATGGTAGGTACATGGGCTCTTATTTTATTAAAAGCCTGAAAAGTGGCCACATCAATGTTTCCAGCCCATCAAATGGCTAACAGACACCTGCTTCCGCTTCAGATTGCCTAAAAGGGTAATGATGTGAGCTCACCGCCTTTCTGGGCGCTTGGGCGCTTATTTTGTCGTTTTACTCCTTTGGAATGATGTCACATGACACAAACATATGCTGCTGTCATAAAGAAAAAATATGTTTTCTGGACCGGATTTTGCCCAGGATTCTGAATCTAATCTCAGAATTTCGATAGCTGCACTGGTTCAGAAGATATTTGAGCAATATTGAATATATTTCGCATTTTTGAATTTTCCCATGGTTTAATCCACTTGATATAAGGGTAGCAGTAGTGATACGGGTTAAGAACTTTAGCATCATGATTCTAGCATATATGGCCTGTCTCTATGTCAGTGATTATATGCTGATTTTTGCGCATTTTTCTGACTCAAAATGAGCTTGCAGCAAAATTATGATGAAAAATACATTAGAAGCCCTATATCTTGTACCAATTATCTAAGCACTATTACGAGGAGTTCAGAACTAGCGCCGTTTTGTGGGCGCTTGCTCTGAACTCCTCGTAATAGTGCTTACATGAGCACAAAAGACTGTATCTATGGAGTAAAATGAAAGTTTGAACATTCCTTTGCAAGTTTGCAGTATCATGCAGCTTGAACATGAGATAATAACAACATGTGTGATGCCATCAAAACATAACCCAATTAAGTAGTAGCTATAAACTTTTTTTTCAATAAAATCCAAATAACCACTGTATTATGAAAATAACGGTTTTCGCCTCTCAAATAAGTCACAGACATACTGTGCTTTGTCTATGATTACTAAAAAGGGTAACTGTACATACTCACTGTCTTTTGAAGTATATGGGTGCTTATCTTCACTGGTAACTGCTTTAGAATGGTATCATATATCAGAAACATATGTGAATGTCAAAAAACATATGATATGTTTTTTGGCCAGATTTTGCTCAGAGTTATGAAAATGGACTCAGAATCTTTGTAACTGAAGTCAGTCATGATGGATTTGACATTTCATTCTTTTCTTTACATAGATCGCCATGAAATATAATATAATGCTAATGAGTTTCAAATTCTGTTTCGTTCGCAATCTTGCCTTTCTCCCACTTCTTACCTGAGTTTGTTTTCTTTTACCTTTGCCCTTCATATGTTTCTTCCTTATTTCACCTCCACATACTTCTTTCTTTCTACTCGAGTGATCTTTTCAACGTGCTTGACTATAATTATTGTCTTTCACCAACCAAAGAAGCACCCCTTTGCATTCTTGATTTATCCAATCATGTTGAAGCTTTCTTCTTTATGTTTTGCTTGCTTGCATTGTCATGTTGGTCCAGTAGCTTGGTCCAGCTCTCCCTAGGTTTGACGTCAGTTTAAGGCCTCTTCTATTATATTCATTGATTATGGTGTGTCAACTTTGATAGAGCATCCAGAAATCAGGAATCGTTACTTGCCACTTGATGGCCTTACTCCCCCAAGTGAGCTCGGTACGACTATAAATGGCGGTATACCCCAGTGGGGCGTGTCGAGCTTCGCAGGGTTAAAGCCTTCTGGGACGGAGCCTTCAATGAAGAGCATTCGGAACTTGTCTTGGATGGCGGGAATGTAGAGAAGATGGAGAAAAGATGTTTGTCTCTCAGACTCGGAGTCTTGGGGAGCATATTTGCCGCTGTATTTCTGAATGACTCCTATGTATCTGATAAGCGAGTGCACCGGTGTAAGTTTCGGACACCCTCCAACGGAATATCGTCTGAATATCTCCGCGTCCTCGTAAGACCCGATCCACAGAGCCTCACCAGAGAACATATGCTCCCGACACTTGTTGGCCCAGAACAGGCAGACGAGTGAGAAGTGTTTGAGATCGACCAAAATATCATTTGGGCTTGGTTCTCCTCGATTCCGTTTGAGATAAATTCTGCCTCTATGCTGACGCATCAAAGCACAATCGACGTTAACATAGAATAGGATGTTATCGAAGAGCTCGGGTGGAATGCGGGCAGCGAGCAATCTCACTGCCTACAGATGCAAGCAATAATCTTCATTAGAACGGACGATAAGTGCTGCTTGACTGTGTACTCACCTCGCTTTCTGTCGCCTCAGATTCCACAACATTCCAACTCGAATATGAGCCAGTACGAGGACGCTTCCTTGTGTGTGATAGAGACATTGGCTGAGAATCTGGTAGAGACATGGTCGGGGGAGGGAGGCCTGCGAGACAAAGTTGCAGATGGATGAAAGGGGAGAGAGCAAGAGACACGCCACAACTTGAAACATCTATACACTCCTGGTATATGTATTTCAACGCTCCGTTATGAGCGTGGACAAAGAAAGACTTCCACAAGGACGCACAGAGTCGAAGAAGCATGATATTAGCACGTTTGTCCAGGCACTGGTAGGCGTGTGGTCCTCGTTGTTGAGGCTATACTACAATGTCAATCGTACCCTTCGCATGCGACGCATGGTCGAAGCATTTTCACCCACCAATAAAGCCAGAGGTTCTCGACCTTATGGAGCTGGTCTACTCATTATACTTACACCTTGTAAAAAGACGCAATGCTTGAAGACGTGGATGTCCTCTGTGGGTGAGCCCTCGAAGATCATCGCGTCGATCACCATCTGGAAGGGCATATCAAAGCATGTCGTGGGGAATGCTGGCATATTAAGGGTGTGCGTAGCTGTATAGCCTGCGCGTCCCTGTGGCAATGCCACTTTGGCCACCTCCTTCCAACCTTCGATTCTCGCTCACAGCCGCAAACACCTACGCTGCGCCATATCGAGCTTTGGTATTCCTTCTCATGGACTCCCACCGAAGAAACCTGTATCGTCTGAGTACACTGGATGGAGTGAGAAGCGTCTTTGACTGTCCAAGTCACCTTGATTTCCATCTGGAAGTGCCTATCAAAGCGTGTCAGATAGCACTCGTACTCGGGTCTATCAAGTCAATGCCTCGTACCGCTTTAGTAACTGCATGCAGTATGCGCCACTACCATATGGAAATCAGCAGACAAGACACCTTGGACCCCAATGCTATGCACGGGCACCGTGGGTTGCGCGTTTCACTTAGGCGTATATATGACTCTTCCTGTCTGAACGGCAAGTGAAATATATACACAAGCCGCACGATTCAAGCGTGCATCGAACAAACAGATAAGCCAGCTTACACATGTCATGGGCTACGTACGCCCAAATCCGTGGATCGTTATCTATTAGGATGTGTCAACTTTTCGGGTGTGCGTTCAACATGGAGGAAATTGGATTCGACGATATGGAGGCGACGATAGGGCGGGGCTAGATATGTCCATGGAATGATATGAGCGAGAGAAAGCTGTCAGACACATGTAGACCTCACGGGTAATGGGATATGTACATGCTCGAGATGCTTCGGAGCCGATTCCGGTGGTGTTCGTTCTTTCGTGAGTGGCCTACATGTCTTCTGTTACGTCGGTAAGAGCAGCCGCCTGAATGTTAGCGATCATTGGTACCAGACTATACCAATGCTCACAATCAGGCGGATCAGGTATCTATTCATTCCTCTAGCGTCGTTGGCGTAAGATCAGTCATGCTGAATGGCTAGACTTTGGCGAACGCACCTCTCCAGTGTATCCCTACTCGTCTCGAGGCCGGCTTCCCATCCCTCAACACCACCTTCACCTTTACTGAGTCCGTCATCCACCGCCATTTTATGGACGCGTTACCCTAACAAACGTGCTTTCCGCGCACTCATACCAACCAATGGCCGGGATGAACGATCGGGAAGGACGTGGTAGAGGCGACGCAGAGGAGGCTCCGAGAGTCGAAAACAGCAACGATACGAGTGTTTGCTCAGGGGGCATACAGCTTCTAGGATGTTAAGAAGAGGGTAGCGGCAGACTGGCGTGTTGAGAGCTGCAAATACTGCCTACGTCCATTGGCGTCTGTTGAATCAGGACCTGTGAAGTAAGATTCGACGAATGAACGAATGGCGTACCGCGAAGCACCCAGAGAATCCTATCCCTTGAGGTACCTGACACATAGTATGTATGCTATCCCAGCACACGGATCGCTTCCACGTCCAACAGGATCCAGTCCTCCCTGTGCAATGTTCCAGCAGATCTGCACAGCTGGCGGGCAAAATCCGTTATCTTCTGCTTGCTTTGTCGTCGGTTATTGGCTCGCGTAAATCTGGGTTTCTTGGTGTTAATGATCATTTTTATGCCCTGGATATCGAGTGCTGTAAAGTATCGGTTTGAATTGAGAGAGTGCGCGATTCGACAAGGGCAGCAGATGGAGGTGAGTGTAGAGACGATAAAACATAAGCGCTTCATCAGTAAGCATCTGGCTTACTTATGATAACAGTTGTTTGTTACATGTGTTCAGACTCCGCTATGCAGGCGCCTGTAAATTGCTTACTCGTTTGGATGTGACTTACTAATGTAACGCTTCGCTCTCAACGACCACCACCATCGTCAAATATCTTGCAACTAGATTCCCTTCAAGATCCAGTGGCCACATACGCTCTCCACTTTGAAGATCTGGCCGCACGCGCTTGAGAGAGGACCAACAAGACACTCTTGCTGACTTCTTGTCGTCCTTCCTGATCGTTCCTGTCGACGATCGTCGATGTGGACGGTGAGGAGGGATGGAAAGAAGGCTCAACTGAGATGCTACGATAGGCGGATGAAGGTTGATTCGAAGCTAGGATAACGAGGTCGTCTGATGATAGGACGTTACGTATGTGAGCGGACGTCGGGCAAGTTGCGAAGGGTGCGTGGGTCGTTTTTTCTGTCTGCGAGCAAATGACTCACCATGGTTCTCGTAGCTCGTACGGCTCCTCCTGGATTAAACGGAATTGGATCCTGAACCCCGAACAGCTGGTATCCGCGCAAGGCACCCTTGAAGAACCGTTTAGGGGAGATGATTCGAACCATGTTCGCAGTCCTCGTTTTGATTGTCGACGTAATCGATTCCAGTCCGCCGACAACTCATCCGCGAGTCTCCTGCTGGCCCGGATACTGGTTCTGTTTCTAGTGGAGTATACGGTCATTGGTGTCAGCAGGTTGGGCTATGAGGAAAACTAGGGTGGACAAGGCAGCTGAGCACGACGAATATTTCAAAGGTACGTCGCGGTTGTTCTACTCAACGCAGTCACTCACGTTCGGTGTGTTTCGTAGTGTCAGTGACTACGGACGACCTTAGGATTGTCATCGATCCAGCCAGCCCATCCCTCCTGTCCGCATGCGCCTCTACTTCTCCAGGTCTCAATTGTCTGCAAGATGATATTGAGCACGTGTACAGACTTCCTTAAACACAAATCAAAGCGTTTTTATCGATTACTCGATGGCTTCGATGCTACCGGCGCCTGTACAATTGCCTTATGAGGCAATCAGAACACTACTACGCCCAGGTTAGTGTTGTCGGACTCTCCTGCATCCCGCCCTGTATTGACTCCTCTTTCTCCATAGGCTAATATTTGACACGTATCTGACAAGACACACGACGCCTTCGCACATGGGTTATGCAATTCGCAACATCCTCGTCCATCGTACTCAAGTTGCGCTGTGCTACACGCTTTCCCAGCTCTTTCAGCCTTGTTGCTGCCGACGCCCACCGACCACCGATCGTTTCTTGATCGCCTCTCGATTGCGAGACTTACGCCCTCACTGACATCCACTGTCATCTATGATCCATCGTTGTTGCGTTAATCGGTCGAAGTTGAAACCGCTAACGTCTGACCTCTCCTGTTCCTGAAACTCTCATTCAGCCTACCGTCGACACAAAGAGCTTGTGCTGATGACTAGGAATGCGCTTGGCGTACAGGATCTCGGCCGTAGTATGTGTGTACTCCAAGGATGCTTCTCCATATCATTAAAATGACTCAGCTACGCAGCCATCAAGCTCGCGAAGTCCAATCTCGCGGAGTGTACCACGGCATCTCGTAGTAACAGAACTGTATAGTTATTTACGGACCGATGCGGGACAACTGGGATTAGAGAGACGAAGTGCTGCCAAGACAACGGCACGTTGCGCGCTGTCGTTCATTAGAAGAGTATCAGGTGGTACGTGTACGATGACTAATCCTGTCCTTCCCCCTCGCATTTGCCATTCTGTTCACCGTAGATCAGGGGTACCAGGGCTTGGAATGAACACGTAATAGGCCGGAGAGAGTTGTGGAACTTGAAACTGACGACGAAATCGAAATTCGCAGTGCATTCGTACACGCAACGTGCGGGTTGGCTGTGTGCTATCATCTATAGGGCTATATTGGTGATATCATGGGTTTGGTTCACCGTGCATTGATTCGCAACACCGAGTCGTTTGTTTGTTCTGTGACGCACGACTATATGGAAGTGATATCCTCGACCCTCGAGTAGCGTTCACCAGAACTGGATGTTGCCTCCTCGAGCGCGACATCCTCCTGTGATAACTAATGCGCAGCTTCCGCACCCATCTATAGCAGGCCTCTGAGGCGTTGAACTTGAGTACATGGGTGGTATAATCACAATATAATACGTTCAGCGAGGATAGAATGAGATGGTCATATGAGAGTCGAAACGAGTGATGTACGGAGAACGATTATAAACATTTCAGCGTACGCATCTGGCTTCACCAAGCTACCCTCTGCGGCAACGTCGACGATGCATTGGACATGCGAGTGGTGACTTGTGTGGTGCTGCTGGTACCCTCATAACTCGACAGCAGCGGTGATGGTGATATCAGGGATTGAGCTGCAAATCTGAAAGTTGGGCCAGAGTGCGCATAACGACGAGTGGGCGGGCTGGGTGCAAAGATGTACTATTGTGTGGATGAGACGTGACCATAAGATACGACCGCATACATCGAGTGAATGCACCCACTCATCGTCTCTTCTTCAGCTCCCGTTGAAGGATCTCTGAGCTCTTTACTATCCCGGCCATCCAGCCTGGTCGGTCCGCCAAAACACATCCTTCAGGTCGTCGATGCCAGAGAGCGAAGTCAGCACGAGATTTGGAACGATACCAAAGGTTACGCACCGCTAGGCTCTAGTGTGACCAGATCCACGCCGATTGCTCTACGCTCCTGCGGTTCCTCATATGCAAGAACGAGATTGATCGCTCCAGGTGCAGGGCTGAGCAAATGGGCAAACGATTGGATGGAGTCTTGCAGACGGTCGAAGGAGTCGAACAGCAGAACAAGGGCTCGGATGGTGGGGTGGGTCCTCAGGGAATTGACCAGAGCATCGAAGTTGGCGGGAAGCTTTCCATTGATGCTCCGGTCACTCGAAATGTATGCGTGTATACCCACCACACTCAGGGCGGAGACCGACCGGTCCGTAGAGGCGGATGCTTCCCCGAATACAAAAGAGAAGGGCTCCAGGCGCATGGTTGTCACTTGCTCTGAGATGTTGAATCCTGCAAGAGCGCTCGACGTCAATATGGGAAGCGAATAGCGTCACTGTTTGTGATGCTCACCGATTGACACGGAGGGACCTTTCTCGTGGCCCCGCAACAACGTAATGAACTTGATCATCCACACGCGTTCCTCGTCGCTGAGTCGGTGCAGTGGGCAATTCGGATTCAACATCAGAGCCGTTAAAGCGAGGTGGACAGAGTCGGTGCAGACTCCCTCGGCCTCGATCCTCAGAGAGCGTGGTCTGCGTTGACAGACGATCGTGCCGGAGGCATGTGGAAGTAAAGGTGATGTCTGCCCATCCCATGTTATATCCGTAAATGCCATGTATTCGGCGCACACAAAGTGCTTGATGTATTTGGCAACATGAACAAATGAAGGCAGATGGACATGATCAATGATAATGTTTGTCTTCAAGAATGTGTTGGGAGTAAGTATAGATGGTGGTACGCCCCAGTGGGGTGTGTCGAGCTTCGCAGGGTTAAAGCCTTCTGGGACAGGGCCTTGAATGTAGATCCGCCTGAGCTTGTCTCTGATGACGGGGATATATAGAAAGTGTAGAAACGAGCTTCCACTCCTATAAAGCTGGTCAACATGTATGTAACTGATGAGCCTGTGCACAGGCATAAGCCTCGGACACCCTCCAACGACATATCGTCGGAATATCTCCGCGTCCTCGTAAGAATTGATCACCAGAGTTCGTTCTGAGAACATATGCTCTCGACATCTGTTGGCCCAGAAGAGGCAGACGAGCGAGCATTGTTTGAGGTCCGTCAAGACGTCCTCTGGGCTTGGTTCTCCTCGATTCCGAGTAAGATAATTGCCATCGTCCCCGTTATACTCTTCACGTTGTGAGACACGATCTACGTTGACGAAGAATAGTATATCGTCGAAGAGCTCGGGAGGAATGCGGGCAGCGAGCAATCTCACTGCCTACATGTTCCAGCAATGACCCTCGTCAGTAATAACAGCACATACTGCTACTTTGCGTACTCACCTCGCTTTCCGTCGCCTCAGATTCCACAACATTCCAACTCGAATATGAGCCAGTACGAGGACGCTTTCTCGTGTGTGATAGAGACATTGGCTGAGAATCTGGTAGAGACATGGTCGGGGGAGGGGGGCCTGCGAGACAAAGTTGCAGATGGATGAGAGGGGAGAGAGCAAGAGACACGCCACGAACATCGACGTACCCGTCGTATATGTATTCCAATGCTCCGCTATGAGCGTGGACAAAGGAATACTTCCACGAGGACACACAACATCGAGGCTGGCACGTTTCGCCAGGCAGGCATGCAGTTCTGCCGGGCGAGGCTATGCAATGTCAGTTGTGCCATGCGCATCGTCAACATGTTCCACTCACCATCAAAGCCAAGGGCCCTAAGCATCTAAACACACTTACTGCTTGCTAGACACCGTATTCCCGCCCGTATAAACGTAGAGGATTACCGAAGCCGTGGATGTCGTCTGTGAGTGAGCCACCTGGGACGAGCGTCAGAGCTTATTGCTTGTATTTCCATCTGGAAGTGCACATCAGATCATGTCAGATAGCTGTTGTACTCGGGGGCGTTCAAGTGAATACAACGTACCGCTTTACTGAATAGAGGGATAGCAAAGTCAGAAAACTGAGATAAAAACCGCAGGCTTGTACTGCCATGCACTGCTTAGGCCGTGACGTTGTGCTTCCCAGACACGACTAGGACGCGTGCGCGTAAATTCCCACTTAGGGCTCGCAAATAGCTGTTGTACTCGGGGGCGTTCAAGTGAATACAACGTACCGCTTTACTGAATAGAGGGATAGCAAAGTCAGAAAACTGAGATAAAAACCGCAGGCTTGTACTGCCATGCACTGCTTAGGCCGTGACGTTGTGCTTCCCAGACACGACTAGGACGCGTGCGCGTAAATTCCCACTTAGGGCTCGCAAACTTTCAAACGAGTTTGAGCTCCGTGACGGAGGAGGGTCGTGGCTACGCAAAAGAAACGTCAAGGTAAGCGTATCTTTCCCAAGTGACTCACCATGGGTTTATCGATTTGAAGCGTTGTGCCCGTTGTGTCCTGACATGAATTGGCGGTTCGCCCGTTGTGAACTCAGGGATGGGACGAATTCAAAGAATGAGCAGCGACGTATGCTTGATTTCATTATAGATGTACAATGTGGTGACGCAGTGTGGTAGCAAAGGAACGTATGCCTACCTAGGGCTCTAGATCTGATCCGTGACGAAAATCTATTCTCACGCATGACTAATTTTGCTGTCTAGTAGTGACTATGATCACACTAAACTGTAGCAAACATAATTCACTGCCACATAGTGCTCGATTAGTCAATGTAAAGGGACGATGGACGTTGGTGAACGCAACTTTCGTCCTAGACAGCATCTCGAGCCTAATGCGACGGCCATGAGCACACCAGCTCCTGCCAGCAGCTTCCAACAAGCTGTCCAGTCATTCAGAGGCACCATGAAAGCGGCCTGTCTCAATACATGCCCTTTCCGAGCACTCACGCCAACCAAAGGTTGGGATGAATGATCGGGAAGGACCTGGTAGAGGAGACGCAGAGCGATGCTTCGAGAGTGTCCAACGCAATGAATCCAGTGTTTTCATTGCGTACGTTGCTATTTTGACATTATTGGGGAGAGTATAGCAGCCGCGCCTAGACTCACAAATGATGTCTGCGTTCACCGACGTCTTATGGGTTCAGCATGCATGAAACGAGACAATTCAATGAATAACGCACCGCAAACCTGCAGAAACATATACACAAGCAACTGTGTATGCCATCCCCTCTCACAGTTTGCCTCCTCGTCCAGTAGGAACCGGTTCTTGTGGTAGATCTTCACAACTGATGGGCATAGTCCGTTGTCTTCTGATTGCTCGCTCGGCAGTCATTTTGCCACGTATATAGGGAATTGTCAGTGTTATTGATCATGTTTATCGCCAGCACACCGAGTGAAGGGTTTGTTTGGATTGGGAGAGTGGTCGATCAACCAGAGCAGATGAAGGTGGGTGTAAAGAGTTGATAAGTAAGTAAGCGCTTCGCAAGTAAGGATCGATAAGACTCTGGCTTACTATGGTAAACCGGTAACAGCTCTTTCTTATATGGGTTCAGACTCCGCAGACGAGCGCCGGTGAATTACTTACTCGTTTCGGTGTCTGTCTCAACGACCACCATCAGTCGCATCCTTTGCAACTAGATTCACCGTTGTCGTGCAACAACCCCACATCTGCTACGATGATCTGACCGCACACGCTTCTACAGAGGAGGGACAAGACACACTTACTGATCATATTCCGTCCTTCCTGATCGCTCCTGTCGACGATCGTCCACGGGTTCGGTGAGGAGGGATGGAACGAAGGTTCGACTGAGACGATACGGTGAACGGAAGGAAGGGGATTGCAGGCTAAGATGCGAAGGGGCCAGATAGGCCTCGCATACGGTGAGCTGGTGGGTGGGAAGTTGCGTTGATCGCGTTTTCTCTGTCTGCGAATAAACGAGTCACATTAGCCCCTGTAGCTTGCGAGCGTATCTTTCTTTTGGGCTCAACGACATCGCCCTTGAACCTCTGTTGTCTGCTAGACACCGACTTAGGTGGATCGACCTGCACCTTTTGTTGGCTCGATGTCGTCGCCGGCTCTCATCTTTCGGTGGTCTGTTGGTTGGAGTCCTCATGGGAAGCTGCCGCCGAGGGATAGTACGATGCCGTTACAGGTGGGTATTGACGGTTGTAGGATTGCGAGAACGTGACGTGTGGAAGAGGACAGGAGGGTGGTACAAGCAGCTGAGTATGATGACGATGTGAGAGGTGTGTTTGTTCTTCTCCAAAAACAGATTCAATTCATACCTTAGTGGGCCTCGCAGCGACGACAGGTCACTTCCATCTTATCATGGACTCAGCCGTGCCTTCTGTCCCTCCCTCTACCTCGTCTACACTGGACCCAACCTCTCACGAAGGCCCTGTTGGCTACTCCAGACTACAAGTTCACGCCATCCTACTGCCCCTCTCTCCATTCATCTTCGCGTTCCGTTCTCCTCCCTTACTCATATGGCTTTACCTTCGACTCGACTGGGAGCATCCACCGAGCTGTCGACTCGGGCGTTATGGTTTTCGGCGTCGATTTTCTCGTCCATTATGTGCAACTCCGAACCTCTCACGCACATGCTCTTGTATTCTGGTCTCTCAGTCTCTTTCTACAGGCCCGTTTCGTCTCCATCGCCGCGATCGTCCACCGATCGCCTCTCGATCACCTCTCGATCGCTCCACCTGTGCCCTCATGCACCCTCACCTTGTTACAAGATCAATCGGGAAGCTCTGCCTCGCCACGCTCGTTGATCTCGTTGCAAGCCGCATTTCTATTCTCCTGGATAAGCAATGCTCAGGCGGCCTACCGGGTTGAAGACCGCAAACAGGTACGTATCTTAGTATGTGCGCTCGTGATTCTGTCAAGCATGCTGACCGGGACAGCTCAGCCAAGTACCTCTCCCGCCCGTCAATCTCCCACTCAAGCCTTTCGAGAATGCTGCGGTTGCTCGAGCCACGTACTAGCGGAAACACACTGTGTCTTACGGAACGAGTCAATACGAGTATTTAGGGTGGCAGATCACTGATATAGTGACGCGTGGTGCGTCGACGTTCATAGCTTACTCAAGACCATCATGCACGTCTCTGATTACTGTTCTAGGTCGAGACTGACTCATGATCTATGCATGGCCCTTCGAGATGATGCGTGCGTAGATGTGAGATTCGACCATTGACATTGCTACGATGGGTGAGTCGTGCGTGTTGTCGTGCATTCGTTCGCCCTCTCACAGACAGCACTACTCAGGTTGATAGCGAATAAAACAAGAAGATTGCGTGATCACTATATACTAGTATGATTGCCGAACCACGAACACACATCGTGACACCGTGTACGAGTCTCTCGTACTTATTCAATACGAGACTATGAGCCTATCCTACTGTCGCTGTGTTTCATGCAGAGATGCTAGTATACTCTGATTGTATTTGAGACCCACCCGACAAGTCGAAGATGGTCTCGAGTGCGATGAAGATACACTACCACGGGAATAAAATCTCGATGCTCTGGGACTCGCCGGTTGCGCGCAGTTATGAGATGAGGGACAACTTGTCGATTTGGAGTGAGGTAGCGAACGTACTCGTTCGGCTGGAGGAACCTTTGTTGTAGGGGGAAGAGCGTACGAAGGGAATTTCATCCCATTCAATGAGAACAGGTACTTATATCTAGTCTTTCGTTGAATGTACATATGCTGTTGTCCCGCAACCTACGTAGTACTAGTATTGCAATGATATCGTGTATGATGTCGGAAAATGTCATATAAAGCAGCTCGGGAAGTACTTGGTCTTGCTTGCGTCCGAGTCGCCCGTAACAATGGTACATAGTGAGTCCAGAATCTGGTTACACAGCTGCAAATGAACGGTATGGCCGCGGTGCGTAGCGACTGGCCGACGTGGCTCGATTATCCGATGTGATGGACGTTGCATGCTGTGTGAGGGGTACGTTCACTGCTTGTTGGTATGTCTTCAAGTTGCTGCGATACGGATGTACACGCCGTCAGTGTACACTCATCCATCTCTTCTTCTTGAGCTGCCGTTGAAGCATTTGTGAGCTCAAGTATCCGCCCCAATAGCCCTTGGACTCTTCGTCATCCCAGGTGTCGATACGGCCTGCCAACCTGATATTAGTAATGCGAGAGTGGAAGCGATGGAACGGACGACGCACCGTTCGGCTCCAGCGTGACTGGATCTACACCGACTGCTCTATGCTCCTTCTTGGCCTCATATGCAAGAACGAGATCGATTGTTTCAGTTGTCAGGGTAAGCACTTCAACGACAGGTTTCACGGACTCTTGCAGAGAGCCAAGGGAGTCAAACAGCAGGACAAGGGCGCGGATGGTGGGATGGGTCCTGGCGTGATTGACCAGAGCATCGAAGTTGGCGGGAAGCTTTCCCCAAGCCCGGTCGTCGATGTATGCGCACATGCCCACCACGCCCATGGCGGAGTCCGGCCGGTCCGTGGCTGGTGCTTCTTCGAATACAAAACGGAAGGGATACAGGTGCATGGTTGTCGCTTGGTCCGAGACGTCGAATCCTGCAAGAGCGCTCGATGTCAGTACGCTCGATGGGAAGCGAATAGCGTCACTGATTTCGATACTCACCGATGGGCATGTCAGGATCTGGCTTGTTGCCCCACAGGAACGTCATGAACCTGATCATCCACACACGCTCCTCGTCGCTGAGCCGGTGCAGCGGGCAGTTCGGGTTCATCATCAGAGCTGTCAAAGCGAGGTGAACAGAGTTGGTGCACGCTCCATACACCCGAATCATCAGAGAGCGTGGTCTGCGTCGACAGGTGATTCTATTGGAGGCTTGTGGCAATGAATACGTAGGAGTCTGCCCATCCCATAATATTCTGTCGAACATAATATAGGTGGCGCAAGCGAAGTGCCTGATATATTTAGTAACATGGTAGAATGAAGGCAGATGCAAATTGCTGATTGAAATGTTGTTTGACAGGAATGAGCTCGGTGTGACTATACATGGTGGTATGCCCCAGTGCGGTGTGTCGAGCTTCACAGGGTTAAAGCAGTCTGGGACGGGGCCCTCAATAGAAAGGCCTCCAAGCTTGTCTCCGATTACAGGAAGGTAGAGAAGATGAAGAAAAGACCTTCGGCTCTCGTAGTCTTGGTAAACCTGTATTCCACTAATTAGCCGGTGCACCGGCGTAAGTCTTTGACACCCTCCAACGACGTATCTCCTGAATATTTCGGCGTCCTCGTATGAATTAATTTCAAGTGTTTCTTTCGAGAACATATGCTCGCGACACCTATTGGCCCAGAAGAGGCAGACGAGTGAGCATTGTTTGAGGGCCGTCAATATATCTTTCGCGCTTGATCTTCCTCGATTCCTTTGGAGCGGTTTTCCACCTATCCGGTACAACCCCTCACGTTGTGCGACACGATCTACGTTAACGTAGAATAGTATGTCATCAAAAAGCTCAGGGGGAATCCGAGCAGCAAGCAATCTCCATGCCTAATCATACGGAGAACGATATTATGTTTTGATCCTGCGCATGTATGCTCTGTTTCCTGTGCTTACCTTGCCCTCCGTCTGTTCGAATGGTTCCTCAGTGGGGGTGTCTGGGTCAAAGTCCTTCAAACCGTGTTCCAAATTCGTCGGCTCGCCTTGCAAGTGGGTACGACCATACGTCGGTTCCATCGACTGGTATGCCGAATGCACGGGATCGAAGGTCTCCGTCTGTGCACATACGGAGGCGGTCGACACGTATGGGTCATAATCGGTGAGATCGCACTCCCGGTTCGTTGGCTCGTATTGCAAGCCGGTAAGACCGTACGGCCAGTCCATCGACTGATATACCGAATCCACGGGATCGAAGGTCTCCGTCTGTGCACATACGGAGGCGGTCGACACGTATGGATCATAATCGGTGAGATCGCACTCCCGGTTCGTCGGCTCGCATTGCAAGCCTCCGGTAAGGCCGTGCGTCCAGTCCATCGCCTTGTATACCGAATCCACGGAATTAAAGACTTCCGTCTGTTCACATACGGAGGCGGTCGACAGGTATGGGTCATAGTCGGTGAAATCGCACTCCTGGTTCGTCGGCTCGTATTGCAAACCTGTAAGACCGTATGTCCAGTCGAACGACTCGTATACCAAATCCACCGAATCGAAAGAAAGGTCCATCCTGGAAGTAGCTAGATACACCGGCGGTCTTCCTCGTGTGCGACGGACTGGCGGAACAACTGAGAAGTAGAAACGTGTGGTCCTAGTGAAGAAGGAAAGGACCAGGGGACGGAAGTGGAGGAACGAGGGATGAGGGTGGAGCTTCTGCGGATGCCACCAGGACTGTGTTATATATTGTATCTAGTCTCCGACGAGCGAGGGGATGAACGCGGGAAATGCATCGCTTTCACGACGGAACGGAAAGCACGAAGCTTCTACACGTGCATCACACGTGCATCACCTGGTCCTGAGGCGAAACAGAGTGAGCTGTTTCTCGAGTACTCAAAATGATCCTATGTACTCACGCGTGAATCCGAACGCAACATCCAGTACTGTATCCGTCCTCGTCTCTAATGCAGACCGCAACGACACTCGACGGGGCGCGTGGAGTAGAGTCGAGACGCAGCAGTCCAACTACATCCAGCGCCACTTCGATTTCCATCTGTAAGTGCCTATCAAGAACATGTCAACCAGCTCTCGTACTCGGGGCCACTGAAATGAAAAGAACGTACCGGATTCCAGCGACCACTGCCCCTAGGCGTTAACGTTAGCGAGGCTATAATATGAGGGTCAGGCAGGCTATTCAGCTGGCGGAGTCGCGTACCGCAATCGCAATGCGATGCAACAACATGATAACTTTGAAACACACTGCGTGCGCGTGTATGCATATGCCTGTTCTGGGAGTCGTCACTTTGTTTGAACTGCGTGATGAGAGTGGCTATCGATGAGGCTGAGATGCCGTCCCATATCTGCTGAGCTAATCGGAAAGGGCTCACCGATTCGCGGAGGACGGGATACGTGTCGGTTGTCCCTCACATATATACTCGCTCGTAACAGACTGTGAATCGACGGTTTCGGTGGGGTTACGGGTAAATCTGCTGGATACGATACCACGAATTTAGTGTGTCGATGCAACTTTAGTGCTTGAGCAACGACGCAGACATGCGATTGGTGAATGTCGAGGCATAGCTGACATTATGAGACGATTAGTGGGCAAGAGGACACTGTTAGATGTGTTTAACTGTTAACACATACAGGCAATGCTTTCGACGTACGAGTCAGAAATACACAGCCAACCCCAGAGATCCTCGCACCCTGTGGTAGGACGTACAGATACGCGCAGCTTCTTCCATCCAGAACGTCAGCCAAGGGACGCGTTCACCTGACCTTACGCACGCTCTCTCCGAGAACTCACACCAACCAAAGGATCGGCGTGAACGATCGGAGAGGACGTGATTTGGTTTGCGCAGAGTGATACTTCGTCGGATACACGTAACGAGGGCTTCTGCGGTGGTGGGAAACGGGAGAGGGTAGTTGAGGAGGTGCTTACAAAGGACGGTATCTAGGTAGGCGATGAGAGTTGAGAGTCGCAAATGGGATCTACGCGTACGGCCACCGATGTCTCATAAGCCAGCAATGGGAAATGGATTGACATGAAACGCACCACAACGCATGTCAGAAACCAAGCTCTAGAACGCGTCTGACTTCGGTCCGCATCCCGCTTCTTCATCTACATCCCATCGTGCTGCGTGTCTGAGTCCGACGTGCACTTTCAATGGATCTTCACAGCTTGCGTAGGATCTCCTGCTTGCTCGCTCGGTAGCCAATGTGTAAGTGAACTTGGGTCCCTAAGTGTCAGTAGTAGTGGTTGTGGCCAGGATCTCGAGAAGAGAACGAGTGTGGAGTGGAAGAGTGAACTAATGAACGTTCGACCAGACGAGAGTCGGTGTAAAGAGTAGATACCATTTAAGCGCCTAAATAATAAGGCAAGTTTAGTATGATAAGATACGTGCTTAGCGTGGGAGCGTTCCTTTGTTACACGAGTTCAGACCCCGCAAATTTCATGCCAGCGGCTTACTCATCCATTTTCACTTCTACCACGACGACCACAAACAATCGACACCTTGCTGCTCCCCTCATCGTCATCCGTATCGACCCTCGTCGACGTGGATGACGACGAGGGATGCAGTTCTTCTGTCTCTGCACGGGACAGGCCATGGTGGATGCCACATAGAGGCCGGTTGCGCACGAACAGGTTGAGCTGGACTTCGAGCGCGTGGATGCGCGGACGCGTTGGGAGATGGTTGGCGAAGGGCATAGTGCGTTTTCAATCCCGTTTCTTCCTGTGACGTCGTTGAGGGATATCTCTATAGTCACCTGTGCTTCCCAAAGTGCCCGTTCCTTATTCCGCTCACGCGTGACTGCAGAGAGCAGCGTGCAGCAGCATTCCCATACCCTAGTTTCATGTCCGTGCCTTTCGACGACCACGAATCCAGTTGCCTCTCTTCGACACTAATATGTCATCTGGGCTCACTCGTGCACCATGAACGCCAAGCGCAAGTTATGAACTTGAACATAGAAACTAAGGCAGTGCTAAGTGTCGACGCGGATATGGACCATGACGGAGGTAGAGTCGGCGGTACTGGCGCCAGATGGAGGACGTGATGTTGGCTCGAGGATATGTAGATGTCGGTTTAAGGTGCGCCGGGTATTCAAATGCCTTATGGGCCTACGATCCTAACACGAATACAGTCTCTCTACATTCTATAGCCACGTAGAAAGGCCACGCAGTCTTCTCCATCTCCGTCTACCGTGTCTGATGTCATCTTCGTCCCTCCCTAGCGTTTTGATCTCTAAACGCCATACCTAGATCGATCGATCAATCTTGGCCGTACCAATGCTTTACACCCTTTTCATGGTCCACTTGATGAAATTCAGTTGTCGATACGTCGAGGGTGGGTCGTTCTGGGAGTGCGACGTTGGATGGGCAGGAGTCTTACAAATTAAACTAGGTGCGTACTAGACAATTTCGTTCTCTCGATACTAATGAATGACCCGTCGCAATTCTCTTAGCTCCTTATCTCAAGTATGATACTTACTGCTGGGTCACGTCCCTCTATCGTCACCATCTATCTATGGATGCATTCGAAGATGAGACACACGTGCTACCTTCCGAGACGTGTTAGGTACATGCATCAACTGCTTCTAATACACTCGTCGGCTTCCTTAGTGTAGCCCTGCATCAACATCTCTCGGGATCCATCTGCAACTGAACGCATGGAAGGAGGACCAGCGAAGGAAGCAGACTGTGGGGAAGGATGATTAACGAGAAGATATTGGACGCAGCTTAAGCCGTGGCTTCTGTGGAGTGACGGACGGTGAGCTCGTTGCATCTCGAGCCACGTACTTACGTCTCGTCACTTTACTAATGACATGCATCCAGCGCTCATGCTGCCACCCTTCCCTCTATCTACCCCAATCACGCGGCCTCCTCCTCTTCCTGGATCATTTACTCATATCTCCTCGTTTCGACGGTTCGATGCTGTGGCCTCCCTCCACCTGCATCGTCTACGTCTGCCTAGTACTTTCTATAACGCTTGTAACTCGCCCAAGAGACAGAAAGCCGTTGCACATGTGCCTCGCGGCCAACGATACCTCCGCACACCGTGCTCAAGTTGCGCTCAGGCTGTGTCACGCATGTCGTGAGCTCTATAGGTCTCTCCCTGATCTCGTCGCCCATCGATCATGATCTCGATCGCCCCTCGATCGTGACACCTACGTCCTCACGCACATCCACTGTCATCTAGATTCATCATCGCCACGTTGATCGGTCGAACTCGAAATCCGTCAACGATCGACCTCTCCTCTAATAAAGACTCTTTGGAAGCCTACCGTCCGCAGCAGTAACTTGGGCGGGGCCGAGGGGCGGTCTCGGGGTGGACTCTGAGGACACTCGATCCCCTAACCACCCACGCACATTTTCGTCGACACCTCAAGCACGCAAAGTCCAACCTTGAGGACGATATCCACGATTTTTCGTGATGACAGGAATATATTCTGTTTCATAGATCGATGCGCGACAGCTCGTATTAGAGAGACGTAATGGGACACTTGGTGTGAGGAGAGGAGGTGATAAGTGTTAAACGTTAAACGCCGGATCAAAGGGTAACAAGCAAGGACTCGCGCGTACTTACCGTGTGAATCTTATTTGTTACTACCTGGCTTATGGATAAATCCGCAGTAGCATTTGCCTTCAAACCACCCTACTTGCTTTCGGCTTCCCACAAGGCCTCGAAGTTATTTGACGGGATGAAATTGGGGCTACATGCAATCTTCAAGGCACTAGCGACGTGATCAACGAAGGATCTCGACTACAACGAACGGCGCCGGCGGCTTCCCTCATTGCCATCCGTATCGACAACGTCGACTTGGGTGACGACGAGGGATGCAGTTCTTCTGTTCCTCACACGCGACCGGCTATGGTGGGTGCAAAATGAAGGCGGGTTGTGTACGACTAGGCTGAGCTGGACTTGGGGCGCATGAACGCGACGGGAGGTGATTAGGTAAGTTAAAGGGGAGTTTTTCATTTGATCTCTTGCCCATCATCACGTTCCATGTAGCAGTGAGTTCTATACTCTTGGAAATTGATTCTCTAACGACCAACAAGGGACCTCTGCTTGGTCCATTAGTATAATCTGAAATCATGCGAGTCTTTGCATAGCCCGACGCTTTCAATCCACGGAGGATGGCGGACGGAAGACGAGGTGGGCGTGCCGTCGACATAAGGAGTGATAATAGATGTGTATACCAGTTGCTCTGGATAGGTATGTGAGTACTCACCATTCTGTGTAGCTTGTCACGGTATGTTACATTTGTCGTTGCCCTGATCAATAGGTATCACCCCGAGACACGCATCTTAACCCGGCTGGAAGATGTCTGAAGCCCACAGTCCAGGCAATAGTAAGCGTCGTCCCCGTCAGTCTCCTGGCATCGATCTCCGTTGCCTCAAGAGGTATCGGTCGGCTGTCTCATGAAGAACCCGAGCGGAAGTAGGGCTGACTGTAGTGGACTGCAGCGTCCGTAGGTTCGAGAAAGGGGGTGTGGCGCTGGAGCCTGGAGGAAACGGAAACGAGGGTGGTGAAATGAGCTGAGGATCAAAAATGAGTCTAAGGTACGTTCGTTCTTCTCTAGCGCATATCTAATTCACTTGTTTGGTGGTCCGCACAGCGAGGACAGGCCACTTCCATCTGATCACGGATTCCTGTCTTGAGCTCCACTACGCTCCCGTCAACACTGCGCCTTGGACCTCTCGTGTTCACCACAAAATAGTCTCTTTCCATCGCACTGCCCCGTCTCCCTTTATCTCCGCCATCCGTTCTCCGCCCTTGCCCACATCACCTTACCCTTGACTTGTCGACTCGGAGCATCCACAGAGCTGTCAACTCGGGCACTGTAGTTTGCGGCGCCGACGTTCTCGTTCATTGCGCAACTGCCAACCTCTCACGTATACGCTGTTGTTTCTCGGTCTCCACGGTCTCTTATTCGGCTCTACTACGATCGTCCTACGATCACCCGTCGATTGCCTCTCGATCACGCCAACTGTGCACCCATGTGTATCCATTCATAGCCAAGATCAATCGGGGAACTCTTGTCCGCATATTCCTGGATCTTACTCAAGTCCAGTAGCGCGATGTTCCCTGGGATACCGCACTCAGATAGCCAACCTGTTAGATGATCGCACGCGGTCCCGCAGTGATGTCGAGTTACGGGCCCGGGGTACGTATCGTGGTATGTACGCTCGTGGTTCTTTTACCCATAGTGACTGAGACAGCCCAGCCAAGTACCTGCCTCCCACCCGGCGATCTACTCAAGCCTTTCGAGAATGCTGCGGTAGCTCGGGCTTTGCAGGGGCGGCAACACACTGTGTTTGACGGAACTATTCAGCACGAGTAGAGGAAGGGGCAACTGATATAGTGACGCATGGTGCGTCGACGTTCATAGCTTACTCAAGACCGTCATGGACGTACCGAATTACTGTTGTAGGTCGAGATCGACACATGATCTATGCCTGGCCCTTCGAGATGATGCGTGCGTAGATGTGAGATTAGATCATTGGTATTGTTACGATAGCTATAGGTGAGTCGTGCGTCTTGTCCGTCTCGTTCGCCTTCTGGCAGACGGTGATACTTAGATTGATAGCGAATAAAACAAGAATATTGTGTAAACACTGTATATACTAATATGCTTGCCGAACCGCGAACAAGCCTGTACGTGTCGAACTCGTGCAATATAAGGCCGTCGGCCTGTCTAACCTTCGCTACATCTCATGCAGAGGCGTTTATATCCCCTGATTGTATTTGAGGACCACCGTCGACAGGTTGAAGGCAGTCTCGAGCTACGATAAGGAACACGAGCGTGATACAATATATTACAAGCTAAAGATCGAAATCTTTAAGAGATTTGGCTGGGAAAGATCTTTCGTCCTCATATGGTAATCGCTCACGCTCTCCCAGATCCTTAGTTTCCCCGAGACCACTGTGCCCTCGGCGCCCTAGAATGACTGGCCGCCGTATTCTCCCGCCCTCTTCCGCAGCCGTACCTGCTGTCCCCGCCCCCGCGCTCAACTTCCCGACGCGATCAAATCGCGTGATCGCTGCGCGGAGTATCCCCGGTGGCGCTCCTGTACCTGTCCTCGTCCTCCCCGACGATGAGGACAACACAGTGCTATTTTCCCTCGCCCTCTTCGATTCTGACCGTCGTTTTTTGTAGCATAAGGTAACTTTATACGTAGATTACGAATATAAAGTCGGTTTATTCATAGAACCGCAGAATCTTGATCTGGACTCTGGATCTGGTGTGGCCACACCAGTGAACACCCTACTAGATAAGTGGCCGCTGCACATAGCCTCTCGTAAACTTGACAATAGTATATATAATCTATTCCAACAATTTAAAGAACGTTAAATGAACGGCTGAGCTTATAGAAAAGGTGCTATGCACCGGAGATGCTGGCCACTAGAGAATGGTGGCCACACAAAGACAGAGGTGTATGATAAATACTCTACATAGTGTATACTCGTCTATAGCATGTATAGACTAATACAATACTGCTCGATCATTGATATCCCTGTGAAATCTCCTTCTGGATAGAAGTGCTCCTCCTCCCCTCAGTTGCATGAAAAGTGCCCTCCCAAGAGCCAAGTATTTGCGGCGCGCACAAAACGGCGTTACAATCGTATTTGCAGTACCCAATAACAGTATAATACAATTTTTTACGCCCCCTGCTTCGCTGTACATGACGCTATAAGGTGTGTATTAGTAATTAGTGTGGCCAGACTGCACCGAAAACCACATATCACCCCGTATAAGTGAGCACGCGCGTAGGGGGGCTTAGATACATGTTTTGTCGTATTGAGTGCATACAATAGGGTGCTACCAGCACTTGACCGTGAGCGGATTGAGGCTCTGTAGCCTCCGGTACACCGAAAACCATGCAAAGTACATTCCATGTGCACCCGCTCGACTCTAACCGTGTCCGGATGTATCTGAGGCTACAGAACCTCAATCCACTCACGGTAAAGTGCTAGTAGTACCCTATTGTATGCACTAAATACGACAAAACATGTATTTAAGCCCCCCTACACGCGTGCTCACTTATACGGGGTGATATGTATTTTCTGGCGCAGTCTGGTCACACATACCATTAATGTACACGTCATAGCGTCATGGACAGGAAAGCGGGAGGCGTAAAACTTTGTGTAGTACTGCTATATAGTACAGTTAATGCGAACATAAAGTAATTATGTGCGCGGCGTGATTACTTGGCTGTTGGGAGGGCGCTTTTTAGCCAGCTGAGGGGAGGAGGAGTACATCTACTCCGAAAAGGACTCCGTACAAAGCTCGACGTTTCGCCTGTGCTCATTGCCCTCTTCGGCAACGATTGCGCTCTCGGCTCTAATCGGCTCCACCTCAGATCGACGAGCGCACATCCCCCCGCGCGCCTGTCATTAGAACTGTTGTGAACGACGGCGGGACGACCTGCCATCACCTGATGCCCTACCGTCTCCTCCCCTTCGACACAAACCTCGCTCTGGAGCAGTTTGGACTAGCTATGATGGGCATTAAAGGTAAGTACGTCATGATTCCAAGTTTGTTTGGCAAGTCACTTACGTGTTCGCTCGTAGTTCGAGTTTCTGTATTGTGTCGGCTCGAGACCGTGACCGGGCGCAGTTATTTACGGCGGAGACGAAGTTGGTGTGTATCCAAGTATTTGAGTTAGCTATACAAAGTGGCTACGTACGTTTTGACACGTCCGTTCGTACCCAGGTACCCTGCCCGTCCCCCTGTGTCATACCTCCCGAGCCTCCTCGTCGCCCTCCGACACAACATCCGTCATCGCGGGACGACCCGGACGAAAAGGGAGTCGTTTTCCGTGCGAACTAAACGGAACGAATCAGCGAATATGCAACACTCATACGCAAGCGATGCATTTCGACTAGAAAAGACGGTATGACCCAAAAAGGCAGTTATAGGGACTCACCGCCAACTTCCTTTGAATTAGATAAACATCTGACGCGCCGCTCGCGCCACTGGTGTGCTCATCGACGGCCCTATGTGGCTTGCGCGGTTGGATCTCGGCCTGCCATCTTATCAGCCGTGGATCGCGTTATCACTTCAAATCAGCACATGCGTGCCTGGGTTAAGGATCTGCGTCGAGGTGAGCGTTTTCCTTTTCGAGCCGAAGAATCCTTCTCACTCGGAGAAACTAAAGATTTGGATCCTTAGATTGTAAGCAGCTCCGTGATATGCTTTTGTCGTGCAGTTGTATTTTGAGGGAGAAGTCAATTTGGAGTGAGGTATAGGACGTACTACTCACCCGGCCAGAGGAATCTTTTTAGGAGGATAAGGGGCGTACAAGAGAGTGTGAATCCCATTGCAAACGAGTATATACCGAGTCAGTCCTTTGATGAGTGTACATGTGCCTGCTACCTATGTAGTATTGAGACAATATCGTCCGTAATGTCGGTGAGTTCAGTCATGCTATGAAACAGCTCGGGACGTACTTGGTCTTGCGTAACAATGGTATATAGCAAGTTCAAGATCTAAGTACTGAGCTACGAATCGATGGTGTGGCCGTGGAGCGTAGCGACTGGCTAAAAGAGCCTAAAACGACCCGATTTACCGAGGCGATAGACGTTGCATAATATGTGAGAGGTTTGACCATTCACTCCATGCTTGTTGGGACGCCTTGCTGCGATACGGTTGTGCATGTCGTCAGTGTATACTCGTCCATCTCTTCTTCTTGAGTTGCCGCTGAAGCATTTGCAAGCTCAAGTGTTGGCTCCAATAATCCTCAGACTGTTCATTTGTCCAGATATCGACACGATCTGCCAGCTTGATATTAGTACTGCAGCAGTGGAAGCGATGGAACAGACGACGCACCGTTCGGCTCCAGCGTGACCAGATCTACGCCGACTGCTCTGCGCTCATCCTCCTTCTCGTACGCGAGTACAAGCTCGATAGTTTCGGTTGCCAGGGCAAGCACTTCAACGAACGGTTTCAAGGACTCTTGCAGAAAGTCGAGGGATGAGAAGAGCAGTACAAAGGCGCGGATGGTGGGATGGGTCCTGGCGTGCTTTGCCAGAGCATCGAAGTTGGAAAGAAGGTCGTCAGAGGCGTAGGAGATGTATGCGTGCATGCCCACCACGCTCAGGGAGGAGGCCGACCGATCCGTGGCTGATGCTTCTTCGAATACAAAATGAAAGGGATGCATGCGCATGGTTGTCGCCTGCTCCGATACGTCGAATCCTACAAGAGCGCTAGACGTCAGTACGCTCGATGGGAAGCGAATAGCGTCACTGATTGCGATGCTCACCGATGCGCACGTCAGGATCTGGCTTGTCGCCCCACAGCAGCGTCATGAACTCGATCATCCACACGCGCTTCTCTTCGCTAAGCCGGTGCAACGGGCAATTCGGGTTCAGCATCAGAGCTGTCAAGGCGAGGTGAACAGAGTCGGTGCAGTCTCCTCCGACCAAAATTCCCAGAGATCGTGGTCTTCGTTGACAGGTGAGTGTACTTGAGGCGTGCGGTAATGATAGGGCCATCTGTCCATCCCATGTTATGTCCCCGAAGCATATGAGAGTGACATGAAAAAAGTGTCTGATATATTTGATAACGTGATAGAATGAAGGAAGATGGACATTTTCTATCATAATTTGTTTTCGCAGGAATGAGCTCGGTACGACGATACGTGGCGGTATGTTCCAGTGTGGTGTGTCGAGCTTCGCAGGGTTAAAGTCCACTGGGACGGGGCCACAAATAGTGAGATTTTTGAGCTTGTCTTGGATGGCAGGAAGATAGAGAAGATGAAGAAAAGACGTTTGTCTCTCGTGAGTTTGAGGGGCCCATTTTCCGCTATAGTTTTGAGTGACTATTATATGTCTGATGAGCTGGTGCAGCGGTGTAAGTCTCTGACACCCTCCAACGACGTATCGTCGAAATATCTCGGCGTCCTTGTAACAATTGATCTCCAGAGTTTTGCCTGAGAACATATGCTCGCGACACCTGTTGGCCCAGAAGAGGCAGACGAGTGAGCACTGTTTGAGGTCTGCCAGAATATCATTCGGGCTTGGTGTTCCTGATTTGCGTTGCAGATCTTTGTAGTGCGTCTGAGAATCACGATTGACGTTGACGTAGAAGAGTATGTTCTCGAACAGCTCGGGTGGTACTCGTGATCCAAGCGATGTCCCCGCCTACGTTCACGGAATGTACTCCGTCAGTAAGACCTACATACCCTACTCGATTGTGTACTCACCTCGCTTTCTGTCGCTTTCTCCACCCTCTGCTCTTCTACTTCTGCATTTGCATGCGAGAGTGGTCCATCCGGATGCGCCGAATCTTGCGCCACGGGTCTGTTAGCCTAGTTGTAAAGGCGAACCAGTGATGCTCAGCGTAGTCCTCGTAGCTGCCGGACTGTGTACTCACCTCGCGTTCCGCTGCCTCAGACGCGACTTCTCCCAAGTTGAAACCTGGGGACGGGGACGGCCCATCGAGCAGTAATGTATTTTGTATCATTGCTGTGTGAGGAGGTCAAAGGTAGTGGGGAAGTGGAGGGCGTAGACGAGCAAAGAGAGAGGGATAACAAAGGGTGGGACAGCTCCGCGACTATCGATGGGCCCAGGATATATATCCCAGTGCTCCGCTATGAACGTGGGAAGAGAACCGCATCCACAAGGCCGTACGGAAGCTTCGATGCTGGAACGTCGCCACGTCGTGCGTTCCTCGTTCCTGTGAAGAGATAACATCGCACGCTCCTTTAGAGTCGTAGATTTATATCTCCCTCGCCATACCAATCCTCTTGATCACATCGAGACCGTCTCATTCTCGCCAACAGTTCATGCGCCTCCGCTCTAAGGAATTAAGAGCGATGTCAGGACGGATTCAGGTTCGGGCGTCCTGCTGCACAGCTCGCATTTCCATCTGGAAGTGCCTATCAAAAGCATGTCAGCTAGCTCTCGTACTCGATGGCCTCACATATGAGTTCTACGTACCGCATTTCCGCGCCTATTGACCGCAGATTGTATTGTATCCGTGGAATGGAAGTCAGCAGGCGCACTCACCAGGCGTAGCTGGGTGATGCGGGAACATCGTGAGTTCGAGACACGCTGCAGTCGTGCATGTGCTTCTTTAAAAGCTGTCAGATACGGTTTTACTGCGCGACGGAAATGAAGGCTGGAACGGCCTCGTACCTATCCCGCTCATCTCAAGAATCAGCGGCTGGCACATCGTAACCAGCACATAGATGATTGGCTCATCGAATGGCATGAGTAGCGATTCTCGCGAGTTTTGTGAAGCAGAAAGGAAAGTTAGTACGCTCGTGGATGTCGACAAATGCAGGCAAGAGATACTCTTGGGTGCAAGTATCCCTTACTGAACTCGGTATACCTTGTTCGGCAGGTAGTAGGTACCATCGGCTCTGCGAGCAGATTCCTGTCAGGACGAAATTCCGATATGAGCCTTGGCAAGCACGCGCGATACGATAGCCCACGTATCTAACAGTCGAAGTCAATATACATCTTTCAAGCAGATGGCAAACCGTAGAGTGTCGTTTCAGAGTATTGTGAGAATCAGTACTAATATCAGTCGAAACGACGCGAACGTCGAAACAGGATATGTGAATGCGAAGTGCAGGTGCTCTACCGGATTCAAGGGATTTGGATTAGCTGTCGTTCGAGGTCGTGCTTTTTCAATGTGAGTATCAATATCACAGTTCAAGTACGAGTCTATCAAGATTCGTATGGAGCCCCGGATGCTCGGCTCTCTATAGAGGAAAGCCAACATCAGTCATCGTAGACGGCCACAGGATCACCATGAACATACCTATCCCCTGGGTTCTGTCCGCATCCTTGTATCTTGACGTGAACATGGAATACCCGGGCTATGTGATTTCGCGCCTATCGGGAGGAGTCGAACATCGACTCGGAAGAACGTCCTTTCCGAACGCTCATACCGACCACTGGTTGGGATGAACGATCGGAAAGGGGCGATCGGTGACAGGCAGTGGCACTGTTGCAATTGGCGTCCAGGTGCCCGTAATGAGTTGATGAGGCAGCCCTAGAGGGTCGGTTATGGCAAAGGTGTATGGATTGGTGCAACACCGTGAAGTTCGTAGACCAGGCCGGTACGAACACCGCGAATAACTTGAAGAGACGAAAAGGTGTGAGCGATCCATCATCTGTGACATCGAAACAATGTACGCACCTTCGTATTTCGTACCATCCCTGCGTCCCAGGATCCCAGTCATTACCTCCCTCTTCAGTTCGTGATGTTTCTTGCCGCAAGAACGCCTTGATGCTTATCGTCACAACATCGTACAGAAAGGGTCGTCCCCACGTCCAAAGAAAGGTTATACATGCCAACGCTCACAAAGAGAGCAGTCTTGATAGAGTAATGATTGCATTAGGAGAGAGTTGAGGGAGAGGCCAGAACGAGAGGAAGGGAGAGTCGTAAGAGCCATCAGCGTCTCATCAGTCAGACTTACCGTGGCAATATTGGTTTCAGACTCCGCAAGTCGAGCGCCAGTGCATTACTTACTCGTCCATACCACTCAATGCCACTTCTACAACGACCACCATCGTCGAACTCTTCTCACTCTCAGTTATCGATGACACTTCTCATGCACAACATACTAAGATCTCCGTGCGCGCTCTGTTAGAGACGAAGAATAACACAGGCCTGCTAGCTTCTTTCGATCCCTCCTGATCGTTTCCGTCGACGAGAGCCGGCGTGGGTGATGAGGAGGGACGGAATGATCACTTTGCGAGGGGTGCACAGGTATATGTGAGGTTGTGAAAGGTGCGTGCGCTGTGTGTTCTCTGTACAGAAAACACCTGACTCGCTGTGGTCCTCGTAGCTACGTCTCCGCTGGATTAGACGGTATCCATCTCGAGCGTATACTCGCGAGGTATAACGCCCTTTAAGAGCCATTTTTGTAGATGATTCAAGCTATACTCGTAGGCCTCATTGGTATCGGAGACTAAATCGACTCTCGCCAGTCGGTAACTCATCCCCGGGTGTCCTCCCGGGCCCTGATACTGGTTCTGGTTCTAGTCAAGTAGACGGTGAGCTGTCGCGGAAAGGAAGATGGTGGATGCAGCCCAGCACGGAGGATATGACAGAGGTACCGTGGTACGTTCGTTCTATTCAATGCAGACACTCACGTTCAGTGGATTTAGTAGTGTCAGTGACTACGGACGACCTCAGGATTGTCATCGATCCAGCCAGCCCATCCCTCCTGTCCGCATGCGCCTCTACTTCTCCAGGTCCCAGTTATCTGCAAGATGATATTAGGCATGTATACAGACTTTCTTCGATGCTAATTGAAGTGTTTTTATCGACTACTGGACGACTTCAAGCACGCGGACCACCGGCGCCTGTAGAATTGCCTTATGAGGCAATCAGAACACCACTACGCCCAGGTTCGTACCGTCGGCTCCTCCTGTATCACGCTCTGTATTGACCCTCTACCTCCATGGCCTGATATTCAGAACGTCTCTGACAAGACACAGAACGCTTCGCACATGGCTCGTGCAATTCAAAACACCCTCGTCCATGGTACTCAAGTCGCGCTGTGCTCCGCGTACCAGGAGCTCTCTAGGTCTCTCCGCTGCCATTGCCCGGCGATAATTTCTCCATCCCCTCTCAGTCAAGACGCGTACACCCATGCCTTCACTCACATCCACTGCCATGCAAGATTTATCGGGAGTACCAACGCTGCCACATTCATCAAAATCCCCGAACGCGCTCGAGCTCTACTCCATTATCGATGGTGGCAGCTTGAAGCAACGACGAGGTACATACTTGAGCTCAGAGTATGTCTTCCATGGCACCGAGATCACTCAGACACGCACACCTCTCTCGACTCCCCAGGCTTGCGGACTCTTGCGGAAGATGTTACAGCATCTCGTAGTGATAGAAATATTGTACGTCTCATGGATCGACGCACGACAACTGGGATCGGAGAGACGAAGTGGGTCGTCGATGCACTGCGCGTCGTCGTTCGCAAGACGATCAGGTAAGTACCGCCACACCATCGCTTCCTCCTCGAACTCAGTACCATGATATCGGCCTTAGATCAGGGGACCATGGCGTGCGGAATGAAATGAGCAACGGGCCAGAGAGGGTTTAGCTTCAACCTCAGTTTAACGGCGCGAGATCAGCGGCTGGGTTTGTATAATCAAGTTCAATGCGCGGATAGGTTGCGAGCAGTCGGTAGGGCCGTCGAGACCACCGTTAACCGTAGGTCGTTCCGCAATACATGTCTGTTCTCTAACGAACGTTGCTGCTGAGGCGATATCCTCAAGTAACTTTCACTAAAACAGAGGGGTTCTCGAGTGCGACGTCCGGCTACAACGTATGCAGCTACCAGTGATTGCATCGTACGTATATCATCATCGTGGGCCTATGGGCTGTCATACATGCGTGTACGTCGACGGTATATAGAATATGCACGTTTAGTTAAAATAAGAATGTGTAGGGGTCGAAAACGAGTGATGTATAGAGAATTGATTACAAATACTTCAGTGTACGTATCTGGCTTCAACAAGCTACTCCCTGTCGCAACGGCAGCAATGCCTGGGACATGCGAGTGTTTTGTGGTACTGCTCGTACTACTTATTGTGACTCGGCGGCGGCGGCAATGGCGATATCGAGGCTTGAGATGCGCATGTGAAAGTGGATAGATAGTAGTGCGCATAACGATAAGTAGATGGGCTGGGTGCAGGGTCGTATTGTGCGGATGAGACGTCTTCATAAGATACAGCCGCATATATCGAGTGCGTGCACCCATTCAAAGTTTTTTCTTCAGTTCCCGTCTTAGGATTTCGTTGCTTCCATCGGTGAACCTTTCAACGTCCGCCCAAATGACACCTTCAGGTTAACGATGCAGAGCGAAGTCAGCACGGGATTGAGAACGACGCCAAAGATTACGCACCACTGGGCTCCAGCGTGACTAGATCTACACCCACGGCTTTACGCTCCTCCTCCTTCTCGTACGCGAGGACAAGCTCGATATTTTCCGTTGCCAGGGCAAGCACTTGGACGAGCGGTTTCATGAACTCTTGTAGATGGTTGATGGAGCGCAACAGCATGACAAGGGCGCGGATGGTAGTGCGGGTCCTGGCGTGATTGACCAGAGCATTGAAGCTGGCGGGAAGGTTGTTGTAGTTGTAGATGTATGCGTGCATGCCCACCACGCTCAGGGCGGAGGCCAGCCGGTCCGTCAGTGGAGCTCCCTCGAATACGAAATGGAAGGGGCCCGCGCGCATGGTCGTCGTTTGCTCCGAGACGTCGAATCCTACATAAGCGCTAGACGTCAGTACGCTCGATGGGAAGCGAATAGCGTCACTGATTTCGATACTCACCGATCTCCACGTCAGGATATGGCTCGTCGCCCCACAACAACGTCATGAACTTTATCATCCACACACGTTCCTCCTCGCTGAGCCTGTGCAACGGGCAATTCGGGTTCATCATCACGGCTGTCAAAGCGAGATGGGGAGAGTTGGTGCAGTTTCCGTTGGCCTTAATGCGCATAGAAAGTGGTCTGCGTTGACAGGAGATTGTACTGGAGACATGCGGTAGTGCTAGGGTCATCTGTCCGTCCCATGTCATCTTCTCGAATCTCACGAAAGGGGCATGACAAAAGTGTCTGATATATTTGATAATGTGATAGAATGAGGGAAACTGGACGTTTGTGAGGACGACTCGATTCGGCAAGAATGAGCTCGATACAACTGTATATGGTGGTATGCCCCAGTGGGGCGTGTCGAGCTTTGCAGGGTTAAAGCCTTCTGGGACGGGGCCATTAATGAAGAGCCTATCGAGCTTGTCTTGGATGGCGGGAAGATAGAGAAGATGAAGAAAAGATGTTTGCTTCTCGGATTCATTGGGAGCCCGTTCGCCGCTGTACTTCTGAGTGACGTTTATGTGTCTGATGAGCCGGTGCACTGGTGTAAGTTTCGGACACCCTCCAACAACGTATCCTCTGAATATCTTGGCGTCCTTGTAAGACATGATGACCAGGGCTCGATCCGAGAGCATATGCTCGCGACACCTGTTGGCCCAGAAGAGACAGACCTGAGAACACTGCTTGAGGTCTGTCAATATGTCGTTTGGGCTTGGTTCTCCTTGATTCCGTATGAGAGCAGTATATACCATCTGACGCTGTGACAAACGGTCTTCGTTGACGTAGAATAGGATGTTATCGAAGAGCTCGGGGGGTATGCGGGCAGCGAGCAGTCTCACGGCCCCTACAGATACAAGCAATAATCTCTATTGGTACAGACGATATGCGCTGCTTAATTGCGTACTTACTTTGCCTTGCCACAGATACTGCTTTCAGCAACTCTGAGATAACATCCGAAGATGGCTCATGTGTCTGTATGGCATGTAGTATCATGGCTATCTCAGCCTGGTTGTTCTAGCAATAAACCCGCATAAGTACAGAAGACGTATGCTCCTTGATTGTGGACTCACCTCACTCTCTGTAGCCTCAGGTACTACCTCCCCCAAGTCGGAGCGCGAAAACTGCAGCGGTTCATCGGATTGCGGTGTAGCTTGAACACCTATTGAATTGAAGTGTCGGCGTCGGCGGCGGGGCAGCAGAGAGAGGAGGTTCAGGAAGGACGGCATGAGTGAGGGTGAGGAAGGAGCACAATAGGTGCCGCGAGGATTGATGAATCCGTTGTATATATATGCTTCGTTGACCCGTTATGGACGTGGACAAGGAACTGTTTACACGAGGACATTCGGAAGTTGAGAAGCATCGATGCTGGGACGCCGGTAAGCTGTGCCTTCCTTGTTGCTGTGAAGAGATGATATCAGCCGCTCCTCGCGAGTCATTGACTCAGGTTACTCACTCGCAGAACCAAGGCTCTCTACCACATCAAGACACTCGTGTTCTGACCAACACTCCTTGTCCTTGCCCTATGACTTACGGACGATGTTAAAATGAATCCCTGCACGGGCGTTCTACTGCACAGCTCGCATTTTCATCTGGAAGTACCTATCAAAAGCGTGTCAGATATCTCTCGTACTCGAGGCCTCACATATGAATTCAACGTACCGCATTCCCGAGCTCACTGGTCGCAGACTGTATTGTATCCGTGGAATGGAAGTCAGCAGACCCATTCGCTAGGCGCAGCTGTGTAATACATGAACTTCATGATTCCAGACACGCTGCAGCCGTGCGTATGCCTACTGAAAAGCTGTCAGATACGGTTTGACTGCGCGACGGAAATGAAAACGAAATGAAAACTGGAACAGCATCAAACCTATCCAGTTCATCGCAGCTGTTGAGCGATGGTACACTGTGGGTATCAGATCGATTACTGGTACACATGTGACGACTCTTCGTAGTCTTCGCGGGTTTGGTAAAACAAAAGGAAAGTATAGGTGAAAACAAGGAACGCCATTGGATTAATCCGTCATTTCGCTCTGCGTACTTCTGTCAGCAGGTAGTAACGCCGTTTCCAATGCATATCTACCTGGTTGAACGTTCTGATATGAGCATCGTCAAGAACGCGAAATATAGCAGGCCACGTACTTGTAGGAGGTCGATGACTATAAACTCGATACAGTCAGAAGTGATCTCGTTGACGCAGACCGCTAGAAGTTGCCGAGTATCGTTTTCGAACATTTTATACGGCCCAGGAGATGGGACAAGCGGCCGGGGAAAACAACACAGTCAAGATCGAAGGAGGATGTGAGTATGCAGGGTGGCGGTGCTCATACCAAGAAGAGCTCAAACATGCTTAGGACTAAACAAGTCCGGATTTATCTTTCGTAGTGAAGAACCATCGATCTGGTCGTAGACATACTCCGTGAGTATCACCGCCAGAGCACAGATGCATCAAGGTTCCTTCAGACCGCCGAGTTCTCTCCTCTCTGCACACCAGCCAAGATCTTAGATCAGTCGTCACAACCAGCCAAAGTTTCGTCGAGAACGCACCTGTAATCAGCCATGCCACCTCGCTCTTGCCTGGCGCCATTCATCTGAATAAATACTCGAAATCTACTAGTCGTGGGATTACGTGTGCATCGAGAGAGGACAGAGCATCGCCAAACGTCCTTTCCGAACGCTCACACCGACCACTGGCTGGGATGGACAATCGGAAAGGATGGTTGACAGCGGGCGTGGGCGTGATTGGAAGAAAAAGATCAAAACCACAGCGACAAAACATCCTTAGGAGGCCGCAGCAGTAAAGAAGTATGGATTGAAGTCGGTACTGCGTCTTGAAAGTCGGGTTGAGAGAGCAGTAAGGAATAAGGTGGACCACTTGAAGAGATTACATGCCGTGAGTATAGTCTCCCCAAGGCAGAGTAGACACGTTCAACCTTCGGGGCTCAGGATCTCGTGTCTGCGTGAGTAACACAATATCTGTGGCCGATAGACAACCTACGCACCTTCCAGTCCTGAGCCAACAACTCCCGTCTAACGATACCTCCCGACCAGGATCCCACAATAGCCTCGACCGACGGTTCCGGCGTGGTACTTACGCCCTTACAAGTTCGCCGACGACCTTTGCTTTTCGGATCTTAATCCCTTCTACTATCGTATGGCAAGGATAGGTTCGATTTACAACAGTGTTATGTGTGCTAACAGAGAGTATGACGAGCATAGAGAGACGATTGTGTGCGGAGAGTGGCCAGAACGAGATGAAGGCTAGTAGGGTGATAAGCATCAAACGCCCGATCAATAAGACTTGTGCTTACCGTGGGAATATATATTTGTTACACTTACTAAGCGCAGTAGCAATTGCCCGACCTCATTCTCGACGACCACCTTCCATGGCCAAGCCACCGCTGCTTGATCTCGGTCTCCCGCAAGAGCTAGAAATTATTCGTAGGAGCGAAGAGGATTGGGCTTCCATTCAAACTTTTAGACCTAAGCCTACGTTACATGGCGATATTGACGGCACGGGCTGCTGCCCTCATCGTCATCCGTATCGACGATCGTCGACGTGGGTGACGACGAGGGATGCTGTCCTCTTGTACCCATGCTTCACGGCCTACGATATACGTAAATGCACGGGGGAACGGATAATCATAGCAATTTGGGTTGCGTGGATAAGCTGGGAGGTCGTTATGCAGGTGCGTCGCCTGTCCCGTTTCTCCTCGACGCGTTGTTGAGTCAGGTCTAGGTAGCAGTGCAGAACTCAATACAGGCTCACCTCCTACTTATCCCGCACAGATAGGAAACCTTAAATCTGCTGGCAATACCAGTCTTGTCACATTTCTGGACCTCTTTGGTCCGTACTTCCCGATGATCAGACTCCTCATTCCCCTAGTTGACACGCTATCTAGACTTATCCATGACGCCTGAACGCTAATGCCGACTCGCCAAACGAGAAGCCAATGAAGTCTTGAGTGTCGACATCAGCATTCACGAAGGCAGACTAGCATAACAGGTGGAGACGGAGAGGTAGAGGTCGATGGGAAAGGAGTTCGAATGCGTATGGGATACCTCAAATATAGGCATGCTCCAGTCTGGTGTTTTCCACGCTTACGAGTGTTTCCCCGAAGGAGATATCCTGAACCTCGTGAGATATTGCTCAGAAGTTGAAGTCATTACTGGTGGCTATCATTAATCATTCCTTCCCAATCCGAACCCCTTCGTCGTACCCTGGGTACACCCCTCCATTGGTGTGATCCAATCTGTGGATGTTGTACCTTGGTCATAATAAATGGTAACGTCCATCGTCTCTATAGCGCAAGGCCGTACCTCCTCCCATCGTTTATGCCTACACTCGCCTCTAGTGATCTACTTCTCCGTCAGTTTGCCAGTTTCTGGGTCAAGATTGCATCCCGGAGAACAACCGAATGCAACTGTTACGAATACGAACAGGAAGACTGTTGCTTGTGCAGCGGGTCTGCTACAGGCGGTCATCGTTTGCTGTCTCTCAAGCGCCGACCATAGCTATGCTGTTACGCTGCTCTTCGCTGTCTCCAAATGACTATTACGATATCAACCACTCTCTCTGCCACTGTAACGGGGCGATCCTCGGTGCGTCTCTACTTGTTTAGATCCCATTTACTTGCAAGATGATATTAGGCATGTATACAGGCTTTCCTAGACGCAAATTGAAGTGTTATTATCGGAGTACTCGATGACTTCAAGCACGGTGCCACCGGCGCCTGTATAATTGCCTTATGAGGCAATCAGAAAACTACTACGCCGCCCAGGCTCGTGTTGTCGGCCTCTCGTATTCCCTACAACCCTATCTCTCCCCATCATACCGCCCCTTTCCCGCTTCACCCTTGCATTCCAATCCAATCGACCACTCATATCTCCTGTCCATCGGCCCTCGACTCGTCGCATCCGCGAAGGTCTTACCTCGAGTAGTGTATCAAGTCGACGTGCTCATTCACTGTGCTCAATGTCTGACGTTTTGCGCGCGCCGTCAGTACACTCGGTCTTTCAGACTCTTATTGGCTGTACTGGTCTTTTCGCTTCTGTCACCGCGATCATCCACCGATCACTCACCGATCACCCTTCGATCGCACCACACACGCACCCATGAACACCCAGCCCACTCAAGATTGATCGGGATGCTCTATGTAGCCGTGCTCGTAGATCCGGTTGAAAGGCTTCCAACCCTCAACGTTTTCACGATACTCGTACGGCCGATTTCATGCTGGTTACCGAGCAACTTCGCGACACAAGGGTACGCACCATAGTATGTTAGCTTCTAATTTGTGACCAGCCGTGCTGACCGAGATAGTTCATGTAGGCGGTCAACTTTCACTGATGTCATCGCTCAAGTTTGTAGCTGCAGAGAATACTGCCGTAGCTCGTAGTGACAGTGCACGGATGGATGCAGCGCGAGTAGGGCAAGGCTGTCACTGTGATGGCAATACACGGTGCGTCGTTTTTTTTCATAACCTCTCGCCCATATGCTTGTAACCGCCGCCATGGAATATTGAAACCGATGCAGGAAGCCTGCATGGCCCTCAGGATTAACGTCCTCAGCGGGCTGGAAAGAGTAAGCGAGGGTCAATTCCGGCACAAGTACAGCACAGTACGTATATAGGTCGTACGACTTGTCACTAAAACTGTTCGACCTCTGACGGATCTAGATATATAGGTCGATGGCGAAACGATATTGCAGAGGCTGTAGGAGGTGTGGCAGCACTGTAGATATGTCTATTGAGCGTGGATACGCCCCGACATACCTTGTGCAAGGTTTGAAGAATAGGTGTGTGAGACTCGCTTCATACGAGCATGCTGCCCTTCTGAACCATCCACACATCACACATTACATATATCTGCGTATTTTCTGATGGTATTCGAGACCTGACATTGTTACGTCAAAGTCTCGGTCTACGATTGCATGGCGTGACCGCGGCATACAAGTCATTCGCAGCTCTTTTTTTTGTATAGAGGTATAATTCGAGTTTGTAGACGTTCGACCCACATCACACGTCGATGGCAGAGGTTACAGCGAAGAATCAAGTGCGCATACAATTGAAGATCAGCGTAGTTGTGTAGTCGCGAGTACATGACAGGGGATGGCCGATATCTTCTACGACGTCGGAGGTCGCAATACATATTAGAAAGCGCAGGGTGTGCTAGCATTGCTTGCTTCATTCTGTGCTGGTAATGAAGACGGTGACTTCGAAAACGCAGCGCAAAAGTGTGAAAGGATATTCGACAACACGTACAGCGGCTTGATGATAGTGCCAGGCCATGGCTATTGCCGATATGCTGTATGTTAGCGACATAACAGTTGCGAGGGACAACACTGTGACGCACACACAGGGTGTCAGTGTAACCTCCCTCGAGTCTTCTTCTCGAGCTGCCGTTGAAGTATGTACAAGCTCTTCAAGTGGTGCTCCTGATCGCCGTACCTATTAAAAGTCAACACCGGTAGGTCTGTCCAGATGCGACCTGACAAACTGAAATTAGTACTGCAAGCGTAGGAGCGATGCAACAGACGACGCACCGTTCGGCTCCAGTGTGGCCAGATCTACTCCAACTGCTCTGCGCTCTTTCCACTCCTCGTACGCGGGCACAAGCTCGATCGTTCCGGTTGCCAGGGCAAGCACTTCAAAGAAAGGTTTCAGGGACTCTTGCAGGTAGTCGAGGGAGTGAAACAGCAGGACAAGTGCGCTGTTGGTGGGACGGGTCCTGGCGTGATTGACCAGAGCATCGAAGTCGGCAGGAAGGCCAGAGATGTATGCGTGCATGCCCACCACGCTCAGGACGGAGTCCGGCCGGTCCGTGGCTGGTGCTTCGCCGAATACGAAATGAAAGGGATGCACGCGCATGGTTGTCAGTTGCTCCGAGACGTCGAAGTCTGCAAAGCGCTCGACGTCAGTACGCTCGATGGGAAGCAAGTAGCGTCACTGATTGTGATTCTCACCGATGTACACGTAGGGATCTTCTTCGTCTCCCCACAGCATTGTCATGAACTTGATCATCCACACGCGCTCCTCGTCGCTGAGCCGGTGCAACGGGCAGTTCGGGTTCATCATCACGGCTGTCAAAGCGAGGTGGACGGAGTCTGTGCACACTCCCAAGACCTCAATTCTCAGAGATTGTGGTCTTCGTTGACAGGTGACTGTACTGGGGGCATGTGGCAATGGGTACGTAGGAGTCTGGCCATTCCATGTTATCATTCTTAACGCGATATAGGTGGCGGAAGAAAAGTGCCTTATGTATTTGGTAACATGGTAGAATGAGGGGAAGTGGAGATATCTGAGGTGGATATTATTCTGCAGGAATGAGCTCGGTACGACTATAAATGGCGGTATGCCCCAGTGAGGTGTATCGAGTTTCGCAGGATTGAAACCTTCTGAGACAGGGCCGAAAATAGAGATCGAAGCAAGCTTGTCTTGAATTATTGGAAGATGGAGAAGATGAAGAAAAGACCTCCCGCTCTTGTAGTCTTGGTAAACGTATATTTTACTAATGAGCTGGTGCACCGGCGTAAGTCTCGGACACCCTCCAATGACATATCGTCTGAATATCTCGGCATCCTCGTATGAATTGACCTCCAGTGTTTTTCCTGAAAACATATGTTTCCGACACCTGTTGGCCCAGAAGAGGCAGACGAGTGAGCACTGTTTGAAATCGGTCAAGATGTCGTCCGGGCTTGGTTTTCCTCGATTCCGTCTACAACGTATTAAATACTCGCGCCGTGAAGCGCGATTGACGTTAACATAGAATAGTATGTTATCGAAGAGCTCAGGAGGAATGCGTGCGGCCAGCGGCATCCATAACTATTTGTACGAGGAAAGTAGAAATGGTGAAGAAACGCCACGCGGCATATAGATACATTATGCTCACCTCCGGAGCCGTCAACTCGTGTGCCAAATCTTTCCCATACGTTGGCCAATAGGGCAGCTCGTCCATCTGGTCCTGTAGCTCGTATCCTTGATCCATGATGTTCGTGTCACTGGTCAGCGCGCGGGTTGCCTATATGTGGCACGTCTATTCCTCCTCGAAAGGAGGATGTGAAGAGGGTATGTAGTGGACGGCCAATAGGATGGGAGCGAGGGAGCAGAGAGATGTAACAGAGAGTTGCCGCGAGAAACGACGAGACGATGTGATACCTATGTATACATCGATAACGGATATGAGCCTGCGAAAGGAAGTCCGTCCACGAGTCCATCTTCATAGAATGTCCGAGAGGCACAAAGGCGTGTATAGCCTCAGAGCCTCCTATAACTAAGGCAACATTGCCGCATTAGCCGCTTTATGAGTCCTACAGAGCCTCATATTCACCACGAACCCCGATGACTTGAGGCTATGCTGATCCATTTCCTACGAACTCGCTGTGCTCCCAATGGAGATCTACTCCTGTTCATGCGAAGTCTGAACCCAAGTAAGGCGGGCGTTCAACATCACCGCTCGAATGTCCATCTGGAAGTGTCTATCAACAGCATGTCAGGTAGCCCTCGTACTCGGGAACACTACGATATTCTCAACGCACCGCCTTGAAAGATTGAAGATAACGATGCGGAAGTCAGGAGGCCAACCGAATTCAAGTTGGGGCAGTGGTGTACGGCGATCCATAGATGTTTCGATTGAGATCCCAGGACATGCACCGCGTAGTACGCCTATCTGCGAGGGCTATAAGGCTTGTGTAATCTGCGCTATAATCTTAGACTTAGAGGTATCTATCAGACGAAACATTAAGACGATCTCGTACAGCTGATAAGGTATTCACATACGTATTCCGGGCGTTGTGCGTCTTGAGACGTGTTAGATAGGGGCTGTTCGGATTTTTTGTTTGCGTATTCAGGCCGAAGGGTTTGCAAGTCGATGGTTACAAGGCAGGGATGTCGAAGGATACTTGAGTCCACAAAACGAGTTGAGTGCAGTGGCGCAGAGTGGTGGCGGTGGAGACATCAAGCTGTACAATCGGTGAGCGGTCGAGCAAGCTTGATGACCAGTGTGCGAGCGATGACAGTCAAATACGTTAAAATTGATAAGTTCATCGAAAGAGACAGGTGCGAACGTGTATTCTGTGCGATCATTTCTGACCCCCGTGATAGATCGCGTGGTTCTTGATACCATGTCGCTGAGAACGGTCGTTTGAGTGGTGAACATACTTTCTGTACGTCCACAGTCATTCTATTACAAGATCTGGTGCATTTAGTCTCCTCGGCATACCGAGTGCTCTCTGCAAGCAAGCCAAGATCAGCCGTCATGCATCATGGACGGCCAAAGGTTCGCCGCAAACGTACCTGGAACGAACCTGTCCTCTCTATTCTATTCTGTCCGCCTCCTCGTATCTTGACGTTAACGCATATTATACTGGGGGGCGATTGCATGCGTATTGAGAGGAGCCGAAAGTCGACGAACGTCCTTTCCGAGCGCTCATACCGGCCACTGGTTGGGATGAACGATCGGAAAGGACTAATTGACAGCGGGCAGGGGTACAGTTGAGGTCCAGTCGCACTGAATAGGTCGCAGTGATAGTTGCAGATAGTTGGTGTTAATACGGGCATATGGTTTGTCGTCGATACTGCGCGGTCAAAGCCGTATCGAGAGGGGCAACATCAATATTTGAGGTGGGCGACTTGAGCACATTGTAAGTGAGCCACACTTCGCGAGGCATATAAGCAGTCTACCCACCTTGGTATTCCGGACCATAAGCCTCCGTCCAACATCCCTCCGTGCCAGGATCCAAGTCATGACCTTCGTGGTCGGTTCGTGATGATTCTTGCCGAAAGACCACCTTCGCCTTGTTGTCTTAATATCCTTAGAACATCGTAAGGAAGAGGCCGTTTTTGGAACAGAGGAAACCAGGTGGTAGAACAGTGCAAATGCGCACAGAGAGAGCAGTGAGCATAGAGTGACAAAGAGTAGTAAGCGTCTCATTAGTAAGGGAGATAAGACCCGTACTTACCGTGATAGCGCTGACCTGTTACAGGTTCAGACTCCGCATGATCGGCGCTATCCTAATACTAGTGCGTTACTCACTCGCTTTTGCTTGATGCTACTACTTCCACAACGACGACCATCGAAACCCTCTCACTCTCAGTCGCTCTGTCCATGATATTTCTCAGGCACTCACACAACCTCTGTTCGCCAAGATTCGGTCGCGCGCGCGCTCTTGGAGGCGAAGAACAATACAGGCCTGCTAGCTTCTTTTGATCCCTCCTGATCGTTTCCGTCGACGAGAGCCGGCGTGGACGATGAGGAGAGATGGAAGGATCACTCGACGTGGGGTGGCCATGTTTCCGTAAGGCTGGAAAAAGGTGCGTGGGTTGCGTTTTACCTGGGAGGAACCAACTCACCGTGGTCCTCGTAGCTCGCAAGAATAGGGCATGTCAGCTCTTAGATTGGGTATTATTGAACGTTTGAACCCCCGCCGGTCAGCTAGTACACGCGCAAGGTATCAAACCTTCAAGCTTCGACAGTCATTTAGGGAGATGATTAGGGCTCTTCGCCTCATTCGGATCGGCGACGTGATCGACTCGTGCCAGTCGACAGCTTGTACGTGAGTGTCCTCATGGAGAGGCTGGTTGCGAGGTACTGAAGCCTGGCTCTGGTGGAGTAGACGGTGGTTGGGCTCATAAGGCCAGGTTGTCGGGGAGATGTGGATGGCGAACGCAGCTTAGCACGGAGGATATGACAGAGGCACCGTGGTACGTTCGTTCTATTCAATGCAGGCACTCACGTTCAGTGGGTTTAGTAGTGTCAGTGACTACGGACGACCTCAGGATTGTCATCGATCCAGCCAGCCCATCCCCCCTCTCGCCAACATTGCACCTTGAACCTCAGTCCTGATCCTGTCCGCATGCGCCTCTACTTCTCCTCGTCGAAGTTGTCTGAAAGGTGTTGCTGTGAATTTATAACGACTTGCTTAACAGACCTTCTTAGACCTAAATTGAAGTGCTGTTATCGCTACTCGATGACTGCAAGCACGCGTGTCACTGGCGCCTGTAAAATTGCCTTATGAGGCAATCATCATACTACTACGTCCAGGTTCGTGTTGTCGGCTTCTCCTGCATCCTGCTCTGTATTCATCCCTCTACCTCCACACATCGTGCTTAAGTCTCTCTGTGCTTTGTTCTCTAGGTCTCTCTGCTGCCGTCGTCCACCGATCCTGCTATATCAATCGTACGGTTACCTATTGTACGCCCTCACGCACATAAACTGTCGTCTAAGATCTACCGTCGCCACGTTGATTGGTCGAACTCGAAATCTCTCGATGCTCGACCTCTTCTATGGAAGAGCCTCTCAGTCAGCGTACTATCGAAGACGGTAGCGTGGGATGATGACGAGAAGTGGTCTCGACGCACAGATTTTCTATGCTTGATCTTCCATGTCATTCAGACAACTAGGCCACGCGTCCATCTCCAAGCTCGCGCAGACCAAACTCGCGGCCGATACTACGGCATTCAGTGGTTATTTGTGTTTTGCGTGTCGGAGGCACGACAACTGGGCTCAGGGAGACAAGACGGGAACGTTTAAGTACTGTACAAAATCGTTCATGAGAAGGTTAGGTACGATTTGCTCCCTCCTGTGCGTTCTCTTCGCTTTACTATTATCAACGAACGTCAGTTTTAAATCGACGAGTCTCGGAGTAAACCCAGTAACACACCAGACCGAGACGCGAGATCCGCAGGTTCATTTGTACATGCAATGTGTGAGCAACCGATAGGACCGTCACCATTACCGAGCCTCAGGCCAGACCAAGGGTTTCAAGTTGGCCATAGGTTGTGTCGCACCACTCGTCTGCCCTCAAGCGGAGGACGATGCTTGAGCAATGTCCTTCGGTGACGTTCACCGAAACCAGGTGCTGACAGGTTGCGCGCGACCTCCGACCGCGATGAGTGGGGTGCAGCTGCCTACGTATACATCTACTGATCATGTAGCTACAGCTCGTCGGCGCTGATTGTGCCAACGATAGATGCAATATATACGTTTAGTAAGAACAAGGTTCGATTGGGGGTAGAAATGAGTGATATACGAAGAAATCAAAACAAGCATGTCACTGGAAGGACTAATATATGTCCGTCTCCCAGCTACGCAAAGCCAATGCCCTTGTATATGTGTGCGTGTGTTGGGTGTTGCTGCTCGTGCTATCGTGACTGGGAAGCAGCGGTATCGAATATTTAGCTGCGCATGTGATGAGGGTCGATAGTGCGCACAATGACCGCAAGTCGATGGACTGGAGGTACGACCGGCGTATTGTGCACATGGGACGCATCCATTAGATATGACCGCATACATCGGGTGGCTGCACGCGCTCAACGTCTCTTCCCCAACTCTTGTCGGATGATGTCTTCGCCCCAAAGCACGCCAGACCAGATGCGACCTTCAATTCGTCAATGAAAACGGAAGTTATTACGAGCTTAAGAACGATGCAAAAGGCTACGCACCGCTGGGCTCCATCGTGACCAGATCTACGCTGACTGCTTTACACCTCTCTTGCTTGTAGGCGAGCACAAGCTCGACATTTCCAGGTGCCATGGCAGCTCGAAGAACTTCAACGAAAGGTTTCAAGGACTCTTGCAGACTGTAGAGGGAGTTAAACAGCAGGACAACTTGAAGGGCTCGGATGGTGGGATGGGTCCTGAGGTAATCGACTAGAGCATCGAAGTTGACAGGAAGCATGTTGCCAATGGATGCGTGAATGCCCACCACACTCAGAGCGGAGGCCGACCGATCCGTGAGTGGGGCTCTCTCGAATACAAAATGGAAGAAGCCCGCACGCAGATCAGTTGTTGCTTGCTCCGAGACGTCGAATTCTGCAAGAGCACTGGACGTCAGTATACCGCGATGGGAAGCGAATAATGTCACTGATTGGGTCCCTTACCGATACAGATGTAGCTATGATCATTTGGTTTGTGTGTATCACCACACAGTGTCATGAATTTTATCATCCACACACGTTCCTCGTCGCTGAGTCGGTGCAATGGGCAATTCGAGTTCAGCATCAAGGCTGTCAAAGCGAGGTGGACAGGGTTGGTGCAGACTCCATTGACCCTAACACACAGATAGTGTGGTCTGCGTTGACAGATGAGTGTACTTGAGGCATGCGGGAGCGATAGATCCGTCTGCCCATCCCATGTTATGTTCTCGAACACAACAAAGGTGGCGCAAGTAAAGTGTCTGATGCATTTGGTAACATGGTAGAATGAAGGAAGATGGACATTCGTGATGTAAATGCCGCACTGCAGGAATGTGTTCAATACCAGTGTAGATGGCGGTATGCCCCAGTGTGGTGTATTGAGCTCCGCAGGATTCAAGCCTTCTGGAACAGGGCCGACAATAGAGATCGAAGCAAGCTTGTCTTGGATTGCTGGAAGATATAGAAGATGAATGAAAGACCTTCGGCTCTCGTAGTATTGGCGAACCCGTATTTCACTGATGAGCCGGTGCACAGGCGTAAGTCTCGGACATCCTCCAACGACGTATCGTCTGAATATCTTGGCGTCCTCGTAAGACGTGATCCACAGCTTTCTTTTCGAAAACATATGCTCCCAACACCTGTTGGCCCAGAAGAGACAGACGAGTGAGCATTGTTTCAGGTCAGTCAAGATGTCGTTTGTGCTTGGTTTTCCTTGATTCCGTGCAAGATTTCTGCCGTCATTCCGGCGATAATCTTCACGTTGTGAGACACGATCTACGTTAACGTAGAACAATATGTTCTCGAAGAGCTCGGGGGGAATGCGTGCAGCGAGCGATCTGACTGCCTACAGATACAAGTAGTAAGACCCGTTAGTGAGTACAACATCTCTGCATTATTTCGTGCTCACCTCGCCTTCCGTCGCCTGTGATTCCGCAACATTCGGACTCGAATATGAGCCAGTATTAGGACGCTTCCTTATGTGATATGAAGACATTGGCTGAGAATTCGGTAGATACACAGTGGGGGAAGGGAGAACAGATAGGCTAAGTTGCGAGAAGTTAGGAAGAGGGAGCGCAATAGAAACGCTTACAAGATCGATGGACCTGTGGTATATGTATTCGAATGCTCCGTTATGAGCGTGAGCAAGTGATGACTTCTACAGGGACGCACAGCATTGAAGAAGCATGATGCCAGCACAGCTGTCATCTTAGTGGCCGGGGCTATGCCATGCCAGCCGTGCCTTGCGCATCGTCAACATGTTCCACTCACCAGCAAAGCGAAAGGTCATAAGCATGCTTAAAGCATCTGCATACACTCACTGCATGCTAGACACCATATTCTCGCCCTCCCAAACGTAGAGAATGCCCGTAGACGTACGAACGGTCTGCTGGGAAGCTGTCATCATGATAGACGGGCGTCCGAGCTCATCGCGTCGATTGCCATCTGGAAGTGTACATCAAAGCGTGTCAGATAGCTGTGGTACTCGGGGGCGTTCGAGTGAATACGACGTACCGCGTTCACTGAATGGAGGCATCTCGAAGTCAGAAGGCTGAGAAACCTCGCGCAGTCGTGTACTGCAACGCACTGCTTGAACTTGTGCTTACCAGACACGACTCCTGCACATATATGCTCATCTAGGGCTCGCAAACTATCATATGAGTTCGATGCACACGGCTGCGTGAAAGGGAAGTCGTGTGATCGCGTACCTCTCCAAATACACCCACAACAGATTTACGGATCTGTAAACTGTTGCACCGCCGCATAAGTTGGTGGTTCGCGATTCGCGAACTCCGGGAGGGAATGGCTGCGACGAGTGGGCATTGATGAGTGCTTGATTTTATCATGTATGTTCCCGCTACCAGCGTCTAAGCTGGGAGAAGGGTCTTAGGGTTGAAGGGGGCAGCATTGTCCAACGCTCAACTGGCGGTGTTCCTGCAAAATCATGTGATCGTGGTAACCTCCTTCCTTTTGCTGCTCTGCTGTGCGCTCCTCACCAGCTTGGTACAGTCGACAGCCACTTTACAGCTCACGAGTGCTGGGAAAGGGCTCAGAATCTAAATTTACGTAGTTCCATTTACATACATTACCGTGACAATTCGCACAGAGCTGCTGGCCGGAGCGCCGCTGGCGCGAAGGCCTGCAGAGATGTGCTTTGCCTCAGGCTGTGGTTGCAGATCAACTGGTAGATTTCGTGTACAATGCATTCACAGCGTATGGTCGCGAAGGCATCCTGGTAGCGGGTCTAGCTGCGTACGCAGCGTTAGTTACTTATACAGTGTAATGGAGTAGTATGGTGGCACATAATCATGTGCCTTGACAGAGCCCTGATCCCCAGTCGGACATATGAGCTTCAAGGACCCATTACGAGAATCTACCCTGAGAGCTGGCTGCGTTTCGCTGTCCAGTCCTCGTATCGAGCCTTGGCAGATATAGATTTGCTGCCAAACAGTACACGTTTAGTCGATACAAAGGGACGGACACTGACAAACGCGCCTTTCGTCCTTGATAGCATCTCGAACCTGATGTAACGACAGTAATTACGGGCCAACCCCTAAAAACAGCTTTCAAGAAGCGGGTCGGACATCCAGAGGCATCTGAGAGTGGTCTAACTCCATGCATGTCCTTTTCGAGCACTGACGCCAACCAAAGGTTGGGAGGAATGATCGGGAAGGACGTGACAGACACAACGCAAAGGATTGTTTCGAGGGTGAATCGATGCAACGACGTCGGTTTCTGTTGTCGAGAGTCACTATTTATACGGTTTTGAGGAGGAGTAAGCAACTGGATGACGATTTAAGAGCTGCACTGGCAAATATCGCTCACATCCTCTGACGTCTGAGGAAGTAGGGGCTTGTAAAGCAAGATCCAACTAATGAACTATTAGCGTACCGTAGAGCACACAGTTCGATGTGCCATCTTCTGAAGCACCTGTGCATGCCACCCAGTCCACGCGTTGCCTCCTAGTCCAGCAGGAATCAGCTCCCCGTCGTTGGATGTCCCAGCAGATCTTCATGGCTTGCGGGCAAAGTCCGTTGTCTCCTGCTTGCTTCCTCGGCGATCATTGGCTCGCGTAAATCTGGGTTTCTCGGTGTTAATGATCATTGTTATGCCCTGGATATCGAGTGCTGTAAAGCATCGGTTTGAATTGAGAGAGTGCGCGGTTCGACAAGGGCAGCAGATGAAAGTCGGTGTAAAGAGTCGATCATCATCAAGCGCCTCTTCGATAAGCTATGGTAATTGACGATGGGTAAGAAAGCGCTTACCATGGTAACAGTCGTTTGTTACATGGATCCAGACTCCGCAATAAAAGCGCTAATGAACTGCTTACTCGTCTGTTAACACATCACTCTCAAGGACCATCACCATCGTCGAATCCTTTACAACTAAATTCACCATCTTCGTGCGACAACCCATCCTCGTTTTGGAGATCTGGCAGCACACGCTCTCTCTGAAGTCAGGAACAAGGCACGCCCGCTGACGTCTTTCCGTCCGTCCTCATCGTTCCTGTCGACAGTCGTCAGCGTGGACGATGAGGAGGGATGGAAAGATGGTTCGACTGAGACGCTACAATAATGGAAGGAAGGAGGTTCCAGGCTAAGATACAAAGGGGCCCGATGTTCATCGGACGTTGCGACGTTATGGGAGCAGGTGGTTTGGAGGTGCGTTGATCGCGTTTTCTCTGTCTGCAAATAAACGACTCTCACATTGGCCCCTGTAGCCTGCAAGCGTAGGATACGCTTTATTCTAGGCTCAAGGGCATTGCTCTTGGACCTTGTTCTGCTGGCAAACACTATCTTGGGGACATCAAGCCGCACCTTTCGTTGGCTCGGCGTCGCCGTCGACTCCCATCTTGCGGTGTTTTATTTTCCGAGGGCCTTATGGGAAGCCGTGGCTGAGGGACAGCACGATGGTCATACAGGTCAGTATCGATGGAGGTATGGCTAGGAATGGAACCTGTCGGGAGAGGAGATGAGTATGGGAGAAGCGGCTGAGGACAAGGATATGCCCGAGGTACGTATGTTCTCCTCCAAGACAGGTCCCACCCGCTCTCAGTGGTGTTCTCAGTGATAATTCCGCTTCAACCCTATCATCGATTCTTCCCAGATCCTCTCGCCTGGCATGCTATCTCTTTGTCTCACTTATGCTTGTTTAAATATCTTGGCTCGAGTCTCTCAGAAGATCCTCTGGCACCAATCTACACTTACCTGCGTTTCGGTCTCTCCAATATCGCGTATATCTCGGCCCGTCGACTCACCCCATTCACGAAGCTCTCGCCTGTGGCCTATGTGCTTATCCGATATGATCAACGTTCAGCGTGTCACGCACGCTCTTTAGAGTCGGTCTTTCGGTCTCTGATTCTGCTGCACGGGCTCTTGGCCTGAATCGCTGTGATGTGGATCGCCTACCGATCACCGCTCGATCGTGCTGATCGTAGAGCCACTTACGCCCTCACGCGCACGCGCTCCCACTGCCTGAGATTCATCGGGAAGGTCGCGATGCTCGTAGATCTATGCCAAAGGCCCGCAACGCTTGATCTTTATTTGCCAGTGGCGACACCACGCTCGAACAGCTTACCGGTTTGATGACCGTATGCAGGACGGGAGCGGGGTACGCATCTGGTATGTACGCTCGTGCTTCTTGCTTGTCTATGCTGATTGAGAGAGCCTAGCCAGCTTGAGGCACACGGCTTTGACCAGTCAACGTCTCACAGGTCGAGCTTCAAGCGAGTGTTGTGGTCCCTCTTGATGGTATAGACAATGCGCCGTGGCTATGGAACGAGCCAGCAGCACCAGGATGTCGGACACGTTGCATTGTTTTTTAATAGAATGCCAGGTACATATCACATTCCTGCTCTCCGTGCTGCATTCATGGTCCTGGACTCACAAGTCGACGCATAATAGACTAGGCCCTCTGCCAGTGAGGTGATGCGCGTAGGATGTGGGATTATGGCACGGGCCTCGTTAAAATAGGTTAGTTGCGCATAACAGTCTTTTCCCACAGCGGCTAGCCCTGTCACAAACCGTGATACCTAGATTGATAGCGAAGCCGGTAAGAAGAATTTGTCGCAAGCCTCTCACGAGTTCCTCGGACTCGCTCCCTGAGGCTATGGACCCTTCCGGCCATCGCTACGTCTCCTGCAGATACTTTTATATCGTGTGACGTCACTCTAGATCGGCGTTGTCGTACGTGCAATGCAGATGTGACCCCATGGAATATACGTACATGATCTACACTCCTGCACTCGACGGTTGTCATGCAGTTATAAATTGAGGGACAATTAGATTCGGATGGCGTGAGATTGGCAGGTCACAATAATGTACTCATTTGGCTAGAGGAGGCTTTGTGGGTGGGAAAGAAGCGTATACGAGGGTGTGATCCCATTGCGAAGGAGTTGAATGTATATATGCTCCTGCGCTGTTACCTACGTAGTATTGCAACGTTATCGTGTGTGATGTCGGAGGGCGCAGTCATGCCATGAAATAGCTCTGGATGTACTTGGCCTTGCTCGTGTAGCCCGCAACAGTGATGCATAGCGAGTTTGAAATCTAGATACTCAGCTGCAGATCGACGGTGTGTCCGTAGTGCGTAGCGACTAGCTGAAGTGGCCCGATTTACGATAGATGTTGCATGCTGTGTGAGGGGGTATAACTGTTAACTGTATGTTGGCGGTGATGGCTGATTGAGATAGAGACGCACGTGTGTTCAGTGTAGACTCATCCATCTCTTCTTCTTGAGCTGCCGTTGCAGAATATCCAAGCTTTTATCTTCGCCATACGGACCTCGAAGGTCTGCCCAGAGGCAATCTGCCCGACTGGAATTAGCACTGAGAGTGTATGAGCGATGCAACAAGCGACGCACCGTTAGGCTCCAGTGTGGCCAGATCTACTCCGACTGCTTTACGCTCCTTCTCTTCATACGCGAGCACCAGCTCGATCGTTCCGGTTGCCAGGGCAAGCACTTCAACGAAAGGTTTGATAGACTCTTGCAGGTAGTCGAAGGAGTCAAAAAATAAGACAAGGGCGTGGATGGTGGGTCGGGTCCTGGCGTGGTTGACCAGAGCATCGAAGCTGGCAGGAAGCTCTCTCAAGTGGTAGATGTATGCATGTATGCCCACCACGCTCAGGACGGAGTCCGGCCTGTCCGTGGCTGGGGCTTCTTCGAATACAAAATGGAAGGGATACAGGTTCATGGTTGTCGCTTGCTCGGAGATGTCGAATCCTGCAAGAGCGCTCAACGTCAGTATGCTCTATGGGAGGCGAATAGCGTCACTGATTGCGATGCTCACCGATCCACACGTAGGGATCTTTCTTGTCGCCCCACAGCAGCGTCAGGAGCCCGATCATCCACACACGCTCCTCGTCGCTGAGCCGGTGCAACGGGCAGTTCGGGTTCAGCATCAGCGCTGTCAATACGAGGTGGACAGCGTTGGTGCAGCCTCCCTTGGTCCAAATGCGCAGAGAGCGTGGTCTGCGTTGACAGACGATCGTACTGGAGGCGTGTGGTAGTATCAGGGGCACTCCGTGCGCATCCCATGTTATCGTATGGAACACGATATAGGCGGCACACAAAAAGTGTCTGATGTACTTGATAACATGAGAGAAAGAGGGGAAATGGACATTTCTGATCTCAATGTTGCTTCGCAGGAATGAACTCGGTACAACATTACATGGTGGTATGCCCCAGTGAGGTGTGTCGAGCTTCGCAGGGTTAAAGCCTTCTGGGACGGGGCCTTCAATGAAGAGCCTTTGGAACTTGTCTTGGATGGTGGGAAGATAAAGAAGATGAAGAAAAGAAGTTAGTGTTCCTGAGCCTTGCGAGGCCCACATTCCGCTGTACTTCTGAGAGACATGTATGGATTCGATGAGCTGGTGCACCGGCGTGAGTCTGGGACACCCTCCAACGACGTATTGTCTAAATATCTCGGCGTCTTCGTAAGACTGGATCCGCAGACCTCTTTCTGAGAACATATGGGATCGACACCTGTTGGCCCAGAAGAGACAGACGAGTGAGCACTGTTTGAGGTAGGTCAAGGTGTCGTCTGGGCTTGGTGTTCCTCGATTCCGGTAAAGAGTTGTGCCAGATTCCCTGAAAGCCTCATGCCGTTGTGAGACACGATCCACGTTGACGTAGAATAGTATGCCGTCGAATAGTTCGGGGGGTATGCGGGCAGCGAGCAGTCTCACTGCCTACGGATATGAGCAATAGTCTCCATCAGTACAGACGATATACGCTGCTTAATTAGGTACGCACCTCGCTCTCCGTCACCGCAGGTATAACTTCCTCTGAGTCTGAGTCTGAATCTGAAGACCAGGTGATATACAATGGCGGCCAATCTTGCGTCGAGGAACTCTCATTCTATTGATCCCAGTAATGAACCCTTTTTGATCAGAAGGCAATTTACGTGTGTGACTTTACTGTACACCCACCTCGCTTTCTGTTGCCTCTGATAACACTTCCTCCATTTCGAAAGGCGAGAATGGGGACGGATTATCCTGCAGCAATGAATTCCGTCTCATTGCTCTGTCACAGAGCCGCAAGCGGCGGAGAAGTAGATGAACGAGGGATGAGAGAGTAAGAAAGAGTGGGACTGCGCTGTGGCTATCGATAGTCTCACAGTATATATCATGAACGTGGGATAGGCACCGCTTCTACGAGGACGCGTTGTGATAGAGAAGCATTGATATTGACAGACCGTACAGCCTGAGGCCTCGTTGTCTAGAGAGATAAAGCATTTAGCCACCCTCAGCTCGTCTCGTCGTCGAAACGTTCCACTCACCTGCAAAGCCAAGATGCCTCTCATCGAGTGATCCCCTTCAGGTCGATAACCTATCTTCTTGCCTCATAACAAGGACGATGCTGGAACTTGAATGCGTACAGCTCGTCTAAGGCACCAGATACGAGCGTCCGACCTCTTCGGTTGTATTTCCATCTGGAAGTGCCTATCAAAAGCGTGTCAGATAGCTCCCATACTCGATGTCTTCAGATGAATTCTACGTACCGCATTCCCGAGCTCACTGAGTTTCGATCGTATTGAATCTGTGATATGGCAATCAGCAGGTCCACTCGCCAGGCGTAGCTGTGTAGTGCATGGACGTCATGATTCCAGACACGCTGTATTCGCGCGTATGCCTACTCAAAAGTTGTCAGATACGGTTTGACTGCGCGACGGAAATGAAGACTGGAACGCCCTCGTACCTATCCAGCTCATCACAGCAGTCGAGTATCAGTGCACTGTGGGTATCAGATCGTTCACTGATACACGTACGATGACTATTTGTAGTCTTCGCAGGTTTGGCAAAGCAAGAAGAAAGTATATTCTGGCAAGTGAATCGAAAAAAAGGAAATCCGTTCGATGAATCCGTCATTTCGCTCCAAGTACTTCTGTCAGCAGGTAGTGCCGGCTTTTTATTGTATATCTACCTGGTTGGACGTTCTGACATGAGCTCCATCGAGAACGCGCAGTATAGCACGACACGTACTTGTAGGAGGTCGATGACTATAAACTCGATACAGTCAGACGTGATGTCGTTGATACAAACGGCTTGAATCTGCGGAGTATCGTTTCCGGGCACTTATACGGCACAGGGGATGGGACAAACGGCCAGGGAAAACAACACAATCAAGATCGAAGGAGAATGTAAGCATGCGGGGTAGCGGTGCTCGTGCTGTGAAGAGCTCAATCAGGCCTAGCACAAAACAAGTCTGGAATAATCTTTGACGGTGAAGAGCCGTTATTCTAGTAGTGAACACGTTGCGTGAGTATCACTGCTAGAGAACAAGTGCATCGAGTTCCACTTGGACCACCGAGTGTCCTCCCTACATATAAGCCAAGATCAGTCGTCACAGCCAGCCGAAATCTCGTCGAGAACGCACCTGTAATCAGCCATACTACCTCGCTCTTGCTTCGCTCCACTCATCTGAGTAAATACTCGAAATCTACTAGTCGTGCGGTTCCATGTGCACTGAGAGAGGATAGAACATCGCCAAACGTCCTTTCCGAACGCTCATACCGACCACTGGCTGGGATGAACGATCGGAAAGGGCGATTGCTATTGATGGCAGGAAGGGATACGAACGGAGTCCAATCTCCTGATTTAAATTGATGAGACAGCCCTAGATGGGTGAGCATGGTACAGGTGTGCGAATTGGGCTCGGTACCGCGTCGCTCAAATCGTGTTGAGGGACAGTGGTAATTCAGTGAACGACCTTCAAGAGAATACGTGTGGTGAGCGACACAGCTTGGAGAGACATATAAACGCTTTACGCACCTTGTGGCTCGTCATCACAACTGCCTAGCGGATATCCGTCCATGCCAGAATTCCAATGATAGCTCCCCACGGCGAGCTCGTGATACGTCCTTAAAGTGAGCAAGTAGTAAGCCGGTCTTCAGACTTTGATATCCTTCTATCAGCGTACTGAGAGTCATTTAGACATACCAGAGACTTCTGTGTAGCGACCGAGGGAGCCGTGAGTAGGGAGCGACGATTACGCAAGGAGAGTAGAACGACATGAAGGAAGAGGTGACAAGGGTTGCCGCGCTTCGCTTCGGCCCGCGAAGCCAGGTAAACGTAGCCAACAAAGAATTTATGTAGTAAGAAGCTTCACTGGAGAGTGGGTCAGAGGAGAGAACGATAAGTAGTGAAAACCAGAAGGAACGGAGTGAGATGTGAGCAGTGCAGGGAGTTAAGCGCACGGGAGTGGTCTGGGGTCCCGATCAGGGAGAGATCAGTCAATTCCCAAAGTACAACACAGCACGGTGGACGGGTAATGAACAGATGAGAATGAGCATGATGCATCTATATGACATGAAGAAGGGAGGACAACAGTGGGAGAGGTATGGCGAAAAAGAGAACGGGAAGAGGGGCGAGGACCCCGGAAGCATGCCACGCGAGAACGGAAGAATCAAGCAGGCAGGGGAAAATACACGATCGAGTTTTCGTCCGGGCCTGAAAATCACTTCTAAGAGCTGAGCCGGAATTATTCAAAAGCGGGCTATGCAATAGACGGAGGGGAGCGGGAGAACGTCGGGAAAAGCGATCTGAAAGCAAGGTAAGGCGGAATGAAATGGAATAAGAGCGGAATCCGATCGTAAGAAACAATTTGAAGTGCAAATGAAGCCTATTAGAAAGAATTTGTAACTGAAGCAGACATGCGTAAAGGAATGGAGTAATAATAAGGATTAAACGCCCGATCAGCAAATGCTAATAAGAAGCAGTAAGACTTGTACTTACCGTGGGAATATCTATTCGTTTACTTTCTTATTAACTAATGGGCGCGCAGTAGCCTTTGCTGACCTCATTCTCGACGACCACCCATCTCAAAGTCAAACCGCTCTTGATTTCCTGCAAGCCCTCGAGTCATACACAAGAAAGCAAAATAGACAAGTACACGCCCAAGCTTCGGCACAGACATCTGCGATACGCCGAGACCTTGTTTACAACGCACGACCCAATTGCACCCTCATCGTCATCCGTGTCGACCATCGTTGACGTGGATGGCGACGAGGGATGCAGTTCTTTGGCTCTCATACTCTCATACACTACTGGCTACGGAGAAGAGAACGAAAACCGTGGGAGATGTGTAGGACTGAGATGTGTAGGACCTTGGGCTGCGTGGACACGTTGGGAGGTGGTTGAGGAGAGCGAAGGTGCGTTTTTCATTCAATCTGTTCCCTATGAACACCTAGTTGATTACGTTCTACGTAGCAGTGAGTGATATATCGGATGCTACGCTCAGTTTTACACTTTCTATATAGTCAATCCCCGTGCTCGACTTGTATTCTGTTGGCCACGAATCTCCTCTGAACGACCGGCAAGGCACCTATGTGTGGTCCATTCGTGTAATCCGATGGTCTACGTGTAACAATTCAGGTTGCAGGTCCTCAAGAAGCCGTGGTATCAAGTATCGACATGTTTAATTCATGAGGGAGTTGGTAATGGCGAACGGAAGACGACGTGGACGTGAAGACGACGTAAGGAGGGGTAAGATAGGTGCGTGTACCGGTTATTCTGCATTAGCATGCGGCTTACTGTGACTCTCATAGCTTTCAAAGGTACGTTACATACCGTGTCTGTCGTTAATCTGCTCGGCAGGTAACAGCATACTGAGACGCACGCCAATGCCCGACTCGAAGACCTGATCGAAACACGCAGCCCAAGACATTATCCCCGTCCTCGTCGGTTTGCTGACATCGGTCAGCGCTTGAAGATCGATCGCTTGGTGGTTTCATGTAGGAACGAGAATTCAGCGGGGCCAATTGCGATGGATTGTGTCATCGGTCGGACAAGAAGGAAATATGCGGAGGGAGGTAGAGGTACGTCTAATCGCCTCGATAGCAGGTTACAACGCTAGGTGGATCTCACAGCGACGATTGACCATCTGAAACCTCATCCATTCACCTCTCCGCCTGGCATCTCTTCCCTTCTTGCCGTCTTGGCTACGCGTGTGCCAACATTTCGCCCTAGACCTCTCATTGTCTTTAAACGATGCAGTTACATCAGCATAGGCCTTCTTCTATCGTTCCCCTCGCTAGCCCAAGAGAGTCTAGTCATCGGCACCTGGAATCTGATCATTGACGGAGCTGTGATTTACATTGTCGACCTGCTCATCTATCATGCTCAACTTCCAACGTCTCCTCTTGTATCGTGGCCTCTCGGTCTCTCACCCGGCTCTACGTCCCCCTTCGTCTCCATCGCCGCGATCGTCCATCGATCACCTCTCCATCACTCTCGATCGCGACATTTACGCCTTCATGCACACCCGCACCCCTCCAAGATCAATCGGGAAGCTCTGCCTTACCATGCTCCTGGTTCTAAGCCTCATCGATATTCCCCTAATACTCAAGCCTTTCAAGAATGCTGTGGTAGCTCGGGCTTCGCAGGGGCGACAACACACTGTGTTACGGGAAGATTCAGCACGAACAGAGGAACGGGTAATTAATACAGTGATGCGTTGAAGTTCATAAGATCACCATGTATGTATCGAATTACCGTTTTAGGTTGAGATTGACTCATAATCTATGCATAGATGTGACATTAGATCATTGCATCGCTACGATAGGTGTGTCGTGCATCGTGTCCGTCTTGTTCGTCTTCTGATAAACAGCGACACTTAGATTAACGGCAAAACAAACAAGCAGAGTTCGTGAGTGTTATGCTCTGACATATGCTCACCGAACCTAAAAGCCTAGTCACACCCTGAACGAGTTTCTCGGGCTTGCTCAGCGTGGAGAGTATGGGTCTATCTGACCGTCGCTACATCTCAGCCCGAAGCTTTGATGTACGTTATCGGATGACACTTGAGACCCGACGTTGACACCTCCAAGATGCTCTCGGATTACGATAGAGATGTTCCGCCACGGAAATACAACACTGATACTCTGGCAGTCGGAGTTGTTGTGCAGTCATGAGTTGGCGATTTGGAATGAGGGAACGTACTCGTTTGGCTAGAGGAACTTTCGTTGGAGGGGGCAGAGCGGACAAGGGGATTTGCATCCCATTCAGTGCGAACGGGCGTATCTAGTCTTTCATTGAATCTTCGTATGCTTTTGTCCCGTAACCTACGTAGTATTGCAACAATATCGTGTATCATGATGCCGGAGAGCGCAGCCATGAAACATCTCGAGATAAATTTGGTCTTGCTCGCGGCACTCCGTGACAGCTTCATAGATCTGGATACTTCGCTACAAATTGATTATGTGCGTGGCAACTGCCAGTGGTAGATGAACTGAGCTCATAGCCGTTGTATGCTGTGCAAGGGGTATAACTGTTAACTGTATGTTGGCGGGGACGGCTAATAGGCTTGAGATAAAGACGCACATGTGTTCAGTGTACACTCATCCATCTCTTCGTTTTGAGTTGCCGTTGAAGCATTTGTAAGCTCATGCCTGGGCCCCAATAGACCTCAGACTGTTCATCTATCCAGGTATCGACACGACCTGCCAGCTTGATATTAGTACTGCGAGAGTGGAAGCGATGGAACAGAGGACACACCGTTCGGCTCCAGCGTGACTAGATCTACACCCACTGCTTTACGCTCCTCCTCCTTCTCGTACGCGAGCACAAGCTCGATTGTTTCAGTTGCCAGAGTAAGCACTTCAACGAAAGGCTTCACGGACTCTTGTATATGGTCGAAGGAGCGAAACAGCAGGACAAGTGCGCGGATGGTGGAATGGGTCCTGGAGTGATTGACCAGAGCATCGAAGTTCGAAGGAAAGTCGTCAGGGGGCCAGTGGACGATGTATGCGTGCATGCCCACCACGCTCAGGGCGGAAGCTGACCGGTCCGTGGGGGCTGATGCTTGTTCGAATGCAAAATAGAACGGTCTCGCGTCCATGGTTGTCGTTTGCTCCGAGACGTCGAATCCTGCAAAAGCGCTCGATGTCAGTACGCTCAATGGGAAGCGAATAGCGTCACTGATCATTCGATGCTCACCGATGCTCACGTAGGGATCTTTCTCGTCGCCCCACAGCAGCGTCATGAATTTCGTCATCCACACACGTTCCTCGTCGCTGAGCCGGTGCAGCGGGCAGTTCGGGTTCACCATCAGAGCTGTCAAAGCGAGGTGCACAGAGTTGGTGCAGTCTCCCTTGATCCAGATGCGCGGAGAGAGTGGTCTGCGTTGACAGGAGATTGTACTGGAGACATGCGGTAATGTACATGGGGTCTGCCCACTCCATGTTATGTCTTCAAAATGAATCCCGTCAGCGCAGACAAAGTGCCTGATATATTTGGTAACATGATAGAATGAAGGAAGATGGATATTTCTGATTCTAATTTGTTCTTTCAGGAATGAGCTCGGTACGACAATACGTGGTGGTTGCGAGCGGAGCGAGCATCCATTATCTTACACGTGATCCTGCCCTTGGCCCGGTGTTTTGTCTCTTTCTGGCGCCTAGCTAGACGCCATCGTCGTTCGAAGCGCTTAATCCTGTTTCCTCTTATCGCCCAAATTCCACATCGTACATCGTCTTTTCGTCAGATTTTGCATTTCAAGTTGTTGCAAGATGGGTAATACATTATTTGCCAATTTTTTGATTTTTCTCGTTCACGTTCAATATACCTTTCAGAGATCGTAGCCGTCATTGAGGCTGATACAGGCCGCGCGTCCTCTCAGTCACGTCACTGGGCTCTTGTCACAGAGAGTACTATCGCTAATGCAGTGTTCGTAACTTTTCAGCGCCTTCCGTTTTCCTACACAGACAGGGGATGAATGCCAATAAAAAGTACATGGGTCGATAGCGCCACATATTTAGTATAACATATATTTTATTCAGCATTTATAGAGAGGAATTGCGACCCATGGAAGGATACTGGCGAGGAGTGTTGAGTGCATCTAGTGTTCGTGAAAACGTCACGAATTGTCACACCGGCATGAGGCGGCAGATGGCATCAACTACCGTATTCGGCAGCACCATCAGCTCGAAAGACTGGTGCATCGCAGCTGAGTTTGAATTTGCTTCTGCTGAAAGTCACTCTCTTGAGGTGGAGGTTCGTGAACACCACAAAGACATCGATATAGAAGAAATCGGGTGCATTATTCGTGATGCTTTCATTGTACTATACATTCTTTTTTATATTATTTAATTTGAATCGTCCGCCATCACTTCAGATCTTGGCTAATCATGGCCTACGGACGCAAAATTGCATTCGTGAAGCTGAAAGACTTGAGAAAGTGCGAATTTTTTTTTCACATTCATGATGATGTAGCAGTAAACTATGTATGTGTAAAGTCTCATAATATTTGAAGGCGCGGTGGAGGTGCAGTGGGGGAGAAAACTAGTGTTCGTGAATTTCAGCGTTCACGAACACTGCATTAGCGATAGTACAGCCTGAGTGACATGCGCATTACGCGCTGTCACGGTGTTGTCCGTGGCACGTCCGAGGTATGCATGCCTTTATAAGACTTCAACTAATCTGAGGCACTGGTATATAGAGGCTGGTCCATGCTGTTCACGAACCCACGAAGTTGAAGAACTGATCTAGCTGCAGCTACATATCAGACAGCGATCTTGAGGCACGAAAGTTGGTAGGTGTCTCGTCTGCCTTGGGGAGACTAGCTACTACATACTTTACCCTGAGGCTACCAGCCGCTGGCACTGAACAAGTCAAGCTCCCGATTTACAAGCCGGGCTCGTCTGTAAGTAAGCTTACATATTCACAGTGTTCATTGAATTGATATACTCATGGCGTACCTACAGTAGAGAATGCTGGCCTGGCACGACTCAACAGGCCGGCACGCTTTGACCGCCTGACTCGTCGAGTCAGCCACGGATATAACAACGTTTCGTAGCTGTCAATGAATAACTACGCCATTCAAGCATCTCGCCGACACGCCTGGAGATTTTGCCCTGAAAGCCGTCATTGCTAGTCAGGCAAGTCTGCGCTACGTAGTTACCTACCTGTGGTATCATCTGCTATATTCCGTGACTTATCTTTGAATTAGTAGATTAAATTCTTGTCCTTCTCTAATAAGCTCAGGAATGTTTTTAAAGCCGATCGGCTTCGTTGACGGCGTCGGAGAGACCACCAGCTTTAATCCTGCGCTTGACGGCTGTGGATAGCATTGAATCTCCCCCATTCACGTACACTGATGTTGTAATGGTACAAAACCTGAGGGCCACATCACTGAGCAATATTAAGTAATTTTGTCTGAGCTACGTTTCACTATTGGATGCTACTTGACTCACTACTGCTCATATATTATACCTAGCTACGGAGATATAATTTTGATAATGAGATTACTGAAAGCTCGGTAGCCTGAGTACCCTCTATTTCAAGGTCACGGCAGTGCTCAGTAGCAATCACGACACACATCAACGTTCAACGTTCAACGCTGACTGAGAATCCGCACGCCCGACGCAACTGAGACTCCTCGCTCCGCTCGCATACCCGGTACGTACCGGATCCATATTATGCTCCAGTGTGGTGTATCAAGCTTCGCAGGGTTAAAGCCGTCTGGGACGGGGCCGTTAATAGAGAAATGTAGGAGCTTGTCTTGGATTGCTGGAAGATAGAGAAGATGAAGAAAAGAAGTTTTTCTCTTCGAGCCTTGCCGGGTCCACTTTCCGCTGTAGTTCTGAGCGACATGTATGGATTCGATGAGTCGATGCACCGGCATAAGTCTCGGACACCCTCCAGCGACGTATCGTTTAAATATCTCGGCGTCCTTGTAAGATCTGATCAGCAGCATTCTACCCGAGAACATATGCTGCCGACACCTGTTGGCCCAGAAGAGACAGACGAGTGAGCACTGTTTAAGATCGGTCAAGATGTCGACCGGGCTTGGTATTCCTGATTTGCGTTTCAGATATTTGACGGACGTATGAGGGCGACGATTGACGTTGACGTAGAATAGTATGTTGTCGAAGAGCTCGGGGGGAATGCGGGCAGCGAGCAATCTGACTGCCTACAGATAAAAATCATAAACTTTATTAGTAATACCGAGATACCCTGCTTGGTTGCGTACTCACCTCGCTTTCCGTCGCCGCAGACGCCACAACCTTTGAACTCGAATACGAGCCGGTACGACGACGCTTCCTCGTGTGTGATAGAGACATTGGCTGAGAATCAAGTAGAGACATGGTCGGGGGAGGGAGGCCTGCGAGACAAAGTTGCAGATGGATGAGAGGGGAGAGAGCAAGAGACACGCCACGAACATCGACGTGCCCGTTGTATATGTATTTCAATGCTCCGCTATGAGCGTGGACAAAGAAAGACTTACACAAGAGCGCACAGCATCGAAGAAGCATGATGTTAGCACACTGCACAGCTGTCCTACTAGTGGTCGAGGCTATGCAATGCCAGCCGTGCCTTGCGCATCGTCAAAGTGTTCCACTACCAGCGAGCCTAAGCAAAGCCAGAGGTTTGCGACCTCATCGTAATGACCCCTTCTGGAATACACACTATACACACTCACTATGACATACACGATGCTTGAAGACAAGCATGTCCTGCCAGTGAGCAATCGGGAACGGGCGTGCGAGCTCATCGCGTCGGTTTCCATCTGGAAGTGCACATCAGATCATGTCAGATAGCTGTTGTACTCGGGCGCGTTCAGATAAATACAACGTACCGCTTTACTGAATAGAGGGATAGCAAAGTCAGAAGGCTGAGATAAAGACCGCAGTTGTGTACTGCCATGCACTGCTTGGACCGACTAGGACGCGTGCGCGTAAATTCCCACTTAGGGCTCGCAAACTTTCAAACGAGTTTGAGCTCCGTGACGGAGGAGGGTCGTGGCTACGCAAAAGAAACGTTAAGGTAGTCGCGTGGCTCCCCAAAGTGACTCATAAAAGGTTTACGGATCTGTGAAGCGTTGTACCGTCCAAGTCTTGCCACGGGCTGACGGTTCTCCGTATGCGAACTCTTGAATGGAACGAATGCGACGAATGAGTTTGATATCATCATATACATACAGTGTGGTAGCGCAGTGTAGTAGCACAAAATTTTATGTCTTCACAAACCCCTGATCGAAGCCTGATCCGTGATTGAACGTTGGATGTGTAAGTTTCTAGGATTCGCAAGGATGTATTATCTGGGATGCTTATGTTTGAGGTCGTGATTATCCCCATATTCAACCATGGCAGATATGTATTCGCTGCCACACAGTACGCGATTAGGTGGTATGTAGAGATGGGCACGGGGAAACACACCTTTTGTCCTCAGATACCATCTCGAGCCTGATGCGACGGCCATGAGCACGGCCAACTCCTACCCACGGCTTCCAACAAGCGTGTCAGTCGTTAAGAGGCACCATAAAAACAGCCTAAGCTCCATGAACGTCCTTTCCGAGCACTCACGCCAACCAAAGGTTGGGATGAACGATCGGGAAGGACATGACAGACGCGGAGGGATGTTTCGATGGTGATTCGATGCGACGCAGCCGGTATCCGCTGTCAAAAATCACTGCTAATATGGTATTGGGGAGTGGTAGCGACTGGATGGATGGCGATCCACGAGCTGCACAAGCAAATATTGCCCACGTCCTCTGACGTCTGAGGAAGTTGGGACTTGTGAAGCAAGATCCAACGAATAAACTAATGGCGTACCGCAGAACACCTCGGGGATCTCATATCCTAGAACACCTAGGTATGTCATCCCAGCCCGCGGGGTGTATCCTCGTTCCAGCAGGAACCAGTTCTCGTCGTGCACTCAGACTTCAAGTCCAGGGAAGCATCACAGCTAGCGGGCATAGTCCGTTGTCTTCTGATTGCTCGCTCGGCAGCCATTTACCACGTATATAGGGAATTGCCAGTGTTATTGATCATGTTTATCGCCAGCACACCGAGTGGATGATCCGTTTGGATTGGGAGAGTGGTCGATCGAGATGGCGGTGAGTGGAAAGAGTCGATAGAGAAGTAAGCGCCTCATTGGTAAGAGCAATAAGACTCTCGCTTACCATGGTAAGTATTTGCTACATAGGTTCAGACTCCGCAATACCAGCGCCAGTAAATTACTTACTCGTAAGTTAATTGTGTGTTACTTACAGCTTCGCTCTGGACGACGACCACCACCGTCGTCAAATGCCTTACAACTGGATTCGCTTCAAGGCCACACACCCTTCTACAGATTAGGAACAAGGCACGCCCGCCGACATCTTTCCGTCCGCCCTTATCGTTCTTGTCGACGGTCGTCGAAGTGGACGATGAGGAGGGATGGAATGAAGATTCGACTGAGACGCTACGACAACGGAAGGCAGCGGTTTCAAGGCAAAGCGAGGATGCGAAGGGGCCAGATAGTCTTAGGATGGTGCAACGTTATGTGAGCAGGTGGTTTGGAGGTGCGTTGATCGCGTTTTCTCTGTCTGCAAATAAACAACTCTCACATTGGCCCCTGTAGCTTGCAAGCGTAGGATACGCTTTATTCTAGGCTCAAGGGCATTGCTCTTGGACCTTGTTCTGCTGGCAAACACTATCTTGGGGACATCAAGCCGCACCTTTCGTTGGCTCGGCGTCGCCGTCGACTCCCATCTTGCGGTGTTTTATTTTCCGAGGGCCTTATGGGAAGCCGTGGCTGAGGGACAGCACGATGGTCATACAGGTCAGTATCGATGGAAGTATGGCTAGGAATGGAACCTGTCGGGAGAGGAGATGAGTATGGGAGAAGCGGCTGAGGACAAGGATATGCCCGAGGTACGTATGTTCTCCTCCAAGACAGGTCCCACCCGCTCTCAGTGGTGTTCTCAGTGATGATTCCGCTTCAACCCTATCATCGATCCTTCCCAGATCCTCTCGCCTGGCATGCTATCTCTTTGTCTCACTTATGCTTGTTTAAATATCTTGGCTCGAGTCTTTCCGACGATCCTCTGGCACCAATCTACGCTCGCCTGCGTTTCAGTCTCTCCCATATCGCGTATATCTCGGCTCGTCGACTCACCCCATTCACGAAGCTCTCGCCTGTGGCCTATGTGCTTATCCGATATGATCAATGCTCAGCGTGTCACGCACGCTCTCTAAGCAGTCGGTCTTTCGGTCTCTGATTCTGCTGCACAGGCTCTTGGCCTGAATCGCTGTGATGTGGATCGCCTACCGATCATGGCTCGATGGTGCTGATCGCGGGGCCACTTACGCCCTCACGCACACCCGCTCCCACTTAAGATTCATCGGGAAGGTCGCGATGCTCGTAGATCTATGCCCAAGGCACGCAACGCTTGATCTTTATTTGCCAGTGGCGACACCACGCTCGAACAGCTTACCGGTTTGATGACCGTTTGCAGGACGGGAGCAGGGTACGCATCTGGTATGTACGCTCGTGCTTCTTGCTTGTCTATGCTGATTGAGAGAGCTAGCCAGCTTGAAGCACACGGCTTTGAATGGTCAACGTCTCACATGCACAGTTCAAGCTTTCAGCGAGTGTTGTGGTCCCTCTTGATGGTAAAGACAACGCGCCGTGGCTATGGAACGAGCCAGCAGCACCAGGATGTCGGACACGTTGCATTATTGTTCATTAGAATATCAGGTGTGCAGCATGTTGTTGCTCTCCGTATTGCGCTTATGGTCCTCGTCGCTGCCATGAGACGTCAAAATCGACGTATACGCCCTTCCGAGATGACTTGCGGGTGGGCTATGCGGACTAGATGGGACTATAGCTCTGGCATAGTTGCAATAGGTCAGTTGCACGCCGTCCTAGCCCATAATTGTTGGCCGTCTTACAGACAGCAAGCCATTGATGGAAAATTATTTTAGAAGAGTTCGAGCCTCATACGTGTGCTCACTGAATCGTGCAAAAGCCTCGTCGCACCTTTCACGAGTTTCGGGGACGCGCTCAATATGAGGTTGTGGGCCCATCTGACCGTCGCTACAGCTCATAAGGGGCTCTCATATCCTCTGATCACAAGGCTTTAGACCCGGCATTGACGAGTAGAAGATGGCCTCGGTGCGATGAAAATACACCACCACGGGAATAAAATGTCGATGCTCTGGGACTCGCCGGTTGCACGCAGTTATGATATGAGGGACAAGTCGATTTTGAGTGAGGTATCAAACGTACTTGTTCGGCTGGAGGGGCCTTCGTTGGTGGGGGAAGAGCGTACGAAGGGAATTTCATCCCATTCAATGAGAACAGGTACTTATATCTAGTCTTTCGTTGAATGTACATATGCTGTTGTCCCGCAACCTACGTAGTACTAGTATTGCAATGATATCGTGTATGATGTCGGAAAATGTCATATAAAGCAGCTCGGGAAGTACTTGGTCTTGCTTGCGTCCGAGTCGCCCGTAACAATGGTACATAGTGAGTCCAGAATCTGGTTACACAGCTGCAAATGAACGGTATGGCCGCGGTGCGTAGCGACTGGCCGACGTGGCTCGATTATCCGAGGTGATGGACGTTGCATGCTGTGTGAGGGGTACGTTCACTGCTTGTTGGTATGTCTTCAAGTTGCTGCGATACGGATGTACACGCCGTCAGTGTACACTCATCCATCTCTTCTTCTTGAGCTGCCGTTGAAGCATTTGTGAGCTCAAGTATCCGCCCCAATAGCCCTTAGACTCTTCGTCATCCCAGGTGTCGATACGGCCTGCCAACCTGATATTAGTAATGCGAGAGTGGAAGCGATGGAACGGACGACGCACCGTTCAGCTCCAGCGTGGCCAGATCCACACCGACTGCTCGACGCTCATCCATCTTCTCGTATGCGAGCACCAGCTCGATAGTTTCAGCTGCCTGGGCAAGCACTTGAGCGAAAGGTCTCATGGTATCATGCAGGCGGTCCAAGGATTCGAACAGCAGGACAAGAGCGCGGAAGGTGGGATGGGTCCTGGCGTGATTGACCAGAGCATCGAAGTTGGAAGGAAGGAGGCGTAGTGAATGTATGCGCACATGCCCACCACACTCAAGACGGAATCCGGCCGGTCCGTGGCTGGTGCTCCTTCGAATACAAAATTGAATGGGCCCAGCTCCATGGTTGTCGTTTGCTCCGAGACGTCGAATCCTGAGAGAGCGCTCGACGTCAGTAAGCTCGATGGGAAGGGAATAGCGTCACTGATCATTCAAAGCTCACCAATGCCCAGGGAGGGATTTCTCTTGTCGCCCCACAGCAGCGTCATGAATTTCGTCATCCACACATGTTCCTCGTCGCTGAGCCGGTGCAGCGGGCAGTTCGGGCTCAACATCAGCGCTGTCAAACAGAGGTGGACAGAATCGATGCAGACTCCCACGGCCTCGATCGTCAGAGATCGTGGTCTGCGTTGACAGGCAACTGTACTGGAGGCATGTGGTAGCGATACTGTGATGGGACGGCACTTGCAAAACTTTTGCGAGGACCCGACTTGTGAGAGCCATGGCCTCTCGAGTACGCACCCAAAAAATATGATTTTTGCCGGAATTGAAAGCTTAGTGTCTCATGCGCAAAAGCCGGAGTGTCTGATGAAACAAGAACATAGAGTACGTCGAGCGGAAGGTTGCCGGCAGCACATGTCGTCGTTTTGCAACTTGTGTCCCTATATCCGTCACAAGGCGTGGGGCTGATGGTCACGTCAGTAACGGCCCCACCACCGGTCCTTTGGTGAGTGTGACTGAGTTTGCATCACACTCTTGGTAAGTCCTGTCACGTATCTGCATGTTTTTCTCCCTCCTGGAGAGTCATCGATGTGCGTTCGCCCCCGAAGTTCGTGTATATGTAGATTGGTACTAGTTACTGTAGTTTTGAATATTTCTATCTAAGCGCCCCGAGGGATCTTTGGGATCGGACCACGGAAGCTCGAGGTGCAACTGCCAAAATGTACCGGTAAAGCTCGCTACGACACATCTCTTCGTTGTATTTTATGATTATATATGGTGGTGCAAATTGTGAGTGCGTGCACACAAGATATATTTTACCGGTGCGAAAATGTCACTGTGGGAGGCTGAGGCGGGCGATTTGCAACTTGTGTCCACTTTGCAACTCCTGTCCCATCACAGTAGGGCCATCTGCCCATCCCATGTTATGTTCTGAAACCTAATCAGGGGAGCGTTATTAAAGTGGCTGATGTATTTGATAACGTGATAGAAAGAGGGAAAATGGACATCTGTCAGGGAGATTTCGCTTCGCAGGAATGAGCCCGGTACAACTACGGATGGTGGTATGCTCCAATGGGGTGTATCGAGCTTCGCATGGTTGAAGCCATCTGGAACGGGGCCATTAATGAAGAGCAAACCGAGCTTGTCTTGGATGGCGGGAAGATAGAGAAGATGGAGAAAAGACATTTGTCTCTCGTGAGGCTGAGGGGCCGATTCTCCGCTGTAGTTCTGAGTGACATATATGTCTGTGATGAGCCTGTGCACCGGCGTAAGTCTCGGACACCCTCCAACAATGTATCGTCTGAATATCGCCGCCTCCTCGTAAGACTTGATGAATAGAGCATTATCCGAGAACATATGCTCGCGACACCTGTTGGCCCAGAAGAGGCAGACGAGTGAGCACTGTTTGAGGTCGGTCAGGATATCCTTCGTGCTTGATTGCCCTCGATTCCGTGTGAGACCATTTCCCCCGTTATACTTACGTTGGGAAACACGATCAGCGTTAACGTAGAATAGGATGTTATCGAAGAGCTCCGGGGGGATGCATGCTGCGAGCAACCTCCATGCCTAATCATACAGAGAACAATATTACATTTCAATCCTGCGCATAGATGCTCTATCTGTTGTGCGTACCTTGCCCTCCGTCTGTTCGAATGGTTCCACAGTGGGCGCGTATGTGTCAATGTCCTTCAAATCGTGTTCCAAATCCGTTGGTGTATGCGAGAAGCTTGTCGGCTCGCATTGCAAGCCGGTAAGACCGTACGGCCAGTCCATCGACTGGTATACCGAATGCACGGAATCGAAGGCCTCCGTCTGTGCACATACGGAGGCGGTCGACACGTATGGGTCATAGTCGGTGAGATCGCACTCCCGGTTCGTCGTCTCGTATTGCAAATCTGTAAGATCGTATGTCCAGTCGAACGGCTCGTATACCGAATCCACCGAATCGAAAGAGACGTCCATCGTGCGAACGACACCGGTGAATCTTTGTATGCGACGGTCTGGTGGAACGACTGAGAGGTAGAAATGTGTACGCCTAGTGGGGAGGAGAAATAGCAGGGAGGGACGAGAGACGAGGACTGGAGGTGTCACAGATGCCACTAGGATCGTGTTATATGGCCTGTCTGACATCCCGGCGAGTGAGGACATGACCACGAAGCACGCACCGCTTCCACGAAGTTATGTGGGAACGGAAACTATGAATGTCTCCACGTGTGCGGCACGTGTACTACCTGGTCCTGGAACGAAATAGAGTGAGCCGTTTCTCGAGTACTCTAAACATTCCTATGTACTCACGCGTGGGACCGGGCTGCTTAGACGCAGCATCTAACAATTCAGCCCGTTCTCAGTGAATCCTTCGTCATCTGCAGAGCAGGACGACTCGACAAGGGGAGTGCGGTATAATCGAGACACAGCAATCCAACTACATCTAGCGCCTCCTCGATTTCCATCTGTAAGTGCCTATCAAAATCATGTCAACCAGCTCTCGTACTCGCGACACTCAAATGAAAAGACGTACCGCATTCCCACCACTGCCGCTAGGCGTTAACGTTAGCGAGGCTATGATATGAGGGTCAGGCAGGCCATCCACCTGGCGGAGTCGTGTACCGCAATCACAATGCGATGTAAGAACTTTGCAACTTTCGAATACGCTGCGCGCGTGTATGCATATGCCTGTTCTGGGAGTTGTCAGTTTGTTTGAACTGCGTGATGAGGGTGGCTATCGATGAGGCTGAGATGCCGTCCCATATCTGCTGAACTGCTCGGGATAGACCCACGGATTCGCGGAGGGTGTTGTTGGAGCCTGATACGAGTTGGTGGTCTCTCGGCGCATTCGGTCGTGACAGGTGGGCAAATCTGCTCGATTCGGTATCATGAACTGACCGTGTCGACATAAATTGAACAGCAACGCAAACTAGTATCGATGCAATTGTTGAATGTCGAGTCGGAGCTGACACTGCGAGACGATTAGTGGGCGGGAAGACATTGCGTTTAACACTCACAGGCAACGCTTTTAACGTACGCCTCCAAGATACAAGGCCACCTCCAGAGATTCTCGCACCTCGTGGTTGAACGTAACAATCTGCACAAATCCTCCATCCGGAACGTCTGCACACCATACACCGAACCGGGAACCCTTGTAGTTATGCGTAACCTTACGCACGTTCTCTCCGAGCACTCACACCGACCAAACGGTCGGCGTAAACGATCGGAAAGGACGTGATATAGGCAATGCAGAGTGATGCTTCGAAGAATTAACGTATCGAGTGCTTCGCTGGTGTTGGACAATGGGAGAGGGCTGCAACCGAATCGGAAGGTGGTGTCTTACAGCCACCAACGCGTGATGAAGCCGGCAATGGGAAAACGATTCGACGCGTAACGTACCGCACTACTGCTCAGAGATCCCGTTCCCGAACATCCAACCCACAGATTCCATCCTCAAGGCTTCATCCTCCAGTGATCACTCTCCGAGTCGTGCCTTTCTGAGTCCGACGTGCAGTGTATTTTCATACCTTGCGGACTACCTTCTGCTTGCTGCTTGCTTGGCAGCACTGCGTAGGTCGATTTGTGTGCCGCAGTGTTAGTGGTCATGTTCGTGGATATCGGAAATAGAATGAGCGTGGAGTGAACTAGTGATCATGAACGGTTGACCGACGAAAGTCGGAATAAAGAGTGGATAACAAATAAGCGCGCGATAAGGCAAGTTAAGCACGATAAGGTGATAAGGTAAAAGCTTAGTGTGGGAGAGTTCGTTTTGTTCTACAAGTTCATACTCCGCAAGTGCAACGCCAGCGGCTTACTTACCCATTTTCGCCTTCCACCACGACGACCACAACAAGCGACACCTTGCTGCTTCCCTCATCGCCATCCGTATCGACAACTGTCGACGAGGGTGGCGACGAGGGATGCAGTCCTCAGGTGCCCACGATCCGCGGAATGTGGTGTACGCTCAGGCAAGTGGGAATTGATGATCATGGCTGGATCGCGTGGACGCGTTGGGAGGTGGTTGGTGAAGGGCATAGTGCGTTTTCAATCCCGTTTCCTCCTGTGAGGTCGTTGAGTGGTATCTCTATAGTCACCTGTGCTCCCCAAAGTGCCCGTCCCTTATTCCGCTCACGCGTGACTGCAGAGAGCAGCGTGCAGCAGCATTCCCATACACTAGTTTCATGTCCGTGCCTTTCGACGACCACGAATCCAGTTGCCTCTCTTCGCCACTGATATGTCATCTGGGCTCACTCGTGCACCATGAACGCCAAGCGCAAGTTATGAACTTGAATGTAGAAGCGAAGGAAGTGCCAAGTGTCGACGCGGATGTGGACCAACACAGAGGTAGAGTCGGCCGTACTGGCGCCAGATGGGGGACGTGATGTTGGCAAGAGGATGTGTAAAGGTCGTGTTGGGGTCGTCTGAGGTGCGTTAGATTTATAAATACTCCACGATATTATGGATGCTGACACGAGTGAAGTATCCCTACCTTTCGTGGTCACGTAGAAGGGCTACGCGATCACTTTCACTGCCGCTCACTGTTTCTGCGTTCACCGTCGCAGATCATGACGCCATGCTTGGTCCATCGAACATTTCTGATTGCATCGACGCTATTCATCGTCTTTGCAGTTCACTGATGAAATTTAGATATCGAAACGTCGAGGGTGGGTCATTTTGGGAGTGTGACGATGGGCAGGCAGGAGTTTCGTGGACTGAACTAGATGCGTGCCAGGATCACGCGTTATCGCTGTATGACTGATAGCTTACTCCGTCTCTGCCAACTCGAATCTACAGTAGCACGATCCCCCGGCATGTACTGTCACTCTCCATTTGCGGATACTTCGAAGATGGGACATGTGCTACCCTCCAAGACCCGTTCCATACGAAAACAAACGGTCTCCGTCGCTCTCGCAGGCTTGTTCAACCTAGCGTCATCAGCAACCCTCGCCTATCTGGATCCATCTGCAAATGAACGCATGAAACGAGGAGTAAAGAGGAAGCCGACTGTAAGGAAGAATGATCAACGAGCAGACATTGGACGAAGCGTAAGCTCTGGTTTCTGTGGAGTGACGGACGGTGAGCTCGTTGCATCTCGAGATACATCACAGTACTTACATCTCATCGCTTTACTAGTAGCGTGTATCCAGCCTTGGCGTTGCCACGTTCCCTCTATCTACCCCAATCACGCGGCCTCCCCCTCTTCATGGATCATCTACTCGTACTCCCTGGTGTCGACGGTTCGCTGCTGTGACCTTCCTCTACCTCCGTCGTCTGTGTCTACCCAGTACTTCCTACGATGTTTGTAACTCGCTCAAAGCGCCAAAATAAAGGTCTTATGGGCATCTCCACTCATCATACTTGAGTCTCGCTGTGCTTCGTTCTCTAGGTCTCTTCGCTGCCGTTATCCACCGATTATGCAATCTCGATCATGTCTCGATCGCGACACCTACGCCGTCACATCCACACCCTTGCAAAATCCATCAGGGGTGTCAACATTACCACGTCCGTCGGTCAAACTCGAAACTCCTCAACGCTCGACCTCTGCCATGGTAGAGACTTACAGCCAGCCTTCCATGGATGACTCGAGCTTGGCGTATTGACAAGGAGAAGTCTCAACGTATAGGATTCCAGTTGTATCGCGGTAGGCTATGAATGGATTGGGCTACGAGAGCAGGGAAAATGTGGATGGGAGAAGCCGTTGAGTACCAAGACTATGTAGAAGGTACGTCTGTTCTCCTTCAAGACAGGCCTCACTCGTGCTCGGTGGGTTGTGTAAAGACGGCGGGCTACCTTTACCCTATCATCGACCCAGCCCTATCGACTGGGATCTTTTCTTGCTTTTTCCCGCTGTCTGCCTTGGCTACGCTCCCATCAACATATCGCCTTGCACCTCTCGTATTCCTCATACCATAAACCCTGACTGTCATACCGCCCCTCTCTCCCTTCGTCTGTGCGTCCAACCCCTCGTTCACCCATATCGCTTGTCCATTGACGCGTCGAGTCATCGCATTCGCAAAGGTCCTGCCTTGAACCTTGCGATTCACGACATCGTCCGCTGCCATCAATCGTCCAGATCCCGGTTTCTCGATTTTTCATTCAACTTGTATAGAGACTCTTCGCCTCCAGATCTGTCAACGTGATCGTTCACCGATCACCTCTCGATCGCGCCACCTGCGCACCCATGCACTCCCAACCCCCTCCAAGATCCACCGGAAAGCGCTACGTGCATTCCGCCTCAAGTCTGGCAACAATGGAAGGTTCCTTTGGTGTATCATCTTCAAATAACCTACTCTAGGCAACTCTATGCTGATCGCATCGTTGGGAGTGCTCTCGAGCTTCGAGAGGTGAAGCACGTCCGCTTCTATTCATGAACATCCCTGCTAATCGAGAAAGTGCAGCCAACCACTCGACCCTCACTCGCCAACCTCGCAATTGTCCACGATCAAGCGTTCAGCTGCAGGGAATAGTGGAGTAGCTCGTGGTGCCGGCCACATATCGCATTGCACGGGTGCATCTAGATGAGTAGGGCACGGCCATCACTAGAGTGGCAATACACAGTGCGTCGTTTTTTCGTGACCTCTCGTCTATTAATCGCCGCCATGGAACATCGACATTGATGCAGGAACCCTTCACGGCCCTCCGAGTCGACGTTGTCGTAGGCTTGAAAAGAGTGAATAAGGTCTAGCCTAGTAATGGTACAGTCAGTACGTATATCGGTGGCACGACTCACCACTACGACCGTTCGCCCTCTGCCAGTGACAAATCTAGATATGTAGGTCGATAGCGAAACGAACACGCGAAGGCTGTCAGAGGTGTTCTAGCGCTGTAGATCTGTCTATCGAAGCGTGGATATGCCCCAACACGTCTCGTGCAAGGTCCGAAAATAGCTGCGTGATACCTGCTTCATACGAGCATGTAGATCTTCCTACCCATCACCACATCACCCACTACAGAAGCCTCGAGACCTGGCATTGCCACGATTCACGTGGCCACGATCTCGGTCCATAATTGCGCAGTGTAGTAGCCGCAAGCATGCTACAAGCCTAGTCATTTGCTGGTCGATTGAGAAGTGGGAGAATTCCAGGTGCGGCTACATTACGCGTCGATGGCAGAGGGTGGAGCGAAGAAGCAAGCGTGCATACAATTCAAGATAATTATAATCGTATAGTTCAACGAGTACATGATATATGTTATCCAACTGTTAAGTATGCGATGATCATCGATATCTTGTGCGAAGTCGGAGGGTGCAGTCCATATGAAAAAGCGCGAGATATAGTATTGATCTTGTCACGTCAAGTTCGTGATGGCAGCGAGAATATAGCGATTTCGAAAAATAGCACGCATCTGCTACGGGACAATCGACAATACATATATACCTGGCCAGGGCCACGGCCAGGCCCGTGGCTGACTAGGAGACGGAGACTCTCATTATGTTCTGTGTGTTGGTCACCGTGACCGTCGTATGAGAGACGGTTGAGATGCCCATACAGGGTGTCATTGTACGCTCCCTCGAGGTTTCTTCTCGAGCACCCATTGAAGTATGTGCAAGCTCTTCGGGTGGTCCTCGTAGTGCGGATATCCAGTGGACTGCGGTAGGTCTGTCCAGATACGACCTGACAAACTGAAATCAGTATTGCAAGCGTAGGAGCGATGCATCAGGCGACGCACCGTTAGGCTCCAGCGTGACTGGATCTACACCCACTGCTTTGCGCTCCTCCCGCTCCTCGTACGCGAGCACAAGCTCGATAGTTTCAGTTGCCAGAGTAAGCACTTCAACGAACGGTTCCAAGGACTCTCGCAAGCGGTCGAAGGAGTGAAACAATAAGACAAGGGCGCAGATGGTCGGATGAGTCCTGGCGTGACTGACCAGAGCATCTAACTTGGCGGGAAGGTTGTTGGAGTTGTAGATGTATGCGTGGATGCCCACCACGCTCAGGACGGAGTCCGGCCGGTCCGTGGCTGGTGCTTCTTCGAATACAAAATGAAAGGGATGCATGTGCATGTTTGTCGCTTGCTCCGAGACGTTGAATCCTGCAAGAGCGCTCGACGTCAGTACACTCGATGGGAAGCGAACAGCGTCACTGATCATTCGATGCTCACCGATATCCACGTAGGTATCTATCTTGTCGCCCCACAGCAGCGTCATAAACTTGATCATCCACACACGCTCCTCGTCGCTGAGCCGGTGCAACGGGCAGTTCGGGTTCATCATCACGGCTGTCAAAGCGAGGTGGACGGAGTCTGTGCACTCTCCCCAGACCTCAATTTCTAGAGAGCGTGGTCTGCGTGGGCAGGCGATTGTATTGGAGGCATGTGGCAACGAGTACGTAGGAGTCTGCCCATCCCATGTTATCCTCTTGAACTTGATATAGGTGGCGCAAGAAAAGTGCTTAATGTATCTGGTGACGTGATAGGATGACGGCAGATGGATATTTGTGAGGAAGATGCTATGCAGCAGAAATGAGTTCGGTACGACTATAAATGGAGGTATGCCCCAGTGGGGTGTATCGAGCTTCGCATGGCTAAAGCCATCTGGGACGGGGCCGTCAATAAAAAGTCTTCTAAGATTGTCTCGGATAACAGGAAGGTAGAGAAGATGAAGAAAAGACCTTCGGCTCTCGTAGTCTTGGCGAACCTGTATTTTACTAATTAGCCGGTGCACCGACATAAGTCTCGGACACCCTCCAACGACGTATTGTCTGAATATCTTGGCGTCCTCGTAAGACGTGATCCACAGCCATCTTTTCGAAAACATATGCTCCCGACACCTGTTGGCCCAGAAGAGGCAGACGAGTGAGCACCGTTTGAGATCTGTCAAGGTGTCGTTTGGGCTTGGTTTTCCTTGATTCCGTGCAAGCTTTCCGCCGTTGTCCCGGCGATACTCTGCACGTTGTGAGATACGATCGACGTTCACGTAGAATAGTATGATATCGAAGAGCTCGGGGGAGATGCGTGCAGCCAGCGGCATCCATACCTATTTGTCCGAGGAAGCCGGAACTGATGAACAAACGCCACGCGGCATATAGATACATTATGCCCACCTCCGGGGCCGTCAACTCGTGTGCCAAATCTTTCCCATATGTTGGCCAATAGGGCAACTCGTCCGTCTGGTCTTGCAGTTCGATTTCTTGATCCATGACGTTCGTGTCACTGGTCAGCAGCATGTCTACTCCTCTCACTAGGGAGAGTGTGAAGAGGGGATGTAGGGGACGACCGACAGGATGGGAGCAGGGGAGAAGAGAGCTGTAACAGAGAGTGGCCGCGAGAAACGACGAAACGACGTGATATTAGTTCACATCGATTCCCGTGGACAACGGTTTTCACCGTGCGAAAGGAAGTCAGTCCACGAGGCCATCTTCGTACGATGTCGTTGGGGCGTGGGTCACACCGACGATATGCATGGCCTCAGAGTCTTCGAGGCAATGCTCCTTCAGCCACCTCCCTCCAACCGTCAATTCCCGCTCACAGCCGCAAACACGTACGCTGCGCCGTATCGAGCATTAGTATGCCCACAAATGTACTGTCTCTGAAGAAACATCTCTCGTCTGCGTACACTGGCCGGAGTGAGAAGCGTCTTTGACTGTCCAAGTCACCTTGATTTCCATCTGCGAAGTGCCTATCAAAGCGTGTCAGATAGCTCTTGTACTCCGGTTTATCAAGGCAATTCTCATACCGCTTTGACTGCATGTAGTTTGCGCCACTACCACGTGGAAGTCAGAGGACCAAGACACGTTGTGCAGGCGTGCATCGCAGTATCATGCACGGACGTTGAAGTTTCCGCGTAAGTGCCTGCAACTTCCGTTTGGACGGCAAGTGAAATGTGTGCACAAGCCGCACGATTCGTGCGTGCATCTAATGAACAGACGAACCAGTTATGAGCTGCGTACGCCCGGATCCGCGGATCGTTATCTGATGGTTGTGTCGACTTTTCGTGTGTGCGTTCAACGTGGAGGAAATTGAATGCGAGGATATGGAGGCGACGATAGGGCGGGGCTGTGTCCATGGAACGAATGAGTAGTCGAGACACATCTGATATCATACCTAGACGACAGAAAGCTGTTAGATACATGTACGACTCACGAGTAATGGAAGACATGCATGCTACGAGATGCGTTGGAGCTGATTCAGGTGATTCCGTCCTTAGGTGAGTGGTCCACTTTTGTGTTGCGGCGGTAAGAGGCGATGCTCGGATACCAAAAGTGGCTGGTATCCGGCCATGCCAACACTTACGATGAGACGCACCAGGTATGTATTCATTCCGCTAGCGTCGTTGGCGTAAGATTAGTCATGATCAATGGCTAGACTTCGGTGAACCCACGTTTCGCAAGCACCCCTACCCGTCTCGAAGCCGGCTTCCCATCTCTCGACACCACTTGCGCTTTCACTAAACCCATCATCCACCGCCATTTCAGGAACGCTTCGACCTCACGAAGGTTGCTTTCCGGGCATTCACGCCAACCAAAGGTCGGGATGAATGAACGGGAAGGACGTGCAAGAGGCGACTCCGAGGGAAAGAAAAACGCAACGATACGGGTGTGCGCTCCGGGCACACAACGGTTCTGGGATGTTGAGAAGAGAGTAGCGGCCGAGTGGCGTATCGAGAGCTGCAGACATTGCCCACGACCTCTGACGTCTGATGGAGTCAAAGACCTGTGAAGCAAGATCGAACGAATGAACGAGTGACGTACCGAGAAGCACCTTGAGGGTCCTATCGATATCTCTTGAAGCACATATGTATGCCAGCACAACGCACGGATTACCTCCTAAGGATCCAGTCCTCCTCGTGCAATTTCCCGGTAGATCTTGACAGACTGCGAAGTGGATGCACGGTCAGTTATCTTCTGCTTGTGCACTCGGCGGTCATTGGCTTGCGTAAGTTTGGATATCTCACAGTTAGTGATGATGTTTATGGCCTGGATATTGAGTAGAGAATCGGTTTGAAATGGGAGAGTGGGCTACCGGCCAGAACGACAGATGGAGGTGCCAGTGGAGTAAGGACGATAAGGAAGTAAGCGCCTCATAAGTAAGGACATAAGGCTCTGGCTTACCATAGTAAGAGCTGTTTGTTACATGGGTTCAGACTCCGCAATACAAGCGCCAGTTAATTGCTTACCCGTGTGCGGATGTGTTATCAACGACCACCATCACCATCGTCAAATGCTTTACAACTAGATATACCGTTTTCGTGCGACAATCCACATCCACTTCGAATATCTGGCCGCACACGCTTTTGCAGACGAGGTACAAGACACGCCCGCCGACATCTTTCCGTCCGTTCTCATCGTTCCTGTCGACAATTGTCAACGTGGACGATGAGGAGGGATGGAAAGATGGTTCGACTGAGACGCTACGATAAACGGAAGGGAGCGGACTTCAGGCTAGATGAGGAGGTCCAGATATTCTTCGGATAACAAGGCATCTTGTGAGCTGATGGTTGAGAAATCGCGGACGGTGTGTGGGTCGTGTTTTCTGTGTCCGCGAACAAATGACTAACTGTGGTCCCCGTAGTTCGCAAGCGTAGGATGCGTCTTCTTCGAACGCCATTCTCGGAATACGTAACCTCACTTTCATTAGCTCGACATCGTCGTCGACCTTCGTCTTTCCGGGCTTTATTGGTCCGAGGTCTCATTGGAAGCTGTCGCCGATTGCGAGGCATAGTTCGATACTGATACAGATGGAAACCAATGGCGGTAGAACTACTGATGGAGCGTGTAGGGAGATGAGGTGAGAGTGCTAGGAGCAGCTGAGTGTCGGAGGTACGTTCGTTCTCCTTGAAGACATGTCTCTCGAGCTCTGTGGCTTTCGTAGCGACGGCGGGCTACCTCAACCCTATCATCGAGATTCGACCTAGCCCTATCGACTGGTATCCTTTCGCTCTCTCCCTTGACCATGCTCCCGTCAACACATCGCCTTGCCTTCGTGTTCCTCACAAGATAGCCTCTCACTGTCGTACCTCCCCTCTCCCTTCATCCTCGCATCCCAATTCACTCGACCACTGATATCGCCTGTCCATCAACTCGTCGACTCGTCGCATCTGTGAAGATCCTGCCTTGAGCCTATGGTGTACGAAACCGATGTGCGCGTCCATTGAGCTCAACGTCTCGCGTTTTGCGTGCGCCGTCAGTACACTCGGTCTCTGGGTCTCTTATTCGGGCCTCTTCACTTCTGTCACCGCGATCGTCCACCGATCACACGTCGATCACCTCTCGATCACCCTTCGATCGCAGCTGGTACGCACCCATGAACACCATGCAAGATGCAAGATACATCGGGAAGCTTGCGGATCCCGGCCCAAGTCCAGCGATACCCGACTTTTCCCTTAATATACCACGACATCCATAAAGCCGATATCAAGCTGGTTCTCGAGCCATTTCGAGTCACGAGTGCACGCACCGTGGTATGCTAGCTTCTAATTTGTGACCAGCCGTGCTTACCGAGAGCGTTCATCTAGGCAGTCAACTTTCTCCGATATCGACGCTCAAGCCTGCAGCTGCAGAGAATATCGTGGTAGCTCGTGATGCTGGCCACATATCTCATTGCACGTGCGTACCATCACTAGAGTGGAAATACATGGTGCGCCGATATTCACTAGTCCGGATACCTAACGTACCTGTCATAGAATATCGAAACCGATGCAGGAATCCTGCATGGCCCTCAGGCCTCAGGACTGACGTCTTCGCGGGCTGAGAAGAGTGGAAAGGTCTGTCAAGCAATAGTGCAGCACGTATATCGGTGGTACGACTCACCACTACAACCGTTCGCCCTCTGCCAGTGACGAATCTAGATATGTAGGTCGATAGCGAAACGAACACGCGAAGGCTGTCAAAGGTGTGGTAGCGCTAGAAATATGTCTGTCGAAGCGGTGGTCATGCTCCGACACGTCTCGTTCGAGATTCGAGAGATAGCTGCGCAGGACTTGCTTCGTATGAGCATGCAGACCTTCCTGACCATCAGCACGTCACATGCATGCAGCAGAGGCTTGAGTCGTATCATTTGGCGGTACTCAAGACCTCGAGTTTTCACTCTAAGTCCACGATCGCGAAGTGTAGCCGCGGGCATACTGGCCATCCGAAGCTCACTTGAGAGTATGAAGAGGCAGAATCCGAGTCCGCAGACGTTCGAATGCATTACGCATCGATGGCAGAGGTTGGAGCAAAGAAGCAAGTGCGCATACATTTGAAGATTATATTTGTATAGTCCCGAGTACATGATATATGTTATCCAACTGTTATGCGATGATCATCAATATCTTGTGCGATGCAGTACATATGAGAAAGCGTGAGATAGACTAGACGTGCCACGTCAAGTTCGTGATGGCGGCGGGGGTAATAGCGATTTCGAAAATGCAGCACTCATCTGCTACGGGACAATCGACAATACGTATATACTTGGCCGCGGCCAGGCCCGTGGCAGACTCGGAGACGGAGACTCCCGTTATGTGCTGTGTGTTGGTGTGACCGGGCACTTTGGTCAAACACTTAGCGCTCGTCTCACGTGGAATTTACCGATTATTTTGCATTTTGTAGTTAACTCTCGGCATGAGCAAACCTCATGTTCGCCTCATGCCTCTTGTGTTAAGTAGCTGTACCACGTAGAGAATATCATCTTCTTTTTCGCACATTCCGTCTTCGCTGGAGCTTCGCTCGCGAAGGCACTGCGAGAGACGATCTACTCGAACTTTATCTCGTCGTCGCGGCTAACTACGCGAGCGACGATCTACTGCCTAAAGAGGCAGTCGTACTTCACTCACACCTCTGGTTCCTGGCGTCCGCCGGACGACTCACGGTCGATCCACCCAGATCTGAGACTGCTCGCGTCGAGCGTCACAGAGGTGGACACACTGGGAAATCGACCGTACCGGCCGACAATAGAACCACCAACTTATCATCATTTCATCCAACATCACTACCACGGACAACCGCGACTCGCCAACGAACGAGGATTCTTGGGATCCCGCTTATCGATTACTCAGACTACGTATTATAAAGGAGTTCTGCGACAGCCTGTTCGCGAACCACGAAGAGTCGCGTCGTCAGAGGGAACTCGAAGCGAGTACCAGCATGGCTCAGAACGCTCAGTCGTCTGGTAACTTCTCCCCATCCGACGGACAGTCTCGCACACCATCCAGACTACCTCCCACTCCGACGGTCACCCTACCGGGGTCCCTTGGCGAACACTCCTTCGTCGCGGACTCCCGTCGACGTCAACTTCTGACTATTCAGGAGGAGACTTCCGCTCAGGCCAGAGCCGATCAGGAGGAAGTAGATCAGGAACTGGCAAGGCTGGACGAAGTAGAGGACGTGGAGGAGGACCCGTCGAAGTCTAGGGCGGAGATGCTGTATGAGGAGTACGTCAGGGACGGGTCAACCCGAGTAAGCCTCAAACAAGAAATTTCTCAGTACGTTAATCGCCATCGCTGGGACCCGACCGACATCGTGGATTACGGTACAGCGATCGGAGCTCCCAACCGTACCCGTTTCGCGCTACGACCTCCCATCCTTCGCGCCCTGGACAGGGTGTTCCACAGCCTACAAACCTTGCTCGCCAACTTAGCCCGCGAAGTTCCAGCGCGGAGGGCTCGCAACAACTATCACTATCTGCTCGACCCCAAGGGAGACATGCTGCCCGTACTTAGGGGAGCGAACTCTCTCGCGGAGCTCTCGGGAGCTTGGGAGATCCTTCGGGAGAGGCTGGAGAAAGGAAGTAAGTTTGTCGCTCGATATCTGGAGGAATCCAAGGGAGCCCAAAACATAAGCTCCCCGACCTCCACGCTACCCGAGGCCTACTTGCCTTTCCAAGAAAACGCGATCCCTGACCAACGTATTCGGGAGTATAAGGCGATGATTCCGACTCACCAGAAGGACGAACTCGCGCCTGCTGATGTCCTCGACCTCGCCAGGCCACTGGAGGATCTAATCGAGGTACCTGAGCAGCTCAGGCAAGCGTTCCCTCCTCGGGAGCCTGAGGTAGCTCCAAGGGCCTTCTCGTACAGGATCAACGGCGAGCAACAGGACATGTCACACTATAACCGTACCAGCTACGGAGCTTACGCGGCGGGATTTGCAGTGCCAGCTGGCTATCAGCCGGCGGAATCGATTAGCACAGCCATGTCGCGGAAGAACCGTACGAGGACTCGCAACACGAACTCCAACGCCGCAGCTCCTGCTCCCTCCGTCCAGCTAGACGAAGCTGGCCCTTTCCACAACGCTGACTGGTCGCAACTTTACTCCTCGACGGCACGAGTAGAGTACCGAGGGACGGAGGAGCAAGCTGGGCGTGCTCCACGTCCTCTGGAAGCTCCCGACGTTCAGGCAGGAAACGTTCTCCACGGGTTAGCCTCGACAATCGCGCCTCCTCGAGCCCCGGTCGCAGGACCAGCGGTCACGAGAGTGGCACCCGCGGGACCTCCTACTGAAGACGCTTACGCGTTAGGAATGGTGCTCCCCCGCTTCGAGGTGAATGCGTCCTCCAACGATCCAGGTAGGGATTACGTCGACTCTCAACAGACTCGGGCTAGTACTCGGAACGTTCCAGCTCCTGCGTTGTCCGCTGGACGAGGTTTCTTTGGGTCGAGAGCTCCACAGGCCCCGGTCGAGGAGACGGTTCCGTTCGGAGCGACACATTCTCCCGATTCAGGGAACCAGTCATCGAGAGGACCGCCTGCGGGTGGAGGATCCCCGGGGAGAGGACCACCTGGCGGAGGACCCCCAGGAGGAGGATCCTCTGGAGGAAGACCACCCGGAGGACCACCTGGAGGATCACCTGGAGGAGGCCCACCGTTCGGCGGAGGCTATCCAGGGGGACCGCCTGGAGGAGGCCCACCGTTCGGCGGGGGCTACCCAGGAGGACCACCGGGAGGAGGCCCACCGTTCGGTGGAGGCTACCCAGGAGGACCACCCGGTGGAGGTCCACCGTTCGGAGGAGGATACCCTGGTGGTCCCCCCTATCACGGAGGGGGAGGAGGACCTCCGCCGGGAGGACCAGGGGGGCCAGGAGGACCCTACGGAGCGTGGATACCACAGCAGAACGGGCAGTGGGATCCACAATTCCAGATGCCTACGGCTCTAGTTCCCCAGATTAAGCTAGGGCATACCATCGACTCCGCCATACCCATCTGGGACGGTCTCGGATCCACCGCTCTCGAATGGTTCGCGTGCGTACAAGAATTCGCCGGCGCCGGGGGTTACATCCCTTACCAATTAGGATACCACCTTTGGAGCCGCTTAGAGGAAGGTTCGGGCGTACGCTCGTGGTTCCAGGGGCTCACCCCGGACTGGAAAGCCTGGATGCGACGATTCTACCTAAACTTCTTGGTAGGCGTAGAGCAAAACTGGCTAGGACTCACTTGGAGGCAGGATCGCAGTGCTGAGTACGCGGTTCAATCTTTCAGGCAACACGGTCACTCCCGCGAATCCCCATCCAAGTTCATCCAGCGGCGACTTATGTTCTCCCGTCTCCTCTACGCTGACCTCGTCGGCACTCCGGAAGAGGTCAGAGAAGTTATGAGAGCTACGCCCGTCGCCTGGAAGAACATCCTGAATTCAGACCAGATGCCTTCCGTCATGGCCCTGCAGACTAGGGTAGTGGAAATGGAACCTCAGCTGCTAGCGGCCGCCGACCCAGTGCATTCTATCAGCTTCTCTAAGGACCAGTTCGCGCGCTACATGAGGGAGTACCTTCGAGAGAACTCCGACTCACGAAACGTTCGTCATCGAGTAGCCCACATCGCGTCCAGCAACCAAGCCGACAACTACGCTCCATTCGACGCCGTCGTCGACTGGAACGTACCGTCGGAGGATGTAGCGTACGTCGAGCGTGACGGCGCAGATTCCGCTAGCACCAACTTCAAGGACGAATCCCCTCTCGTCGTCGAATGCTTTGCCATAGCCAAGAAGAGGCAGCGCCCTCCTCCCAAGGATGGCTACCCCTTTAAGAAGCGAGACGAAGTGGTCTCCCCGTTGCGACCTCCCCCTTCTCCATGCAAGTGTTGCGGCAGCGACAAGCATTGGGATAAGGAGTGTCCTTGGTATAATCTGTGGGAGAAGAAGTTCGGCAAGTCGAGAGTTAGAGTAGCGAGAATTGCGGGTACAGCCGCGGAGGAAGAGACATACGACAGCATGTATAATAACGCGTTCGAAGAATTGATCACGCAAGCGTGCCATTCCCTCTACCTTGAACCCGCCGTGAAGTCAGCTCGTTTTGCGTACGCCCAACTCATGGAGGCTTACGAGGCAGCTCAACCCCAACCTCGAGTCCGTGAAGCTAACGCTACCTCTAAGAACGCATCGGCTCCCGTACGTAAACCAGCCAGAGTAACGATTGAAGAGGTACCCGAAGACTTCATAGCCTTACCGACCGCGTCCACGTACCTCATAGAAGACGCAGAAGGAGCTGGAGTTGCGTACCCGCTGGTACCTAGCGAACGTAAGTCGTCTTCGGAAGATGCACGCCCCAGCAACAGGGAGGCTGCTGACCCGTACGACGCCGACGATGACGGGAGACCGACTCAGGAGGGCGTAAACTGGGTTAAACCGAGGAGATACAAGCCGAGTGGGTCGTCAGCTCTAGGGGTATCCGTTCTGTCGCTGCAAGGGCATATCAATGACATCAACGAACCTGCGACTGACCTACGACTTGACTCGGGCGCGGACATCACACTCATATCTGCTGAGTACTACGCGAAATTAGCCAAACCCCCTAAGTTGAGAACCGGGAGGAAGATGGATCTTTGGCAACTTACAGACAGAAAGTCGAAGATAGAGGGCTATATCGAGGTGCCTGTCTTCGTGAAGAGCAAGACGGGTGAGCTGGTGGGACTTCTAGCCGAAGCGTACGTCGTACCTGGTATGAACGTACCCATTCTACTAGGCGAAGATTTCCACTTGGCGTACGAACTTACCGTCGCTCGTCATGTGGAGTTCGGCACGACCGTGTCGGTGGCCAACTCAGGGTGGCAGTTCGAGGCGAAGGGCGTACAGAGACCAACTTACCCAGAGCTCACTCCGGACCCTTCCCGCTTGGCGTCGTTCGTTCGAGCAAAGCTCCACCGGAGGAACAGGAACCGTCGATGGAGGAAGGCTAAAGCCAGCCAGAGACACTCCCAGTCTGCACTGGTCTCCGAAGACGTTCGGATACCTCCTCATACGTGTGTGAACGTGCCAGTCCTGGGCCCCTTCGAAAAAGCCGGCACCTGGCTCGTCGAGAAATCGATGCTGGGCGACGACCGTGTAGCCCCGTTGGTGATCCCCAACGTGCTAATCGAATCAGCGTACCCTCGAGTACCGGTTGCGAATACTACGACCAAGACGCGTTGGCTGCGCAAGGGCGAGGTACTAGCGGAGCTCCGCAACCCCGACGAGTACTTCGACAAACCAGGCGACGTGAAGCAGTGGACAGAAATGTCCATAGCTGGTCACAGAGTCGCAGCGCTGGTACGAGCAACACGCGAAGCCCGGGACGAGGAATCGACAGCAGATCGAGTGTTCTGGGTGAAGGACGACGGGAGTTGCGTGGAGGTACCTGTGAGGGAAGCCCAGACAGCAGAATCCGAGGATGAGAAAGGGAAGGAAGTACCGGTGTTGGAACCCGACGAAGAATGGGGACCAAAGACAGCAGAGGTTCCGGATCCCACGATTTACCCGTCAGAGAAACTGGAGGAGTTGATCGACGTAGCTGAACTACCTGAGGAACTTAGACCTAGAGTCTGGGAGATGTTGCGTCGTCGAGTCAAGGCGTTTGGGTTCGACGGTCGACTCGGTCACATGGAGACCAAGTGTCGGATTCGAACAAAGGAGGGCGTCCAGCCCATTTCGGTACCGATGTACGCTAGCTCTCCAGCAAAGAAGCAAGTGATCGACGCCCAGATAAACACTTGGTTCGCGCAAGGCGTGATCGAACCCTCGCAGAGTCCATGGGGGGCCCCGGTCGTCATCGTCTACCGCAACGGCAAGGCCAGGTTCTGCGTGGATTATCGGAAACTGAACGCGGTTACGATACCAGACGAGTTTCCCTTACCTAGACAAACTGAAATCTTGTCAGCTCTCTCCGGAGCACAGGTTCTCTCGTCCCTCGACGCACTCTCAGGTTTCACTCAGATCGAGCTAGCCGAAGAGGACGTTGAGAAAACAGCATTCCGCACTCACCGAGGACTGTTTCAGTTCCGCAGAATGCCGTTCGGCCTAAAGAACGGACCCTCGATCTTCCAACGCACGATGCAGAACATCTTGGCTCCTTACCTCTGGCTATTCGCGCTGGTCTATATCGACGACATAGTAGTCTACTCCAGAAACTACGAGGAACATCTATCTCACCTCGACAAGGTCCTAGAAGCCATCGAACGTTCAGGACTAACGCTTTCCCCTAAGAAATGCCATTTGTTCTATAGTTCTATACTTCTACTCGGCCACAAAGTATCTCGCTTGGGGCTCTCTACGCACGAGGAAAAAGTGAAGGCGATTAGCGAGCTACAACGACCAACAAAGGTAGCGGAACTGCAAACCTTTTTGGGAATGATCGTATACTTCTCGGCTTTTATACCATACTACGCCGACCTCGCTGCGCCCCTATTCAAGCTGCTGAGGAAAGGAATCGCCTGGAGGTGGGGGCCAGAAGAGGAGGAAGCGTTTGAAGCCGCGAAAGCCGCACTGGTAGCAGCCCCGGTACTCGGCCACCCCATCGAAGGTCGACCCTATCGCTTGTACACGGACGCCTCTGATGTAGCCATCGGCTGCTGCCTACAGCAAGTGCAGCCTTTGCAAGCTAAGGATCTGGCGGGGACGAAGGCGTATGAGAAGCTCGCCAAATCGTTCGAAGAAGGAGCGAGTGTACCGAGATTCGTTACGAAGTTGTCGTCGAAGATCGAGGACCACGCATTTGAGGACATCTGGGGGAAAAGCCTGGATGAAACTACGGTGCATGTAGAACGCGTCATAGCGTACTGGTCACGGACTTTGAAGAGTGCAGAGACGCGATACTCCGCGACCGAACGGGAAGCACTGGGGGCGAAGGAAGGCCTCGTCAGATTCCAGCCATACGTAGAAGGCGAGAAGATACTCCTAGTAACAGACCACGCCGCACTACAGTGGGCGAAAACGTACGAGAACGCGAATAGACGACTCGCCGCCTGGGGGGCTATCTACTCCGCGTTCGCCCCCGGGCTCGAAATCATCCACCGACCGGGACGCACGCATTCGAACGTCGACCCTCTTTCTCGACTCGCAAGAGCTCCTCCTCCGCACACTTCTCCGCTCCCGGACGTCACTCCTTCGCTACACCTGGACGGGGAGTTCGCGAGGAAAGCAGAGGAGGCCGCGGAGTTCCAACCAGCGAAACGGGCAACCGCAGCAGTGACGATCCAGGACTGGAAGGAAGTCTTGGTTGAAGCTGAGGCTCGGCAGACCCGAAGAAGTGAACGTCTAGCGAGGAAGGAAGCACAGGAGAAGACTGCGACTGGCGACGGGGGGGCGACCACCTCAGAGGCAAAAGAGCCAGGAGAAGCTCCTACCCAACCTCTACCTTCTGCTCAAGCTCCCCCCGAGGGGCCATCAGACGACGATAATGACTCCGATCCCTACGACGCCCGCAAACTGTGGGAAGCCACGCACAGGCCACCTACGGTCTTAGTAGAGATGAGCGAAGCGTCGAGGCAGAAGTATGTGGAAGGGTATAAGTCAGACGTCACCTTTCGCAGTCACTGGCAGAAACAATCCGACGAGCCCGAGTCTTGGGATCCAGCTAACCGCTACTTCAAGGACGCAGACGACTTACTTTACTTCCGCGATGCTGACTTCCACGCCCGACTCTGTGTACCACGATCAGAGCGCAACGAAGTACTACGCACGGCGCACGAAAGCCCTTACCTGACGGCTCACGCTGGGCCAGAGAAACTATGGGACTACCTCAGCGTTCGATTCTACTGGCCCCGCATGAAGACCGACATTCTCGAGTTCTGCGCGTCTTGCGATGTGTGTCAAAAGACGAAGCCAGCGAACTTCAGGAAGTACGGCCGACTGCAACCTCATTCAGTACCTTCGAGACCGTACGAGTCGATATCCATGGATCTGATAGTGAACCTACCCTGGTCGGAGGACTGCAACGCAGTGTTAGTGTTCGTCGATCGACTCACGAAGCACGCACAATTCATTCCTACCACGACGGGGCTGAACGCCAAAGGGTTCGCTATGTTGTTCGTTAAGCATATCGCCTGCAAATTCGGACTCCCAGCTAATATCGTCACCGACCGAGACCCGCGCTGGACCTCCATATTCTGGAGAGAAGTGGCAAGTCTGTTGAGAACAGAGATGTTGCTGGCGTCCTCACATCATCCCCAACACGACGGTCAGACGGAGATCGTGAATCGCCAGCTGGAGACTATGCTACGCGCTTATGTGAAGGACGATAAAGAGAGTTGGTGCGAGTGGATCCCCTTGCTAGAACATGCGTACAACTCCCGAGTCCACGGCGCCACTGGCTCTAGCCCCTACTTCTTGTTATATGGCTTCGAACCCCGAGGGACGTTAGACGTGGTGGATCCAGTATCAGGCAGCGTGGATCGCAGTAAGGAGACGTCGGAGTTCCTGAACCAGCTGAACATGCATCGCGAAAGTGCGAGGAGGTCGATCGCTCGCTCTCAGGCGAAGCAAGCTAGCTGGTACAACAAAGGGCGAAGGACGATGGAATTCGAAGCGGGCGATCTGGTGCTAGTGAATCCGCACAGCCTCGAATGGCTAGAAAGCAAGGGAGAAGGAGCTAAGTTAGTGCAACGCTGGATAGGACCGTTTGAAGTCCAGCAACGGATCAACGAGAATACGTACCGTCTGCGTCTTAACCCGTCTTACCCAGGGAGCCCTGTCTTCAACCTCGAACACTTGAAGCGTTATAAATCTTCCCCAGAGGAGTTCGGGCCCCGCTCGACGTTGGACGACACGCGAGCCGCACCTGCAAGCGAAGAATACGAGGTAGAAGCCATCGTAGGACATAAATACGACAAGAAGCGACGTACCATGACGTATCTGGTCAGATGGGCTGGCTATTCCCCTCTCTACGACGATTGGAAGACTGCGAAGGAGCTGGCCACGGCTCCCGAGATCCTACACAAGTATCGTCGCAAGCACAAGCTGTGACTCCCGGTCCGAATTAATTTAATATTAGCGCTCTGCGAGCGCCTCACTCTCTTTACGCGTTCAAGACGCCCTTACCACGTTCCTTTTCTCTCCATGATTTTATCTTGCTTAGTCGTATCCTTTTTCGTATTCGCTCTTTTCTACCCTGGTCTCGGACTCATTAGATACGTACACAACTATACAGTAGCGGAACGAACTAACTACTCCGACGCAGCCACCGCAAGTTCCCATGCCTCGAAGCGCGGACCACAAACAGACTGGAAACACACGCCCACAATGTCTGGAGCGAAGCCTTCTTACCGATCCCTCTGGTTCCAATTCCACCACTTCCCCCATGTCGACTACCTCAGCTCTTACAAGATCGCTAACGACACGGGCGAGTGCTGGATCGCCTGGAACGACGACGCCGACGTAGTTCCGCATCGTACAGCCCTAGAGCATTACCGCGGACAAGAGACACAGTTCGATTCGCGTTGCCCCGAGTCGTTCACAGGAGCCTTCTGGTCAGGGTCGGGGAGAGATTATCTGGCGTATGGAGTGGACATGGATAAGGTGCGCGAACGTCTAGGTCCCCTGACGTTGCCCTGGGTACATTCGTACTTCGACAACGAGGATAGTCACCTAGATCCCGCCGACGGTTCACGCATCCATCCTGGGCTCTTCACTAAGATCAAAAGGGAGCTACGCATCGCCAAGGACCTCGTCGCTTTCCTAGACCGGCGAGGAGGGTCCCCACAGAACGTCATCGATCGATCTTACTCCGGAGAAGACTTAGGGTTCGCTGATGGGGCGGAGGCCGTACGGGACGAGTTGCGCAGAGCTAGACAAGTCATGGACGAACGCCTCGCCGCTATCAACTTCGGGCTACTTCACGCGGAAGAAAACGTTCGGGTGTTCGTCCGTCAGAAGTATGGTGCGTACTTGGACACCTGGCATCTACTCTCGGAGATGAGGGGCATCTACGTCGACTTTCGCGAGTTCGATCCCCACGCTACACACCTGCTCGATTACATCCAGATGGGCGTTCCCGTCTTCTACCCCATCGACGCCGAATACTGCCCTAAACTCACCGAGGAGGAGATCCTTATCGCGGAGTCTCTGTCGCAGCCTCGAGATCTCACTTTCGCTCTGTTGGACGCCACGCCCTGGCCAACCATCCGTAAGTCAGAGGCGGTACCTCGTAAACGCTTCGGGGCTCCCAGCTTCGGAGAAGCACCTTTGCTGGCGGACCGACCTTCTCAGTACGAGCGGTGGGACAGTCTCGCCGACTACGCCAAGCTCATCCTCACGGACGTACTGCACGACAACGCGCCCCCCATCCTATTCCCTTTCGAAGGGAGCTCGGCTCCTTACCTTGAGCGCGCACGTCTCGTCGTCGAACCCCTCACAGAGCTGCGGATGATGTGCTGGGCCGCCCGTTACCGTGCCACCCACGTTTCTGACGTCTTAAACGAGGCGTTACTGCGAGGATGGATCCTACAGATCGCGTTCCCTACCGAGTACTTGGACGACCTCGCAAGGAGCGGGGAACAAACTCCCTCTGCTGATCCTCCCCTCTACGACCAGCTCGTCGTCGTCATAGACGTAGACGACCTCGACGTGCCTCGAGAATGGGCGCGGTACCAGAAGCGGCTGTCCCTTCTGCTTTCTCGACCGCACGCTTACGTCTTCCTGCACCTCGGCGGCCTCTATTGGCGACTTGCTCTGCTTTTCGGCGAGAGGTACATCCAGGCGTGGAAGACAAGGCTTCTAGGGCCGTCTGAAGGGCTAATCCACCGTCGTATGACCTCCTCCAGTATCTATGGCCATTGGAGCGACGTGGTGACTGAAACCGAGAAGAAAGTGCTTCTGGGCCTTTGCCGCTGCAAGACTACAGGCGTCGAGCGCACCTGGTTCCCCCCTCCGGAGCTGCTTATCAAACACCGCTTCCACGATGGAGAGTGGTCGCAGCTGGAGGAGTACTTCCTTAGGGAGCGATACGACAGTCTCCAAAGAGGCGAGAGCACGTACCGGCCGCTCACTAGTGAAGAGTGGGAGGTCGAGCTCGTCCAGTACCGGCCGGGACAACTCTTACGGGACTCGTTCGTAGTCGTACACTCTCCCGCTGCCCATGGGTTGCTATCGGACGCACGCACCGAGTTTGGGGGCGCTTGGGACCGCGCTACCCTCGAAGAGATCAATCGTTCCTTGGTCCACGAGGATGAGGTTGACGAGTAGGTTAGCTGATAGTTCGACGCACACTGCGTGCTGGGGGGCTCTGTGACCGGGCACTTTGGTCAAACACTTAGCGCTCGTCTCACGTGGAATTTACCGATTATTTTGCATTTTGTAGTTAACTCTCGGCATGAGCAAACCTCATGTTCGCCTCATGCCTCTTGTGTTAAGTAGCTGTACCACGTAGAGAATATCATCTTCTTTTTCGCACATTCCGTCTTCGCTGGAGCTTCGCTCGCGAAGGCACTGCGAGAGACGATCTACTCGAACTTTATCTCGTCGTCGCGGCTAACTACGCGAGCGACGATCTACTGCCTAAAGAGGCAGTCGTACTTCACTCACACCTCTGGTTCCTGGCGTCCGCCGGACGACTCACGGTCGATCCACCCAGATCTGAGACTGCTCGCGTCGAGCGTCACAGTTGGCCACCATGACCGTCGTATGGGAGATGGTTGAGGTGAACATACAGGGGTGTCAGTGTAGACTCCCTCGAGGTTTCTTCTCCAGCTGCCGTTCAAGTATGTGCAAGCTCTTCAAGTGCTGTTTTTCATACCTATCCGACTCCAGTAGGTCTGTCCAGATGCGACCTGATAAACTGAAATTAGTGCTGCAAGCGTAGGAACGATGCAACAGGCGACGCACCGTTCGGCTCCAGTGTGACCAGATCCACGCTCACTGCCTTGCGCTCCTTCTTGGCCTCATATGCAAGAACGAGATCGATAGTTTCACTTGCAGGGCCGAGCAGTTGAACGAAAGGTTTTACGGACTCTTCCAGGTGACCGAGGGATTCAAACAGCAGTACCAGGGCGCGGATGGTGGGGTGGGTCCTGGCGTGATTGACCAGAGCATCGAAGTTGGGAAGCGTGTAGTACTCATACATGTATGCGTGCATGCCTACCACGCTCAGGGCGGAGGCCGGCCGGTCCGTGACTGGTGCTTCTTCGAATACAAAATGAACCACGCTCGCGCGCATGGTTGTCGCTTGCTCCGAGATGTTGAATCCTGAGAGAGCGCTCGACGTCAATATAAAAAGCGAATAGCATCACTGCTTGAGATGCTCACCGATCTGCACGCGCATGTCAGGATGTGTCCCGTCTCCCCACAGCAGCGTCATGAACTTCATCATCCACACAAGTTCCTCGCCGCTGAGCCGGTGCAATGGGCAGTTCGGGTTCATCATCAGAGCTGTCAAAGCGAGGTGAACAGAGTTGGTGCAGGTTCCTGTAGCCCAAATGCTCAGAGAGCGTGGTCTGCGTTGACAGGCGATTGTGCTAGTGCTGGAGGCATACGGGAGTGCTACAGCCATCTGTTCATTCCATGTTATTTTACGGAACGAAATGGAAGTGGCGCAAGAAAAGTGCCTGATGTACTTTGTGACATGACAGAATGAGGGCAGATGGACATCTGTAAGATAGATATCATTTGGCAGGCATGAGCTCGGTACAGCTATAGATGGCGGTATGCCCCAGTGTGGTGTATTGAGCTTCGCAGGGTTAAAGCCGTCTGGGACGGGGCCGTTAATGAAGAGACATTCGAGCTTGTCTCGAATAGCGGGAAGACAGAGAAGATGAAGGAAAGAGGTTTGTCTCTCTGACCCTTGCGGGGCCAATGTTCCACTGTAGCTATGAGTAACTTCTATGACCCTGATGAGCTGGTGTACCGGTGTAAGTCTCGGACACCCTTCAACGACGTATCGTCTAAATATCTCCGCGTCCTGGTAAGAATTGATCTTTAGAGTTCGTTCTGAGAACATATGTTGCCGACACCTGTTGGCCCAGAAGAGACAGACAAGTGAGCACTGTCTGAGGTCCATCAGTGCGTCCCTCGGGCTTAGTATTCCTGGTTTCCGTCTTAGATCGCTGCCATGAAGTTCAGAAAGACGATCGTTGACGTAAAATAGTATATTATGAAAGAGCTCGGGAGGAATGCGTGCGGCAAGCGACGCCAACGCCTAAACACGTCGGGAATGGCAGAATATGTGAGCACACGCATCCACATCATTCATACTACACTCACTTCGGACACCGTCAACTCAAATAACAAGTCTATCCCGTACATAGGCCAAAAGGGCAATTCATCCGACTGATCCTGCGGTTCATATTGCTGGTCCATGGCGTTCGTGGAGGAGAGTCGTTTGACTGTATACGGCTTATCCACTTGCAGTCGGATAGATGGCGTTCAAAACGAATGTAGGGGACGGGTCGTGAAGTGGAAAGAAGGGGAGGAGAGAGATGTAACAGAGAGTTGCCGCGAGAAACCACGAGGCGATGTTATATCTATGTAAACATCGATTCCCGTGGACAACAGTTTTCAGTGTGCGAAAGGAAGTCAGTCCACGAGGACATCTTCGTACGATGTCGTTGGGGCGTGGGTCACACCGACGATATGCATAGCCTCAGAGTCTTCGAAGCAATATGACTTCAGCCACCTCCTTCCCTTCCAACCGTCAACTCCCAGTCACAGCCGCAAACACGTACGCTGCGCCGTATCGAGCATTAGTATGCCTACCAATGTACTGTCTCTGAAGAAACCTATATCGTCTGCGTACACTGGCCGGAGTGAGAAGCGTCTTTGACTGTCCAAGTCACCCTGATTTCCATCTGCGAAGTGCCTATCAAAGCGTGTCAGATAGCTCTTGTACTCCGGTTTATCAAGGCAATGCTCATACCGCTTTGACTGCATGTAGTTTGCGCCACTACCACGTGGAAGTCAGAGGACCAAGACACGTTGTGCAGGCGTGCATCGCAGTATCATGCACGGACGTTGAAGTTTCCGCGTAAGTGCCTGCAACTTCCGTTTGGACGGCAAGTAAAATGTGTGCACAAGCCGCACGATTCGTGCGTGAATCTAGTGAACAAATGAGCCAGTCATGAGCTGCGTACGCCCGGATCCGCGGATAGTTATCTATTGGAATGTGTTGACTGTTCGTGTGTGCGTTCAACGTGAAGGAAATTGGAGGCGACGATATTGAGGCGACGATATGGAGGCACGCCCGGATCCGCGGATCGTTATCTATTGGAATGTATTGACTGTTCGTGTGTGCGTTCAACGTGAAGGCAATTGGAGGCGACGATAGGGTGGGGCTGTGTCCATGGAACGAATGAGTAGTCGAGATACATCTCATATCATACTTAGACGATAGAAAACTGTCAGATACATGTAGAGCTCACGGGTAATGGAAAACATGCATGTTACGAGATGCCTTGGAGCTGATTTCGCTGATTTCGTCCTTTCGTGAGTGGCCTACATTTCTTCTGTTACGTCGGTAAGAGCCGCCGCTTGAATGTTAACGATCGTTGGTACCAGGCTACGCTATTGCTCACAATTAGATACATTGGATATCTGTTCGTCCCACCGTAATAGTTGTGGTCAAATTAGTTAGATAGATGACTAGACTTGGGCGAACGCACTTTTCGCCTACTCATCTCGCGGCCGGTATCACATCTCTCGACCCAATTTCTCCTCCACGAAGTCCGTCAGCCATCGTCGTTTGAAGAACGCTTCGACCTCACGAACGTATTGCAACAGGGAGTGACCTGCTCTCAAGCGCGCGTTCGCGAGAAATTGTGTTACCGTAGATGGTAGTGCGATCAAATGGACCTCGAACACCTGTATGTGAGTTCGGCGGTACGATTATGATTCTCGAGCATCACGCTTTACTGTCAGTTATACGAAGACGATAGAGCTCTTCTTCATAAGTCAAGCCGTGCGTAGGGTCATTGATGAAGTGTTCAGAGGCTATAGTACTAGTACAACTAGCGGCGTAGCCACGGTACATACCCCCTCTAGCAGCCTCCAAGTTTGAGATAATGACCAATGCTTTGGGAATCAGACGATGCTCAGGCTTCATAATTCATCTCGTAAGTATGGCAGAGGTGCGTATGGGTGTCTCCCGTAGTCCTCCAGCGGAAACCAACCGAGTGAGAGCTTGCAGCTGCTTCTTGCCTGAATCGAAGATCTTGTAGACCTGATTGGGCCTGAAAGCAGCGACATTAGAGACGAGTGATTATACTCAAACCGCCGCGGCTCGATGCTAGTGATGCAAGGGTACAACAAGGAAGACAATTATATGGAAGCGTGAGGCATTGTAAATTTGTAATCGAAGGAATGATCACCTATCTTCCGGTAGTTGATATTAGTAACACCCATCATGGCAGGCACAATCCAGGAATGACTCTCCCGGAGCTGCCTGTCGCGTCACCTGGTTTTCAGAGTAACCTGTGTAGACTAGCCGGAGACCCTGAGTATTGTTTACATATTCAATACCTGGTATAAGCAGAGAGCTTCGTGCAACACATGGTGCTCAGACGAAACCGACTCGGATTGCGTGCATCTGTAAGAGAGTCAAGCACCATGCTGTAATAGCACACAACGACAACGTACCACGATCAACATACCATGGGGCCGTCATATGCATACGACACATGTACGGTCGGCGGGAAACGTGCTTGGTTCGAGGGAACGTTAACGTTTGCTTACTCCGAGTCACTGAGCCTCCCCGGGGCCCGGGCCTACGATTCGGAACACCACTGAAGCCTGAGGTGCGTCATACAATTTAGCCTGAAGACCGGTGTGCATGGGAACAACGCGTGAGTATCTTACCTGGTGTATTTCGCAGTGCGAACGTTGAGTCTGGCGTAGTTCTCGCCCGTGATCTGGTACTGCTGTCCTACTGGTACGAGCCACCGACTCTCTGGTCATCCGGCGTAGTAGTAGTGGTAGTCTACGTATGTAGGTGAGAAGAGGCCCACCTGGTGCTCTCATGCACAGTCATAAGCATTAGTGGTGCTGAATTCATCCAACAGAGGTGTGATCCTTTTGAATAACACCGATTTCGCAGTTTTACAGCGGTCTGGACGAGCAAACAACTCGTGAGCACGCACCTTCGTAGGATGTTAGCGTTTAGCACACATCACAGATGGATAGATACATCTTGGATTCACTGAGAAGAAAACAAGAGATAAGCATTATTACAAGCGAGGGATGCTGGTGCATATGGATGTGAGCGATTCAAAAGTAACGACTCACGCCAGCTTCGCCGCCTGCGTAAAGGTGTCCGAGGTCCTAATTGATTTCACTGCCATCTATGGTAAGACAATTGCTCGCGAACGCGCGCTTGAGAGCAGGTCACTCCCTGTTGCAATACGAACGTGCTTTCCGAGCACTCATACCAACCAATGGTTGGGATGAACGATCGGGAAGGTAGAGGCGACGCAGAGGAGGCTCCGAGGGAAAGAAAAACGCAACGATACGGGTGTGCGCTCCGGGCACACAACGGTTCTGGGATGTTGAGAAGAGAGTAGCGGCCGAGTGGCGTATCGAGAGCTGCAGACAATGCCCACGTCCATTAACGTCGACCTGTGAAGCAAGATCCAACGAATGAACGAACGACGTACCACAGAGCCCCTAGAAAACGCGATCTCCTAAAATACCTATGTATTCCAACCCAGCCTGCGGTTTGTATCCTCGTCCAGCACGAATCAGCTCTCCTCGTTCGATGCTCCAGCAGATCTTCATGGCTTGCGGGCAAAGTCCGTTATCTTCTGTTTGCTTCTTCGGTGATCATCCTTTGCGGAAGTATGTGTATCTAAGCATTAGTGAGCATTTTTTTCTCCCAGAATATGAATGCGGAGAGTGGACTACAGTATCGACCAGAGCGACAGATCGAGGTGAGTGGTTGAAAGACTTGGTGGAGAAGTAAGCGCCTTATCAGTGAGAGCGATAAGACTCTGGCTTACCGCCGTAACACCTGATCGTTACTTAGGTTTAAACCCCGCAGTACAAGCGCTAATGAACTGCTTACTCGTCTGTTACTTAACGCATCACTCTCAGGACCACCATCGTTGAATCCTGTGCAACTAGATTCACTGTCTTCGTGCGACAACCCATCCCCATTTTGGACATCTGGCAGCTCACGCTCTCTCTGAAGTCAGGAACAAGACATACCCACTGACTTCTTTCGGTCTCTCCTGATCGTTCCTGTCGACGGTCGTCAACATGGACGATGAGGAGGAACGGAATGCAGGTTCGACTGAGGCGCTACAATAATGGAAGGAAGGGGATTCCAGGCTAAGATGCGAAGGGGCCAGATGGTCATCGGATGATGAGACGTTATGGGAGCAAGTGCTGCGGAGGTGCGTGGGTGGTGTTTGCTCTGTTTGTGAACAAACGACTCACATGAGCCCCTGTGGCTTGCAAGCGTATCTTTCTTTTGGGCTCAACGACATCGCCCTTAAACCTTAGTCGTCTGCTAGACACCGTCTTAGATGGATCGACCTGCACCTTTTGTTAGCTCGATGTCGTCGCCGGCTCTCATCTTTCGGTGGTCTGTTTGTTGGAGTCCTCATGGGAAGCTGCCGCCGAGGGATAGTTCGATGCTGATAGAGGTGGGTATTGACGGTTATAGGATTGGGAACGTGACGTGTGGAAGAGGAAAGGAGGGTGGTACAAGCAGCTGAGTATGATCACGATGTGAGAGGTGCGTTTGTTCTTCTCCAAAAACAGATTCAATTCATACCTTAGTGGGCCTCGTAGCGACGACAGGCCACTTCCATCTTATCATGGACTCAACCGTGCCCTCTACCTCTCCCTCTACCTCGTCTACATTGGAGCCAACCTCTCCATATGACAAGTTCACGCCATCCTACTGCTCCTCTCTCTCTTAATGTCCGCGTTCCGTTCTTTACCCTTCCCCTCATCGCCCTACCCTTCACTCGTCGACTCGGAGCATCCACAGAGCTGTCGACTCGGGATTTGCGGTATGTGGTGTCGATGTTCTCATTCATTATGCGCAACTCCGAACCTCTCACGCATACGCTCTTAACCCCTGGTCTGGACTGTCTCTTACTCGGCTGTGCAAGCCTCTTCGCTCCATCGCCGTGATCGTCCTACGATCACCCGACGATCACCTCTCGATCGCTCCACCTGCGCACCCATGCACACTCACCCCCTCCAAGATCAATCGGGAAGCTCTCTCGTTCCAAGCCGCATTTCTATTCTCCTGGATACGCCATGCTCAAATGGCCAACCTGTTTGAAGACCGCAAGCAGGTACGTATCGTGGTATGTACGCTCGTAATTATGTCAATAATGCTGACCGAGACAGCCTAGCCAAGTACCTGAATCCCGCCCGTCGATCCTTTCGCGAATGCTGCGGTAGCTCGGGCCACGTACTAACGCCAACACACTGTGCTACGGGGCGATTCAGCACGAATAGAGGAACGGCTCACTACTACAGTGATGCGTCGACGTTCATGGCTTACTCAAGAGCGTCATGCACGTCTCTAGTTACTGTTGTAGGTTAGGATTGACTCATGATCTATGCATGGCCCTTCGAGATGACGCGTGAGTAGGTGTGAGATTATACCATTGGCATTGCTACGATAGCTATAGGTGAGTTGTACATCTTGTACATCTCGTTCGCCTTCTGACAGACGGCGATGCTTATGTTACGGCGAAGGAAACAAGATGTGTTCGTGAGTGTTACACTCTGACATATGCTCACCGAACCGCAAGCAAGCCTGTACGTGTAGAACTCGTGCAATATAAGGCCGTCGGCCTGTCTAACCTTCGCTACATCTCATGCAGAGGCGTTTATATCCCCTGATTGCATTTGCAATTGAGGGCCACCGTCGACAGGTTGAAGGCAGTCTCGGGTTACGATAAGGAACACGAGCGTGATATACTTTTGTCGTGCAGTTGTATATTGAGGGAGAAGTCGATTTGGAGTAAGGTATAGGACGTACTACTCGCCCGGCCAGAGGAATCTTTGTAGGAGGATAAGGGGCGTACAAGAGAGTGTGAATCCCATTGCAAACGAGTATATACCGAGTCAGTCCTTTGATGAGTGTACACGTGCCTGCTACCTGCGTAGTATTGAAACAATATTGTCCATGATTTCGGAGAGTGCAGTCATGCTATGAAACAGCTCGGGACGTACTTGGTCTTGGTTGTGTCGCCCCGTAACAATGGTACATCCTAGTAGTAGCAAGTTCAAAGTTCTAAGTACTCTGGGCGGTCCTGCGAATCGACGATGACGGCGCGGCCGCAGTGCGCAGCGACTAGCCAATGTAGCCCAATTAACCAAGACGATAGACGTTAGATAGTGCGTGAGAGGGTGTAACCGTTCGCCGCATGCTTGTTAAGATGTCTAGCTGCGATACAGATATACACGCCGTCAGTGTACACTCATCCATCTCTTCTTCTTGAGTTGCCGTTGAAGCATTTGTGAGCTCAATTGTCTGCCCCAATAGTCCTCAGATTGTCCGTCTGTCCAGGTATAGACACGACCTGCCAGCTGTATATTAGTACTGCGAGAGCGGAAGCGATGGAACAGACGACGCACCGTTCGGCTCCAGCGTGACCAGATCCACTCCGACTGCTCTGTGCTCCTCCTCCTCTTCATACGCGAGCACAAGCTCGATCGTTTCAGCTGCTAGGACAAGCACTTCGATGAAAGGTTTCAAGGACTCTTGCAGATCGTCGAAGGAGTCAAACAGCAGGACAAGGGCTCGGATGGTGGGGCTGGTCCCGGCGTGATGGACCAGAGCATCGAAGTTGGAAGGAAAGTCGTCAGGGTCGTCGATGTATGCGTGCATGCCCACCACACGCATGGCGGAGACCGACCGGTCCGTAGATAGTGCTTCTTCAAATATAAAATAGAACGGCTCCATGTGCATGGTTGTCGCTTGCTCCGAGACGTTGAATCCTGAGAGAGCGCCCGATGTCAGTACGCTCTATGGGAAGCGAATAGCGTCACTGATTGTGATGCTCACCGATGTACACTTGGGGATATTTCTCGTAGCCCCACAGCAGCGTCATGGACTCGATCATCCACACGCGCTCCGCTTCGCTAAGCCGGTGCAACGGGCAATTCGGGTTCAGCATCAAGGCTGTCAAAGCGAGGTGAACAGCGTTGGTGCAGCCTCCATACGCCTGAATCACCAGGGAGCGTGGTCTGCGTTGGCAGGCGATTGCATTGGAGGCATGTGGCAACGAGTACGTAGGAGTCTGCCCATCCCATGTTATTGTCACGAACTCGATATAGGTGGCACAAGAGAAGTGCCTGATGTATTTAGTAACATGACGGAATGAAGGAAGCTGGACATGTCTGAGGTAGATCTTCCTCAGGAATGAGCTCGGTACGAACATAGATGGTGATATACCCCAGTGTGGTGTGTCAAGCTTCGCAGGGTTAAAGCCGTTTGGGACGGGACCGATAATGGAGAAGCTTTGGAGCTTGTCTTTGATTGATGGAATATAGAGAAGATGAATAAAAGACCTTCGGCTCTCGTAGTCTTGCTGAACCACTATGTGATGAATGAGCTGGTGCACCGGCGTAAGTCTCGGACACCCTCCAACGACGTATCGTCTGAATATCTTGGCGTCCTCGTAAGATCTGATCTCCAGAGTTTTGCGTGCGAACATATGCTCTCGACACCTGTGGGCCCAGAAGAGGCACACGAGTGAGCACTGTTTGAGGTCAGTCAAGGTATCATTAGGGCTTGGTGTTCCTGATTTGCGTTGCAGATTGTTGTAGGACCTCTGGGAATTACGATCGACGTTGACGTAGAAGAGTATGTTCTCGAACAGCTCGGGTGGTACTCGTGATCCAAGCGATGCCCCCGCCTACATTCACGGAGTAAACTCTGTTGGTAAGACCGACATACCCTACTCGACTGTGTACTCACCTCGCTTTCCGCCTCTTTAGATACCACCTCAACTAATTCTGAATTTGCAGGGGAGAGTGGTCCATCCGGATGCGTCAAATCTTGTATCAAAGGTCTGGTAGCCTAGTCATACCAGCAATCAGCTGTCATCAGTACGTGCGTCGTATGCCGCTTAAATATGTACTCACTTGGCTATCCGCTGCCTCATACGCGGCTTCTTCCAAGTCGAAACCCGAGGACGGGGACGGCCCATCGAGCAGCGATGTATTTTGTATCATTGCTGTGTGAGGAGGTCAAAGGTAGTGGGGAAGTGGAGGGCGTAGACGAGCAAAGAGAGAGGGGATAACAAAGGGTGGGACAGCTCCGCGACTATCAATGGGCCCAGGATATATATCCCAGTGTCCCGCTATGAACGTGGGAGGGGAACCGGTCCCACAAGGACGTACGGAAGCTTCGATGTTGTGACGTTGACAGGTCGTGCCTTCCTCATCTCCTGTGAAGGGATGATATCAGCCGCTCCCTGGGAGTCATCGATTTATGTCTCCCTCGCAAGACCAATCCTTTACCACATCAAGACCGTCTCATTCTCGCCAACAGTCCATGCGCTTCCGCTCTAAGGATTGAAGAGCGATTCCAGGACCGATTCATGTACGGGCGTCCGGCTGCACAGATCGTATTTCCACCTGGAAGTGCATATGAGAATCGTGTCAGATAGCTCTCGTACTCGAGGCCTCACATATGGATTCTACGTACCGCATTTCCGCGCTCACCGACCGCAGACTATATTGTATCCGTGGAATGGAAGTCAGCAGACCCACTCGCCAGGCGAAGCTGTGTAGTGTGCGGACACCACGATTCCAGACACGCTGCAGTCACGGGTATGCCTACTCACAGGCTGTCAGATACGGTTTTACTGCGCGACGGAAATGAAAACGAAATAAGAGATGGAACGAGCTCATCGTGAGAATCAGCAGATAATATGTGCACCATCGGATGGCATGGATAGCGACTGTTGTGGAGAAGAAGGGAAAGTTTACGCTACCAGACGAATGCAGGCAACGAACACCATTGGATCTACTACTCACTCGATGGCTCGACGTAGTACTTGGCTCCGCAGATATTGGGCACCGTCGATCGGCTCCCCGAGCAAGTTCACATGTATAGTGTAGGTAGCTGCCCTTGACTAAGACTGGATATAAGCCCTAGCAAGCACGCGTGATACGACAGTGCACATACCTATCGAAGTTCAAAGCTACCCAACTAGATGATCCCTACGTGAGATTATGGATACAGACCAAAACCGTAGAGTGTCGATTGTGAGCACTCCGCGAACTTGTATTAGACATGAAGATGCGGAACTGTGACAGTGAACACCACACCAAGAGTGTAAGAATGGGAATGGCCGTACTCACAGGGCTGTGAAAGAATCAAACGGGCTCAAGAACATCTGTCATGATCAAGAGTCGATGCTTTGTGAGCATCTTTGCCTACGTACAAGAGCGTTGTAGTTCATACGGAGCACCGACTGCTCGTCTCTCTGCTGGAACCAGGAAAACCAATGTCAGTCATCGTCGACGTTCAGACGGTGGCGACGAACATGACTATCTCCTCGATTTTGTCCGCCTCCTCGTATCTTGACGTAGACCCGGATGTAACTGAATCATTGATCTCATATCTGTCGAGAGAAGCCGAAACCCAACCAACGTCCTTTCCGAACGCTCATACCGACCACAGGTTGGGATGAACGATCGGAAATGGGCGATCGGTGACAGGCAGTGGCACTGTTGCAATTGGCGTCCAGGTGCCCGTAATGAGTTGATGACGCAGCCCTAGATGGTCGGTTATGGCAAAGGTGTATGAATTGGTGCAGCACCGTGAAGTTCGTCTGGACCAGGCCGGTACGAACAGCGTTGTTGACTTGAAGAAACACAAAAGTGAGCCTGTATCCGTAACATATAAACAGTCTACGCACCTTCGTATTCCGGACCATCCTTCCGTCCCAGGATCCCAGTCACAACCTCCCTCTTCAGTTCGTGATGTTTCTTGCCGCAAGAACGCCTTCGCCTTCGTGCCTTGATACTTATCCCCACAACATCGTACAGAAAGGGCCATCTCGACGTACAAGTAGGTTATACATGTCAATGCTCACAGAGAGAGCAGGCTCTATAGAGTAATGATTGCATTAGGAGAGAGTTGGGGGAGAGGCCAGAACGAGAGGAAGGGAGAGTCGTAAGAGCCATCAGCGTCTCATCAGACTTACCGTGGCAATATTGGTTTCAGACTCCGCAAGTCGAGCGCCAGTGCATTACTTACTCGTCCATACCACTCAATGCCACTTCTACAACGACCACCATCGTCGAACTCTGCTTACTCTCAGTTATCGATGACACTTCCCATGCACGAATACTAAGATCTCCGTGCGAGCTCCGTTAGAGACGAAGAATAACAAGGGCCTGCCAATGTCTTTCGGTCCTTTCGGATCGTTTCCGTCGACGAGAGCCGGCGCGTACGGTGAGGAGGGATGGAATGATCACCTATGAGGGGTGTATGTGAGGCTATGAAAGGTGCACAATTTGCGTTTTATTTACAAACAACTGATTCTCCGCAGTCCTCGCTGTTCCGCCTCCTCTAGATTGTGCGGTATCGATCCCGAGCCTCGGTGAGCTGGGACACTCGTGAGGTATGGCACCCTTTAAGAGCCGTTTTTTTGCAAACAATTCGAGATATACACGCAGGCCTCATTGAGATCGTCGCAGTAATCGGCTCCCGCCAGTCGAAGACCCATGCGCTAGTGTCCTTATGGAGAAGCTGAGGGCAAGGTTTTGGCGGAGTAGATGGTGTAAGATCCATAAGGCCAAGCTGAGACTTGGATGATGAAGACGACTACTCGCAAACCATGTACATGCCTCCGCCAAGCGGTCTACCTGGCACGCCTACGACACCTGGTTACGGAAGCGTGACAAAGAAGCAGAGAGTCGGTATGGATGTCGACGGGGAGGAACCAACGCAAGCGAAAGCTGGTATAGTCAATAGTGAAGAAGCGGAAACAGGAGAGGAGAAGGTGGAAGAAGGCGTCAAGGAAGTGACAGAGAGTGTACGGGAAGTCGAGATTACGTCCCAGGCCACTGAGACTGAGCCCACGAAATCCGAAACGGCAACGGGAAGCAGCGAAGCAGCGGAGACTCCTACTTCGGCTACTGAAGCTGCTAACCAAGAAGAAACGACGGAGGAAGCAGTACCCGTCACGGAGGTAGTCAAGCAGACGACGGCCGCTGCAGTCCCTCTGCCTGAATTTCCCGTCCTACAAGCCCAAGTTCAAGCTTCCGCAATAGAACCGGGTGAAATTTCGACCGAACTGAACACGGATGGCGTCACGAAGTCCGCAGATGCAACGGGAGAGAAGGCCGACGCTCCAGCGGATACGCTGGTTCCGTCGTCAATACAGCCGGCTGAAGACGTCGAAGAGACGAAAAAGGAGAAGGCGGACAGCGTGGCCCAAGCTTAGTCTGGCTGGGACGGACACAACACCCTAATCTAGGTCTCTCTGCCTGTACTCCCCTCGTTTGGACGTCGTATACTGGACACAATGAGCTCGCCAGGCTTGCCATCCCCTTCGTGCACGGTATTCTCTGCACATCATCGCCTCCCCTTCTCGTTCACTACGCACGTCCCTTCGCCCTGTTCTTCCATCACAATCACAGTCACGTTCACATTCACGAATCTACCTTTACCTCTAATCGCTGCCATCTACTCTTTATCTCTCTACTTTTAGCTGTGTTGGTGCTTTTCAATGTCGATCTCTTTGGCGGTGTATATACGACTCCATATGTCTTGGTTACTAGTTACTTTGTAATATGTGTATAAATCGACAAATTCCGTCATGTTTCGAACCTTCTGCCCGTACGTGTAGGACTCGGACCTGTCACAAAAAGATACGCTAGGCAAAGCGCAGTACAAAGGATGCATACATAGTGAGCAACGTGATGACATGTTCCATGACGAGACGAGGGGTGGAAATAAGTAAATATGAAGTTGATATCTCCTGACCACATCCTCGTCACTTCCTTGGATACCTGAAAGTCTAGATAGACAAGTCTGATTAGCTCAAATTCTGGAGGCCAGATAGTATGTCAATGCTGACCAATCTTCACGTCTCTAGTATTAGTGTGTCATACCTTCAGCTATCCCACACCCACAAGTACTCAACTTCGTTCGCGCGTGAGCGCGAGATTAAAATCTAGCAGTTAAGAGAGATCACGGTAGCTGAACAGATGCTGAGCGCTATTTCTAAAGTAAGACCTTTGTCAGAACGTTGAATGCGCTGAATACACTCACTTAATTGCATGGATATCATTTTCGCATCTGTTGCTGCAGTATTCTCGTACTCCATATATGGCCAGTGTCGCAGGCATCGGAACGCCAGTCATCGCATGGCAAGTCCGTCCAACGGACTCCTATTAACCCAGAGACACATGTTCAGCAGAACAGGTACGACATCACTGCTACACTCACCATTAGGCTTCATTGTAGTCAATTCTATGCCCACTGCGCGATATTGTTCCCAATCCGCATACGCGAGTACCAGTCTGACATATTCAGCGTCGGGGCGGAAGAGATCAGGATAGCGTTGTATGACCGTTTTCATGCAGTACAGGGACTCAAATAGAATAACCGCAGTGCTGATGGTGGGACGAGTCCGGATTCGATCAAAGAGAGTATCAAACTGAATCGGAAGTACTGAGATATTGATGTAGGCGTGAATGCCGACCACCCGCAAATGAGTGGCTGGTCGGTCTGTGTCCGTCACCGGCGCATCGTTGAGTATGAGACCGAAACTGCCTGGGTAGTACATTTCGATCGTTGCCTCTTGCTCCAAAACATCAAATGCTAGTGGTGCTCGGTATGAGAATACGAAGATAGGGAGCAAGTAAGCTGAATGAATGCTCACCGATATGCACTCGTGGCACTCTTTTGCTAGTCCACGACAATCTCAAGAATGAGGTTATCCATACGCGGTCTTGGTCGCTGAGGCGGTGCAGTGGGCATCCGGGATTAAGCATTGCGGCCGTTAAAGCCAAATTGATGTTATCGGTGCAATGCGAGGCGGATATCTTCATGGAAAGAGGTTTTCGTCGCCTATAGACTGCATTGGATGCGCCTGGAAGTGAAATTGGCATCTCCCCGTCCCATGTTACCAGATGTAATATGATATCAGCGGCACAGATCAGGTGCCTGAGGTATTTAGAGACATGAGAGATCGAAGGCAGGTGGATATGAGATACGCGTATTTGGTTCCGCAGAAATGAGCGTGGAAGGACTACGGATGGTGGTGATCCCCAGTGAGGTGTATCGAGCTTCGCAGGGTGAAAGCCTGTTGGAATAGGGCCGTGAATGCTTAGTAACCTCAGTTTTTGTCGTATGACAGAAAGATATAAAAGGTGGAGGAACGAGTTGATTAGACCATCGTAGCGCAGATAGACATGTATCTCTCCGATGAGCTGGTGGACAGGTATCAAAGCCGCACACCCTCCAATGGCATATCTTCTGAATATTTCGGCGTCCTCGAACCGATAGATCTCCAGGGTTCTACCAGCGAACATGTACTGCCGACATCTGTTAGCCCAAAAGCGACAAACTAAAGAGCACCGCTTGAGGTCGGTCAGAGCATCATATGAGCTTGGTCTTCCTGAGCCTCGACTCAGCCCTCCGTCCCTAGCTTGCAAAGCACGATGGACGTTCACATAGAATAGGACGTTGTCAAAGAGTTCAGGAGGGATATGTGCGCCAGGAGATTGCTTGTTCTAGATGAGTGATAGTCAATTAAAACGAAGATGTGTTTTCCTACGTACACACCTTACTAATTGCTGCCTTGTCTGGTTGGATCCTTAAATCGTCAAAGCAATGCAATGACTCTTCTGACCCATCCGTCGCCCCCGATGACCACTCCGACCGTGCATCCCATGGATCCTCCCATCGGTTCCGAGTCATCGGCTGACATGACACATTCCCCTTGCGAGTGGACAGGATGGTGAGTTGATTTCCCATCAAAGAACGAAAAGTCAGGTAGTAGAGGGTACTGATGGAAGCTCGAGGGTAAGGGTGAGCTCGAGACGATCGATTGCAGCACTTACTTGTAGTTCACCAGGACGTTGGTTACCCGATATACAGATGGCAATGACACAGTGTACAAAGAGAAACGATCATTTCGAAAACTTTGATCACATTCGCTGCCAGGCTTGTACACGATTCGTACAGCCTCGGTTATTCCTGAAATTGATCGGATCCAACGAGTTCAGATACTTATGATTTACCCTAATCATCATGATAAATACTGAACTTACTCGATGTAATATGAGCTTCCAACCAAGTCATGCACCTCGACTCCCGTATACGTATGTAGTCGGATGACCACAGAGACCATAGAAACAGGCATCCAGCTTCTTCTTCCACGTTTAGATCTCGCAGATCGCATCGAAAAAGTGCCAGAGAGTAGTCGTAGAAGTGTCTCTCTTGATCTACTCCATCGCGTTGCATTGAAAACTGATATAGTAGCGGCGTCATAGCAGCAGGATCGGAAGCCATGTTTGTCCACGTACTTCGATGCTTTGCAGAGCTGCCACTGCCACAGTTGCACAGCAGATTTCCCTGATCTTCGGCCTATCCTTATCCAAACGCTGTCGATCACGTCATGGCTGTGCAACAAATATGAACACGAAGGGAGAACCACTCAATATGATCGTGTCCATCTAGAATTCATTACCTATCCCTGCCGGGAAGCAATATGAATCGCGTCAACACGTAGGCTAACAATTTGTAACTGATGATTGGGATGCAGTGGCGGTGGAGTATGAACGGATACCATGGCGCCGATGTAGATGTCAGATGACCAAGAGGTGGGTAAAGTGAATCCCCGGAGAGATAGCAGTACCTAAGCACGGTGGGCGCACGTTTGGCCAGATGCACTGAGTACGGTGCTGCTATTATTGATACAGACCGAAACTAGCGAGTGTGGTTTTTGAGCAGCCATGCCGACCAGTACTAGTCGATGAAACGTGAGCATCTAAGCAGGATGTAGGGATACGAGGTGGCGGTGCTTATACCTAGTAGAGCTCGAACAGGGCGAAAGAAACGGTGCATGTGCTTTATTTGTAGGGGCATGGAGGAATTGCCGCCCTGCCGCCCCCCTGCCCGTTTGAAGTGGCACTGAGTTCACTCCTCTCTGAAAAGCCAACATCAGTTATCATCGATTCCCAGAGGGTCGCCACAAACGTACATACCCCCTCGATGCTGACCGCCTCCTCGTATCTCGACTTGGACGCGGATGTAAATGACTGACTAATCCCATATTTGTAGAGAGAAGCCGAGATCCTACCAACGTCACCCTACGCTTCCTGAGGAGGATGTAACAACTCAGCCACTCCCTACGAGTCGTCGAAACATTCCGCTCGCTTGCCACCAAAGCTGAGATTGTCGCGCTCGTCGATACAATCACTCCTTGCCCCCACTGTATCATCTTTCTTCTTGACTCGCGCCATAGTGGAATGCATACCGCTAGCATGAGCCAGCAAATGGGGGCGGTTGACCTCATCGCCTCGACTTCAAGTTCCCTCAGGAAGTGCCTATCACACGACTGTCAAATAGCTCTCGTACTCGGAGGCACTCAAATGAGACTACTGTACCGCATTCATACGTCAACTGGCTGAATGCTGTGACAAAGAACACGACATGAAATCCGATGGCTGGTCTAATCGTGTACCGCGATGCGATAGAACGCAGGGAAGCCCCTACAACGTCTTGACGCGCTGTGCTTCATCCAGGCAAAAGCTGTGAATTGCGTACAAGCTGTGCAGAGGAAGTGACCATAAACGAGCGCTGAGATGGTCTGAGTTACCCATATCTCCTTCAATCCGAACTTACCGGTACGCAAAGCGTTGTGCCTTTCCGGAGTTGACAAGAGCTAATGACTGCTCTTTTGCTTACTCCTATTCATGATATGAGATATTGCGGACGCACCCAAAGGAGGCAATTGACTCACTTTTATAGGCCAATATAGACTGGAGACACAGAGCTGTGTTCATAGGATGTGGAACTGGTATCAGAGGCATGGCTGACGACGCAGGGAGTGTGAGCAATTGATAAGTGTTATACTCGCATATGTAAACAACTCACCGTTGACCAAACCCGCTGCGGCTAGTGTTCCAAACATCTCAAAGATTACGCTTATATAGTTCTTGAACGTACGTCGCTATAGCTTAGTGTTAAACTAGTCCCGCTATGAGTCGTCACATGTCACAGTACAGAAGGTGGCTATATGCCTAGTGCCCAAGTGCTCGAACCGAAGCGTAGGTCAGGTTAAGGTCCTCCGTGCCACCGAGTCTCCTCTCTGCCGGTAGGCGAAGAACATCAGTCGTCGTAACAGCCAACCGTTTGTCGCCGACGTACCTCTGATAAACGTAAATTCGCCACCTCTGGCTTGCACCTCTCCTGGTATCTTGGCAGACACGAGTTTTGCGAATTCTTGCTTGCTGAATAATTCAAGGTCTGAGAGGCGACTACATTTTCTGAGGAAGCAGAGTGCAAGAGACAGATAAACCATGACCATGGTTCACGCCGGTTCACGCACCTTGAAATCCTTGGTCACGAAACGCCCGTCCAACATCTTTCCGGGCCATATTCCCAGTCACAGTCTCCGTCATCGGTTCATGACATATCTTGCAGTAAGCCTTGCAAGAAAGAGAATCAAAATGAGAGAGAGGTACTACGCTGTAACATACGAATTAGCTCCGTTTGCAGGCTTGGTAGAACGGCCATTCAAGTTGGCGGGCTGAACACTGACTACTTAGTACTGACTCTCAGCATTAATAGATTTCCCTATAAATCTGGCGAGTGTTCATGCATGGAGGAGCAGTCTCTCGTGCCCAGATCATAGATGCACAAGTCGGCGGGAGCAACTTGTCAAGAGCAGACTCTGCGTCTAAGCGCCGAAGTGTGCATAAAGTCACGGTCACGTGGTACAAAAGGGCACTTTTCCTTCACATAAAGTGCCTTTTGTTCTCGACTCACCACTACCTGCACACTCAAACTGCCATCCACTTTGCATGTCTTCTTAACACTCGTTCTTCGCTCGAGCATTCTGACGTCCAAGATCACCGGTCACCGAGCGAAACGGCTTTTCAGATGTTGCCGGGAGAGTCTGAACGGTGCTAATGGAATGCGTATGCACGAGGTATGTTAACCAGTTTATGAAACTATTTCCGGCTATGTTTACTCGTTTTTCATCTGCCTAGCTCTTTTGAACGCGGTGCGCGAGATAATCAGTGGCATGATACGATAGATGCTTGTACAAATGGTAAAACACAATATATAGTACTAACACCCTCGTAACCCATTCTTGAAGGAACTATGCGATATATTCAACGCGTGACATCCAGAGTAATGCACGCAGCGACTATCTGAGACGAAGGACATCCGTAACACTGAAGGTGCGAACTGTCCCATCATCTGAGGAGGATATGATTGAGTCTGCCTCAGGAGAGAACGCTACGTGTCTAATCTTGTCCTCGTGTCCTTCATATTTCGCCACAAGCTGTCCTGAACGGGCATCGAGCAATGCAACATTACTCTCGATAGTCCCAGCACAGATCCACTCTCCATTCCTGGAATATGCCACTGTATTCACCGAGCCCCCGTGTTCGGTAATAGAGGCACGTTTTTGACCCTGCCACGAGTCAGCGATTACGATGGTCGCGTCGTCGGAGCCCATGACCAATTCGCTGTCGTCGGGCGAGAAGGCGACACACCAGACCGGTGCCGAGTGCTCGTGCAGCGTCAACAGCTCATCGCCAGTCTCGATGTCCCATACACGGGCCGTCTGGTCTTCGGAAACAGTCGCTACACGAGCGCCATCGTGGGAGATATCCGCCATGTAGATGTTGGCCTCGTGCCCGCGCATAGTCACAAGCGTTTTGCCATCCGTCGTATCCCAGACGACAACGGTGTCATCCATAGTGGCGACGATCTTGGTGCTATCTGGCGTGAATGAGACCCAGTGAGGGCATGTCATATTGTTGATAGTGAGAAGCAACGCGTATTCTTGCGACGCATCCCAGATTTTCAAGACGCCGTCCAACGAACCCGACACAAGGCGTGAGCCGTCAGGGGAGTAGACGACCATGGTGACGTCCGTCTCGTGTCCTTCGAGAATATGCAAAGCTCCGTTGTCGATATCTATGCCACTCCCGTCTTTATCAGGGATGACCGTCCGGACTGTGACCCTCGTATCCGCAGATCCGGACGCAATTTCCGTCCCGTTGGGAGAGAATGCGAGAGCGTAAACGCTATCCTCATGCACGCTCGAAGGTCTGATAACCGTGCCGGTAGATAGCTCCCAAAAGATGACGGCTGCGTCGTCAAAGCCAGCAGCGATGAGTTTGCCATCGGGAGAGGTAGCCATCGCTTTCAGTGAACCTTGCTGTTGCGCCTTTTCGGAGAGATGTTGGTGGGGCCATTTGATAGTCCTATCATTACCAGCAAGGTCACGGAACGTAATCGTCGCGTTAGACAGAGAAGACAAAGGAGACTGCGTAGGTTCATTGACTCCCCGGAGAGACGATTGTTTTGTATCGTCATCATCGGCTTCCAAGGAGGATTTCAGTAGATCGCCGACGGGTCTGGCGGTAATCTTGTAGACCCGTTCTCGGCGTATAGTGTCTTCTAGAACCAAACTACCAACTAACATATTGTCAGTTACAATGTTAACATATACCAGGAACACAATTGTTCTCACCTTTGCGTTCATCTACTGCGATAGATGGATCCTTCGCACGCAAGAATGGCAGAATATCCTCAGGGAGCTCTTCACCCTTTATTTATGAGAACTCGTAATCAGTACAGTAAAATTAGTTTGGCGAGAAGCACCCACTAGAAATAGGCTGTTGACATCCTCGTCACACGCGAGAGCGCGTTCTGCGTCCGGGCATACCTATAACATTGCGCGGTTCCTCAGCTTGAAGCACGCATGGGAAACACGCATGCGCACCTCGAGAATGTAGTCAAGAAGAGCGTCAACGGGTTGATTCGCCTGCGTATGAAGGAGCTCAGTGACAATTGGCGTGATTCGGGAGGTTGCTTACAGTTCTGGCCGAACGCTCTGCATCGAATTCGTCAACGAGCACAGGTGCCGGTACGTCGTCAGAAGGGTCTTCTGGAGGTGGCAAGATATGGGGGCCTGCACTTGCTTTCAGCGTTTTCCAGATACCAAGCCGTTGCTTCATCTTGTAGTATCTCAGAAAAATGGATAGCCCAACGGCAGAAGTTCTGGGGTTTTGTCCATTGTCGGGTAAAAGGAACGAACGCTCCGTGTAACGCGTTTTACGATGGAAGACCAGCCCCATGTTTATTCCAACATCTAACACGTCGGCAGCTCCAGCGCCCACATCTACTGCGTTCGATTCTTGCCCTGAGTAGATTGCGACGACCTTGTATTGCGGCGACTTTATGGTCCCTTTGATGACGATAAGATCTTCCAAGTTTATTGAGCGTTCCTCAGCTATTCCTTCGTACCAGCTGTAGATGTTGTCCCTGACATATTGCTCGAACTTTTTGTTAGCTTCAATTTCTTTCAGAACCCCCATCTCTGGAAGCCAGCATGTGGCACCTCGGTCCTCTCGCACTTCATAATCGACCTTGATATGAGCACTGCCCCCTTGAGGCAGACCTCTGAATACCTGTGAGTCGCGCGATAAAAAGTCAAAAAGCGAAGTGCTCACCCTCCGGCTGTTCCTCCAAATTGTTTCGTTTTCACGGTGCGACTCTTGTATACTTCAGGCTGCATGTATTTGTCGTAGGTTTTAATCGTATCGGAACTTAGAGTATCCTCAAAATTAAAATAAAGGCACTCTGCTAAGCGTGGATACTTGGCCATGCGTCTTCCCGCGATATTTTCGTTGCGCTTGTCGACACTGAACAGAAAGATAAATGCCCCATACGCATTGATGTATCCAACATCGCCGAGCTGAACCTCTGCAGAGTCGTTGGGACCTTCCGGAATCCATATCGCGTGTCCTTCCTTCAGATACGCCAGTTCGTCGGCATAGACGGCAGACGCATGTCTAATCGATGGAGACATGAAGGTTCCGTGTTCGTACTGCATGAGATCGTGAGCATATTAGATGACAGCGTATACGGAAGAAAAGAGCTTACACTCTTATAATCTGCACTTGATATGAGATGATAGGGGACGCGAGACTATGGCGAACAGGGATGGGGCTATCATATATACCCCTCATGCCGGCCTGGGCGAACATGAACGCGAGAACCAAGTACCACGTTCGCAAGGTGGCAGGGTGCAGGATCTGAACAGCATTCGTGCCACGCTAAGGAGGCGTGAAATCTAAATCCAGTGAGGCGATACGTTGTCAGTATCGGCCTCTTACGTCTGATCGTCCTCTTGCGTCTGATCAGAGCGTCTGTTTTCATTCACAGCTGTATGGCTTTCTGCTGTCTATCGATTCCAGTCCTAGATGTCTATCCAACTCGATTCCCAGCTACAGCCTGAGTCTGGAGGGCGACCTGTCAGGGACAGGCGTCTAACATCGTCGCCTGCCCTTCCATCTGGCAGTGCCTATCAGAAAGGCGTTAGATAGAATTCGTACATGACGCCCATGAACTTACTTCGACGTACAGCTACAGTGCCTCGCAGTCTGTATCTGCATCCGATAGATGTCAGAAGACACATACGCCTGTTCAGTCGCGCAGTCCGATGCGATGCAAGGGCATATTAGCTTTCGTGTCATATAAGCACTTCGAAGGCCCAGCCTCGCGTTCTCAGGCTGGACAGAAGTCGAAGGGTCCTTACTAGATGTGGGAGTGCTGCACCAAGTTCTCGCCTGCTATGTAGTAATAGAATGCGATCTCCGGAGTCACTCCCAGGCAGCATTCGCGAGGCATCACGCTTCTTCGACAGCGCGTCGCGTTTGCAAGGAGTAAGCAGCCTCATAGACGTGCGTCTGACGGCCGTGTTGTGACTCATTACGGTGATTCCACGGCGTAAAAACGACCTCTTTGGACACCCACGTCACCCAACGATGGTAGTCAGTGGTCAATGAGTTCGGTAGGAACGGGAATGATAGTATTGGGCCACCTGTTATCGGATGAACATCTTTGGTGGCTTCGTATTCCTGACAACTGTATGGGGATTTCGGATACACTGATGCAATATTATGTAAGTAGAAAAAAACCAAATGAATATTCAGCGCAAGAGATCGATAACACGAGAGTGTACCCCGTAAACGCGCCTCATCTAGAGCCACTAAGAGGACAGACCATGACGGCCATACATGACAGGATCTGAAAAGAAACCTGCATCCATGGTGGATTAAAATCCTACAAGTGAAACAGCTTGGGCGTGACGATTACCTAGTGCAATGCCATGGGGTGGAGAAAATGAATACGTACAGTAGAAGAGTTGGCAGCAAGCAGTGTCATGAGCCAAGCCTGACCCGCGCTGCACACCCGTGCTGTCCTGCCAGAATCGGCGTCGTTTCACTCCTCCTGTCTTTTCATCGCGGCATCTGCTTTCTGGGGGTCCCCATAGTCTGCAAATTAGAGCTATTGCGTATTGTGCAGTCACTCCAAAATTTGAATCCACGGGCAGTTTCTGGCGCAGTCTGACGGACGTGCGGAGGGTTTTCTGAGGCGGTCGTCTGATAGGAAGCTTGCTCCATACTGTAGGATGTCAAGAGAGCAGCCTATGATGTAGTGTGCCAGTTACCTTCATGCGCTGATAACAAGAAATTAACTTTATGCCTTCAAGTGCGCAATTCACTAGATTCCGCAAGCTCACGAACGCACTTAAGTTTTCTGAAAACGCATCATCCTCAGCCGCGGGTACAGTATTCGGTTGTCTGTCGGCCGTGGAGCCAATCTTGTAGTCGTCGATGCTTTCTCGGGAGGCAAGACCACCAGAAGACGACGCAGCTCGGGAGAGAATCGTTGCAATGGATGACGCCGAAGCACCCTTGAGGTATAGCTCGGAGTCGCTAGTCGTGCTCACCGGGGAACTTCACTGTATTCATAGTAGGCAGATCTAAAACGTTCATAAGCTTAACATCCCGTCATCTTTATGTCTAGTTTCTACGCACATTGTCAATGCCAGTCGATTGCTGACCTCCCAAATATCCTTCCCAACCCCTACGTCCTCTTCAAGCTCATCGTCGACATGTTGAGAATGCAGAAGCCGTAGTGAGGGCTCTCTCTGCTGATGGTCTAGGTTCAGAAAGTGATCTTGAGGTACGAAGGTTGGCGGGTGTAAGACTACTTGCGGAAACTTTCTGTCCGCCGGTCAGACAGCAGAGCGTTGAAAAAGCATTCTGGTATTTCACTTCAAGTTCAGGTCTGAGAGTGTAACTTTTGTGATAACTAGACAAGTAAAGTCGAGGCGAGGTACGGGACAGTCAACATCGTGCAGAAAAGGTGAATGAGATTGTCGTCGTGTTGAGAGCGACGAGCGGCTAGTGGTCGGCAACACGGAGGTTTTAGATTCGGAGACTGAAGCTTGCTTGACTGGCCAATCGCTAGCGTGTGGGAGGATAGTATTCGACAGCAGCTTCAGTAGGAGACAGAACCGAGACGTGGAAGGTGACGACAAACTTCACAGAACGTGGTTGGTCCTGCAAATAAATTTAGATATTGGATGTAGTCAGTGTGCGATTTTGGGTTGCCGAGGCCCTTTTAAGATACAGAGTAAGACCGTAAGATGACAGTGGAGTTCTGCGAACGCCAGACACACACTCAGAGGGGAAACTGGGTGATGGGAACGCGGTTGCCTCCTGCCAATTCGGGAGATGTCGTTCGACTCACCACCCGAGCGCAAAGTAACAGGCAAAACTCGGCGGGTCCATCAATGGGCCCATGCGGTGGTACTAGGATCCTCAATTCATGTCGGTCTCGTAGTCTGCTGAGAAGCCTGAGACTTTCCCCTGGGATCCTGCGCGAATCGAGCATGAAAATGGAGCAAACTCAGCAAAGCCCTCGTGTCGGGGTCTCAAGAAAAGCGTGGGGAGCACCATAGCCATTCGGGGACTTTGGTCAGAATCAACTGCGCAGAATATCGGTCTGCGGTAAGTGGCTTGGACACCTCAAAGACTTTGGAAACCGGGCTGACCTGTTCAGTGTGCTGTGGGCCATGCATCGCTGAGTATCGATAGCACGCAAGGCTTCATGCATCGCGTTTGCCAAACTGCTACGCAAGAAAAATAACGGTGGACGGAGGAGAGCTGAAATAGGGGCAAAGGTGAGTATACGTGTACGTAGTACCATGGCTTCGATACTCACCTATGCCCTCTGTTCGCCACTTCAGCAAACTAAGAAGCTCAGCGTATGGCTCACATCATTTTGAACCCCCACTTTCACATCCTTGCAACGATATGACTGCGTTCCTCACTATCTTGGCCCTGGTGACCGAACCTATGTTCGTGCATTTACGGGACCTCGGAGCGTTTGTAGCGTGCGGTGTGAGTCCGAAGCGATGAGGACCGTAGGATCCGTCGATATACGAAGGGTTCGTTGGGATACAGCGTCGTAAGTAGTAGGGAAAGGACGATGCGAAGACGAAAAGTGAGCATATCAATCTTCGTGTGGGAGTGAATTCTGCTGACCCTGAGTGGTGTTGAAGGCTCGTTACTGAGCTTATGCCCAAGCGTCTGATGTCTGGTGTTGAGAGCTGGGGATAAATGGTCGAAAGCCACGGGATGAACTCGGTCGGCCCAGACGAACACGTCAAGCCTGATGCTCCAGCATGCAGGGCTAACACTGAGGTAACTTCAGTGTAGAACATGGCCCATGTCAGTGTGATTGACGCTGCGTTCACCCTCGGAAGACGCAGGTTCCTCACAACCGAGTATAGTGGAACCAGGCTGTTGGCAAGGTAAGTCGAACATTTCTTGCCCCGAGCAGAGACATGCGTTCTTACCGGTATTTGTACAGACCTACGCGTCATGGTCGAGCAACGACGGAAGAAAGGCCTCATATATCGGTTAGGCCAGGGCCTCGAGTTAGTGGCCGAGGAAGAAAAGGCCAAAGGCCATCTGACTTTGTCGCCCCACACGTCGTACACACGGACGCGGTATCGTGTTGGCTGAACGACTGCTAGAAGGGATGGCTTGATGAGAGGGTAGACATCGAAGGGTATGCCCTTCGTGTAGACTAGGTAAGTTCGGTGTGCATCATATAGAAGGCACTTTCGAATAAACTCTTATCGCAGTAGACATCATATGTTTATGTGTATTTGCACATCTCAGAGGAATACCGCAGAATCTGGCCGCTGGTCACCAAATATCGTAAACAGTCCGGAGTTCAAACTCAAGCGCCGGACTCAAAATTCGGTGTCACGCGCTGTTGTGTCTTTCGTCTTCTCTACGTCCGACGCGTCACTACTGCCGCGTCGTATCCTCCCCCGCTATCTCACATATAGTCTCTAACGTCAGTTGTGACGGCTAGTAGCTGTATAACGCGTCATCCACTCGTTGCACCTTCGCAGCGGCCGACATCTACCACCCCTTGAGTCGTCGTACTCGGTCGCGTGATACGTCCTACTACCATCGACGAGCTTACTATGGCTCGCCAGAATACAGGGAAAGACAAGGGTGGGGAAGCCAATAGTCTTCCGGTTACTGGTAGTTCCCAGGGGGGCCCTAGTGCCACCGCAGCCCTAATGCGGTGCCGCTTTATAGAACAAAAACCTGGCGCGATTACCACGAAATCAGGTCGCCTTCAAAATTACACGATCTTGGAATCGGAGAAAATTTCCAAGGCACGGGATGAATGGCTGGCGGCTGAGAAGGAAAGGAAGAGGAAAAAGGAAGAGGAAGAGGAGAGGGCGAAGGCAAATGAAGCTGGAAGTAGTGGCCAGGGCCCACAAGCGGTGAGCATAGCCCTTTTTAAGCATCGCGCTCCCACACCCGCTCACTTTCGCAAAGGCAGGGGAGGAGGCCGAGGAAGAGGCGAATGCGAAGCAGGCGGATGAAGCCGAAAGAAGTGGCCAGGGCCCAAAAACGGTGAGCATAGCCCATTCTACGGTATGCGCTCACCTCACGTCGATTGATTTCTCTCAGCCTCGCAAGCGAGCCAAGAAGCGACGGCCAGTACATACCCCGACCCCCAAGGGTCAAAGGGCAAGCACGGTCAAGACGGTGCGTGTATATGTCTCGTTCACACTGTGTGGAACCTTATAGGTCCTTTTTGCAAAAAGGCAACGTCTCCTTGCCAAGCGGTCGGCTCAAAGCGGAAGAGAGCCGGCTTGGGCCATGGGCCAGGCCTACAAAGCGAGGTAAGTGTTTCCGAATGCTCCTACTGTTATAGCATACTCTAAACTGGCTATCCGCTTTTCTATAGTTGGTGCCTCTGAACGACGATATGCCACATTTACCTCCCGTTCACTCTGGAGTTATCACTCCCACCGACTATCACGTCTTTGGAGGGGCTGAGCTCTCCGTTACTCCCGCAGATGCAGCAGTGATAGGTGAAACTGACTCCTTAACCTTGACGATTGGGGTAAGTCCCCTAGTATACTGTTTGCGCCTTACAGATCACCGATATTTCGTGTAGAATGGACAGCCTTGCCGCGGTTATCTCTATCCCGTTGAACCCACTACTCCTCCGTACTTGCAGCCTCTGCCCCGAAAGCCCTGCGCCTTCGGACTCTCATTGCAATATTCGGCAGAGGCCATCGCGCAGATCAGGTTGCTCATCGACAAACACAGGGGAGACCTTACTGCTCTGCCGTACTACCTTGGCCCTGGCTTTCCCGCAGACGGAGATAATGGAGCAGGGTGGTATAAATACCGGCTCCTCGAGAATGGCAGCCATGGCTACAAGAAGCCTGATAGCCTGTCGTGGTGGAAGAATGACAAGGAGGTGAAGAGACTGCTGGCTAACCCGGGCGGCGTCCATGAAGATATCGTCTTCGAGCAACAGGCCTCAGAGCCTTCGACCGTGCCATCGGCAGCAATACCATCTGCAAACCGGGACGAGCCGTCTACCCAAATCTATGCTCCTCTGCCTACTTTGCCGACTGCCAGTGACTCGTACACAGAATACGAAAGGAGCGAGAGTCCAACCAAGAAATTCAGGTCGGGTACTCCAGAGCCCAAGGACCGTGCTCATGGGTCTCGTCCACGAGCCTCGAGGATACCCGTCAAGGCATCCTCCACCGTTTCCAAACGAGGCCCAACTTCTTCTCGCGGCGCTGCTCAAACACGCAGCGTAGGCACACCTGGTCCTTCTTCCGGGTTTGATTTCGGCTACATCCATACTCCTGGATCGCCCCCGAAGCTCAACAAGGCAAAGTACGACGGCGGAAACGATGATGCCGACTCTCTTTTCAATGAGTGGATCGATCAAACTGCGTTCGACTCCCCTACGCGGCCAAGCCGCAGTCCTGATCGTTACACGACTTGGGCTGTTTCCACCGACTCCCTCGCTCAATCGTCGAGCAGCGGATCATCCTTCCCTAGTGCACCATCGGAGACGTTCGGACACGGCATGGAATCGTTCTATCGTGCACGATCTGGATCTTCCGGTTCTTATAATTCAGTGACAGACGCTATGGGAACATCGTTACCCTACGGGAGCTATTATAGCACCATGCGCCCCGACTATCCCTTCGGTGCTCCCGACTTGCGCTAGGCTGCCCTTGGGTAGTCAGCCAGACTCCACGTTCCATCTCGGTTTCAGCGCCCTGTCCTTCTTCCAGTAACCCATACGTCCCCCCCTCCTCAGTCCCCTCCCCCCCCAACATCCATCTTCAAAGCGTAATGCCTCCGCGGCACTCTATACATACTCACATATCGACATCCCTTGATTCTCACGTATTGATACGTCATTCATCGCCCCATAGTCATCCCTCCGTCCTACACCCACAGCGATACCTCCCTCACTCCCGACTTACGCGATACCTTCCACACCTCCTCCTCGACATCCGTTTGTGGGCACTGACTCCGTCACGCCACAACTCACACCGCATCTCAGTAGAGATACTCAGATCGCATCGTATTCTCATCTTGTGCTCTGCTCTATATGTTTTCTCTTGTAACTCGTATTGCTATCGAAGGTTATTGATTCGCTGTCGTGTCGCCCGCGGACCTATTAGCGCTGTGTTACTGTACTTTTGTCATCCCGTAGTGTTGTATTCCACTCGTGTACAACCCGAATGATCAATTGTATGTCCACCCATTAATCTCAGCCTTTTGAGCCTGAGCCGTGATACCAGAGCTCGAGAGCAGACGTTCTAACCTTCATATGGGAACCTACGACTATCAATGCCAAAATAGGCCTCCGCGAGACTCGTGTGGACGGATTTGGGTGGAACGCCACAACGCCGGCGCTCTGTGGCTTGGACTCACCGTGACTTCAAGTTTTTGAGGTATTTACACCTACTTGCACTCTCACGTCATCAGCCTCCTTGTAAGACCAATGCCAGATATTCCGGTCAGTTCGCAGATATTCGACATCGCGTTTGACCCGGCACGTCAAATCGTCCACGGCGCACTGCTTTCTGGCTCAGTCCAAAGTTTCTCTTACAACGACGACGACGCCGAGTTCACGCACGAAAAGAAGATAAACTTGAGGCTATCGAAGAAGAGCTGTAGGTCACTGGATGTCAGCGGAGATGGGGAAAAACTCTGGGTTGTTGGGAAGAACAAATCACTCTTGTACGTCGCCGCCCGAGGTTGAAAGTTTAGAATGTCTGACGGTAGTGTGCTTGTAGCACGATTGATACTTCTACAGGGACTCTAGTCAATACGCGGAAAGGTGCTCACGAGTGAGTGCATATTATTCCGGCTTCAACATTGTTTTAATGTGTACAGCACTCGCAAGTGCAGCCATCAACCGTATCAAACGGCTCACCCCAAATCTGTTGTCGACGGGAGATGATGATGGTGTGGTCAAGGTTTGTCACATAACTTTTAGTTCTCTTGTTTATCTCTGAGCAAGTGACGGCAGCTTTGGGACCCACGGAAACCGGACGCGGTCAATACGTACACCCATCATTTCGACTTCATATCAGATTTCTTGTGGGTGGAGGATAAAAGACACTTGGTGTGCACCAGGTACGCCGCTTCTCAGACATCACTCCCAGTTCTTCATTCAATATATCCATGTATTCAGCGGAGACGGGACACTCTCGGTTCTTGACGTCCGCTCAAAAAAGGACAAACCGTTCGCCCAGTCAGAAGACCAAGAAGACGAGCTACTCTCGATAGTGTCTATCAAAGGGTACGCTATCCACTTTACCGTGTATCTATCCCCTTCACTGACCTGCCACATCGATACACGCAGCGGTTCAAAACTCCTTATAGGTACTCAGTCTGGCACACTCGCACTGTTTTCTCCACGACATGGCTACGCAGACTGCGTCACTCGCATCCCAGGACACCCTCACTCCATCGACACGCTCTCGCCTATACCATCTAGATACCCCAACTCGTCATCTACAGTCCTCACAGGTTCGAGCGACGGTCTTGTGAGGGTGGTTGAGGTCTTCCCTCAAAGTCGGCTGGTAGGCGTGCTCACCGATAGTGCAATGGCGGCAGAGGAAGAGGGTGAAGGACCTGGTGGAGAAGGATGGCCGGTTGAAAGAGTCAGGGTGGAACGAGGCGGCGAAGGGCGATGGGTTGGGTGTGTCGGCCATGAGGAGGTCCTGAGGATGGTTGATATGAAGGAGGTATTCGAGGACGAGGAGGAAGAGGATAGCGATAAGGAGGCTGATAGTGACGGGAGCGAAGCAGATGAAAACGACGAAGTACATGAGAAGGCAGAAAACAAGAAGGTCGAACGAGCAGAACACGCGAGCTCCGACGACGAAGAAGATGAAGAGGACGAGTGCGGCGAAGACTCGGAGCACGATCCCTCTGCTCCGTCTAAGAGTAATGCTACCGCAGCTGCTTCAACTCACCCTCCCGAAAATCTACATAAGAAGGAAGAAGCCGACGACGAAGATGATGCGAAGAATTCGGATTCAGACGCAGAAGTCGAAGCTGACGCGGACTCGGACTCGGACGTTCAAACGAAAGAACGCAAGCGTAAAAAGAAAAGGGAGGTGGACCCCTTCCGTGCCTTGAAGAAGCCCAAGGGACGAAATCAGCTGGAAGTTGGAGATGGATTCTTCGCCGACCTTTGACTGGGATATATGGGGTCGTGATAGCGAAGAGAGGGGGTTGAGTCTAGAGAAAATTTGTATACACTCACGGCAGCTAATCGTAAGTAGCGATGAGGAAGCATAAGGTGTGAGGCGGGCTATATAGCTGGGCTTTCCCGCGGTTTGAATCGAGTAAATAAACTCCAAGGCTGGTATCATACTGGAGATTCATGAAAAATCACAACGATGAGCGAGTAACGAGATTATAGTGGCCAGGCATTGAAGCTTACGGTGATGGTCGACGTCGTCGATCGCGAGAAGCGCTAGAGGCGTCACGGTGAGCCGAACGCGTGACATCACGCGGTCCAGTCACGCGGCGGCGTTGTGCGCGTAAATATTGCTCGATTTGGCAGTGCACCGACCCTGACCTCCTCCTCCATCCACCTCCATAATGTCGGAACCACCAAAGCAACCGCCAACTCAACCAAGATCGCGTATTCTCGCAGCCTTCGACGACCCACTGGGACTGTTTGCCGCCCAGGGCTCAAGCACCGCGACCAACTCGAATGCCAGCGTCGCTGGCGCGAAACACGCTCTTGACGAAGACGAGGACATGGACGAAGACGACGATTCTGAGGATGAAGACAGACGTGGGTTGAAGAGGAGAGCGAGCGGGATGGGCATACGCGCGAGTGATTGGACTCCACCGGTTATTCCTGCCAGTACGTGCTTGACTTTTGTTACTTGGGGTTGTACTGACAAGACGGCAGGCAGCACGCAATTTATGCAGAAGCTTAACGCGTCAAGACCTTCCCAAACACCGCAAGCTCAATTAACACCTCAATCCTCTCAGTCTGCGGCAGGCGGAGGGTTTGCCGGGAAACTCATAGGAAAACTGAACTATGATACCGCGAGCCCGGTGGGGAAGTTGGACGTAGGAGGGGCAGACCAGGCCGTTCGGTGAGAATCCACGCATATATGCAGTGCAGACTCATCTACTAACGGAGCCGCGTGTATCTACTTTTTCAGAATGGCGGACTTTGTCTCGAGAGCGATCGACAACGTCTCGCATGGATTGACTGTACGCGCTGCTATGGACAGCCTCGGATTGAAAGAGTGCGTCCAGATCTTTCATTTCTAGGTTCTATCTACTGATGAGATACTATTCACTCGCACTGTAGTCTACGAGACGTCATTCCCGGTCTCGAAGTACGCCTTTTGCCCCACCAGTTGATTGGTGTAAGCTGGTACGTCGCGTCTTTTATCATATACATTGCATATTCTTTCGAGTTTCACCCTCATCTCCCTCGTTTCATAGGATGGTGCACCAAGAACGCAACCCACAATACCGTGGTGGTTTTCTAGCGTAGGTGACTTCTTCCTTTTCAGCCTCACGTCCACAACATGTAACCATCGCAATCTTTAGAGACGACATGGGCCTCGGTATGTCTAACTCCGTCTTTTCCCTCACTTGTAGATCCTGGCATACAGTTCACTCACGTGGAAGGCTGACCAGGTAAAACCGTGCAAATGATCGCTACGATGGTGTATAACCCTCCTACGGACGAAGATGATAGGGAGAAGGAACGGACGACGTTGATTGTCGTTCCTGCTGCTCTGCTCCTTCAGGTACGTGACTTTTCTCACCATTTGCTCGTAGTCTAGTTTGGCTGCACGTAACATCACACTGAAATGGCTAGCTGATAAGCTGTCTGTTGTCGTAGTGGAAAGAAGAACTAGAGCAAAAGACGAACGACGTGTTCAGCGTACACGTCCATCACGGCAAAGATAAACTCAAGTCTCTGGATAGACTGAGATCGAAAGATGTGAGTCGTCTCTCCTTCCATGAACCTTCATTTGTTCAGATTTGGGGGCATATACCCGTGCACCATCACCGAGGTGCGACGAATGCTGACGATTAGGGCCTTGTAGGTTATAATAACATCCTACCAAACCCTGACGAACGACTTTTACGCCCCTCCGGACGTGGAGCCTGAGGATATGTACGATTGGGCCATCGAAAACGGGTATGCCACTTTCCTCCCATCAACCATCTCTTCGCTGACCGTCTGATCCCACTCACAGAGGCCTCCTAGCCCGGATGAAATGGTATCGCGTCATAGTCGACGAAGCGCAGTTCATCCGGAACCGGAACACCAAAGCCAGTAAAGCGCTAGCTGCTGTCAGGACGAAGTTGAGGTGGTGTTTGACTGGGACGCCCATTACTAATACTTTGTACGTCTTGTATCATCTTTTATCAGTTGGTATGGATGATGCTTATGCGGTGTGTGGGTGTAGGGCGGATATCTATGGGTTATTGCGGTTTGGGCATTTTCGGCCGTTCAAGTGCGTCTGTCTTCACCCTTTCACCCTCGAAAGCTTGATTGATGTGTGGGTTGATTAGTGATTGGTACGACTTCAACGAGTTCGTCGCGAAAGTGCAAACTGTGGACGCCCCTCTGGCCGGCTCGCGCGCTCAGATGATCTTGCAGCCTATCATTCTGAGACGGACGAAGGATTCGCAACTTGTACGTGATCAGCGGATCTAGGGTGACGAGAGGTGACTGATACTGTGATTGTGGGTTGTAGGAAGGCAAGCCGATTTTGGAGCTACCCCCGAAGCACGTCGAGATCGTGCAGTTGGAGTTCTCGCCGGATGAGAGGGAGGTGCGTACTCATCTCTTTCTGTCTTCTCCTGCACACCTTGTACTTGATGTGCACAGTGCTGATTGTGTCATGCGAATACTTTGGGTAGTTGTACGAACACATTCAACGACGCGCCCAGATCCAGCTGAACCGGTACATCCGAAACGGATCGGTCGTCAAGAAGTACGTCCCTCTCCGTCTTTACCAGCTGGCAAATGATAATAACGACGTCGTTCATTTCAAGTCACTCGCAAGTCCTCGTGCTTATATTGAGGCTTCGGCAACTTTGCTGTCATCCCAATCTCGTTCTCGTAAGTTGGACGTCATGTTGCAGTACCAAGCTGAAGATTTAACTGGTGTGTAGAGTCTTAGCGGAGATGGAAGTGATCCCGCGTTAGCCGTCGCGAGTCTGGCTGAGAAGGAGTTCGCGAGGGCGACGAAGATTATGGGGGTCAAGTGGGCGTTCGACGTACGTAACACGCTTCATGTCCATCATTATCTTCTGAAGCATTAGTGTTTACCCTATGGTATGAATAGATGAAGAAACGGTAAGCTGATATCCATTCACCTTCGAGTTTAGATTGCGAGATTCTGATAAGTGCATAAGATTCCTCGAACGCGCCCTTGAGAGCGTACTCGACTTCGAGGATGAAGACCTTGAAGCTGAGGAGGGAGAGTGCCCCGTATGCGGTGATCGTACGTCTCATCTCTGTGATCTATGCTCGTGCGCTGAACATGTTACGGTATTTCGTTGTAGCGTTCGTCGACAATAACGGCTTGGTGTTGGCCTGTGGAGATGAGATCTGCTTCGGTATGTGATTAATTTGGTCGTGCGTCTACGAGTACTACTGCGTACTGAAATTTTTGTATAGACTGTTGTCGGGAGTTGGCCGCCGCGCCGATTGCGCACGATGGAGTTTTGTACGTAGCGTTCACTCGACAAGCACCATAGAAGCGTACTGATTAGTGGACATCTCCCTGGCAGCGGTGAGGATGACGAGCGTACGAACATCGAACGCGAGAATCAGTTCGAGTTGGCTGCTGCCAAGGGGTTACGACCATGTATGTTTCCTGCTTCGCATGTGTCCATTAACATTGTTTGTTTACACAGTGGTACTTCAGGCCCAACATGCAAGAAGATGTCCGACCTGCGCGCGAACGCTACCTTCAAAGCCTCCGCATTCCAACCAACCGCCCAAGAGCTACGCGACGCCTCGCGTAGACGATGGCATAAACAGCCTGGCAAACCCCAACAGTCGAAGTCACGTTCTGGCTCTCCACCGCTCTTCCCGGTGGAAGAGAAGAAGAAGAAGATCACTAACTTCGACGAGTTCGAGCTACCAGAGTTGAGTGATAGCGATGACGACGACCTCCCGGATGCTGCGACGTTTTTGAAGAAGATGAAGGCGGATACTGGGGATGTGAAGGGCAAAGGGAAGGAGAAGGAGAAAACTAACGGAGACGATGTACGTTATCCCTATTTGAACGTCATACTTAGAAGTTCTGACGTTGAACCGTACTGCCTTCTCAAGGAGGTGACAGACATCACCCTCGGCGATATCTCTCGCGTAGGCAACTCTTCACAGCCAGTTGGGAGAAATGCGCCCAAGCCTGGCGAAGGTCCATCGGATGCTATGGTCCGGGTATGGAAAGAGGGAGGTGTGAACGCTGAGCCAAGTACGAAGATGCTCGCTCTGGTCAAGTTCATCCAGGAGTGGGAGAGTACAGGTGACAAGATCATATGTTTCTCGCAATGTAAGTATTGCCTTCTACTGCTACGGGACATGTGCTGATTGTGGTCGATGGTCGTGTTGCCTAGGGACATCGATGTTGGATCTCGTCGAGATGGTCTTCGCACGGTATGGTATCCAGAATTTGAGGTACGACGGGTCGATGGACCGCGGCGCGCGAGAGGCGGTGCTTGCGAGGTTCAGGCAACCAGGTGGACCTAGAGTTATTCTTATCAGGTACGTCTGCCTCCACGGCTCTCTATCATGAGTCAGTTCGCTGATATGAGTATGTAGTATGAAATGTGGAGGTGTTGGTTTGAACCTGACCTCAGCGAACCGTGTGGTCAAGTCAGTATACGGCTTTCCGAAACGGACATCACAGACTGACAGCTGATCGATGGTTCCTCACAGCCTCGACCTATCATGGAACTACGCCTCTGAGTCCCAGGCTTACGACCGTGTTCATCGACTTGGCCAAGAGAAAGAAGTCGTTGTGAAGCGGTTGGTCGTAAACAACACACTCGAGGAGCGGTGAGTAACTCGTTGACCGGGCCCGAGTCGATGCGCTTGTTGACTGACGGTGAATGCTTGATAGTATGCTGCACCTTCAAGAAACCAAGACAGGTATGCACCAACACTGACGACATCCGTATGATACTGAATGGCTAAACACATGACATCGTAGGCCTCGCCGAAGCCGCACTCGGTGAAGGAACTGGATTGAAACTTCATAAGCTTAGCGTCAGGGAGCTCAAAGACGTACGTCCATTGTCATGTCTTTGGATGCTAGATAAGCCACTTACATAACTTCTGGTCCAGTTGTTCGGCATGTCGAGAGACAGGGAGATGGAGAATCAAGGTCGGCTGCCGTATGCGGCTGTAGCCTAGGTCAAGGTGGCACCCAAGGATTACCAACATCAGAATAACTCAGACTATATGCTCTATTACAGTAAGATTTGCGTTGTCCATACCTTATTTCCGAATATATACCGTACCCTAGTGGGCCGCCCACTGACAGTTCACTTGACTCAGCCTGTCTCGCGACTCGGAGTGGCCTGCAACTGCGTAGAGAACACTTTTAGTTCTTCCATATGTCGAATTCACGAGACTGCTATCTATGGCGCATTCGAGGTGCGTACTGACGTCCAATGTCAGTCACCGTGATCAATGTAGTTGCACTAATAGGAAACAAACAGATGTAAATAATGACCGGCTTGAGCGCTTGTTACGCTTCACCAGAACACTCTGAACCGCAAGGGGAGGATCGTTGGGACGCGTTCGATGCATACCACTTGCGAGCAACTACCCTCATTGATTTACTAGTTGACAACTGGATGCCAATACCCGACTCTAACCAACGTCGCTCCACTTCACCTCGCAGCAGAGCTTATACTTGCAAATCATTGAGATCCACTGCAAGTTGCCTTCTCCGGTGCGAGTCCTATGGGCATTGGCGATGAGTTACGGCCGGTGAGTACTGCTTCTAGTATCACTATTTGTCTGTACAATCCGTCCGACTGAAGACTAGAATGGGAATGAATATGTCGATGAAGTTTTCCTTTTACAGCATCTCGGACTTAGGCAGGTTTTGGTCGTGCTACATCGATTACTTCCATACCGCATTCAGAACGCAATGAACACACAGCTAGTATTGCAATATATATATCACTGCGAATACATCACCGACACGGTAAAACTACACGCCATACGTTCAAACATGACAAACTTCCGATCTATCAGCATCACCTGCATCAGAAGAGAACACTATCGTCCAAATTGGTACACGAAAAATCAACGAGTGTCTTAAGAATGCCATCCTGCTGAATGGCAAATGTTGAGCCATGCGCGCAATGCAGCTCCTCCGGGTCAGATGTTCCTCCTGCTTGTCTGCTGGTATATCCTGGAGGAAGCCACAGTCGTTTCCTTCTCCTACTATCCAACACCCACCGCCTATCCTCCGACATACGAAATAGCCCATCACTTGCAATAGGATACTCTGCCAACTCGTCTTCCCATACATAAGGTATTTCCTTAAAGTCAATGTGCACTGGACCAGAGCCGTCTTCTTTGACTAGGGGTTCAGAAACGGTAGCCTGAGCTGCGCTCCACTTGTGAACACCTCTATATCGCCTGCCACACTCCAAGTAGAACACAGCTTCTTCCCCGTTCGAATCGGCTAGATATTCATGGTAAACGGCGTCGATCGAAGGCTCAGATTTCATTTGAATCTGTCCGGCTGCGATTTGATGCAGACGGGGCCCGGAGTCGCCGGCAGTGTACCTATGCGGAAGCGACAGGGTATCTAGATTTGTTATAGCCCACAGCTGCAGCGTGATGCCCACAGGTCCTGTATAGGAATAGGAGAGAAAGCGAATGGTAGAGGCTGTACATGAGTAGACGTGCAGCTTTGGGTGTCGACCACCGTGGCTGATGCAACCCTCCCAGCGCTTGATCACAGGTTGCGCGCGGGAGGGGTCCCACAGCGTGACGTCTCCGTACTGGTTGCAGGAGAGAATGATGTCATCCTTGACAGGAAACGCACTTGACATCTCTCCGATCTCGTTTCCACAGCTGTACCTCCGCTCATGTTTGGTAATGTCCCATATGTAGTTGTCTGTGATGACTACCTGCCCGTCGCAGTAGCATATAGGATAGTGGTACTCATGCTTGGGTGCACCGACTGTGCGTAAGCTGTCCTTGTGGTGCTGTAGCATGCTGGGAATTGCTGTACTGAGGCTCGCAATGTTGCGATTGTAAGCTATATACTGACCATCTGGTGAGAAGGCGAGAGCATCCCTCGGATGGAGCTCGAGTTCAAAATTGAGAGGCCGATCTCTTCGACTCCCGCCTGCGAGGCAGAGCAATCGAGATGGAATGCACAAAGTTTCCCAGGTTCTCCAACGACAAGGGTGTGAAATTTTTGCACGAAATAGAGTTTCCAGAGTGTTCTGTACCAAATGGTACGTAGTAAGCGCAGTTCTTTGGGGAACAATAGAATATGAGTGAGCTGCCGAGTTCCGAATTGATGTGTTTGAGTGGTGAATAACGATAGCTCTCCATCTACAAAAATCGCCGCTATCATCGTTCCATCCTGAGATGAAGCCACCGAGACAATGTGAGAGGCAAACAGCGCTGAGCCTGACCGCGCCAGTAGAGCAGGGCTTTGAGCAGGAGCTACACTCCTTATCTCCATGGACCCATCACTGAGGCCAACTGCGATCTGAGGTGTTGCTTGGTCTCCATGTAGCCAGCACCACGCTGACACTCTATCCAGCGAAAGCCTGTCACAGTTCGGCCTGCTCTCTGAGTCACCGGGTGTTCCAGAGCTGGTATCCCATAAGTAGAGCTGCAGATCGCTCCCAGTCCTTTTTTGATGGCTGATGAGTAGAAGAGGAGCATGATGCGACGAGGGGCAGAATGCAAGGGTAAGTTCGGTGTATGCCGTGTCCAAATACTGCGCAGACGTCAACCCTGTATGCACATCGTATAACAAGACTAAAAAAGGACTGTTATCAAACGACATAGCCAGGATTTGATTGTCGGCAGAAAACGACACAGAAGTGACCAATGAGGTGGAAGGCAGCCCACGTTTCTCAAATTCTGCTTCGAACGAGCACATACGTGTTCCTGTGCTTGGGTGTACTATACAGCAGTCTTCATGAGCTCCTCCGAGGGCGAGCATGGACCCGTCGTGTGAGAATTCCATGACCCGGAGATAGTAACTCATATCTATGGTTCTTAATGCTCCTTCCCACTCCGTAGTAGCACCAATGAGGAGTCGCGCCTCGGCCGTAAGGTCGGCGGCATACGCCCGCTTGAGGAGAGATTGTTCCGGAGCGAATACCAGAGCCGAGTGATAGATATGAGAAACCGAGAGTGAGATGACATCGAATGCAAAGAGGACAAGTCGGTGCCCGTCTAGTACCCAATCCAGGAGTGCAATATATTACAACCTAAAGATCGAAATCTTTAAGAGATTTGGCTGGGAAAGATCTTTCGCCCTCATATGGTAATCGCTCACGCTCTCCCAGATCCTTAGTTTCCCCGAGACCACTGTGCCCGGCACTTACCGGTGTGTCGGTGTTCTGTTGCCGAGGCGCCCTAGAATGACTGGTCTTCCGCAGCCACTGTCCCCGCCCCCGCGCTCAACCTCCCGACGCCATCAAATAGCGTGATCGCTGCGCGGAGTATCCCCGGTGGCGCGCCTGTACCTGTCCTCGTCCTTCCCGACGATGAGAACAACACAGTGCTATTTTCCCTCACCCTCTTCGATTCTCACCGTCGTTTTTTGTACTATGGGGTAATTGTATACGTAGATCACGAATATAAGGTCAGTTTAATTATAGAACCGCAGGATCTGGATCTGGACTCTGGATCTGGTGTGGCCACACCAGTGAACACCCTACTAGATAAGTAACCGCTGCACATAGCCTCTCGCAAACTTAACAATAGTATATATAATGTATTTCAACAATTTAAAAAACGTTGAATTGATCGCTGAGCCTATAGGAAAGGTGCTATGCACCGGGAATGCTGGCCACCAGAGAATAGTGGCCACACAAAGACAGAGGTGTATGATAAATACTCCACATAGTGTATACTAATCTATAGCATGTATAAATTAATATAATACCGCTCGATTATTGATATCCCTGTGCAATCTCTTTCGGGATAGAAGTGGTCCTCCTCCCCTCAGTTGCATGAAAAGCGCCCTCCTAAGAGCCAAGTATTTGCGGCGCGCACAAAATAACCTTACGATCGTATTTGCAGTACCTCATAGCAGTATAATACAAATTTTTACGCTTTCCGCTTTGCTGTACACGACGCTATAAGGTGTGTATCAGTAGTTAGTGTGGCCAGACTGCATAGAAAACCACATATCACCCCATATAAGTGAGCACGCGTGTAGGGGAGCTTAAGTACATATTGTAGCGTGTTTAGTACATATATTAAGGTACTACCAGCACTTTACCGCGAGTGGATTCAAGTTCTGTAGCCTCAGATATGCCGGAAACCATGCAGAGAGCAGCGTGTAGGCCTAAAGTCAAGTGCAATTCCATATGCACCGGCTCGACTCTAACGGTATTTGAATGTATCTGAGGCTACAGAACTTGAATCCACTGGCGGTAAAGTGCTGGTATTACCGTAACATATGCACTCAACACGTTCCGATATGTACTTAACCCCTCCTACACGCGTGCTCACTTATATAGGGTGATATGTGGTTTTCCGTGCAGTCCGGCCGCACTAGCTACTAATGCACACGTCATAGCGTCACACACAGGAAAGCGGGAGGCGTAAAAATCGATAAAATACTGATATAAAGTGCTACAAGTACGATAGTGAAGTTATATTGTGCGCGTCGTGATTACTTGGCTCGCGGGAAGGCGCTTTTTATGCAAATGAGGTGAGGAGGAACACATCTACTCCGCACAGTATTCCGCGTATATCTCAGAGATCGGGTGTTGTATAATAGGTCTATACGTACCACATACTATTTCTGAGTAGGTGGAACGCCTATTATATCCCTCTGTCTATGTGTAGCTATTATTATCTGGTGGCCAGCATGCCTGATGCATAGAACCTCTCCTATAGACTCGGCTATTGACTCAACGTTACAAAAATCATCGGAATATGCTATTAATAATGTTCTCAAGTTTGCGAGATGCTATGCGCGGCGGTTACCTATCCAGTAGGGTAATTACTTGTGCGGCCACACCAGATCTGGTGTCAAGATCCAGATCCTGCGATCCTATAAATGAACCAACGCTATATTATTTATCTATGTGTACGAATACCCTATATTACAAAAAAGAACGGTCCGAATCGGAGAGGGGAAGGAAGAATACCAATGTATTGTCCTCATCGTCGAGGACGACGAGGACAGATACGGGAGCGCCACCGGAGATGGGCGCGCGCAGACGCTGTTGATGCCTTCTCATCAGAGGCCCAGTACTTGCGGGTACGATAGGTGCCCTCTTCGGCAACGATCGCGCTCTTGGCTCTAATCGGCCCCACCTCAGATCGACGAGCACATCCTCCTGCGCACCTGTCATTAGTGACTGCTGTGAACAACGCTGGACGGCCTAGCCGTCGCCCTATGCCCTACCGTCTCCTCTCCTCCGACACATACCTCGCTCTGGTGCAGTTTGGATTAGCTATAATGGGTATTAAAGGTAAGTACGACATGATTCTAATCTTGTTTAGCAAGCTACTTACGCGTTCACTAGTATTTTGAGTTTCTGTGTTGTGTCGGCTCGGGACCGGGTGCAGTTATTTACGGCGGAGACGAAGTTGGCGTGTATACAGGTATTTGAGTTAGCTATACAAAGTGACTACATACATTTTGACACGTCCGTTCGTACCCAGGCACCCTGCTCGTCGCCCTGTGCCTTACCCCTCCTCATTGCCCTCTGACACAACATCCGTCATCGCGGAACCGTGACCAGAAGGGAGTCGTTTTCCGTGCGAGCTACACGGAACAAGACGGTATGACCCAAAAAGGCAGTCATAGGAACTCACCGCCAACTTCCTTCGAATTAGATAAACATCCGATGCGCCGACACTGGTGCGGTGCATCGCTCACCGACGGCCCTATGCGGCTTGCGCAGTTGGATCTCGGTCTCTGACACCTGCCTACCATCTTATCAGCCGTGGATCGCCTTATCAGTGTTATCACTTCAAATCAGCACATGCGTGCCTAGGTTAAAGATCTGCGTCGAGGTGAGTGTTTTCCTTTTTGAGCCGAAAAATCCTTCTCACTCGGAGAAACTAAGGATTTGGATCTTTAGATTGTAAGCAGCTCAGGAGTGTGCGAGCGACATCACTTGCCTGTAGCTGACAATCGAAGTTACGAGTGAGTGCCATTGATAGTAGTAAGTATGGAGAAAGAAGTCATACCGTCGTTAGCCACTCTTTCAGCATTACCAATGAATGCACTGTAGATGGAAGATCCCCGATCAGCGACAGAACTTCGACCCACATCAGCATCTGCTTCGTGACGAGATGCTCGAGCTGGGGCTGTGTTCCGGAGAAGTGATGGTCGCGGTCGCGGTCAGAGGTTAAGTGTCTGGCCCAGTATTGACAGGAGTACCGAAGTGCGCTGCCGATACATTTGTCGAGTTTGTCCGGTTCTACCAGTAGGTCGCTGTTCATCGAGTATCTCGAAAGGCCGCAGATATTTTTCTTCAAACCGTCTTTCATGAAGTCCAGGCAGTGTAAAGCGATACTGCGATGGTGATCGTCCGCGATTATCAGGAGCTGAGAGTCACTGCACCGACGACGATCAACGAGGAAGTCGGCAAAGGACTTGTGGTGAATGCGAAGAGTATCTGTAGCGTTGCTAGGCACAACTAGCACCGAATGTAATGAACGGAGGTGAGTTCTGACACTGCCCTCGTTGAGACATAAGATTTCGGCAATGGTAGAGATCGAGATGGGAGTATACGCGAGGACAATCAAGCCCAAGATGTCCCGAAGCTCTTGGATAGAGTCAGGCTGTGCCTCGTGCAAGATAGTCGAGTATAGCCTGTCTAGGTCGCCGAAGGGGTACCTGGTGGTCAAATAATGCGGTATGTGAGTACGTTTGTTCTCGAAGTCAAAAACTTCGCGAAGCCGGGTCTTCGGATCTCCTTGCGCATTATCGAGAAACTTGATGATGGTAGACGCAAAGATGAAGAGACCTGATGATGCTGTAACCAAGGTCTCGACATCTTCAGACTTCGGCCAGACAGAGTCAGATAGGTTGAAATCGCTTCGTGGGCCCGCTATCCGTAAGAAGTTGTGGTTCAGGAAAAGGCGAATGTCATGATCAATGGACTCCGCAGCGACTTCGTGAATAACCATCACGTCTGTGAGCTCCTTCAAAGGTATGAGCCGAAAACCTGAGCGGATGTGGGATTCAGGACGGCTAGTGATGAAGAACTTGATTTTGAGACGGGGAAGTCGTGCGGCGTGCTGAGAGAGAAGGTCTAAGATTGCAGAGGTAGATTTGTCGTCAACACACTCGTCCAGAGCATCGATGATGACGACAGTTTCAATCCCAGACTGCGTTGCAGGCTCGAGAATAAGTCGTCTCAGTTGTTCGGAGAGAGAGTACGTGGTGACGTCGGTATTCGGTTGACTCCTCATGGTCCCCAGGAGCGTCTTTCGGTAAGCCGCCGATTGCTTGTTCAACGAACGTGCAAGTTGGAATGCGATGGTAGGAAAAATGGTTTTCAAATCGCTTGTCCTCTGCGAGTTGCGCGAACAGAAGAAGCTGGCCCCCAGTCGCTCTTGTGCGAAAAGGCGTTCAGCGAGGCTTTGTGCGATCGTGGACTTGCCGCTTCCCGCATGCCCGTTGAGCCAGTAGACTTGCGTGGCAGTTGTGCCCTTGGCCCATCCGTCGAGTTTATCTAATATTTCGACCCTCGTACCGGGGAGGCATGGCGTACGCTTGTCAGAAGCATCGTGCATGGATTCAGACACAGGCTTCATGGTATTCAGGGCATCCTGCTGGTCTGCAAAGCGGTAGAGGTGAGCATATATTATCTATGCTTCTCACTGGAAGCTGATACCTTTGTCCTATTCACCTGCAACTCCTGGCAACCCAGCCTAATTAGGCTGTGATGCGGGTATACGCTTCCACGCCTAATTAGCCTGCTCCTTGCTGAATCGCTGCACTGCCAGTTTACTGCGAAATGTACGCCTTTTACAGTAAGAAGTACAGTTTTTACTCAACCAAGTAATTAGTACTGTCGACGCCTGTGCGAATCGGCGCCAACGCCCATCAAGCATTCATCAACGTCCATCAATCGTGAGTCCGCCCGTGCGCTCGTCGTCGGTTACCATCAGTAAGTGATCCTCGCTGCTCCGCTTATCTCCCTCGACGTCTACCGACCCGTGCTCACTGTCCCCGACGATGAGCACGTCCTGTGAGTATCTCCCTTGGTTCCCCTTCGTTTTTCTTGATTCTTTTGTGCATTATGGGGTAATACTAGCTGTAGAATACGATTATGACGTCCGATTAATATAATATCCGCTAGATCTTGTATGAGAGGCTGATCTATGAGTGGCCATAGGGGTACCTACCCCCATGGAGGTCTGGTTCTTCAAGCTACCATCTACTAAGCTTGGTATATTGTTTATGGGTGTATATGTGACTGTATGGGAGTGTAGGTGAATGCATTAAGTGACTGGCAACAGTGCAGTAGACTGACCAGTCTGTACTATAGAGGGTAGTGTTCACAACATCATCCTGGCTTGGGAGACTGTATATACATACTCTATATTGTTTACCCAACCATATGTGAATATTATAAGATTTTAGATGAGTTTTATACGGGCTAGATCATGTGTGGAACCTTTGATCTCCTCCTCCTCCCCCTGGTACTGAAGCGCCCTCCCCTACCTCGTACAGACGCGGCGGCCTCAGGGCGATAGTACGAATACATAGGGTACATACTTAATCAACTATTTACGAGTTTATACGCCCCCGCCGTGACTACTTACGATGCTATGGGGTCAACAGTGTGAGAAAAAGCGAAATTGACAGATTTACCACCTACCTGAGTGCAATACAGGGTTCTACATGAATGGGGGACAAGAAGTAAGCTCAGAATCGTAATCAGCGCACTAAAAAACCCTTACCAGAGACCTTACAGTGATGGGAGACGAGCTGTACAGCTCCAGGAATGAGCGGACATTGCTAGGTTAGGCCGGTGCAGCAGTATTCACAGTCAATCCTATGTGATCTCATACACTTCTGACTATCTTCTGTGTACCTGCAGCTGTACAGCTCGCCTCCCATCGATTTATGGCCTCTAGTAAGGGTTTTTTAGTGCGCTGATTACGATTCTGAGCTTACTTCTTGTCCCCCATTCATGTAGAACCCTGTATTGCACTCAGGTAGGTGGTAAATCTGTCAATTTCGCTTTTTCTCACACTGTTGACCCCATAGCATCGTAAGTAGTCACGGCGGGGGCGTATAAACTCGTAAATAGTTGATTAAGTATGTACCCTATGTATTCGTACTATCGCCCTGAGGCCGCCGCGTCTGTACGAGGTAGGGGAGGGCGCTTCAGTACCAGGGGGAGGAGGAGGAGATCAAAGGTTCCACACATGATCTAGCCCGTATAAAACTCATCTAAAATCTTATAATATTCACATATGGTTGGGTAAACAATATAGAGTATGTATATACAGTCTCCCAAGCCAGGATGATGTTGTGAACACTACCCTCTATAGTACAGACTGGTCAGTCTACTGCACTGTTGCCAGTCACTTAATGCATTCACCTACACTCCCATACAGTCACATATACACCCATAAACAATATACCAAGCTTAGTAGATGGTAGCTTGAAGAACCAGACCTCCATGGGGGTAGGTACCCCTATGGCCACTCATAGATCAGCCTCTCATACAAGATCTAGCGGATATTATATTAATCGGACGTCATAATCGTATTCTACAGCTAGTATTACCCCATAATGCACAAAAGAATCAAGAAAAACGAAGGGGAACCAAGGGAGATACTCACAGGACGTGCTCATCGTCGGGGACAGTGAGCACGGGTCGGTAGACGTCGAGGGAGATAAGCGGAGCAGCGAGGATCACTTACTGATGGTAACCGACGACGAGCGCACGGGCGGACTCACGATTGATGGACGTTGATGAATGCTTGATGGGCGTTGGCGCCGATTCGCACAGGCGTCGACAGTACTAATTACTTGGTTGAGTAAAAACTGTACTTCTTACTGTAAAAGGCGTACATTTCGCAGTAAACTGGCAGTGCAGCGATTCAGCAAGGAGCAGGCTAATTAGGCGTGGAAGCGTATACCCGCATCACAGCCTAATTAGGCTGGGTTGCCAGGAGTTACAGGTGGTCCTATTTGTGATGTTTAGTCAAAACGGTGAAGATAGTATAAGAGACATTTACGTACAATTCTTCGCAGCATATCGGCATGCAGGTCAGAAATTACGGCACTCTTCTTCCTTTTTAGCAACATACAAATACGATGCCATATAAACTTTAGGTACCTTATAGTCCAAAAGAGCCCTGTCGATTGACGTCACGAAGTCTTTGATGCGAGACTTGTGTTCGGGTGCAAAGACAAATCGTCCACACCGCTCAAGGAATTTCTGAGGCTCATCAGATCGTCCCCAGATCGGCTGCAAACCAGCGATGATGTTGTCCAGTGCGCTGTTCATGTGCATGCTTAGTATATGCAGACCAACGCAGAATAGAACGACACACTTTTTCAAAAAGGTGGTGTGGGTGTTTTTTGGGTCCTCAATACTATTTCCGATCATCTCCTGAAGGCGATGAATGCGCGAGCAGAGAGCCTCTGCATCAGCTTTATTTTCTTCCATGGTCTATCTGACGGTTAACGTGGTGAAAGCGGGATATGTGGTAAACCCACCGAAGCATTTTTAAGGATAATCTTGAGAACATCCGCCGTAAGCTTCAAAGGAGGCAGGGCATCGGAGAATGAAGACACGGTGCCTGCAGCCCGTGCACCGAAGCTGAAAAACTGGGCGAGTCTCCCTTTCTCCTTTGCCGGCGGGGTCTCTTCCTTACTACGCTCCCGACTGGCACTCTTGCTAGAGGCAGAGAAAGGGTGCAAAATTCGATCGCGTTTTCGAGCCATTAGAAAGCGAATGAGATGTTCTGAGGGTTACTGTGATGATTGACACGAGAGAGATGCTGATGAGGTGACGATAAGGTCTCTTACGGCGTCAGGACACGCGTCAGCAAACATCGCACCAAAGAAGGAACAAAGACTCTCACCTTCATAATCCACATGCGCTGAACCTTGTCATACTTCACGCTCCGAAGTTCCGTCTTTCTGATGTCGGGCGTACAGCTGCTGGAGACGAGACGTCAGGTCGCGATCTGCAACTCACAGAGACTACCTGATTCTCCGAGTTATGGGCGACATTACGATACAACTTTATAACGACGCAATCCGATAGTAAATAGACGGAAGAAAATAAGTCATCCCAGTCTGTGGAGAGAGTACCAGTACTCACGAAGTCGGGTTTCTCAACGAAACGTGCGCCTTATGGTAGGGTCCTAGCTGTACGGCGGAAGACGGCTACACCAATGAGCTTCCCAAATATCTTTAATAATACCAATTAGCCTATGTCTGCGTGAGAGCAGCATATGGTGAGCGAGAGGACCATATGCGATGATCAAAAACACCACATACTGATAGTCACGCTATACAAGAATTTCTGTATCCACACGGTAAATTCACCTTGAGAGCCCGAACGAAGCAGGTTTGATCAATATATGTCTCGCTTCATTCTGCAATATGTAGAACGTCCTCGATCTATAACATGTGTAGATACGACTTCCGACGCATGGTTGAACAGTTAGTAGAGACGGCGGCCGAATAAACGACAAACCACTCACGCAAAACCGCAGCTAAGAATATAGCTACTTTCTCGCAGACTTTTCACTTAAGTAGAGTGGCAACGCAAAGAGTTCGGAGTGCCTCCCTTGCTCATTTTCACCGGTTTGGCAAACCTCATCGTCGTCTTCGAACCTAAGTTTACGCGTTATTTATTGTTAGTATTCAGATCATCATGGTCATCTGCAATATTGAAGTCAGCTCGTGGAAGCTAGGATTCGCTGAGTTCTTCATCGAGTACTTACATTTCATGCTATGACGATAGAAAGAAAAGTTCAAGTTGAACTTCAATTCAAGGCGAGAAGGCGGGTTGACTGGCGCTGTAGTCCCGACTCCGTCGTCGGCTTTTCGGATCAGGCATTCAACAGCGTGTTCCGCGCAACTGACCTCCTGCACGTTTGGGCAACGGATCGTACTGCACTCAGAGTGGAGAAATTAAGTGCTGCTACTTGTTGTACTTACAGACATGCGAGAAATGTAAATCGTCCTACAATTGCTATGCGCAGAGTTGAGATCTGGGAAGCTTACATAAGCAGTTGCGCCACAAAGCTGGCGCTTTCTGTTTTGAGTGTGCATTCGAGTGGGCGGGGAAGAGTCGAAATCTGTTCAGTACAATGGTATATCAATCTACGGTGTACAACAATTCAGAGAATGAAGATTATGCGTGTGGTGTGATGAATGCTAAGTATGTCTAAGTATGTATGCATGAAGTCATAAATATAAGTATCCTCGAAGCTGTGACCCCCGTCACCCTTCGACTCGAGAAAACGACGGGTCATGATGGAAAAAAAAACGATGGAGTGGATCATGACCGGGTATGCTTCTCATGTGAGAGTTTGGGATTGCTGTGTGATCGTCGGGGTACTAGGGAAAGCAACAGTCAGCCTCTCGTTCGCACAAGAAAGCGATCGACGACAATGTACACACCTTTCGACGAGCCAAACATACCCTTGACCAGTGAAACAAGCGACCCCTTCGAGTGTTCCGACTCCTCGTATACATCAGGAAGGACATGCTCGACGTCAATGAAGACGTCTACGCGTCCGCTTCGTCTTGACGAAGAGAAGTAGTGTCGGACGGATTTGTACTCCTTCAGACGCTCGAAAGACATTTCAGAGACGTCCGTATCCGAGTTCAACGTGGAGTCTGAGTGTATGGAGTCGGTGTCGGAGGAATGTGAGTGTGAGCCAAAGGTGTCGATTCGCTCGTGTATACGAGGGAAGAGAGAGGCGCGAGGCTCTAGGCGTATGTTACGGCACTGTAAACCAACTTGTCAGCAAGACGGACAAGTCATCAGAGACGATATTACTGACCTTGAATAGTGCGAGTCCCGTTGGGTTGAAGCTGGGATCGCGTCTGCTGATCTCTGCGGCTAACTCGTCTATCGTAGCGGACCCATCAATCTGGACGCTGAATAGCTTTTCGGTGGAAGACGCGGAAGCGATCCAGAGAGTAAGAGGGGGTGGTGCGTCCATTGCGTGTTATAAACTTGACGGGGTAGGAGAGTTGGAGGTTGGAGTAGTTAGGTGCGGAAGGAGGAGGGAGGTATATCTTCTGAAGATGCAGCACCCATCGGTAGCAGCAGCATGATATATACCTCTGCGCACCAGGCACGGAAGACGGGACAACGTCGAGATTCGGAACACATGTCTACGACCGAGACTGCTGGAGAGGCGAAAGTCGACGATCCATATCCTTGGCGGTGTTTCCCCGCAATACAAACATGAGTGGTACGGCTGAAGGTTAGCTACAAGTCCGAAGCGCCCGAGGCTTCTCGGCCGTCGAGTTCGCCCGCAGCGCCACGTTCCGTCCCGCGTGTTGTCCCGCCTGGCTGGCTGTTCTCTCACACGGCGCACCCGTATCTGTCCGAGGGGATGAAGGAGAAGGGCCATGTACTCGTACATGCAGCGATTGAATTGATGTAAGTAATGTAATGCTCTACTACGGTCTACGTACTATGACAGGCGAATCGAACGAAACATAAGACAAAGCGAGAGAGGACCTCGCGAGGGAAATAGTAATGGTACGATGTAGACTAAACACCCCTTGGGGACTGGATGTGAGTGAAATCTACAAGATGGAGTGCGTAAAGAGTGTGTGAGGGTGAGAGACCGTAACCTCGTAATGACGAAGAGATGCGAGAAAGAATGGAACAGATACGTATAGACAACAAAAATGGTACAGAACGAATAACGAAACACGAAGCCGGATGGGGTAATGCAACAAAATGAGTTGAGAAGGAATGCCAGTCCGGATATAACACAAGTGCACAACGAGAGTCAGAGTGAATGTAAAAAGATCCTTGCAGATGACGAGCCAACCGAGGGATAATCCAAGAACCCGAATGACAGTTACGATGAGGATGAGAGAAAGATGCAGAAACCGTAGTGAGTGTGTGAATGATAAACCAATGAATGGCGTAGTGCACTGGACGTGCACTTATGACAGTGATGACAGAAAGAGATGGGGACCGTGTCTAGACTTGAAAACGAACGTGGCGAGGGAGAGGGGTAAGGAATCATGTCGTCCGTGGGTGGCGGCGTACTTGCATCAACCGCGAATATGCAAATCCAGCGTTGCGGCGTCCGTTGAAAGGACGCAGTCGATGGAAGGTAGAGAGCTTACTTGCCCTCCCCTCCAAACCTTCGCAGCTTCTTCAACGCCTCGTCCATCCGCGCCTCCCCCGGTACGGGCGCACGCACCTCCGCGCGATCAAGCACCTGCTCTATAGAAGGCGACGTCCTCATTTTGATATTACTAGCAGCGTACGACGTGCTCGCTGACGATAACGACGAGGTCGATGACGTAGAGATACGCTTGAGAAGCCTAGAGACACGTCGTTCCTTGGCTGGTTCGGGGCTCTGACGAATGGCGTTGGTAGAAGAGGCCTTGGTAGCCAGAGATATACCAGACGAGGCCATAGACGAGGTGGAGTTGGTAGAAGACAGGCAGAGCGAGGGGATAGAGCCGTACGTTGCCCCGCCAAGAGTGGTGAGGGACATATCCGAGCCAGACGGTATACACGGTAAGTCAGCGTCGACAATGCCCAGTCCATGCCCAGCAGGCAAAAGAGGCGAGCTAGTCCGTCGAGCGTGCTTCGCACTCGCCGACGCCGCAGCCTCACGATCCGGGACGGTGTTCGACCGACGTCGACTCCCAGACGAGTCCCTCCGCGGATCGCTCTGATCTTCGCTGCCTCTCGATTGAGAGTTGACAGGAGGACCGCGCGTGTACGCCTGTGTGGGAGCGATAAAATCGTTGATCTCGCTCTGCAGCTCCATCAGTCCTTCCTCCGTGCTATCCGCAGGCGAAGAGAAGGTAGCAGGGTCAGCAGACCGGTCCATCCCAGAACTCGTCCTCGACCTGGTGGTATCGGAGGCTGTACCAGCACTCATCGCGCTGAATTCAGACGACTTGCTTCCCGACCTTAGCCGTCCAGCGGTCAACTGCTCTTCCAACGCAAGAAGCGCGACGTAAGGTTGTCCGATGGAGCCACCAGAAGGATGATCTGCTGTGCCTCCTCCGCCCGTAGGGTTCATAATGAGCCACCTGAGACCCTTAATCTCGCGTTCGCGCTTGCGAGCTTCCCGCTCAAGACGCTCGATGCGCCTCAACAGCTCAGCCTTCTCCGCCGCATGCTTCTCCTGCATGATCCTCACGAACGTCTCATGCGCGGCGCGCAGCCCCGAAGACGACACATTCGGATTCGAGTCGTCTCTCGTAGGCGTCGTGCTCTCGCTGGAGTCGTGTTGGCCCGCAGAAGCAGCTGGCAGAGGAGGGAGAACCCGTTGAGTCGAAGATTGAGAAGCCGCGCGAGGTCGTCCGACGATGGATTCGGTGCTATCGTTAACTTTGCTTGAGAGGACATGAGCGGTCTTCTTCCGCCCCGCGAGGATACTCCGACCGCTCGCAGCGCTCTCATAGTTCGTCTCCTCCCCACTCGACACCCCACTCGCATGTTGTCTGTACGTCGCCGCCGGTGTAGGGTAATGTGGATGCGGATGACCGCCCGACGTCCCCGCCCTCTGACGCGTTGCAGAATGCCCACTGACACCGTTCGTAGTAGGAGTAGAAGCAGCAGTCGTAGTGATCGTGTTCGCCCTAACACGGCTCTCAGTAGCACCCAACAACGCCGCCTTCTTCATATTCGCCAAACTACCTCCAAGCGACCCAACCCGCGTACTCGCATCCGTACTCCACCCACCATGCCCCAACCTCGTACTAGCATCCGTACTCCACCCAGCCTCAACCTCGACTTCCTCACCCGACGACAACGCACCGCCGGACCCAGATGCAGATCTAGGGAAGGACGTTGGGCTAGTGGGTGGGGAGGGCAAGGGAGACATTGGAGGTGGACTTGTAGGGGAGGGGGCGGTAGCGGTGGAGTTCGTCGATCGGGCGCTGTACGAGTAGTGTTGTGTCGATATCCTGTTCCCAACGCCAGTTACGCTCGCGTTGGTGCTTGTGCTAGCACCACGGATACGCGAAGAGGGAGGAAAGGCAGGCCTGCCATATGTCGGTGTTGGGCTAGATGGAGATGAGGGTGGTGATCTAGCCGTGAGAGTTGAAGAGATCGTGTTCGCTGAGTTGGCGCGAGATCTGTTGGCGGTGGGGATGATAAGGGATGAAGGTCGCGGTGGTCGACTCGGGGTTGCACGCGTGCCTTTGCTGCTCGAAGGTGACAATTCACCTTCAGACATATCACTAGCAGTGGCTGTATGCGGGGAGACAGTAGCGATCGAGCTAGCAGTAGGCGAAAGCGACTGAAACGCGTCGGTAAGAGTGGGCACAATCTGTGCGCCGCCAAGTGGATTAGACTTCGGTGGAATAGGGAAGTGCATCTTCGGAGGAAGCATGGGGCTGAGAGAGGGTGTCGGACTAGCGACTGGAATGCTCTTCTCCCTGCTTTTCGTGCTCCGTTCGGGATCAGACATCACTGACAGCTCCTCCTTATCCTTCTTGTGGTGGCCGAAGCCAAACTTCCTCGCTACGCCATGACCGTCCCTCGAAGCTCGAGATGTCTTTGCTGGAGTTGACGAAGAGGAGACCGAAGATGGTGGGGCAGGAGCTGCACGTGGTGAGTTGAAGATGTGCTTATCCTCCTCGATATCCGCAGTAGACGGCGGCGCAGAGATCGTGATCGTAGGCTTCTTACTCGGTACACCTTCACCACTTGACGACTTCGACTTCGACTCTACACTCGGGATACGCGATGTACTGCCATTAACCATAGCCAGATTAGTGGCTGTAGCGGTGTGCGTGACATTGAAGGGCCTGGACACTTCAAAAGAAGTCGACTTTTGCGGCTTGAGACCACGAAACGGGATGGCGGAGCGATGCTTGGAGGTGGAAGATGTCGGAGCGACGGAGAGAAGGGAGGAAGGGTCTGCGGAGAAACGAGAGGTTTGTGGGGTTTCTGTGGCGGAGGTGAACGAGGCACCGAAGGAGGTCGGGGATACATTCAATGGAGGGAGGGAAGGTTGGTTGGCGGACGGGATGCGGCTGTAATGCAAGAGTTAGAATGCAATGAACGAGCGAGGAGACGTGCAAAAGGTATTCAGTGATGATTGAAGATGGGATATGAACAGGGAAGACATGCGCGAAGCGAGGAATGGTAGAAACGGAACACTGCGAATGAACACGGTATTGCTCTCCCACTGGCAGCATCCTGGGAAGCTACAACACACGAGGAGTGCAGGTTTGATAACCGGCATAGAGAGAACGTGCTCCTCTTAGAGAGCATAAGGACTTACCTTGCAGCTAGCGACTGAGGTACCGCAGGGTAATGCTCAGCATCCGTTCCATCCTCCTCCTTCACCGACGCGTCATGACCACCAGAGAGCGCAATCCCACCACTTTTCCGCTTCCGTGCAAGAAATCCAGCGAGTTTTCCCTTCGACTTGGTGGGTGTCGCGAGGGGAGTTGTGGGTACGGGTGGTATGTCCGAGTCGGAGGGTTTGGACGACGATGTGCGACCGTGGAGGATATCTGACAGATCTGACGTTTTGGTGCGTAGCCGACCTGGAGAGCGGCCGGCTGCAGATGAGCTGGAAGAGGGTTGCGCGGGCATGGGAAGAGAGCGAAGACGGTGAAAGGAAGGTCGTAACGCGTTGCGGGGTCATACGCTTGTCGCGTGAGTGTGTCAGAGTTTACGCTGTAAAAGAGGATGAACAAGTGGTCAGTTACGACGTTCGTGGTACACACAAGTAACTTACAATCCGAAATGCGCGACATGGAGGAGGAGGAGGAAATAAACAAGAAGAAGGGTGCAACGAGGAGAACAACAAGCACGAGCCCTTTCCCGTTTTAGAATGGGCGCTTGTGCATTCTGCGTCGCCTTCCAAAAGAAGCATGAACCCGACACGCCGGCCACCTTCTCCGCCTCGCATCACCAGCATCACCCTCAACCGGCCAGCCAGTCACATCTTGGATCAGTGCTTGTTCGTCGCCCGAACCATCCACGAGGCTACTCAACGCCGCCACCGAACACCGCGACCGCACCACAAATTCGTCGCCAGCTGAGGTGAATCCGGCGTTCGCTAGATGCATTTATCACTGACATCTCCATGAGTGGCCACACGAAAGCACCCTCGTTTTTCGCCCCAATCACGGACACGGCTGCTAATGCTTAATGAAAGCACCCCCAGACGCTCGGATATCGCCCATCTCGCTGCGACGTCTTCCATGTGCGCGCACAATTAGCATGTCAGCAGCTTATGGCACCCCCGTGTACGTACTTACGTGCGTCAGTCCCTGTCAGCCCATATTGCCCCGCAGATGCCCATGCTCATTGCTCATGCTCACAAGCTTCCTTGTCTCTTCTCGCCGTACTTCTGGCCGCGACCAGACATGCTTCCCCATTGCTGACCTTCACCTAGGCTCAACGCTAGACGACGCCTCCGTAGCGTCTGCTTCAGCCTAGGCTGCGCCTCTGTGTTCTCACATTTTCGCGACCCTGCAAGAGAACAAGATCTTCATCGTCCAAGGCCAGGAAATAGTCTAAAGCTTACGATTCTATTTCCGTGGTGGATAGGTCAATCGGTGGTTCCTTGATGCCAATTTTGGGGCGAGGACGACTTTCGACTGGAGGACACGCTCAGGGTCCTGGAGGAGGACGGGTCCAGTCTCGCGTTTCATTATGAAACGGGAAGGAGCACCTGCCACAGCCTCATACGGATCGCAGAAGCTCTCAGAATAGCTTCAATAACGGTATACGACCAGTCTTCCTCCCATCGTTAACTCATGCAGAGTGCTCACACTCCTGGCATCGAGGCCATGCCACGGAAGCTTTTTGTCCAAGGACAAGATCAGACGCCCACCACTTCATGAACATCACTTCCGCGCACGCTGATCCGACCTGCGCTACAAATCCGAATTTCCAGGATCACATCTCGTATCTGCATAGCACGATCACTTCCTTTCTTTTCTCTCGAACACTCACGTTCGGCATTCGCTGTCACGGCGTGCAGCAACCAACAGCTTGTGTCGCTCACGATTGGACGGGCGAGGTGAATTTGACTTTTAATGGCTTGACGGAACTCGTGCTGAAACGCCTTTGGGTTCTGTGGAGAGCTTTCTGCTCGATCGTCCTGTGCGACGGAGGTGTCGTCATTGCTTCCTCTTCATTGGTGGGTTCCCGGAGGGCTAGACTGCTGCGGTGTACCAAGGAGAGGAAGATGATTCGACAAGACAAGTGTAAAAACCAGACGTCAAGCGTCGGAAGACTGACAAACCACGTATGTCGCATGACCGAAGAGTGCCCGTCGATCGGCGAGTGTGGCCGCTAAGAGTGTCTGGTATTATGGCAAATTTAGACAACCGACAGCAAGGATCCTACCATGTGCGTGAGCCTTCGTTACAGTCAGCTTACATGTATTCTCCTCGAACTGAGCTTCCAATTACCAACAGACTAAGGAAGATACTTGAGGTCCACATGAGAGGGCAATCTCTTGTCAATGGAGAAGTATTCTCTGGATCTTGCACGAGAAGAAAGGCGGCATACAGATTTACGTTTGCCTTCACCTGCCCATTCGTCTCACACAGTGCCCCTATAGATTCCGAAGAAGCAAGCGCACCGTAGCCAGACAGCACGTTTCATTTACACATTTACATAGGTATAACAGGTTCAAACCCCTTCCACATTCGAATCTCCACGCGCTGAACACAATTCGACGCAGGAACAGTCGCGCAAGCGCGAACCGCAATAACACACCCTTCCCTAAGCCCTATATCCTTCCACACGTAATCCACCTCACTGATCAACCGTCCCTGCACAACCTGCGCCACGCCCCTCCCGACTTTATTACTGTGACTCATCCACCATTTACTATCTTCCTCATACGTCTTGTTTCGTTCTCTCGCCGCTTCGACGCTGGGGAAGATGCCCCATTCGAACCATGTCGAGTAGTTCAACACGTTGTCTAAAGATCCTTCCTCCTTTGACCTGGTGAAGACTTGTATGGTCCGGAGGCTTGCTATTGTGCTCGCGTCGAGTGGAGGCGTATGGATCAAGAGCTGGGACTCGAACGGGACGCGACCATCCACCTTGACGCTCTTGTTCGAAACGTATGAGTCGTTCATGGATAGTCTTGCCATTTGGACGATCATACGAACGATCTCCGTTGGAAGAGGAGGCCGTCTTTGCATAGGGTCAAGTGAGTCGTTCCCGCGATGGAGCGTGCGCCAGATCTGATGATTTAGGAGTCTGTGCTCGAATATTCGGGGATCGATGTCATTTGGTTGCTGCTGGGCTGACTCGTCGTTGATTCTTGGCGACTTTAGCTCGTCGAAGTGGTTGATGTATAGGTCAGAAATCGTCTGTTAAAGTGTGAGTGCAGTACCTAAATAGACAGAAATACCATTCTCATACGTCCGAGTCTTTTTGCACTTTCAGGTTCCAAGGAGCTACTATCGTGTGCTCTTTTGCTGAGGATACCATTCGTCAGTGGAGTAAACATGACGAAGCAAGCCTACGGCATGCGTACCAGAGTTGGTATGTTGATCAATACCCTTTTCTCTGCTACGTATCCACTGGCGCAAGTGCTTCCACAACGGCCGCTTTGAGCCTGGCATGTCTAACAATGAGGTGGTTTGTGCTCTGAACTGGTGGTGGTGGGGGCGAAGATAAAGTACCAAGCGCAGCCAGCGGCTCAACCTGTCAGTCATCTGTTGGCGACTCAGTACTCAACTTTGATACGTCAGACACGATGGCATATACGAGCTAATGATCATCGGGTTGTACTGTCCGTTCTGCATATAAATCTATCACTTTGACGAGCGGGTCACGAGTATCAATGGCCGTGTCTCACGCTCAGTAGAGAATGATCACGGTCTCGCATTGTATGCTCCCACGGGAACCATCTCTCCGAGGCGTTCTTCTGGTACGCTGGACATCGATTTTGGATAATTGGAGGGCATCTACATACAGCGGGAAAGGAAAGCAGTCAGTATCGTCCTCTCAATCTGCACCCTGCTGACAATGGGCATACTCTAAAGTCTCAAAGGCTATAGCATCTGATTGTTGACCAGATGCCCATCTATGACAACTGGGACTGTATACGGTAAAATATTTCATTGATGACAACTCCCGCTATTTGGATACCACTCTGAGCTGCACAGATTGTGCTTTCTTGGTGAAGGCGGGTCGAATCCTTGATATAAGTACGGGCCTGTACGGCGAAGACTAATACTGTCAGTGGCTGTGGCTGCGAGTGTCACTTTACATGCTGATGGTAACGCACTTGAGTAACAGCTATTATTTTGCTACAAAAATAGATCCTTGTTGCTGGCGTCCCGCAATCCTTCGTTGTGAAGGCTTTCCAAACCTCGTGGCCAGCAGTTCGTGTCGATAGCTTTTGCGATGATAGGGCTGTTTAATCTAATCTAGGCGCCTATAGCTGAATCTTCCCAGATATCGTTCTTGACACTCGCCGATACTTACAAGCCACCTCTGCATGCACTGCGCTACTATACTGTTGACACTACTGTCATATTCTTTTCTCATTCGCATTGTTTCGCCATATCAATGACCAACGCGAAGACACTGACTTTGAGATTAGCGTGCGCGTGATCATCTAATCTAGGCGCCGTGTTGAAGAGAAAGCGGGCGGTACAGCTCCGATCCTTCCGAGAACTTTACTACCTTGAGTCTCCTTGACTGCGACTCAAGACTCTATACCGAGCAGGGTATGTCCTCACACTAAAGAGTCCCTCGTATTCACCGATCGACTGCCTCATTTTATTCACAACGCCTTCTTCACAGACCACAGAATGGGAAAACTCGACGTTCACGAGTCCCTTGCTGCCGCTGCGCTATACTTACAATGCGGCGAGAAAAGGCGTGGCTCACAGCGCTCGCTTTGACAGAACTAACGCTGTCCAGATCCCAGAAGAGTCTCATTGACATCCTGTGGGAGAATGCCCTCGTCACGTGTTCATGGTGCACTGCGCGACACAGCCTCCCCCACAACCTTCGTCTCTGCCTACGTCCCCTCATCCACGACATTATGGATCCAGCGAGCGCTATCATCGGCATCGTTTCATTCGGGTTAACCGTCTTCAAAGAGATAAACGAGATTCGCAAGGACTTCAAGGACGCACCCGAGCAAGTGCGAGCTCTACAGGACGAATGCATCGGAATCGAGATACTGTTGGACACGCTGAGTGCTGTCTCGCCGGAGGTCGTCCCCAAATCCCCTAGGACTGTCGCGCACCTGAATCGCCTATCTGACAAAGCGCGTAGTTGTCTCGAAGAAGTGCGCGCAATGAGTAGGAAGATCACGTCGCGAACAAACCTCGATAAAGTCACTTTCGGGAAATGGGTCATGAAGAGGGGTGACCTGAAGGAAATGTCACAAAAGCTGAAGGATCTGAGGGAGACGCTGGAGTTGATGCTGCACTGTATTAACCAGTGAGTACCGTCCCGGTACATACCTCGTCAATAAACTGAAAGCCGTTGCAGAAACTCGCTGCAGTTTCTCATTGCAGTCAAAATCGATAGCGTCGATCGTCCAATAGGAGTCAAGCCCGCAGTGTTTCCCCAGGAGACGATAGCTACGATGTCGACTCATTGTCCTCGTCGCCGCCGCCGTTCACAATGTCCATCCAACTGTACATGTCGCTGCCACACTCGATCTCTCTATCCCATTATCCCGCAACCGGCGGCACCCTATCTCGGCCAAATGTTCATCTCGCCACGGATAATCGACTGGATGAAGTTCGATCCATTGGGACGATGCAATGTCGACACTTGTCGCGGAACCTGCTTGACTCCGTCGAAGGTGACCTACATCCTTCCCAGGGCCCCATTCCATGGCTCGTTTCAGACCACGTCATTCGAACGTGTTCATTTCTCCCTTAACGCGTATAGAACCGTTCCTTATTCTTCCCCCATCATTCAAGCAATTGGTTCCGCGGATGTACACGAAGTGCGTGATCTGTTCGCAAAGCAACAAGCCTCCATTTGGGACGTCGACATTGAGGGCAATTCTACCCTCTGGGTAAGCACTCCCTCTTTGCGCCTGGCCGGATATCGCTACTGAATACCAAGATCTTAGCATGCCTGTTGGCGCTGGCAAGATTCTCCCACTGAAGATCGGCTCCAGATTATTCGTTTCCTGGCGGCGGCAGGTGCAGACACACTTCTTTTTGCAAAGTATGTTGTCCATTGTCTTTCAATTTTCCGAGTCTCCAACGACCGACACCGGTGTAATTCTAGCACAAAAACAACATATTCAGCCCACGACATACTTGCCTTAGGCCTCTTTGAACACCTCCTACGTGAACCCGACCCGGGCCGATCCCTTGCAACAACCATACAAACGAACTCCGTTGCAACGAGCATGTTCCGCTCCATATTTAACATCGACGCCATGGACGCACTCGAAGATGCATTATCTCGACAATACGGGTACTCGGACGATTACACGGCACGTTTACTAACGTCCCTCGACACCACTGAACACAGCATGGCCCGGTCTTCAGTGTTTAACGCCATCGGGTATACTCCCTTAGAGTATGCAGTCAGATTCTCACCTTCAACTGTGGAGTCACTCCTAGCAGAAGGTTTCGATGCCTCGGCGGAGCCCACCCTGGCTTATGCCACCTGCGCTGGGAGAATTGGATTGTTTGAATTACTGATTGACAAAGGCGCAGATGTGAACATGAAGGACGCTCGGGGGCGAACAGCGCTACATTGGGCTTGCTACCAGTGCTACTACAACACCTTCTTTGAACTTGTCCGATGTGCAGAAGACGATATTGACTGGAATTCTCGCACGCCGGAGGGCCAGAATGCGTTGGATTTGTTTGAGACAGGTATGTCTGAGGGATGGGCTTCGGGCTTGACTTTCACACATGTCGATGAGTTTCGTTCTGCCATTATATCCCATATGGACTGCTCCCAGTTACAAGTAGTCGAAGACGCACCTTTGGTCATTCCGGGTGCATTCCCTCCAGAAATTGAACCCTCATACTAGTATGTGTTTGTATTTCCACTTGACGATGTTTCGTCACGTACGTAGGGCGAAGTTTCGTTATGTACATAGATGTACCAAGTAGCTAGCATCCTCGGATATGTATATTATAATACCACCACTGTAGGACGGTTGCATCGACATGCCTTTCGGATGTCCACCTCATTGAAAGATAGGTTAGATGAAGGATCCTCAAGTGTTTTTCTATCTCCGACGTCCAAAAGCGGAACCGTCTGGAGCCGAGACTAAGCTGGCACCACTGGTAGTAGTGCTTTGCTCATAGCAAACCCTAGATATCTCTCGCGGCAATACCTATCCTTGGATCTCACCTACATACTGTCTGCGGCCTGTATACAGTTAAAGAACGTCAATATCGTCTGGGAACGCTCTACTACTGATAAGTTAGTAAGTATCTGAACATGCTACTGCAGACTAGCCAACGCATGATACGTCGTAGTACGCCAGTGGAATCTGGGCATGGTGTCAGTACATCGACAGATATTTATATGACAGCCAGAACCGTGGCTGTTAAATAAGCAACATTCTAGCAGATCGTCATCAGCAGGGCGGTGCAGCGTTACTATTGACTTAGTGAGTGGCGTGTACACTATCCTCTTCTGCAGCTACTGAGTCGCGTACCTTTGCCTCAGCCTCTCATACCTCTGCCTTAGCCTTTCCTGTCCTCGCTAAATCGACGAAAGCCAATCACTCCTGATGGAGCATACCGACCCGCCTCGAAGTTCGCCAAAGACATCCAAAACGGAGGCCATAGAGCTAGCCAAAGCAACTGCACATACTCTGCTAAAAGCGGTTGTGGAGTTCTCCGACGCATTCCCTCCTTTGAAAACTGTAGCTACAGCTATACAATTCATTGTTGAGTGTGCTGAGGTAACGGTCCTCGACGACACCGAGAGTGAATGCTGACAGTCAACTAGAAAGCCGGGAACAATCGGGAGGCAATGGAGAAGCTGCTGCGGCGCATAAAAAAAGTTGCAGAGCTGTCTGTCGAGTCAGACGATGATACTGAGTGTAAACGTCGCGAGAGCTTGACCCGGTGTGTATCTTTTCCGGCATCTTTGGAAGTTCCGTGCTAACTCGCCAAGATAATAAGAGACCTAGAGAGCATCAGTAGTACGCTCGAACCCCTCCGGAAGCAGAACAAGCTGAAGGCGTTTCTGAAGTCATCAGCCGACGAAGCGGTCGTGCAAGAATATATCACGAAGGTCGAACAAGCTCTATTCGATTATCAGGTATTCCCATAGACTACGTACTGTTCGCTATATTGATATATCTCACAGTTCGCCCTTATCCAAGATTTGCACCGATTGAACATTGAACAGATTGTATGTCTACATCTTCCTGCCTGTTTAAGTTAGCGCGCTGACCACCTTTCTCAGAGTTATGGTGCGCCGTTTGCTTCCTTTACCCCGTATAAGTCACAGATATATCCGTGGTTGCTCTCTTAGACGAGCGCAACACGCTTGATAAGCTATCCCGCGCGAAGGATGCCTCGTTTAATGCATCCGACGATCGTCCCCGCTGTCTCGAGGGAACGCGCGTGGAGATCTTACGCACCCTCCAGTCATGGGCGGAAGCTCCAGACGCGAAACAGATCTACTGGCTCAGTGGCCACGCTGGTAGCGGAAAGTCAACCATATCGCAGAGTTTCGCCGAACAGCTATTTCTCGACAGGAAACTCGGTGCCAGCTTCTTTTGCTCTCGAGAGTCAACCCAAAGAAGCGATTTAAAGATGATATTCCCCACCGTCGCTTTCCAGCTCGCCATGGCGAACCATCCTGACTCGCCCAAGTACCGGAAAACCCTCTTACGTACGCTTGCAAGCAACCCAGATGTTGCATCTCTTTCTCTGCATAACCAGCTGGAGGAGTTGATTGTCGGCCCAGTGAAGCAGTCGTCGATGAAGACGATTGTGCTCATCGACGCGCTAGACGAATGCAAGGACAGCAAGTCGATCTCCACCATCCTTGATATCCTCGCTCGGTCTATTGCCCAGATACCATCGTTACAATTCTTTATCACAAGCCGTCCTGAGCCACACATCCGGTCGGCGTTCCGGCTCCCCCAGCTGAAGTCCATCACAGAAACCATAACACTACACGAAGTCAACGTTACATCTGCGAACGAGGACATTCGACTGTATCTCGAGAAGAGCCTGGGAAGCTTAGCTGTCCACAGGAGCGACCTCGATGTTTCTCATCCCTGGCCTACTGAAGAAGAATTGGACAGGCTTACGGAGAAGTCTGCCGGGTTGTTCGTCTTTGCTTCGACCGCTGTCAAATTCATCGATAGCGCCGGTGACGACCCGCGAGAGCGTCTTCAGGAGATTATCAAGCAAGTGGGTGACACGGACACAGACCAAAGCTCATCAAATGTGTACGGCCACGTTAACCCGTATGAAGATCTCGATGCCCTTTACCTGAATATACTGAAGGGTGCCTCTTCAGGCGCGAATATCCCTCGTCTTCGTTCGATTATGGGTCTACTTGTCGTTGCTTGCGATATGCTGTCCCTGGGTACGATTGCTGGGCTGCTAGGGTTAGGCCCCACCACTGTCAAGACTTATTTGCGGACTCTACACTCCATTCTTCTCGTTCCCGCAGAACCAGCCGGGCTCATTCGGTTTCACCACACATCGCTGCACGGCTTCATCACCGATCCTGCTCGATGTACCGACACGAAATACCTCCTTAATGCCGACGACGAACACCTTCGAATCGCGCAACGTTGTCTAGAGTTGATGAAGCGAGAGCTGAAGAAGAATATGTGCGATCTACCGCGGTACTCCATGAACGACGTTCTCGAGCCAGCTGTTCGCGACGAGCGGATTACTGAGCCTATCAAGTATTGCTGTCGGCATTGGGCTCGGCACATGCTCTCAGATGGTCAACGGGACAAGCACCTACGCGCATTGGAGTCGAGTCTGGAGTATTTCCTGACAACTCAGCAACTCATGTGGATTGAGGTCCTGTCGTTGCTTCGAGAACTGCGACGGGCGGTGGAGTCATTGAGCAGAATGCGAGAGTGGCTCACATCGGTAAGGTTCAGCTGTCGACAGCATTCTATATTGCTCACCGGTGGTTATCACCCGTAGCTCGGAGGGCACTGTGTTAATTTATTGCATTGGGTCATCGACGGACAGCGATTCATTCTCGCATCCTTTGATGTAATCGAAATATCCGTCGCCCATATCTACCATTCCGCTCTAGTGTTTACCCCAGAGCAATCCTTACTCAAGAAGAGTCATGCGCAAGCACTGGCGAGTGAGCCGAAAGCTATCCTTGGTGTCCCTCCGACATGGGCCGGCCCTCTTGGGACAATACGTGTACCCGATATGGTCGCCGCTCTAGAGTATTCTCATAATGGGAAGATCATCGCTGCTGGCGTTGATCACATCCGTTGCTACTGCCATCTTTTCTGGTCTGCTACAGGAGAGCGCTTCGCGGATTTGGACGGAGGTGGCGATGGTGTTCAGGCACTTTCATTCTCTCATGACGACAAGATCCTCGCCACTGTGACTCTGCGCGATATTACGCTCTGGAATGTCGAGTCGAGCACGATGATTTCGACGCTGGCTGCCCCTTCACGAATCGACAGTGTCTCGTTTCATCCAAGTCCCCAACATGGCAGTCTACTGTTGTCCTCCTGTCGAGATGGTCAGGTTTTGGTATGGGACGCCAAATCCGGTACTGTGTCATCAGTGTTTACCGTACCAGATAGCTCAGGGGAAGCGTGCTGGCTCTCCGGAAATGAACAAACCGTCCTCATTGGCACGACCAGTGGGCGTATATCATTGTGGGCGGTGGATCCGCCATATGAGATACGCACATTGGCACCCCATGAAACTGTAATCTCCAGCCCTATCACTACGATTACATCTTCTAGGGATGGCTTACTTGTGGCATCTGGTTCTGACGAAGGATTGTTGGTCATCTACGACCCACGGTCTGGAGCCGCTCTTCAAAGCTTTGAACTCCATACCACTAAGTATAACCGGTCTCCGTTTCTTGCCTTCAGCGTCTCAAGTACCTGTACTTGCAGTCGCATTGGCGAAGAAGGTACTGCTGATTACTCTCAACCCAAATGGCCATCACCTCGCGGCCTCGCCTCATCCTACGAACACAGCAGCTCTCTTTCCTCCATAGCACTTTCTCCCGATGGACGTTTCCTTATCTCTGGCACATACGGCAGCACTGTCTATATCTGGGAGGTGTCTATCGAAAGCCATAAACATGATGATGTTTGCCGCCATCTCCAATATATGGTGTCGGCGCATTTCTCCTCTGATGAAAAGCTCCTTTTGTCCGGCGCAGAAGACCAGACCGTCCGAACCTGGGACACTGTAAGTGGCGCCCTCTTGAAAACCTTCCACGGGCATTCGGCAGCCGTCCAAGACGCGATATTTCTGCGTGACCAAACGCTCGTAGCCTCCATAGATCAACAAGGACAAGTGATTTTGTGGGACTATCGCCAGGACAACACGTCTTCCAAACTCTGCGAAACTCGATTGACCCCACCACGGCCGTTTGATTCTCTTGCTCCTTTCACTCATGATACCGTCGGCTTTTTCTACTTTTCTCGCGACGAAAGCCCCGGCTCTCTCGAATGTTGGGTTGTGGACGCAGCTTCCAAGGACGAGTTACGCTTGGTCCTAACTGGACGGGGCCGGCTGCCAAGACACGATGACGTCAGGAGGGTTTACCATGACACATGTGGCCCCGATATATCAGCGGTCAAAGTTGTATTGCTCTACAAATCTGGGCAACGATTCTCAGCAGTCTGGAAGAACCATACTCTTCGAGATATACCAACTGCGCCTGACACTCTCGAGTTCATCGAAGAAGTGAATGACTGCTTCTCAGTAGCTCAGGGTATCATCACTGGCAGCGTAGGCGAACCCCCCTTTGTCGGCTCAGAGGAGCCGTGCCAATTGGACGAAACCATGCAATGGGTCTCCGATAAACAGGGCCGGCTGTTATTGTGGCTGCCTGCTTTACGCAATTGCTATCATCGGTGGTGTGGGCGACGTCTACTGCTGCAAGGGCCTGGGACTGCTGGAGGACAGTTGACACTTTTGAACTTTGAGGGAGCTGAGATAGACAGCGACAATCTTTTCTAGTGCATTACTAAGTTGTGTCTATCTACGTAATATCATGTTTTGACAAGTTCTTAGCTAACGCAACGAATGCAAGTTTTGCGAAGGTACCTCTCTATAATATCCATATTACATGAAATTGAAGCTCTGCGATGGCGCAAGTCAGGACTCCGATCTAGAAGAGTTGCCATTTTCGGCCGTCATCTGCAAAGGCGCCGCTATCCCGCAGCGGCTACTTATGCTCACTGCTCGTTTGGAAACGTGGCACGCTCATGCTTTCGACATCGAGCTCGGCCAGGAGGATGCTTCGAACAACATCAAGAAATGTCATATGCCAGGAACCTGCTCATGGACGATTACATTCCCTATCCTGTCTCCAACCAGCCACGGCCGCTTCAAATTGGCTAAAACTTCTAATTGACAGCACAGAAGTAAACCTTACCAGTAATGCCGACTAGGTTTGTGCCCGCCATTCAATCGAGCTCGAGCCTGATTACACGTCTCTCATTTTTCTCCTGTAGCCCGTGTCCTCAGACCGATTGAAACCTGCATTTGAATGGATCCCGAAAGTGTTCAACGACAAGAGCACAATAAACACGGAACGGTTTTGCGTAGAGGGTGGGAGTCTTTGGTTCTGCTTTTTTTGCTCGTCGACATTGACTTGCAGATGCTGCGTTAACTGGGATATGCGATAATGTGCCTGCTCACATTCACTGTATAACCAGAATATCATTGTAGGATGCATCCCGACGTACACAAAAGTATTGGACCCTTTTCTACGGCTTTCTGGCATTACCGGCATCGATTCCAGATTCTAGTATGTTGCTTAGTGGAGCAATTCAGGCCCGAACTCACGTCTTGGCCTGTTTACTACATAATCAGATGCGATAAGACAGGTCTCTGGCGCGCTACTAGTAGTCAAGCGCGAGGCCAAGCTCATTTCACCTGATAGCAACTTGTATGTGGCCGTGGTCGTGATGTGGTATGTACAACCCGTCAACTTCTGTCCATGGCAGACGACTAAGTGCAAGTGTTCCAGTACTTGACTACCTGCTCTAGCCCGTGTGGTATGAAGTCCTGCGTAACGTAAAATCAAGCTGGTATGACATGGTTCTGTCCGAACCTTCTATAATATCTCTTCATTGTAAGTCTATCGCGCTCGACTTGGTACCTGACCTGATGTTAGCGAAGCACAATGTTCACTACAGTACTCAACCTTCCGAGCCTAGATGACCGGAGCGGGACGCTGCTCTTCTTCATGCAAGGGGATTTGTCCCCGTTGAACGTAAGTTGAACGAGTGGACCATGTGGTGAGAACTCCCCTCTAAGTTATCATAACTCAACTAGCCACTAAATGTACTAGCACCATACCGTGACTTATCTCGACGCCACACTCCACTGGCACCCGTTTGTTGCCCAAGCATTATACGGCCAACTCAAATAGTAGTGCATGTTACAACAACACCGCAGGGAGCAGACAAATTTTGCGAACAGCAGTACTTACATATCACGACTGATCAGCCAGAACCTCTCTTGACTCAGCACACGACAATTGCTACGTATCTAAGTTCCGAAAGCTTTCTGCTCACGCGTATTGGGTGCATCTGGTGGAAACCGACCTTCGGGGCTCAGGATCTCTGCACATATCAATCTTTCGATGCGCAGATCTGGAGAAGAAAGCACGTCTTGGCATTAGATACGCACGTATACCCCTTTACAACTTGCGCAAGGCGTAGAGTTCACGGATGCTATGTTCAACGACGTCCTATGGAACTAAGACATATGGCCTACTGATGGCTGGCGCCGGCCGCCGATTTGATCGAGCTATGCATCGGGCGCTCTCGGACTTGCCCCAACCTTGCTGCCATCACGATGCATCCTCTCTGGAGATTCCGCAACTCTGACGATGTATTGGAACGCGTCGCATGATTATGTAGGCAGTTCGCTGGGTTCGATCTTTTCCCGGCAGCGAATGCCGTATTGGACACTCACCCTCGTTCTTATCGACTTCATCCTGCCCAGTGGAGAAGCATATCGGACTCTGCCATCAAGAGAAAGAGAAGGGTCATATAACGTCCCATCGTAAGTCGGTCCAGGTCTTCAGTCCCACTACTTCTGTTTATGCTAAAAGTACTCGTCCAGCGCAAACGACATCGACTCCGCGGCAGCAATGCTGCTTTATCGGCTGCGCTTGAACCATAAGTCTTCCACTGGTATTCATGCAGCGATTCCTGACAATTGCGCCTTGCAAGCCGCCGTACGATACGGAAACCCTTCCCCGCAGCTTCCATATGATGCCTACAACGCCCGAAATTCCCCTGCTGGTGGTGTGTGACGGTCCTACGTGCGTCTTGGTCAGGATGAGAGGGCCGGAGTGCGGACGACAACTGTCGCTTTTGAACGCGCTCGTCTGGGATAGAGGGCACGTATAGATACTCCGTTATCTGCCAATGTGATTCTGATGGTTTCAAAAGCGTGCCTTGTAGAACATATGTTGGTCGGCGTATTGATCACACAGGCACCCTTCGGCGAGGCGGAGATGCAGAGTGTAACTTCCTCCCTAGCAGTGCGGAGAAGCTATGTTTATCAAGCTGATTGGCATTGCGTGAGCTTGGCTCTATATCACGCATGACCAGGCGCGGCTGGAAGAGAGCCCCAATGGCCGCAATTGCATGTGGTCTCCATCTCTCACGCCCCAGCCGTAATAGACTTGCAGACCCAGGCAATGTTCCGACTGAGGGGATAACGCTCCATCGGTGATCTACTCGTAATACAGCATTCCGGCAGTACCTTATCGCCATGTGCTCTCCTTCTCCCAGAATGACACTGCTTCTGTAAGGCACGTACATATAAGCACCTCTGTTGCCCAGAGTATAGACCTTAGGAGAATCGCCGATTCCCTATCCTCTCTCACCCAACAGTCGCCCGTCATGGCCGAAGAGAAGAAGGCAGGCTCTATCGACTCAGTCATCGACGAGAAGTCGTTGGAGGCACCGCCGCTGCACGATGTGCCACTAGTCGACCTCAAGACTGCTGCTCTAACTGAGCACGTAGGTGAAGTCTTCGACGATGTACGTGCTATCGATCTCGGTCAGGATGGCAAGGAGAGGCCTATTGGTAAGTCATAGGAAAGGGTGTACCGACGTGCCATGTACTGACGGGTAGCCAGAAACCGACATGGACTATGCTGTCCGTCTGATTTCACTCGAGGACGATCCTGACCTGCCAATCTTCACCCTTCGCATGTTGTTCCTCGCCGTGGGTCTGTCTTGCTTCGGCGCTGTGCTCGGACAAATCTTTGTACGTTGTTTACAACATCGCTTTGTGCCCCATGTGACAGCAACCTAACAACGAAATCGCAGTATTTCCGTCCACAGACCATCACCGTCAGTCAGCTGTTCTTGCAGGTGAGCGGCGTACCCCGAATGACGTTACCTGAACACGGCGCTAACATTTACGAAAGATCTTTGCGTTCATCTTGGGCAAAGCACTGGAAGATATACTCCCAGGGCCAGGTTCAAAGCGTTTTAAGACGCGGGATAATCGTTTTTGGCGATTCCTCAACCCAGGGCCGTTCAACATCAAGGAACATGTCTCCATCACTATCATGGCATCCACTGCATCCTCATCCGCCCTGGCCATCAGCATTTTCGCCGCTCAGGACCTGTACTACCACGTCCGCCCGAACGTGGCGGTAGGTATCTTTACATTGATCAGTTCTCAGCTGCTTGGATATGGCTTGGCAGGAATTATGCGCATTTTCCTGGTTTACCCCACTTTCGCCATCTACCCCCAGTTGGTGCCTACTGTCCAGCTCTTCGACACTCTCCACCGTGGTCAACATGCTCTGCTACAGAAGAAGCGTATGCGTTTCTTCTGGATCACCCTGATTACCATTTTCGTGTGGGAATGGTTCCCTGAGTACATCGCACCGTATGTCCAACCCTATTTTCTTTCCTTGACGTTTCCAATGCTTGACATCGTGCTGTACAGAACACTCACTGGTGTTTCCATCTTCTGTCTCGCTGACCGCAAGTCGCCCTGGGTTACTCGCATCTTTGGCGGAGCAGCTGGTAACGAGGGTCTCGGAATGTTCTCGCTTTGCTTCGACTGGGCCTACGTCGGTTCTGGAGGAGGCTCCATCGGCTCTCTCTTCACACCGCTATCGACTCAGTTGTCTCTATACGGCGGAACAGCCGTCTGCATGTGTGTATCAGATACTTGAGATAATGAGCTCCTGAAGCTGACGTCGTGGTTTAGAATCGCATTCTGTGCATGCTACGCCAAGAACGTGTGGTATGCTCAAAACTTTCCCTTCCTTACCCAGCTGCTGTTCTACCAGAACGGTACCCAGTATGATCAATTGGCGATCCTCAACGACGACTTCACTCTCAACTATGATAAGCTCGCCGAGCAGGTACGCTATCATTCTGTAGCTATGCTCATCCTGAATTATGTGCTAATCGTCTCGATTGTCAGGGTTTGCCATACTATGCGGCATCTCAGCTTTTGTACAAAGTCAGTAGGACCATGTATATTGGTGGTAAGTACTGCAGCCTTGAAGTTCTCTTCGGATCAGAATTGACTGAATGAACGGCGCGTAGCTGCTTTGACGCACTTCTTGCTGTGGCATGGTAAGACCGTGTTTAACATTATCAAGGATTCTAGGGTACGTAGCCTTTGATTGTGCCATGCATCTCGTCGACCTGATATCCACTATGAATAGACCAAGGATCCGGACGATCCTCATTACCAGAAGATGAAGGTGTACAAGGAGGTACCTATCTGGTGGTACTTGCTCATTCTTCTTGGAACCTTTGGCCTCGCCCTCGGAATGGCATATGCTGCTGACAGCGGACTGCCATGGTGGGGTCTCATCGTCTCTTTGATTTTCGCAACATTATTCATTCCTGTTGTTGGCACGGTAAATCTGTGGATTATTTATACCTATACGTGTCACTAACCGGGGTCAAATTGTCACATAGCTAAACTGTACCGTCGGCTATGCCCCAAGTATCGAGAATTTAGTCCAGATCGTGGGCGGCGCGGTCATTCCCGGAAAGCCTGTCGCCAACATGTACTTCACACTTTACGGCTGGAACACCGTCACACAATCTCTGGCCCTCCTCGGAGATCTCAAGCTCGGTCAGTACACCAAGATCCCACCCCGGGTCACGTTCTTCGTTCAATCAGTCGGTACCGTAATTGTAAGCATACTGCTCTTCGTAAACATTTCGCGATGACTTACACATATCACAGGGTGCCTTGTTGAACTTCCTCATCATGCGTACTGTCATCGATGCCCACCGTCCCATTCTCCTTGACGTGCAAGGCTCGAACATTTGGTCAGGACAACAAGTTCAGTCCTACAACAGTGACGCCATTGCCTGGGGTGCGCTCGGCAAGCCATTGTATGCCACGGGAACACGCTATGGGGTACGGATTCCCCTCACCCGCTGTTTGACCTAAATACTCACGGTATTGCTGCACTGTAGTTTGTTCCGTTCATGCTTATCGCTGGTCTCGGATTCCCTATCATTCCCTGGTACCTCCATCAACGTTACCCTAAGTTCGGATGGAATAAGATCTTCACTCCCGTTCTTGTCGGTAAGTCATCTACGCTTTTTCTTCGATTATGCACACTCTGATGTCACGTCTCTATTCTAGCCGAGCTGGGTATCCTCAGTGTCGGTATAAACTCCAGTTTGTTTACGTCCTTCCTCCTCGCTCTCTTCTCGCAATGGTATCTCCGCAAGTACCGTGCGACCTGGTTCAGGAAGTACAACTTCTTGCTCAGTGCTGCTTTGGACGGAGGCACCCAAATCATGATCTTCGTGTACACTTTCGCAGTCGGTGGAGGTAGCGGAACGGTAAGACCGTTCCCAGAATGGGCTTTAGTAAGTTCTGGTTACTTTCTAACGTTACTTGTTGAATCTGACGGTTCTTGGATCCTAGAATCCTTCTGGTAATCCGGATTATTGCAAGCGTTTGAGTGACTAATTCCTGTAGCATATCATTTCTATACGTGTGTACATATTCTCTGGCGTAGTGTCATTTAAGTTTCTGTTTTCATTCACTCTACTTCCATTATCGTGTGAGCGAAGCTACTGTATGATGCTGCACAAGATGGCCAAAGGCGAAAATACTTCCACTCTCGCAGTGCTGGCGCCACCACGGTGTTGCGATCGCTCGAATTCGCAAACGTCGACGTCGATTGACATGCCTGTCAAGTTTATTTAAACTACAACGATCGTGCACAACTCCTTCCAACGAATCGAGATATTGCGAGGCACATTCGTTATTTGGCTGGATAAATTATGGGGATCGATCGTATGTAAGTACCGTCGCGGTACCGGTACCAAACTCAAAGATCTGATCTAATGAGATTTGTTTCTTGGTTGGGGTCAAGGTGGGATCGATACAGACTTTCGACATGTACTGACATCATGATGTCAATGATACAAGGTCCCTTTCAAGACGGATCCCAAATTCTACACTTTCAGATCATACAGTAGCCAGTGCAATTGCAGTCGTTCAAGCCGCACATCCGTCAACTCCTCTGCTCGCTCCTAGTGATACAGCTGCTCTAGTATTGCTGTTGGTCACGGAAGGAAGTAGCAGACAGTTTGTTCCCCTTCTGGATGTTCTCCCGCCGCTTCATCCCCACCACCAAGTCGTACAAGCCGGTCAACTGACCTACCGTCGAGCTTTCAACGACATTTCCCCGCATCGTGGTTGACAACACATTCAGTCCAACGTCCGGCCCTTCTATGAATGCGATATTTAAGTAGTAGTATGAGCCTGAGGTACTCGTCGCAATAGCTCTTGTGTACTCTTTCCCCCAAGCTTCAACATTGGACGCTCTACGTCGTCATGAAGCTCTCATCGGTGATCACCGTGCTAGGCGCACTCACCAGTGTGCTTGCTGCACCATCGACGTCGGTTAATAGTGGCCCAGCGCACAAAAAGAGTTGCGAGATTATTTGGGACGGACGTGTATCGCTGCAAACAACCCCAGCGGATTTTGATAAGAATTCAAGCATTTACGACCATCACTTCGTCCACGGGGATAGTGAGTATTCGCTAGGTGGGCTCATATGATAGCATAACTAAAAGAAGGGCGGGTGGTGAAGACCAGACGTGGGCTGAGATTGTCAAGTTTCCTACGGTGGCGCCTTCCTTGGTACGTCATTGCTCATGTTGAAGGGTTAGATGATCGCTAAGTCGAAGTAACTGCATTGAACCTGAATAGTTTGACCTGCCTAAACTCTCAAAAGCCATCGAAGTGACTATCTCGTGAGTGTGTCGGATGTACGTAGACATGTCTTGCATGCTCACCTAGTCATTAATCCCAGTGATCAATCGATATTTACCCCTGGAGGAGGGCCACCTCAAGTTGGGTTCCGCCGTTCCGAGCTCATACCAGCGTCGAACAACGGCTCGGACGCCACCGTCCAAGGCACTACCACCTTCCACTGGTCAATTAGGAACGATCCTCTGCGCCCTCTGAACTTCAGCCATGAATACCATGTACGTCATTTTCTGTAACTTACTTTGCGCTGTTGTTTCAATCGTTTGCTGACGCGATGTGTTCTCATAGCCAGTGTGGCATGAGACTGCAGACTTCTCGACGTCAGAAATCACGTTCCTCACGGGCAAGCCGTTCAACCAGTCATTCGATCCGTCAGTGCACAACCCACGGACGCTGAGGCTTGCGGGACGACAATCGAATAGCCCTGAGACAACGTTCTTCCAAACGCCATTCGTAGAGAACGTGTGGCACAACTTTGCGTTGACGTTGGGGTGGGAGAGCAAGTGCGTCTAGCGTATCAAGCTCCTGTACTTATTCTGACGATACCACTTCGTTTTAGCGAGTTGACCTTTTACTATTCGAAGGGGGACTCACCGCTGAAACGCGTCGTTGGGCCAGTGTTCAACGATAACTCCGGAGGTGGCCAGTTCCATGTGGGAATGCTGAAGTTGCCTACTGGTCCTCTGGGCATCGATGTGTTGCATCAGGGGTTCCAGGAGTCTCATCTGAACGAGGGTTTAATATACGGAGGAGTGTTCATCGAGGACAGCGCAGATAGTTGTGTAACTGTGGGTATATAAATATTTGAACTATCTCTGTGGGGTGTAGGGCGCTACCAACTTCTAAGTCACTCAATATATCAGAATGTGAAAGATCCATGAACATTATTGCTCAACTGAACTTGATACCCATGGTGGTTCGCAGGAGAGAGATGATTCGGATATTCCCAGCCAACCGTCATCATTCACTCATGGGCGTCTAATAGATAACTTGAATCCGGCGACCAGATAATTATAACCTGGTACTTCTCTTCACTACCTCCAACGACGTCGACGACGATACTGACAACATCAGCGACAACCTTGACTCGTTCAAGCGTGAAGCGGTGCGTAGATGCGACTCATCCTTCAAGCGTCCAGCCGTGGTATGCTGACTCATCGGACTCAATCTTCATAGTTCCGGAACCGAAGAGGACTAGATATAAAACCATCACGAATTCTGTCTTCGACTCTCATCTCTACGTTTTCTGCATCCTCTCTACTACTAGTCTATGTCAACTGTTTCTGCTCCGGGAGGAAGTTCAAGTGCTGCAGCATCAAGTCAAGCAGACTCTCGACCGTCAAGAGCACCTCATCGTCGCCGAGGACCGAGACCAGATAAATCAGGAGTAGTAGACGGAGCGGAGCATGCACCAATATCACAACCTGTTCAATCTGGGAACGATAGGAATAATCAGCGCCGCAGGAGACCACCTCCGAGGAATGCTCAGGATGGTGGCGCACAGGAGCAGGTGAGACCATCGAGCGCACAATCTCATGTGCCAGGAGAGAAGGCGGGGGCCGCGGGGGAGAAAAAGAGACGACAACGACGCCCTCGATCTCCTCAGCGGGCAGGCGATGGCGGGAGCACACCTCGAGACGGCAACGGACCGAAGAGAGGAGGTCGCCGTGGTGCACGTTTCGGTGCGGGTCTGACGGAAGATAAAGGTGCAGGGCCATCACACTCCGCAGAGCACACCAGAGAGAGTTACGCCATACCGAAGAAAGACGACCTCACGTCTACGCTCATACATGACCTCAGTACGCCGCCTTACCCCGACTGTCTTATCTGTTTCTCTGCCATTCGACCGCAAGAGCCGACTTTCTCTTGTTCACCCACGATCCCTATTGCAAGCGAGGATGAAGAAGAGAAGAAGGGCGCGGTGAAGAATGCGCCTGTGGCGGCACAGTGTTGTTGGACTACTTTCCACCTGAAGTGTATCAAGGCGTGGGCGTCCAAGAGTGTGAAGGACACGGAGGCAGCTTGGAAGGCGAGAGGGGAGGATAGACCGGGTGTTTGGAGGTGTCCGGGCTGTCAATCTCAGAGGAATGTTGTGCCTACTGTCTACCGGTGCGTAGCATTCAGTGTCGGCTGTGTTTACACTCTAATACTCCATACAGTTGCTTCTGCGGTTCTGTGGCAGAACCTCGACCTCCTCGTCTTGCTACACCTCATTCATGCGCTAGCCAGTGTACTCGCACTCGCACATGTTCACACGCATGCCCTCTTTCCTGCCACCCTGGCCCCTGCCCTCCGTGTCAGGTTACGACCCAGAAGCCCTGCTTTTGCGGAAAGAAGACCTTGTCGTTCCGCTGCGGGAATCTCGTGCAGAACCGCGCTACGGCATTATCTTGTGGACAAGTTTGTGACAAGTTGCTTGATTGTGGAAATCATCGATGCGAGATTGCATGTCACGACGGTCCCTGCGTACCATGCCAAGTGACAACTGTGTCGAAGTGTTACTGTGGAAAGGCAGAGAAGGAGCTGAGATGTGGAGAGGGGGAGGAAAAGGTGTCGATTGTGAGAGAGGACGGACGAGAGGAGAAGTGGACTGGAAGGTTCCAGTGCGAGAATGAGTGTAATCAGTACGTTTCTTCTTAGAGGGCTGTTATATGTGTCGATATACTCACAACGACATAACAGTCCTTTCGATTGCGGAATTCATCGTTGCGCCAAACCGTGTCATGTACCATCACCTACGCCTGCGCCCTGTCCCAGATCTCCATCCCTCATACGTACTTGCCCATGCGGTAGGCATACCCTCGACTCCTCATCATCAGCCTTCTTCTCTCCGAACACCAAGCTCGAACGGTCAAGCTGCAGCGACCCCATCCCCACCTGCAGCTCCACATGTAGCAAACCACTCGAAGGCTGCTCGCACCTTTGCGCCTCGAAATGTCATACAGGCCCCTGTCCCCCTTGTTTCGTCAAGCTCGTCCGCCCATGCCGATGTGGGTCCAGCAATCATGAGATCCCCTGTTCAGAAGACCAAGCCCGCTCGCGAGGCGAACTCGGCGAAATTTTGTGCGACAAACCCTGCCAGGCACTCCGCGCATGTGGGCGCCATCAGTGTAACCGCGTCTGCTGTCCTCTCGCCTCTCTCGCTATCACAAACAAAGGCAAAGGGAAGAAGAAAGCACACACCGTAGATCAAGACGCTGTGTTTGACGAAGCAGGATGGCACACCTGCGATCTCGTCTGTGGGAAGCTGTTGAGTTGTGGGAACCACAACTGTGATGAGCAAGACCATCGTGGGCCCTGTCCGCCGTGTCTGCGAAGCTCGTTCGAGGAGATGATCTGTGCGTGTGGACAGACAATTTTAGAGCCCCCTATTCCCTGTGGGACGAGAATGAACTGTCGGTACCCGTGCGCCAGGCCTCCGCCACCGTGCGGACACCCGAAAGCGCAACACGCTTGTCATGAGGACCCAACGCCGTGCCCTCCTTGCCCATTTTTGGCCAGCAAGCAGTGTGCGTGTGGGAAGAAGGTTGTACCCAATGTAAGGTGTTCGCAGGAGAAGGTGTCGTGTGGAACACCATGCGGAAGGTTAGTAATCTGGTACTTGACGATGATGGATATGCTGAATAAAGGATCCCGATTCTTGATTTCGTTTGTTAGACTTTTGGCTTGCGGATTCCACCACTGCGATCGGTTATGCCATGGAGATAGCTGTGGCGAATGTCACGCTGTCTGTGGTAAATCGCGTAAATTATGGTACGCGATCACCATTCCGAGTATTTCTCGCCATTCCACTCACTCACCTGGATTTCCGTAGTTTGCCAGCAAATCACCCCTGCACATTGCCCTGCCATGCTCCAGCTGCATGCCCAGAAGACGAACCCTGCCGCGCGACTATCAACATCTCGTGTCCCTGTGGACGGATTCGCCAGCCCGTGGCTTGTGGACGGTCTACTTCGAACCCTGCGGGTCGGGAAGGGTCCCAGCAGTTGAAGTGCACGAATGAGTGTGCTATTGCGAAGCGCAATGCGCGTTTGGCTGAAGCGTTGGGGATCAATACTGAGGCCAAGTCGGCGCAGGTGACATACACGGATGACTTGGTTGGCTTCGCCAAGGCCAATATCAAGTTCTGCCAGTTGGTGGAGAAGACTTTCGCTGAGTGAGTATACTCTCTACCCAGCCAAGGCAGTATGTCTCATCATATTTCTAGTTTCATCTCGTCGGACAAGAGAAGTCAGATTCTACCTCATATGCCGGAGCAGCGCCGGAATTTTGTGCACAATGTGAGTCGAACGCTGACTCGCCTAGTTTGCATTGAACTGATACTGTTGATAGTTGGCATCTATGTATCGCATGGACACTCAAATGGTCGACCAGGAACCACATCGCAGCGTCCAGCTCATCCGACGGATAGACTCAAGAGTACCTACACCTCTCCTGTCGAATGCGGCCAGTACTAGTGCCGTGCCAGCCGTGTCCTTAGGCAAACTCACGCCTCTCCGTGCCCCAGTAGCTCAACGTGCAGCCCTTCCTGCTGCCTTCGGGCGTCCAGCTCAGACTGGCTCCGTCGCGTCGTCCTCTGCGGGGCGAGGTTGGACCTCTGTTGTAGCGACGTCGTCTCGATCTAGCCCAGCTCCGAGTCCCACAGCTTGGTTAACTGAAAGCAAAAGACCGGTAGCCGCGGACTCTGCTTCGAACAATAGAGCCATCCAGCCACCTTCCAAGCCTATTACACCGATTCCGCAGGTCCCTGTGGCGGCGGAGGATGTGCCGGACGACTGGGAGGACGATGCATAAATTGTACTGGATGCAGATCAGCTTTAAGTGTCCACATGTAATTGATCAATGGATGTACTTTCAAACACAAACTGTGGTGTGTACGAATGCAATGGTAGATGTTTTAGGGTTTGTATGGGTCCTTGTACACTGAGTATCTCGCTTAGTATGCTCTCCTAGGAATTCCAGTAATTAGCACCAGGGTTCTACGTACGCGGCGTCAAAGTTTGCGCTGGCAGCTTCTACTCCTGCATTTTCTGTATCGGAGATCGGACGATAAAAGTTTGACTCACCCCTGTCAGTATTTCCGAATAGACATACATACATCGAGCTATACAGGCGTGATGGTATACCCCAAAGTCCAAAGTCCGAAAAGATAGGAAGACAAACGATCATGCAACAGTATGCGCACCAGGCGTGACTGGCCTCGTAACCTCTTCCCAATCTTCCAGTCCCTCCTTCCCGCCCTTCCCCTTTTCGTCCTTCTCGATGCGAGACCAGCTTGATGAGTTCCGTGGTGCGGATTCTAGGTCATCTGCGAAATGCTGAGATGGAAGTTTTGGTTCTACGAAGCGAGCGACGACCCATGCACGTCCCAGGCAGACGTAGCGTACGACGAGGAATACGATGACGGCTGCGACAGCAATTCCAACAATGTACGCTGCCAGCTTGCTGTGTTCCTTTGAAGGATCGAGGAAGCTGTACGCTGTGGGACATGTTTATCAATATCCATGCGGCTATCAAACGGTAAGGTTTCTAGGAAAGACATACTATAGAAGCCCTGTGTTGCATGAGTGATGTATGCAACACCGAGGTAACCGGCCAACAAGATGATCAAGAAAGGGAGATGGATCCAAGGCATACTGAGCCCCTGTGGGTTCGCGCCGAATGACGGGGAAGCGTTCGTGCAGAAGATTTCGAAGGCAGCGAACACTGTGTTGAGGGCGTGCTCGCTGATATTCACCCATGCGCTCCATCGCGTTGAGAGCGTGTCTGGTGTTGCTATCAAGCCCCAGAACACGGCGGTGACAATAATGGGATACGTGCCGATGGTCGTGTGCAGCAGGAGATGGAGAAATTGGAGGGGACGCGGCCAATTTTGGAGGGGGTAGACGGCACGCGAGCGAGCGAAGAAGAACGTCTGTACGCTTGAGGCCCAAAAGTAGGACACCAATCCGATGTACGTCAGTTCAGTGAAGAACGAAAAGTATCTGCAGGAAAGTTCATTGCGTGAGTGAAGTGTGCTGATGCAATCAACGAAACACATACCGTTTGCCAGTATGATCGACGACGCATTGATGTATGAGCGTGACGATCAGGAAGACCGTTCCATACAAAGCGAGAGTGAGTCGAATAATCGCCAGGACCAGCGGCGAGAATATCGGGGACGTAACGAGCGTGAAGTGGCTGTCAAAGGATGTTGGAACACGCAGTGTCCTGTACACTCCTGAGGGGTATGGGATTGCCTCCGTCATTGCTGCTGGAAAGGCCGTTAGCACGTATACACTTGTAAGCTGTGGTGGGCGTCCCGGTGAAAGGACGACATCCAACTCGAGGGGCAGCTCCGTTGAAGAGATGCCATGAGACTAGCTATATAGTCCCATCAAAACAGTCTGTACAGCCTTGACTACAGCTTGAACAGATCCCCCTCTCAACCATCTTTAGCCACACGATTATCACGACGTCGAACTCGTGCTCGTGTGACTTACTGTAAAATTAACCACGTTGACGTTTCGGAGGATGGGCCTATAGCTGCAAGTCTCCCACAGTGCGCTGGACGAGGCTTCGAAGTTACGTGCCACGTGACTGCCCCTGGCATCGGGAAAATAATCAAATCGGGAACTAGTTTTATCTTACGTGGTGGCGTAGATAAACGCTTCTCACGCTATTGCAGAGTGTGGAAACGAGAACTGACCTGACCAACTCAACCCACCATGGGTTACAGTGGGATAGGATGGTCTACCTTCCCCTACGTGGTGTATCCAGGTATAACATGTCCTACCCAGTTTACCCTTGCTCATATACGTGCGCTTACGTCCAGCTCTTTCCAGCTCTCAGCTCGATCGCGCCCCGTGCGGCGCCTACGCCTCCAACGTCTTGCACGTCATCGACCCCCGCCATAGTGAGACGGGGAGCGGGGCTTTAGCGCTTCAGCTATAACCAGGCTATATACGTGAGGATGCCTGGCTTCAGGCGGGCCTTCAAACTTTCCCTCCTTCCACTACCTTCCCCTTTCCCTTCCGCCTCCCGTCCTCTCCGCGCGTCGTTGCTACACCCGTATGGTGAGTTATGTAGCTTCTTTCGCGTCCCATGGACTAATATGCACACCGGGACAGATGGCAGGCCAACCACACAGCAAGTAGGCGCATATATGCGCTGCAAAGTCGTGAGTCGCATCTGTTGCTGCTCGCATACTTGTCAGAACCACGTGAGCTAACCATAAGTACCCTGCAACCACAGCTGTTTCGGCTCGTGGCGGGGTCATCAAACCGAGGAAGCGAGTTGGGTTGAGCGGACTACGTATGTGAGTAATCATTCCCTTCGTTCGATGTCAGACCTTAACAGTCCCCCAGCATCTAGATGTCCATCCGCGACATGTCGTCTGCCATACTGTGTAACATCAATCAGCCAAACTCAATTCGCCGACATTACCTTCGTTGACCGCGGTTCCCGTGCCATTGACAGAGTCCATAGGTGATGTATGGTGCAGTAGTTACATGCGTGTATATAGTGTAGTCGTATTCACAATATTATATGGTTTTTTCATTATTATATGCGTGAAATATCGAGAGCAGCAGCGGGGCGCACTGTGCGGTTTATCACCCAGCCACGGACTATATCTACCTTGATCACCACTATATCACCCATGGGAAAGTTATACGATATCAGAATCTACCTTTCTAATAATTACCCTCGCTGGGGTTAGGTGATGCTGCGAGGTTTGGATGTTTTATTTATGTCTACCTAGGACAAAAACTTATTATTTTCGCGATGCTGAGTGCGAGGCGGCATGCCAGGCTAACCGTCATCTCAGTCAGCCATCTACATCGCTTTTTCCTACGAGACAGTTCCGAAACTTCTTCAGCCAAGTAGAACATAATACTCACCCACTGATAAAGAACGAGTAGCCTGAGCTTGCCAGCTGGCAGCATCCGGACTAACGAGCGGAGGTCCACAGTTCTCTATGAGTCAACCAAATGCAAGAAGTATCAGCGGATTCGAGTTCGTGAGTATTTGTCTAGGATGACTACAACTTTTCTGTGTACGCCGCTGACTATGGCTGATTTTTTTTTGTCGTACAGGTGCAGAGCGGCGATTGACTGAGGATACATACGCAGTTGGTGCTCTTGCAATTGGTAGATATGAGAAGTTGACGGCCTGCAGGCACCAAAGTCGTAATAGTAGAGCACGGGTCTATCAATCGTAAGTAACTGGTGGAAATCCGAGGACGACAATTAACGCATGGTTCAGCTAGCCGGTGGTTAGGAATAGCTACGTGGGTGCCCAGGAAAACTGATACTTCCCTTTGACGCCGGCGCCTTTTCGATTCATCCTGGCCCTTGGCGAACAATCCACCGATTTATCCAACCTAACAGCAGCGGCACCTTTCATGAGAACTTTCCCTTTTGTTGAGTGTTGCGTCGCCAACGGACGCATCGAGTTCGTCAACTACGGCTTGCAGTGCGCCAATATGTGGGCTCGAGTCTCCTCAGCGCATTGGCGCTCGCCTCCTTGCAATCCGGATACCGATACTGAACGTATTTTGAAGTCCATCTCCGCTCTTCTACAGTTGCCGCCCCTTGTGCAGCTGGAGGAGTATTCCAGATATCCAGAAGGCTCTTGTGTGGGTTTGGTCACCGAGCGGACCGAGAGTGCTACTGGACTTATATAAATGACTTCCGTGCGTCCAGGAAACTGAACTCCTTCGACAATGTCCACAACCACCTCAGTACCCTCGGATACCTACACGGAGAAGTTGAACCAGTGGGGACTACTGCTTTCAGTGTGTGTTTACGGTGAGTTGCTAACTATCGCTCGTTACAACCTGCGCTCATGAGGATGTAGGTGCACATGTGTCTTTATTCTGCCGATGTCTGTGGTCATTCAGCCAACAGCGAAATCGACGATATCCGCTCCTTGTATACACTATCATCTTGTTTGCCTTTGCAACGACCGCGATAGCACTACAAATATGGTGGACGCAAGTCGCCTTTATCGACAATCATACTTATACGGGTGGACCTCAGAAATTTCTGCTCGACCACTATTCCAGCGGATCTAATACCGCCTTGACGCTGATGTAAGCTGTTGCGTCTGAGCTCGTAAACGAATCCTCTTGTTAATTAGAGTATTAGATATGTTCTGATCAATTGGCTGGCGGACGGCCTTATAGTGAGTACTCTTCTGCTCGGTTATAAATCGGAAACTGATGACTCTATGCCAGCTCTATCGGTTTTACGTGTTGTGCGGATGTACCGTTCCACGATTCAAGAGGTTTATCTTCGCGATCGTGGCAACCTGTCTTGGTACTCTCATTGGTACGCATAACCGTCATAATTTCGCGCCCAGTTTTCGTGATAAGGATCTCCAGCTGTATCCATGGCCTTCTTCAAGAACATCACTAGTCTTGGGATCAATCTTTGGACTAATTCTCCCTCTATAACGCCCGGCATAGCCTACATGGCGGTCTCACTCTCCGTCAACACAATCTTGACCCTCCTCATCATTTTTCGGATTCTTTTGATTCGTCGTAATCTGCGGCAGGCACTGAGCACGCACAGCCAAACATATACGTCTATAATCGCCTTACTCATCGAGTCTGCTGCACTTTATACCATCGTGGGCCTGATGACCGTGGTTACTTGTGGTGTCGGTAGTCCGATACAGTATGCGTTACTCCCTATGTTGGGACAACTACAGGTAAACTTGTCACCCGTGTCCGTCTTCCATCTGTCTCCTCTAATACAAGATATCTAGGCTATACCTCCCATCCTTATCACCAGCAGAGTCGCAGAAGGCCTGGCCTTATCCCGGAGGAAATACTCCGAACTTCAGACTTCACGAAGGAGGAGCATCTCGTATATGGCCAGCGATCTGTCTGGCGACGTAAAGTTTAGCCCACCGTCACCCTCCCAGCCTACCAGCCGGTTTAGTATGTGCTCGAGCATGCTGGGTTCACCGATCACGCCCATATCCCCTCTTAAGCACGCCCTCAGAGTCGACACCACATACTCATCACGGCACGTTTCACTGGACTTCAAGGACCCTGTGACCCCGATAGAGTGCCCTGTTGGCTCGGCTTGCACGGACACTACCCTCATAGAGCAAAATTCAATAGTCGATAAGCACTCAAGCTACGGATATCCTAGCTGGTATAAAGAAGTCGACAAGCACTTCCCGGATTTTGAGACGGACGTTTCCTTTTCCGTATGATTCCAATAGCTTTTGAACCTTGATATGCATGTGTCAGGTGTGGAATCATCTATTTTGCTTATGACGGAAGGAACCAGCGTAAGCTGGCAGTGCAAGTAGGTAGCACACGTATGATAAGCGCGTCGCCTATGTCAGATTGTAAATGTTGCCGCGATCTTGGAGGACAGTATAGGAATAAGTCATGTATACACTTGCTATGCTGTAGTCGATACAGCGTAACGTCCAGATTGATAACTGAAACCACATACCTAGCGCCGGGCACTCAAGTTGTTGATAGACACTGTTTCTTAAACGTGCGCCGCAACATCATAGAAAGGTATGTAGTTAGTTTCATTGCACAACAGTTGCAGATGCTTATTTAACTGGTCCTTGGATGCGTCATCACTCTACTGAACCGTCAGCATGCTGCCCCTGACTCGGACTCGGATGTTGCGGAAATAAGTTACTTTGTTGGTGCACCAACCTATCAACCTGTTAGGCTTCATGCTGACAGCATAGCCTGGACAGCAATCAGTCACCTCAAGATTGCCTCAAAGTTGTTGTCACCTAGGCTGATATGAGCTGTTATCTACATCTCTCCATTCGTGAGCGGTATGAATGGTTTCCACACCTGTCACACAGGTACGAATCGGAGCGCTGTACACCCTTGGGCTCGCACTTACTTCTGAATTTTCCTGGCCTTCGTTTGTGAAACGTTGCTCACCCTCACCTTCAAAAACAGACAATAACCTCGATACTCCCGTGTGGAACTTCCACGTCATCAACTACAAACATAATGGAAACAGAAGAGGCGGCTCCGCTACCGTCCGAAAGTGCCCTGCCAGGGAATGGCCACATCGACCAAGAAGAGTGGAGAGAATGGCAGGAATGGAGGCAGTGGAGGCAGTGGAAAGAGAGTACTCAGACCTTGAGGAAGAGCACTGGAGACTCTTCGAAGACGACCGAGACATATAAATCATCTTCAGTGAGTGCATCTCCGAAGAGCTCCTATCGTTGAACAAAGTCAGGCAACATCATGCTACATCTCAGGTGCCCGGCAGCGAATCTGGGATCATTCAAGGAGGAGGCCACACTCAGGGGCAAAAGCCACGCGGCAAAGACGAAACACACTACATACTGGCTGGTCAGCCAACTGGTTGGGCAGCCTTAGACAAGGCTATTCGCGAGTTTGATGAGGAGAAAGTGCGGGACTGCAAGGAGGATATCGATACTCTCCTCGTATTCGTGCGTATCCTGATGAGATTTCGACGACATGCTTCTGACTCCATCTGAAGGCCGGTCTATTTTCTGCTGTATTGACTGCGTTCCTCGTTGAATCCTACTCGCTGCTGCTCGAGGATACAGCCGGCGAGAGTCTCACCACGTTACGACAAATAGCAGCTCAAACGTCGAGTTATCAATCTCTCGGAAACTCGATCAATTCCACGGTGGCTGCTGCGACTTACCCATCAGCCCCCTTCCAACCCTCTCCCGTGAATATTCGCATCAACGTGCTCTGGTTCGCGAGCCTTCTATTCAGCCTCATCTCAGCCTCATTCGGCATTCTAGTCAAGCAATGGTTGCGGGAATACCTAGCTGTTCAAAACCCCTCTCCTCAGGCTCGTCTGCGCGTCCGACACCTACGTTATCCAGAACTCGCAAAATGGCAGATATTCGAGATCGCGGCCTTCCTGCCTCTATTGCTGCAGCTCTCTCTTGCGCTATTCTTCATTGGGCTATGTTATTTCACTGCTTCAGTTCATTCCAGCATCGGCCATACTGCGCTACCCCTTGTTGCTGGGTGGGCATTCTGCTTCATCACTGTCACGCTACTCCCCCTATTCTATCCTCGCTGTCCTTACCGCACCACATTGCTCAAGATCGTATTCATTCTGTTTCATCGTCTTGTTGGACGGCTGGCTTCGCAAACCGCAAGATGGGCCAAGGACAGAGTTCTGGGATCCAGAGAGGGTAACGGATATCTCTCTAAGGTCATGGTCTGGCTTTATGGGAATATCCATTTGAAATTCTTCCATATGTCAAGGGAGTACGACGAGTGCGATGAGGCCAACGTAGTCCGTATTCACAAGAAGGATCTGGACATACTCGCGGATGCGGATGCCATACAGTCCAACGACGAACTTCTTGGCACCACCATAGCGGAAGCTGCGAACCAAGTCTCCATTCATTCGAATACACTTGACAACCTTCCAACATTTGTCCTTCGAATCCTAGTCAATCGGCTCGCGATGTCCGCTCATCTTGACTGGATGCATGCCCTTGTCGTCGACCTGCGCACGACCGATATCACGTTACGTGCGCGGAACGCAGTCTTGGATATGATCGAGCACTACTATTGGAGAATATCGCCGGAGAACATGGCCTTATTCACGTCCTGGCAAGGATCCCTCCGGTCAACCTTTGTTCTTGGGTTAATGCTTTCTCTGTCAGGACGCGACGTCGCACAGATACCTCATCTAACGTCGCTCTTATCTTCTCGACCCATGGCTGACCACCTCCCGGAGTTCTGTCGCGAGATAGTGCGACGCGTCCATCGGTCCGCCAGCTCAATCAGTTCGAGCGGAATGGTCCGACCGTACGCCCGTACCATCATCCGGCTGCTGGAAGGGATTACTGGACTCCAAGATGTTATAGATACTTGGGTAAAGCCAACCTGGATTCTGGATGCGATATTACACCAGTACAAAAGTGGGAGCACGGAGAGCAGTATTGAATTCATATGCGGAGACGATTTGCTATCTGATATACCTAGGAACGTCGCTGCCTGGCCTTGGCAAACGATGCCTGAGGAGCTGAATATCGCGGTGCCCGAATTTCTCCAGAAGCACCTCGCCCACTTATATTACCTAATTGACGACCCCGATACACAAAGCCTTGCGCGCCCTGGAACTCATATCCTAGCGGGGCACGAAGCCGTAGTCGACACCTCTGTCACAGAAATGCTGGTGACGTTGTTCTGTACGGCTCGTTATCACCGCCAGCTGTGGTCCAGGGCTTCCTGGAGGTTGACTTGCTGGAAGATGCTTACTGCCACACCGGGCAGTGCGGCGACGTTGGCTACCGCGGTAAACAATACTCCCTCAGCGGACATTTTGTGTGCGCTGAGTCAAGTGATCCCGACAAGCATGAGACATCAATTTCGTTCACAGATCGGGGGCACTTTCGGTACGTCCACCAGTAACATATTCTGATATTTCACTCTGAATCACGTCTGATTCCGAAGGCATAGAATCCCAGCAAGACATGCCCTCATATTGGAAGTCTGTCCTCGCCCGTACACCTGTCCTTCCCAATCCCATTAGGAGCGGCTGTATCCTCAGACTTTGCTGTTTCTCTGTGTATTCTCTCATCCTCATCCATGGGCACCAGTCGCCCAGTCTTTCACGAGATGCGTGGATGGAGATTTTTATCATCTTATCCGACATCATCGAGCGAATTGATGTCGCTAGCCTAGACACCTCGGACGATCCAGCGAAGTTCAAAATCAAGAAACTCGCTACAGCCTGTCTCGAGGTGATCCGGCACGAGGAGGTCAATGCGCGCTCTTGGGAGGAGTGGCCTTGGACGGCGAAGAAAGGCGTGCTTGTGTTTCGTGCGCATTCGGAAGGAAGTCTGGATAAGATTCGACGGATGGTGGCTGAGTGGCGATCTCCGCCAATGCACTCGGTCTTCCCGGAGCGGCTGGTCGTTGCTCTTGAACGTCTGGCAGAGCATTCTTGGTGGCAGCCGGTGAGTATAGAAGGGGGAGGTGCGGAAAATACGGACATGCGGTGTATCTGTCATAATTTGCTGTGTCCTCGTATCAAGCAGCTGAAAGACGAGCTACTGATGTTATAATACCTTGGTATACTAGTGGACACTGCTGGTGGTAACAAAAACTAGAAAGAGGAATGTGGGAGTCATAGTGGACGAGTGGCAGGATGACCCGAGGGCCGCAGGCATGCGCATCAGACCCCAAGTCGCCATGGATGCAGGGATCGTGGTGATGAGCCTACAATTGCATGAGTCAAACACTCCATCCTCTGTTATACCATCCACTCACATGTATTACTTGGAGTTCTTTGCCTTCACAAGTTTGGCCTTGGAGAAAGTGCCTTCGTCGATACTAAGCTCGGCGGCACTGCCAAGTTCGATCATCTCCGCCTCGAGGGCGTAAACATCCGGGCAATGGATGAAATGTGCGTCGTGTATGCGACGAAGCACCTCCTTCATCCAGACTCTGCAGGTGATTCTGGGCTCTGTTTCTTCTTCGACGACCGGGACTGCCATGGGAATGAGAGCTAATAGAGACTTCAAATACTCTGCCGTGAAGCCTTTCTCAGGATTCAGCTCGCCTATGACAGCGGCCACGCAGACAGCATCAGACTGGCCAAGTGAGTATTCGCCCCGCGCCTCAAATGCCCACTGCCCCGGATTGATCGTAGCATGCAGCTTCATGCCTGGCACCGGACACGCTTGGCTAGCAGAGGTGTTCGGGGTGAAATTTGAAAGGAACCAGTGAAAGCGCTGATTGCCCAGCAAGGACAAGTCAAGAGTAATCTGCGGGTAGACTGTGGCAGGGTCAATGACAACGAACTTCTGCTGAGAACCCATGGCGAGGAGGTCGGCGAGGAGGCTAGGACAAGCGTACCACTTCCTGGAGAAAACTTGAACGCTGACCGTCAGGTCCCTGGGAGGCGGTAGATATCGATGGTTAATGAGCTCAGGGTCTGATCTTCCAAAACGGCATGTCGAATCAAGACCGTAGTCGCAGTACAGGATGGAGTTCGAGCCAGCACCCTGGTATACGTCTTTTGACTGTCTTTGCATACGTTGATGCACTCTGATTAGCTGGGCGGCTCGACGCTATATGATGACATTAGTAGCCACGTGGTGTCAGCGTGCTGGACCCGGAAGTGATCCAGGTCCTTCGCAATCGCTTCCCTGTGACTACACCTGCACCGCATCTCGCACGCACTACACATCGCAAATATGGTATCGCTATTTCACCACATTCTTTTGCGGCTTCTTCGACTCTTCTCCTACGAGCGGCGTGTTCGTTTCTGGCATAAGATGGAACGCTCTGACTTCAAAGTCATGGGCGTCGCGCTTCCACTCGGACTCTTCATAAAGCATACTAGCAATGCTTATGAAGCCACGGTCCTCCCCTATGTCGCCAAGCATACGACGATTCCTGTTCCCACCGTCATCGACAATGTTCAACTCGGAGAGGACCATTTTCTTCTCGTTATGACCAAGATGCCTGGCAGCAGTCTTGACCCTATATTTCGAGACATGACAGCAGAACAGACAACATGTATAGTCCGCCAGCTTTCCGGTCTGTTGGCCCAGATTCGCGCCATACCATCTCCACAACCAGGAGTATGTGGGTTGGGTGGCGGAGCGATTATCGACAATCGACTGTCGTTTTCTATGCATCCTTGGGGTCCTTTCCCCTCCGTTTCCGATTTTCACGACTGTCTGATCAAGCGATCTGCCCTCCGCCTCGATGAATGCGAACATCCGGACGAGATTCTTTCCACGATCAAGAAGAGTCACTCCAAGGCTCATCGTGTGTGTTTCACACACAACGACTTTCACCCCGGTAATATCCTTGTTGATGATGAATATAACGTGACCGCGCTGGTGGATTGGGAGATGTCCGCCTGGATGCCCGAGTATTGGTATGTGCTGCAGCGTTGCAAATTTGCTCGGGTACTTCCAGACTAATCATCATCGACTTAGGGAATATACAAAGTCATTGTACTTGCCGTACTTTAAGTCCAAGAAGGGGAAGTGGTTTGAGGTCATGACAAAGATCTTCCCGCAGTACAGCGACGAGTACGCCGCGGAAGTTGCGATCTTTGATTGGAGGAAGTATTATAACTGAGTACTGTGTGCTGAGCGGCCGTGCTGAACCATGCGTCAGAGTGCAGACATTCCGATTGTAGACCGTAATACGAATCGACTGTAGATAGCTTATCAACGCTATACAATCATCATGAACGGAAGGGCGCACATACTCGTAGATATAGGCCGTCGCTTGCTACTCAGCCCTAAGGACAAAAAGGAAAAAAAAATGGTGAGGCAAACTGTATGGCATGATCGCGGGACCTTCAGAAGATTGTTAGATATGCATCCGTGTTCGGTCTGCAGACCGGTATATCGATACAAAAGGGTTGAACCGTTAGTACATTATAAACGTCTCCTTAGCATCAAGCAAAACCTCTATCCTCCAACTCGGACCGTCACATGTCCTTCCAAAACCTCAGCTCAAGATACCTCAACGGGCTGTACACCAGCGCCGTCGTAACAAACGCAAGCTCAAACCCAATATCGCCAGTATGTCTCGCTATCGGTCCCACGAACCACACCTGATCCATCGACGGCACTACCAACCCACACGCTAGAACGCACGCTCCCAGCGCAGCAAGGCCCGTTGGGAGTTTTCGAGGGCTGTTCCAGTGGCGGATGTCGTAGGCTTCGAAACGGCCTTTGCGGATGACGAAGTGCTCGACGAGGATTACGGCTGCGAAGGCGCTGGCCCAGTATCCGATGAGGCCGAGGAAGTTGGTGAGGGTGTCGTAGAATGCAGTTGCACCAACAATTGAGAGGGGTATTATACTGTGAATAGTTTTTGGTCAGTATGTTTGTTTTTCACTGTGTATGTAATGGGAGAACTCACATGGCCGTCGCGAGTATTGAGAAAACATAACGTGGTACAATGGCAAGGAAGGGCATGAAGATCTGGAAGTTGAGACAGATACAGTAAAACGTCGGGGCGACATTCGCGGTGACGGATAGGGCAAGGAGGACGGTGAGGAACTTCCCGAACCCACCCGCTGGTCGGAGCATGGCTTCCAAAAGACCACCGACGTTGCCATTTTCATAGCCTGCATTCCATGCGGGCACTGTTGGAGCTGCAGTGACGACGGCTGCTCCTAGACATTGTACTGCGATCTGGAGCACGAGCATGCGTTGAGTGAAAGTAATAAACGCTCCAAGTCATTCTGCAAAACGTACAATTGGTAAATTGAATCCCAGATATGCGTATGAGAAAATCTTCCAGCTGTGCATAACGTGAGAAAGGTTGTATTGATTCGTTCGTATGGCCTGACTTACGAAGGAGCATCCGGTCGGAAGTAGATCGTAAAGTCAGAGGCCAGTGGAGAGTACGTGATGACGAAGCCGGCAATTGTCGATGCAAAGGAGAGGATGGTGGACGCTGAGGCGGGTTCTGCTGCAGGAGGGTTGATCAGGTGTTTTCCGCCAACGCCTAATGCGACGACGTAGACAAGAAGCGTTGGCGTCCATGCTATCCGTTCGTACCTTCGGGTCGGACATTAGTAGGCGAGTTTACGTTCTGAGTTGATATACCCACCAGTTTAGAACCTTGATTCCGCAGAATGACACCTGATAATAAACGGAGATCTGTGGGCATGTCATACATGCCATGAAGTTGAGGACCTACCAGTAAGGAGATTACTGCTATGATAACGGTTCCGACGCTAACCGTGACACATGAGCAGTCAGATCTTGATACGGATGACGTAGAGAGGTGTCATACCTCCAACTCAGACTCCCGTTAGAGACACTGGAAAGCGTTTGGCCCCCAAGAATACCATTAAGAATGCAGAAGCCGGTCATCGCAGCCAGGTTGAAGATACATGGGATGATTACCCCGAAGTATCTGCTCATAATTGAGCAATCCTTCCCAGCCCCGAGAAGGAGTACCAGGACCTACCCAAAGCTGTATCGTGCCTGGCACATTTGTCGAAGGCCAAGCTTCGGGCCCCATGTTGATCTATGTAAGGGTCTGTCAGCAGGATCTCTTGAGGAAATGTAGAAACATACGTACAGATATGCAGGAACAGCGCTGCAAAGCAGATTAAAGAACAGAATAACAAGACACGAGTCTCGAAGGCATAGTCCAAACACAGCAGGACCGAGTGTTCCTGCAGAGAACCTATAAACCAAGACGATCAGAATAAGTATACCCCAACTCTATGGCATATCAAGGAAACTCACGAAAGGATATTGAAATTCGCCGACAGCCAGATATAAAAGATCTTGCTGTACTGTGTGTCCGTTCGCTGACTCGGAGGGACAGGAAGTATACCTACACGATACCTCTCCAATTAACTACATATTACCAATTCACGAATTAGGTCAAACGAGAATACGCACGTACCTCTTGCTTCGACTCCCCAAGTGAGAAGTTTTCTCATCATCGGCGGATTATAGTAGAATCCATCCTGGGTCTCATCTGATACCGACCTAAAGTCCTTTTCGACATCCACTGGAACCTTGGAGGACTTGCGATCCTCGAGGTCTGCCATCCTGGTGGAAGTAGGAAGCAAGAATTGGACGATTGAGTCATCTCCACTTGAAGAAGTTCTAAGAATAAGTAAGCAGATCAGGAGCCCCGTACTCTGGCGCCGTGATAACTTTCGGCCGTTCCTGAGATTGGACGATCAAAGTTGCACGAGGATACTTACATCCGCGGAGGCAAAGTAAAGTAACCTGCATCCGCGGTGGATTTGGCACAGCGTTGGGCAGTGCGCAGTTAGGTGAAGTAAAGAACATTTTTCAAGGTAAGATTCGGTTGCTTGTCGAACTGAGGAAATTATATTGATCGTAATTACTTAAAGTATGTACTCATTAAGTCGCCCCGACGCTCACGAAATAAAATGCCCACCAACCTACGCCTGCAGATAACGGGTTGCCTCTAGCAATTACAGGCAGACCTAGGCCTGACGATAAGTATGCGCTCATCATAATCTTGAGAGCACACGGTCGGTCACCTGTTGATAGAGTGCATTAGCGAATGCCGAAGACGGAAACGCAGATAGTAGATTCAGACAAGCGGACTGTCCCACCAAAGCAGGCAGCCCGAAGGTAGCTGAGTTGACTTTCTGCACCGCAAGGGTCTCCCCTTGCTAAAGCCAAATGCCTCAAACATCATAACGAGAAACGAGAAACATGTACGCACATTTCGATTATACGTCTCTGCTGGAAAGCATTGCCCGGGAATGAGACCCGTAGTGCTCCTTACAGCGCCAAGGGATACCTCTCATGTAGTTTTTCGTTTCTTAGCAGAGGTGCTGGATCCCCGACCACTCAATCGACGTTTGAAAGCGACAGAGTCGGCTACGGCCAAGTCAGAAGATTGCAACCTGCGAGACTCAAACGACTCACCATCCAGCCTCGGAAGCGGAATGTCAGGGTCATAACCGTCTATAGACAAGAAGCTCATATCTTCTACATGCCTATCGGCTGGCTTGGGGTAGCTATGTACAACTGCCGACAAGTCAGAACTAGCTGCGGGTAGACGTAAAGGCGACATACCGGTGTTTGAAGACTGAGGATAAATCGTTGAGAGGCGTTGTCGAAGAGACTCGAATGCACTAACGGTATAGTTCAGAGAGGACGGCGGTACTGACGAAGCAACCTACTCAGGAGTGACCAGGCCATTTGCAACAGCAATCGACAATACACTCTCCCAGTTGAGCGGTCGTACACGATTCTGCATAGACTTCTCGTTAGGAGGGATGTAAGCGGCAAGTAAAGCCAGTATCTGAGCTAGGTGGCGACCAGTCGACTCGGTGATGGCATTAAGAGCATGCGGGGTCAACTGAGACTCGGCGGTGTCCTCGAAGTCAGACGACTGATCCACGCTAGGGCTATCCGGTGCTGTGTGTTCCTCAAATTGGCCAGCATTCAAGGTTTGCATCGCCATAGACTTGACTTCGTCCTCGAGACTCCATTCGGGAGCATGTACATCACCCGCCAGCAGTGGCCAACGCGTCCAGGTATCCCGAATTTGTGTCGAGCGAGTTGTTGCTTTGCTGGCTCCACGACGAGAACTGGTCACGCCGCTGGCTTCTGAGCGTTCTTCACTGACGAAAGAAGGCGCAATACTGTCAGCAGGAGGTCGCCCGCCTTCGCCATCGGCGTCGTCGTCATCTATAGGGTCGACATCGTCCTCATCTTCATCAAGGCGACTTCCAGAGGCTGCCGACGCATGTGCTGTGAGCTGAGAGGCAAGATCAAGAGTGTTGCCAGTGCGAAGAGCCCGAAGAAGCGACGAGTACTCTGCGAGCTCGTTGTGTAGCGAGGCAGGGACCCTGGTGCGCTTTCCCGCTGGCATGACCAGCAGGTCGAGGAGGGCGCATCAAGACCGTCGGAGGACGACTGCACAACGAGCGCGTAGCGAAAACGAGGTTACCCAAAAGGGGAAGCTGACTAATCACAACTGTACAGTACCAGATCAGCCACATATTGGACCGCCAGCGCTAAGATTAACTCTAGTTCTCTCCACGACCTGAACCATGTGCGTATCTTGTTCGCTGCTCGTCGTCCGACGCGTTGTGCTCACCTGTCGCTCTATAGCATGAGAGAGAAGTGGAAGAAAAAGCGTTCTCGCAGGCTCAGACGCAAACGCCGAAAAATGAGGGCCCGTTCCAGTGCGTATTTTCCTGTTATTTGTCAGCGCGATCCATGTCCCTAATTCGTCGTGTTTTATTATCCGTAGAGTAAATGCCTCGCACGGCTGCTGGGCTTCCATCATGAGGCCGGAAGGATAGAGGACCTTTATTACTCGACAAAATGAAGCTCACGCGAGTTACGCGCATCACGACTCGACACCTTCGTTTCGACGCCTCACTTCCGCCTTTCCATGGCACCGCCTTGCGTCTCGCGCTCCAAGTTCACAAGAGCACGAGGAGACTCTGACCAGGACATCGACGGTCGGAGTAGCTGTTTGGGCATGAAATTGTATCGCTATGTAGTTTTGCCTTACTGAAATCAATGCACGTTGTGTAACGAACTCCTCTGGTGTGTCGATCTAGTTTATGTGCGACCTGCTCGTCATAACGGTAAGTTACCTGATCGTTGTTTGACTTGGCAGCTTGGTTCGGCTAACTGAGACGCTCACTCGCCTTTGTGTAAACCACCACGTCGTCAGTACGAAGTGTTCGCGTGCTGAGGAGTATGGCAACGCCTGTAAAGCGACAGAGGGCGTATAGCGACGCCGACGACGACAATGGCGAGCCCGCTCTCAAGCGTGTGGCAAGTGTTACAGATGATACCCTCGGTCGACTTTCGCGTCTTCTAGACCTGTCTTCAACCACGTCCCCTCAGGGTACTCTCTCTCGGTTCTCCGCCATCGCCAAGACACTGCTACATGAAACTCGTCTGCAGGTAACCTCAGCGCTACCTCACCATGGCGAAGCCAGTAGCAACTCTGCAACGTCAGTAAACACGGAATACGAGCTCCTCGAGATTGAATTCTATCTATGGAAGGCTGATAGCCACGAGGACCCATTCACCCATGGAAGTGAGGAACAGAGACGAAGTGAGCGTTGGTATGTATTCTCCAGCTTAATGCCAATTGTTACCTGATTCATTCTACATTGCTCATACAGGTACTTTCACCGTGCTCCCACGAAAGCGACAGGCGCGTCAAGCTCTTCTGGAGCCAGACCTGCTACCGCAGCGGGTGGCTACAGGGGCGGAACCCGCAAAGGCTTGGACCTCACCTTTGGATCACCATCAGAATCATCCCCGGCAGTAGTCAGCTCTCGATACTTCCAAGCTCCACAGAGCGGCACCAAACCAGCTCAGAGCGAAGTCAAAGCACCCTCTTTGACTAGTCAAGACATACGTGGTGGAATTCTTTTGCGGACTATCCGAAGGATATCAGACGAGAAGATCATCTCAGGGCCGTCTGTTCTCGTCGATGAGATTCTACGTGCCAGCGGGGCATCCACTATCGTCGAACTAGTAAACCAGAAATGGGCTGGAGCCACCACCGCATGGTCTATACCTTCCCTGAACGCTAGCGGGAATACCTCGACGCCGCAAGCGTCCTTGCGACTCATACCTGTTACACCGACATCCGAACAGCGCAATCCGCCCCATATATACAGCTCGCCTCGTATCGGGCTGGACCTCTCACACTCCAGCATACCTCTGCCAAGCATATCCTCAGGGACGGCAGAAACTCTCAGTCATCCTCGTCTGACCTTTATCTCCCGAGAATATCGGTTCTTCGTCCGTCCCGAATTGTTGACGGCGAACGGTCGGGGGCATACATTCCTTGGTGTCTACCGTTCGCTCACCTCCGAGTTTGAAAAGGAACGCTCGAGCGAAGAGCTGAAGGAAAGGCTTGCCGCGCTTACCGGTTTGAAAGCGAATACTGTGGATAAGTATCTGCAGGAGTATTTGGAGAGTGTTGAGGATGGACGGTTGAGTGCGTTCGTTGGGGCGAAGGGGAAGGGTGCTGGGTCGAACCCTGTGTCTGCTCTACGGATGTTTGGGACATTGGAAGGCAACAAAAGCTGATGGTTTTGATCTCGTTAATTTTCAGATGACCGTCAGCTCAATAAATCAATTGTGTGCTGGAAAGAGTCGTCGTGGCCCAGTGGGAGCTCGGTCGTCTGCGCGTTGATATCATGATGCTGCAAGATAACCCTTCGTCATGGTAAGTCTATTCAACTTTTAAATATACTTGGTCCCCCCCGCTAACGTTTCAAGACTCCATAACAGACCGTTACTCTTGATTATGGCATATGACGAAAGCCGCTGAGACCTCACCCTTCCCTTGTCTGTTTACCCCATATTCAAGTATATATACGAACTTTGCTTGGTGAGCCAATCGACAGTTCAACACCAGCCGATTAGGTCTACTTGAACAATTGTATGTATGTATTTTTCCTCGTTCTGCGTATTCTGTGTACTGACGACGTCTAGAAGCTGGTCTCATACGCCGTTCACCCTACCTCCTATTCTGCGCGCAACCTCAGGTGGGATGTCTTCTGGCTTCAGCCAGATAGAGCAATGTACACCACCTTACCGGGGGCATTTGGGAGCCATCACAGCATAGCTATTACTCTAGATAAGCCGCTAAGTATCTGTCTTGATTGCCCAACGATGCTGACATTTCATCTGGTAACTGCTCTACAGGTGTGAGAAGGCAGCGAAACATCACGTTGTATATCATATCCCAAGCGTAATCATACCTGGATACACTTTTATGTATCTGAAGTTGAGGTGATAGATGATTGAGTCATAAGCTGTGCCCGGAGCTCGATGGTGGGGTACTCAAGGTTCGTTGATTGACAGGCATGCGCAGCGCGGAGTTCGGACCTGGCGATAAAGCGTCTCAGAAGAAATTGAAGATATGCGTACGCATCGACATACTTACTCTCGACGTTCATTTTCTCAGTACTTATACTCCGCTGGGCAGAGACAGTCCTCTGGCTCAGGACCACACCACTTTCCATATGTTTTCGCCTTTCAATTGGTCAAACGTCGGGACTTGGTGACATCGGCCGTGTGAATCCCGCCAACTAAGATAACCCGGTCAATGTGTATCTATGGCGCGGTATTTGTCGTTCTGTAGATGGCTCATCAGGTCTACTGTCTTCAAGTCGCAGGCGCGTTCGCCAGTCCCGTAAGAGCAGTGTTTGATGCATTAATCACGTTCAGATATGCTAATCTATACACTATCCAGGCTACTCTTTGCCGCGCAGCGAGCGTAATTCAACAGATTTCGAACACGCAACAACATGAGTTCCTGGCACGGCTCCGGTCAAAGCTGATCTTCGCGGGACATTTATACTATCCCAAGTGTGTCCCTCCGCTTTGTCAACTGTTCTTCTCACTTCATCTACGCTGCTCAACTTGTCAGTTACCTCCAACACACAATGAGCAACGGCACATTCGAACCGTATAGCAACATTATCACTGGAGTACGTCCTTTCTATCACTCACAATCACCTTAGCTACTTTAATTACATCGAATAAACAGAAGGTTGTACCCTATACAATCGTCGCTTTTGCTGCGCTTCTGGTGAGTATCATTTACACCTCAGAGTGTACGTAGAAGCTCGATCGGTTGACCGACGATCACGAGCGCTAGGTTTACGAAATTCTGATATGTCTCTCGGACGAGGTATGTAATAAGTAATGTCCATTATAATCTCAGCTATGAATGACTTGCGCTACAGATCACCCTGGTATGGTCCAGAGCGAGTAACCCTCGCACATGGATTTATATCATGAATCGGTATCTCCCTTTGATTGACACATTTTTGTCTGCACGCCGTAAGCGATTTCCCTCCAACTTGAAACTTATATAACACAACAATCACATTACTAATACCTAGTACTTACGAGCATACAACCTCCAGAGGTACGCGCGATTTCATTTGCCTATAAATCCAGTACATTATACTAAAACCCTGCTTCCTCAGGTTTGCGCTCGCGACTTTAAGATTGTAACATGTAAGAGTGATTTTCTGCGATTCTGTGGCTATTAAACGATTGACACTCCCACAGGGATGATTGTTGTGGGAATTATCCTTGCCGAAGGCGAGTGATCTGTCTTTAATTTATTTCTGCATGTCGGTGGTGCATGACCTGTGCCTCTTGAATCTGGGTATGGCAGGTTCATCCGGTCAAGGGCTGGCTCTAATACTTAGTAAAACTCAGTTTCACGCACTTACAGTCCACGATTTTGGCACAGGGATATTAATGCAACGGACATATGCCATTTTTGAGCGTAGGAAATGGATGTTCGTTTTCCTATGCTGTTTGATGGCAGTACGTCATCTCAAGTTTATACAGATCAAATACTAGGATTGAAGGGCTAATTGACAAGTAGACTTTGGCCATACCATGCATTGTGGTCGTTCACCTCGAATTAAACACTGTCCATTGTGAGTAAGGGATTGCTTCTACTACTCTAAACAACACGTTAACTTAATGTTTTCTACACCTGGGCTAGATGGATTTGCTCGGCCGAACAAACAATACGTAGGCTGTATGCTCACCGGAAACACGTCCGTGATTATTGTAGTGGCATATGTTCTTATACTCCTCTCTGAAACAGGTGAGCGCCACTGACTTGAATGAACTTTTTCACCAGCCATACTATGCTCTAATCAGTCGTACTCTGCAGTAATCTTTGCTCTCACACTATACAAGGCTGTACAAGACTGTAAGTATGTGTTTTCAAGAGATATCGTACACTGGTAACCACATTCGTCTCCGATCAGTACGCTTCTGCCGCTCCCCACTGATCGTAAATCTTTATCGAAATGGTGCGTCTCGAATCTTCGAGTTGTATCTCTCAGTTGACCGACGTACTAGTGATACCTAGGACTGGTCTATTACGCATATGTACTGGGTAAGTCACGGTGCATCAATCCAGGCAGTTGGAGTATTGACCGCCCACCACACCCTCCTAAATGATTCCCTGGACCCAGCCGTTTCCCTAGCAAATGTGATCGTGCCAATCGTCGGACCGGTAAGTAGTTATAATGTATGAGTACGAAGGGAATACCTGATCACAGCGTACAGGGTGACCTTGCCAATTGGCTCGCAACGTATGTCACAATTCATCCATACCCCAAATGCCCGAATAGATTGTTTGACGAAATGTCGTCCTCTCAAATAGTCCACAACGCGTTCTTCATAGTATCTTCTGCGCCCGTATTCTCCTTTCGATTTTACGCGATGGCAACCTAAATACACAAGATATTTCTCTGCTCAGTGGGTCCTCGATCATATTCCGTGCTCCTTTCGCCTCAGAAATGTCTGTGACGTGGAAACCTCTGGAACATTTGGTCACGAGCGGGAACGTAGCTACAGAGGGACCGTATAGATCGGCGGGCCCTAGAAATCGAGGGGAGGAACCATATGACACAAGAATCGCTATGGACAGCACTGGCAGCAACCAGATCTGCGCCGACTAGCTCACACTCAGAGATTGGGTATATTCCTGCCATGCTATAGTATACATGACCACTGTTGGATAGCAGTACATACATGATAACATATTTGTCGGACAAATGCGCGCAGTGGAGGGGTAGTTGCAGTGGTACAATATAGTAGAAGGAATTAGAATGATATACAGCGTGCGCGTGACACTAGTACTGGTTCACTCCGAGTCGATATTTGCGTAACTGAGGACGATTGAGATGTACATCACATAAAGCTACTGTAAGTTAACAGGAGGTTTGCATGACCGCGCAATTAATCGACTACGTACTAGTTCAGGACCTTCTTACGGCCTCAAAATCAAAGCATCGTTGCGTTGGGGGGCTGCTCGGCAGTCGTATATGAGCTACCCAGTTCAACGACAAGAGTATGGAAGACATACTAGGTTGAGGCGCAGTATCCTGCAGGAAAGAATAAGGCAGCCCATCAACGTGGGTGATAGAAAACGCGAAGACAGCAGCAAATGCCATGAGCGTGGGGAGCGAAGGGAGCTGCATATCTGGATCGTGGTAGGCAGGTCTGTATGAACTGAGAGCTGTAGTTGGTATAGACTAACACTTTATACTGTACACCTTATATGGTTTCCGTATCCTCGACCTGCGGTCAATCCAACTACGCAAACGATATACCGTTGGTGGCCACGCACAATGCAGTGCCTATTGACGGATACGTTTAACATAGAGCCAACCAGCGTGAGTAGTGTTCGCACCTTTCGAGCTCTGCCTCCATTCCTAACTCTATGATAGTACACCAACGATGCTCGGGGCCGGATCTCGAGCATTCTGTGGCCAGTCGTCCTTTGGTCGCGGGACGAGCGGCGGGATGCCCGATCGAGGCCCTCAATCACCAATATCATACATACCCCATCATAGCAGATGCGAACACTGTACCGGGGGTCTACGATGCAATGCAGCACAGTAGCTCTTGTACTCTACGTCATGGAGAGGTCTCGTAGAGTACTGAAAGTCAGGCATTAGAGTGAAGATAGTGCGATGATTAGTTGCTGACCACAGTCACGTTCACGCCCTCTGACACCTGCGGATTGAGACTTTGAGATGTGATAGGTTACTTGAGATAACTCTGTGGTGATGCAGGTATGTCGTTCTAGGACCTCATGAGTGTATCAAATGCGCAGACAATTACATGAATGATTCTCACTGACTAGTTTGGTACGACGTCCATAGCTCGAGATCTGAAACCGTGTGAAATTGTCTGATTATCTGTTGGGCTTGATAGGGCAGTGCGGCATTGGCTTTGCGGACTGCCAGGTAAGTCACAGTGCTGCTGTAAACCCGCCACCGTCGCAAAAATCGGCTTGAGGTTATCAACGCCGACACAGATTTTGATGTTTATAATGCGAGCCTAGTGTACCGAGCAGCACTTATAAAGACAAGCGCCAACGATTTTGAGTGCTGATAATCCCCGGCGGCACCGATATCCTCGGCGCTATGATAATAACCCTTTATATACCTTGGCTCGCGAGCATATCAGCACTCAAAATCCTGGCGGCGTAGTTTATAATCACTTAAAATCGAGGCCGCCAAATATTATAAGCATCGTCACCGGCCCATATGTAAAAAAAGTACAGGCAGAGCACCGAGACATACAAATACTCAAAGCAATGATAATGGCACAGTACATATGTGCTCCGTTTGCCCAAGTACGAGAGAAGAAATTGGGTATATAGGGCAATCTATTTCCTGTATATACAAGCCCATATAGAGCTGTGGTAAGGCGTCGCGGGCGTCCGATAGCTCCTGCGTTCGATTCTGGCCAATGGCATTTGATCCCAGCTCGGGCCACCGCATGAGACCGACTTAATAAGTCAGATAAGGTAATAAGCAGTAGAAAAATCGAATCTTTTGATTGTTTAGCCCTCCCTAGCGCCCAGGATTATAATCTCCCCGCGGTGAGATTATAATGTCTCAGTGGCTGCATTATAATGTGTGGCGGGGGCGATGATAAGCGACGATATACTCGCGCGCGTAGCATTATAGGCGTTCGGTGGAATTGTGCACGGATTATCAGTGCTGATAATCCCCCCAACTGCATTACATGTCTGACGAAGCTTATCAACACCCATCTGTGCTTACACTACCCACTCGGTTTTTTGCGACGACGGCCAAAGGCTATCGATAGATGGTGAACTTTGCCGTGAACATTCCGTGAGAACGTACCTGCTGAGCTACGTTCAGCCTCTCAACTTCCAACTTCAGCACAATAGAGGACACTCACCTGACTGCCATCCATACCAGTAGTGCGATTGGCCACTGACGGAGGTCGAAACGAAACACTCGGACACCAAAGCTTCGTGAGCCTATGCTGAGAAGCCCCTCTAAACAATTAATCCAATGAGTACATGTACATTTCCCATGAAACAAATCTACTTTCTAACAAAATAGACGGAAGCGTCGGAGGACCGTGATTGATGGAGGGATGATGAGAGGGGGACGCAGAGATGGTGGGAAAGGAGAAGATATAAGGATTCCGCAGAGTCCTGGTAGTCCGACGTCCTGTGTATGGGAAGGAATCATAAAAGGGCATGGTGAGGGTGGTGAGTAAGTACGAGGTAGCGATGAATAGCGATTATGTGTACAACTTGGCGTTGCTTCCGTTTCCGCGTAAGCAGATTGAGATCGATCCAAAGCAGAAGCAGGGAGGTTCGTGACAGCGTGTAAGTAATAAGATGTGGGATGTAAAACGTGAGGAGCAAAAACGGCCACAACCATATGCGGGGAAGGATAAAGAGACTACCAGCGGGAACTAAACAAAGATAAGCAAGAAGTAAGCAAGCATTAGAAAATTGTTCAGTGGGCCACGACAACAGGCGGTACCGGTACCACCGTCTCCGGTGATATCGACGCAGTCGTCGTAGGCATCAAGGTCGTAGTCGTGTCTTCGCGGTCGTGAGACAATGATTTATGTGGGGCAGTCGGGGTAGTCGGTGTATTTGACTCATGAGGTGGGGGTGTCGCAGCTCCCGCATCCTCCTCCTCGTCTCCATTGTCACTGTCACTGTGGTCATCAACGTCAGGCGACGTTGAGACAGGAACTTTGGAGACTGTCATTCGGGAGGATACAGAAGCGAAGGGGGTAGACGGAGGTGATGAGAGGGGTGTCGCATGTATTGATTCTTCGGCGGTGGCGAATGATATGGCTGAGCTTGCTCTGGACTCGGAGCGGGCGGGGAAGGCGGATGGAGCTGTGGATAGTGAAGTCTCGGTTGGCACTGCGAGTGTTGATGACGATGGCTGAGAGGCTTCCGGTGCGGGTGACGATGTTTTCAAGCCAGGAGGGTGAGCCGGAGAGGAGGTGCTGCCTGAATTCGAGGCACTGGCGGCCGGTACCTCCGGTTGCTTGCCTGTGCCCTCTGTATGTTGTTCAGTTGGCTGCGAGCTAGCTGCCGTAGTCTCAGAAGGCTGTGGCTGTGAGCCACTTTGATCTTCATCTCGAGCGCCACTCCCACTGCCGCTAGCCTGAACTTCTGGCGCAGACGTTTCTTCCTCCTGCACAGTTTCCGGTGCATTGCGAGCCAAAGGCGACTCGATGCGACTCTCCGTCCTCGTAATCTCCTCAAACTCGGGAGGCGGCACGCCCGGCAACTCCACCCTGCTCGTACTAGCAGCGTACGCGATCGCATCTTCACCATACGGCACACCGAACCTCTGGAACGCCTCCCTGCTCGAGATCAACTTGACCTGCTCTGGCGTAGGACCCGTTTTGGGGTACGTGAACTCCGTACGGACGAGCGTATGCGAGAGCGGTGCCGAGATAGAGTTGAGGGAGATCATGGAGGGCGAAGTGAGGTTGGCGGCTTGGTTGTGATCGACGAGACGCGAGCGAGAGCGCGTCATGACGCTGAACATGGAGTTCGAGCCGGAGAAGGAGGGGCGGTGCATGGTGCTGCGGGAAGGCGCGCGCCGGGAGCGGGTGAGGTGGGTGTTGGCGGTTTCGAGGGAGGTGTCGGAGTCTTCGCGTCTGTGGCCTGGAGTTGAGGTCGACGCCTCCGGGGAGGCGGATGGTGCGTGAGCTGGGGTACCGGCACTGGCTGATCGGCCGTGGAAGATGCTCAAGAAGCCTGACAGTCGACCTGCAGCGTGATGACGGACAGTGCCTTGTGTGTCTCGAGTGGCATCGTCTGTCGTGTTGTCGGGATGAGATAGAAGGGAATCTTGAGCACCTGACGTAAGTGCAGGAGTCGCGCTGCTATCAGCAGAATCGAGCTCTCGGAGTGGGACGACCTCAAAGTACGCAGGCGCCTCTCCCCGGGGATCGCTTTCCGGTGTGGCCAGGCGATCTTCCAGAGTGGGTCCTTCCGACGATGACGCGAGTGTCGAGCTGCTAGGCCTTGAGCGGTGCGTTGGTAAGAGATTAGAGTGCGAGTTGTCATTCGTGACATCTGCTTGCGAGGTGGCCAGAGACTCGTCGCCTGCAAGAAGAGGCATGTCGTGCGGACTATCCGGCATAGGAACATACACCCTCGATTCTGTGAGGTCAACAGATGAGGCGTCTGGTGCTTCAAGAACCGCTGGCATAGCAACATTCGCAGTTATGGGCATGTCTTCCATATCCTCCGGGCCTCTGTAGATGACAACCTCTTGCTCGCCTGGTTCTTTCATGTACATCGGTAAGGACCTGGTCGAGATTTGGGAAGGAGTTCGTCTATTTCTCCTCGCACGACGTGCAGGTTGGGCTGCAGTTGTTTCGGTGGTCTGTCCATTTTGACCAGTGGAAGCCACAAGCTGCTGAGCAGTAAGCTCGCGGGTTCCGTTGGCGTTACTTGTTGTTGTACCAGTCGAAGGACCAAAGTTAGTTGCAGCATGCGATATTCCGCGCCATAGACGTTTGTGCAAACCATTGCGAGCGCATACTGTGATCACAATCACTGCAGCGACCGAGATAATCACAACAATAGGCACGACCGTCCTGACAGTTCCATCATCGCGCTTGACGAGCGGCGCACCGTACGCTGGAGCAGGCAAGCTCGAGAAGAGCCAAAACAGCGTGGCATTCGCAGCCAGCGTAAGCCAAGGCGAGTTGCCTGTACTTGACGTTTGTCTTTGACCGTATGTACCACGCACTGTCGACTGAGACAGAATGCGCAGTGGAATTGGCTTGAAAGTGGTGTCAACGTATTAGCCATACTTAGCACACTCTGGAAGACGTACCTGCATTTTGCTCTCAGCATCGCCCGCATCCATCGCCTGCATCCAACTTTCCGTTTGCTCTTGTATGTCCTGCGCAGCCAGGCGACCTGCCGCGGTCGTGAAGTGGCCGAGCCTCCGGCGCTCGAGTAGATGGGTGTTCATTGGTGTCACTGTCACCGTTGGAGTTCGTTATAACCGGTTTCGTTACGATGAGTGAAGTAAAGAAAGATGAAGGGGATTAGAGAAGACTGGGGTAAAGAGGTCGTAAGGCAAATATGATACAGGCTGGAGGTCTAGCGATGGTTGGAGTCCAGGACAAGACCGTAAGACCGAGAGGGCTGTTCGGCCTATTTTAGGTAAGCATGAATTATGGTCTCGGTGCCGCTGAAACGAACCACCATAACCTCAAGAAACATTTGCTTCCGTTCCTAACGGCAGTGCAGCATAGCTTCGCAACTGCTCGTTTGTAAATGAGATATATCTCGATGCGTGAAGCCAAGAAGCTACCGGTCACGGGCTACAGGCAAACGGTACAAACGCAACTACTTATCTAAACACTAGTGAATGTGCAGCTACAATGATGTGCTCGGAATATGGTAGCGTAGGTACATCAATAAACGGCAGAGACTGTAGCAACTGAAGAATGCGTTCACGGCGGATAGAGCTCGCACGAGCCAAGAGGTCAGCTCGATCGCACAATTGAATAAGGTTCGTCGGAAGTGGCTGCCGCTGAGGTAAGCGTCGACATCTCAATTTGGCAATCATTCAAGATCGATATCGCAGGCAGTTACAGTACGCTAGTCTAGGAAATAGATACTTCACCTACCTAGATCACTTTTATTCAGAAGGATAATCACGCCTGTTATCGGTGCGACAAGGGAACAGCAGCCTCCACCGCACTGCCATCTCGCGAGGATAATCAGCTAGTGTTCGCACAGCCCAGGTTCGAACGCCGGTGCTCGCCAAGAGTATTATCGTATAGCAATGGCTCATTGTATGTTCCCCTAGCAAAAGCATTCATTGTATACCTCCTGCTAGCGACACAAGCTGTGGAGTCCGAAAGCGTACTTGCTTATCGCGGTCATATGGCAGTGGGCATGATTACGCTACAAAGACTTCTTATTGCGTATAATCCATCGGAAGCGACCACAAGCTTATAATACGCACACATCTTGTGGTTTATCTCATGGGATAGGTGATTGGAAGCAGATAAGTCTGGCAATGATGGAAAAGCCCGAACGCAACAAGACACTCAGGCAGACAGCCAGTTTAGGGTAGTTCAGGGAAGCTACTACTACATACACGATGTCCTATCAGGACAGACTAGATACAAAGATGAATAGATACATGCAGATAGTACAATCACTGGAGATAAAAATATAGATTGATCCGCGTACCATCATCTCCTAGAAACTACGACCGCGACGACGATTACAACGACAGCAATAGATAGCACAATACCACTAGTGATAGCCGCAATACGACACCGACGCACCCAAGGATCGACAACTCGTATCGTTTTCACCTCAAGGCTCTCCTCATCCTCGACGCCATGATTATCCAACCTTACTTTCTTGCTCTGCACGACGCTACCGTCGGGAGATAGATGGAACGAATAGAGAGCGTTGAGCGAGTCACCACTGTCTGTCGAAGGCGGGTCAACTGGCGTCATTGGAGAGGTTTCGCTCACGCCTTCAGCGTGGCTGTGGGTCGGAAGCGTAAGCCCGTTGCTAGAAGGTGCACCTGGCGTAATCTTGTCTGTTCCACCACGTAGCCTCCGGATCCATCCTAGAGAGCTCTTCTCTTGTGCATCACCATTCTCTGGTGCCCGTCTCCTTTTGACCCGTTTCGTAGTGGTGGTGGTTTGAGCAGCAGGAGACCGCCGTGGCCACCACATCGCCCGACGGTCAACCGTCCACACATACTGCCCCTCAGTCTCCTTCATCTGCCCACTCCGCACAGACAAACACCACCCCGCAATAAGCCAGCACCACGGCGCGACGAACCCCAACCAAAACAACACACACGCTGGCGAAGTCGAGTTCGCTCTACTCGCAGATGACTCCGCATTATGAGCAAACCCCCAGCGAACTCTCCCCGTCCCTCCACGCTTTCCCCACTCGATGTCCTGCCCAAGCTTATCAACACCAAACTCGAAGTCGGGATCAGGCCCAGCGGCGTTCTTGTCCGTTTGCATCCGCTCGAGATCTCGTCGTCCTCGTCGTCCCCATCGTGTGCGCGTGTACACGTACAGGCTGTCCCTGAACGACCTGAACGAGCCCCACGATACGCCTCGCGCCTCGAACCACCTCGCTTGGATCCTCTGTTCCACGGCCGTAGCATCTGAATCAGTGAGAACACTCCCGTTCTCGTGTCTCTCCATCGTCTCCAGTATCGACGAGCCCCCGTCGCTGTGCACCCTCGCGTGTCCGTTCGGCCTGTCGAACAACTCCTGGTCCTGGTGGTCGTCCGCAAACGTCGAACTACGCCTCGTGTACATCGTCTCTCCGTCGTTCCCCACGTCATACGGGTACGGATGACCATCCTCGTGGTTCGGAATGTCATGATCGTCGCCAGCATCGAGGGGTACGTGCATGAGCTCAGAAGCCCACGACCGCACCCTCTCTTCCCCTAACAGCACCTTCTCCCTCTCCTTCGCGGGTCGGGCGTTCGCCTGGGTGTTGGCATTGGTGCCTGTGCCATCGTCGTTGCTATTCCCTCGAGAGCCGAGTACACCGGAAGATGATGCAGCGTGCGAGAGAGGACGTTCGTTGATGACGTCGCAGTACCCCTCGGGAAGACTCATGTGCGACTGCGAGTCACCGCCGTCATACTCCTCGGGCGAGCGTTGCTCGTGATCCGCGTATTCGAGTTCTTCACCGTAAGTCCAGGACTCGTCGTCCGTTCGAACTCCAGAATCATCTCCATGTTCTCGATCTTGTGATTCCGAGTCTTCGTTTCTTGTGTGGTCGCTATATTCTGATTGTCGAGCTCTCGACTGTCCCTCTCCGTCTCCTGTCACGTCCTCTTCAGTTTCATCTCCATTCTCAAAGTGCATACTAGCAGCAGACGGCGCAGTGAAGAAACTCGTAGCCGACTTTCCAGAGTCTCTCCACCTCCCAGGGCCCGACTCCCTCCACCTTCCAGTGCCCAAACTCCTCCTTTCCATACTAGTAGCCACCGACTCTCTTTGTCTCTCCGACCCCTCATATATCACGCTAACCGTAGTATGCGGATACGGAGGCTGTCCCTCGATTTCGACGTCCAGGATGGGTAGGGCACGTGTGGTGACGGGCGGAGAACCGAGTACGGTGGGTAGTGAGGGCGGTGCTGCGAGGTGGACGCGTCGGGTGTTGGAGGGGTAGGGGAATTGGAATGTTGGCGGGGCGGGGAATGGGAGGGAGCCGGAGCTGGAGAAGTATGGGCGAGTGTCAGCGGGTTGGGTTGGAGGGGTGGCTGCGCGAGCTTGAGTGGGCTGGAGGTATGGCTTCATGACATTATTGTTGGAAGGTGGTTTGGGGGTAGAAGGTGTACTGGGCGATGGTGAAGGTGGAGACGATGCATGAATATGTCCGGTGGTAGCCATAGTGCCCGTGGTAGTAGTAGATACAGGTGTCTGTGGCACGGGGCTATGCCCGTGACTATGCACACTACCCGTCAAGATCGAAGACGGAGGAATAGCAGAGACAGGCGTGAAGAACGTCCCAGTCGAAGAAGACTGAGAAATCGAACGTTTCACGGTTCGAGTGAGGAACGCCTGGTGCTGGACTGGTGTCGTAGGTGTTGGCTGCATGGGCGTCATGGGCGTGGTAGGAGTCTGTGTGGGTGTGGATGCTGTGAGCATCGAAGAGGAGTTCGGAGTCAACTGGATTGGAATAGTGGGAGTGGCAAACGGGTCTGAGTATCTCTTGATAGTAGACTCGGATTTCTCTGACTCTATTTCCACAACGTCAATCAGCTAGACTTACATAGCGGTAGGAGACCAACACTGCTCACCTTGACCTGGACTTCCTAGTACTTTAGAGTTATTAGCGCTCTCATTCGGACTTGACCCTGATTCTGCGATAGGTGATAATTTTGATGGTAACCTTCCTTCTAGGGCCTGACTACTCCGTGCACCATTAGAGTCATTTCCAGCTCCCATAACATCCTGAGTGCTATCTGTATCGCTGAGATATATACTCTGCAAGTGCAACGAGACGGAATCGCCACTTAACCTCCTCGAGCCTGGAGTGGCCGCCCCGCTACCAGTTCCCACTGGAGAGGGAGGAGTGCCAGTCCCGAGGACAGCATTGGCCACAGACGGAGGTATACGCCATATTCCGTCCTTCAGCGTAGGAGTGTTGGTAGGATCTTCAAGCGGAGGTTCCGCGCGAGTGTAAACGACGTCAAGTGAGGTAGTAGACTGGAAGTTTGGTCTGCTTGGGGAAGGAGTCACCGAAGGAGACCCTCCAGTCCCGCTGACGCTGGTAGCGGATGCGGAGGGTGTAGGTGTGCGCCATGAGACGTGCGACGGGCCGGTCGTGCGGAACTTCTCGAGCGTGTGAGCGGACCCGAAGGATGTTGAGCGGGAGAGTTGGTGTAGTGATACAGGTGGTGGCGGCAGTGGCTTAGACTCGGAATTTGTGGAAGGGATGAGCGTCGTAGGGGTTGTAGGTGGACCAGCGTGCGCTGGCGTGGGTGTCGAACGTTGTTCGCGTTCAGAACGCGTGTTCGATGAGGATGAAGAACCCCATAGCTTGCTCAACGAGCTGAACATGGCTGTCTTTCCTGCACGTTCAGCTAATTGAGACCGAGTGTGAATTTGACTGGTGAGTAGGTAGTGGGAAGAGAGAAGAGAGAGTGGAACGCACGCTGAAATAAATGTGAGTATGACTGTCGGCCCAATGGAACGAGGCGTGCGCATACATCACCTTGAGGACAACACACCTCCCGCTTAAGGCGGCAGCCCGGCTAGTCGTGCCACGTTGGCGCCCATTAACCTACGTCCTCATTGATTAATATTGGATGATAATCAAGACTTACATGTTCTACTCCATTGGACGTGGTTCATGGAAGCTTTCGATGTGAACGGGTTGAAATAAGCGATGTGAACGGACGTAAATCGAGGAAGAAGCGACGGGGGAAACATCAACGAACTTAAGTAGCACGTATCGTGAGTAAGTCAGTATGCATACAATATAGAATCGCGTCGGGTACTTTTACTGTACTGACGAACTTGAAGCCTATTGGCATCTACCAGTTCTGTCTGTGAGCGCAAGTCGACAGTGGTATGCCAGTGTCCGAGTTGAGTTGAGTATGTCCGAAATCTTGCAATTCGAGGAAAGTTGCAAACCAGAAATCGCTAGGACATGGTTTGCTATAAAGTCGGAGCACTATGTTTGGATGTTCGAGTTCACAGCAGATGCAAGTTTCAACGTGGACGAGCTGGCCGACTTCGTCCGCATTCCCTCGACCAACCTTCGTGGCGTGGGAAACTGCCAAATTTAGCGAATCACGCTAATTGACCGCGGTCGCGTAATGCGCGCTTTCCGCGTTGACTTCAACGTAGAAACGGCTTTGCACTCAACCACCACCAGCTCTGCCAGGCCACACCCAAACAATTCAGGAATAAACAAGCCGCCATGGCAGACTTGGATGCCACGCTCGACCTCCCCGAGTTTTTCGACCCCATTCTCGACTACATATCCACCTTACTACCACCTCCGGTGTACAACACCTTCGAGTACCTCCTCTCACACGCCTACGCCCTCGTCTGCTCTCTCCTCACTCTCGCGCTCACTCTCTCACGATCAATCATTGATGACCCAGAAGGCGGACCTATACTTCAACGCCTCGAACGGTGGTGGGACTCTCTAGACGCAACCGAGATCATCCCGCCCCTAGTGACCCTCCTCGCCGCTTACCTCGCTCTCGTATCGTTCTACCGTACGTCGAGATGGATGATCAGCATGGCTTTTGCCTTTATCAAATGGGGCTTTATTCTGACTACGTTGGGCACGGCCGCTGGGTACTACCTCGCGAACGCTCACGTGGGCGGTGCGGAAGGCGCGAATGCGAACGGCGTGGGCAGACAATGGGGCGTCGCACAAGCCGTTGGAGGGCTGGTTAACCAGTTCCTGGACGGGCAGGCTCAGAGGACTAGTACACGATCCAGGTCGAGTACAAGGTCGAAGTCACAGTCAAAGAGGCCGAAGGTGTACGAGTCATGGGACAAACAACAGGGCTGGCAGTACTCTGAGACGCAGCCACACGATGGAGGTGACGCGTTTGTGGACGCGCAGCAGGTTATTGGGCAGATATTGACTGGTGGTGGTGGTTGGTGGCAGACGTTGCTTGGGACGGACGGGGAGAGGGAGACTAGGAGGCAAAGGAGGGAAAGGGGCACACAGTCGAGGTAGAACATGTAGTAATGGTGTATGTGAATTGGTTCGGCTTTGGTATCTCTGTGTTATCTGTTTTTTTTGTCTGTTTTCTTGGTGCTCTACTCTGCTCTGCTTACCTATTTTCTTTGGCTATTATGCTGGAGTATTTACAGTACTATTAGGATAGTGCACGTTACGGATTATTACGACTACAACATGACTTTCTTTCACTTCTCTCACTTCGGTTTAGATGTTCTTACTCAGCTTAACTACTACTATTCGTATAAACACTGCCTATGGTCAACGTTTAACACTCAGACCACACCCCCACAGCATGATTAGACAGAAAAGCACCGAGTCCACGGACTGCAAATATGTGTATGACTGTACGTACGTATGCCTATAATACGAAAACAATGTTGATTGAATGTGAGAGATGACCGTAACGATATCGATATAAACGTGCCAGACTAGAACCAAAAATGCAAGAAAAACGTGAGAGGGGGACGTGCGACGAAAGCAAGGAGTCGACTGGACATGCGTGGCGGATAGTGAGGGTATGTAACGTAATGTGTAGAACTTGGAAAAGACAAAGCAGAGGGCAACGGGCGGGGAAGAGCAGAGTCTAATTAAGGTAGCCACGGCATTTGGCGGACCCGCAGAGACATGGTATCTTGTCTTGTTCGATGGGAAAGTGATAGTCTATAAAGTAAACTCTAGTGAGCTGGGAGGGCCACAGAGACATAGTTGTAATGGGGCATACCATAAGTTATCTCGCTGCCAAGCTCGATATCCTGTTTCGCGTAAATAACGATCTTCTTCTCGCCATTGATGGTAATGATCTTCGCGGTACAGTTCGGATCGCACGAGTGGTTGATAAGTCGCCTATAACAACCCAAGTATCAGCATCCTCCCATAGCCAATGCATACATGAAAGAACATACCCAAGGTTCCCCTTCTTCGTCGCATCCACCACCAAATCCTCATCAATCCGAAAAAGATAACTACTCCCAATCCCCTGCCGTTCATACGCCTTCTCCCTCTTATCGGCTACCTGCGCCCGAATCACCTCACCCACATACTCGATCACCATCTCCCCCCTCGAGATCTTCTCCATCGCGTACAAGCCCCAGTCATGGATGGGCGACCTCGCAAAGCGCAGATGCTTCTTACGTGTCTGGAGCTGGTTGAACTTGACCAGTTCAGTCGCGGCGGACTCGCCCTTGGAAAGTGCCATCGCGCGTTGAACCTGGTTGATCTCTTCGAGACCTTGAGCGCGTCGTCTGGCATTCGCGCGGTTGGACCGTGAAGAGGTGATCGTCTTCGGCTGTTGGACGACCTCTTCTTCCACTGCCACAGTATCAGCGACAGCGTTGCGGTTGGCGTATTGAGCGACGTAGGCTGCCTTCTCGGCGTGTGAGATCTTGTAGTAACCCTCCGTACGCGCAGAGCCTGTGACATGTACTCGGAACGGGGTGGGAGTGGGACCATCCTCGGACTCTTGATCGTGAGCAGGTGAGGGCGAGCGTCGATCGGTCGGTGAGACGCCTGAGAGAGCGAGCTTGACAAAGTACATGTCCTCGTCGTCTTCGCAGATACCTTGCTCGAAAGGATCGACCGCTGGTGGTGGAGATGGCTTCCGTGGAGGGAGGGGTTTGACGGACACCAGAGGAGACGGCTGTGGGGAGAAAGAAGGCTCGTGTGGAGGTGTGAGGTTGACCTGGGCCACAGCGGGTACGTCGAAGGCATCGGGGAGGACCTCATGCACGACCTCTTCCAAGGGTTCAGCTTCTGCTGCACGTTTCTTGGTCTTCTTCGTAGCTTTCTTGACTTTCTTCGGTACAGGTCCCTCCACCTCGCTAAGAACTGACGCGGCTCGTTTACGTGGAGGCACCTCTTCGACGATGGCAGGGGTTACAGGAGCAGACACTTCGTCCTCCGACTCCACGTCCTCGTCTTGAACGAGCTTGGGAGGAAGCTTTCTCGACTTCTTCTTCGGACGTTCATCGTTCTCCGCCTCCTCTTCGTACGTCGCCGGAGACATTGGAGGGACGGAGGCGACCTTAGGTTCTTCAACGGTGCGCTTCGTCTCCTTCCTGAACGAAAGACCTTTCAGGTTAGTAGCGACATGTAGACCCATCTTGTCCATAGAATCGATGTCCCGCTTGACGCCATCCTTCGAGTCGACAGAGCCCCCGGACTGCGTTCGTCTCCTCTCCTTCTCCTGCGCGTATATCCGCCGAAACTCTGCACCCACGATCCGTTCCATGACATCCTTCTCCAGCATAGCTTTGAGATCCTTCATGATGGTTTTCTCCGCCTGCTCGACGAGCTCGCTATCCGTCCACCGAGTCTTCGTCGGCGCACGAGGGAAGGCAGGGGCCGCATGGATGGTGACGTTGACAGAGTGTTGGGCCAAGGTACGAGTCCCAGAGTTGAGAAATATAGCAGAGCGTCGCGCGGCATCGTCCTTTCGAAAGGTAACATACCAACCGGTATGATCTTGAAGTACCTAGAAAAAAACAATGTCGGGTGGCACAATGAATCTCTCACATGGATCAAAGACCATGATGCCCATAAAGGAAGACGCACCTTGTCAACTTCGAAATCCTTGAAGAAGAATCGCACGTCCTCCTCTCGCACCGCACCACTCAAATGACCCCCGTGCCCCTCCAACGTCACATAATCGAACCCATTCTTTGCGAGCTCCGCCACCACAACCTCATGCTCTCTCTGCCTCGCCGTTCTCGAGGATCCGCCCGGTCGCCTTGACACAGGCGAGGGCGACCTCGATGCAGGTGTCGCAGAACCGTCATCGTCTCGATCAAACCTTCGATATGCAGGATGCCGTGATCGGTCTCGCCAATGTTGCTGGGGAGTTGCAGAAGAAGAATGGGTTTGCGGTATAGGGCGTATCAACGGACGTGACGAAGGACCGGCTTGCGAGGTTTGCCAACGAGCACGGATTAGAGCAAGTGGCCTTTTAACGTAAGCGGGTGGTTGTGGTGTGTCGTCAGATGGGAAGGCACTAGCAGTCACTGAAGGCGCAGGCATAGGAGGGAGAGGGTGCTTGATGATACCATTTGGCCGTGGGAGTGGCGTCGAGCGTGAAGACTGGTTTGGTGCATAGGAGGATCCTCTCCATGGTTCCCTCGACGACGACGGTGTATGGCTGGAGCTCGGTGTATTCCTGAACGAGTCCAGCTTCTTCCTCTCCTCTTCTTTCCGCTTCCTCTCCTTCTCATCCTTCTCTCGCCTCTGACTCGCTTCCATCTCCTTCAACACCGCTGCCATCAATTTACCTTCTCCGTCCAACACAACCCTCAACTCTTCCCCTTCCTGTATCAGCACGTCGTTCCCAAGTCCCGTAGCTCCCTTCTTCCCATTCTCCTTCTCAACACACCTCTTCGCTATCGCATTTGAACAAAATCTTATCCACACAATACCCAACGACGCGCCCGTTGCCTTGTTGATCTGTGGTTCAAATGAGAGACAGTCGCCGTATAACCGAAAATGCCGTCGTATGGTCGAGTTAGAGGTAAGCGGGGAGATATTCATGATCAACACCGCCTCGGGAGGAGCAGGGCCACACGAATTCGCATCATACTAAGTGACAGAATGTGCCCAGCCTTAGTAGTCAGCAACGCGAAAATACACATCACACTGCGACGCACCTCATAATTGACCTCGATGAAATTCTGTCGTAGCGGTCTGAGAGAGGTCGCGCGTTTGTGCTCCCCTCCCTGTTTTCGTGGATCACACGGCACAGGTTCATCCTCTCCCTCCTCGAGAATCTCTCCGTTATACCTGTACAGCAACTCCTTCCCTTTCGTTTTACCCTTGAGACGTTCAGAGCCCAGCTCGCGTAATTTATCCCGTAAAGTTCGCAGCTTCGTCTCACGCTCCCTGTCAATACCCGGAACATAAGGGTCGAGAAGGACTTTGAAGTCTTGACCTTCGGGATACTCTGACCGTGCAGGTGGCCATGGAGGTGGAGGGGGTAGCGAGTATAGTTTTGGTGGCGAAGGCGGTCTTGGCGGTGGAGGAGCCTCCGGAGGTGGGGGAGAAGGCGGGGGAGGCGGAGGGTCAGAGACAGGTAGTGATGGTGCTCTGGGAGGTGAGTCAAAAGCACCTGGTTGTAGACGGGTACTTCTTGGGCCAGACGGAGGTAGCCGTATTGGTAAAGGCGCTTTTATTGAAGAGAAAGAAGGAAGGGGAGGCGGACCTACGGATGGTGGCGGTGGCGGGGAAGGAGGAGGCTCGCCCGATGGAGGTGGTGGTGGTAAGGGAGGTTCATTCGGAGGTGGTGGTGGTGGTGGATCATCGGACGGTGGTGGCGGTGGCGGTGGTGGTTCGTTCGATGGTGGCGGAGGGGGAGGAGGCGTAATTGACGGAGGAGGAGGAGGCGGTGGCTCAGTCGTTGGTTGAGGCGGCGGTGGCCTTAAACGAAACGAAATTGCTGGAGCTTTGGTGTTGAGACCAATGCCATTCAAGCTGGATGAGCCTGCCGGAGGTGGTGGGCGTGGCGTTGGAAGTTCTGTTGCGATACTACGTGTTCCAGACGAAAGGCCTACACCATTCACTTGGTGTGATTGTGACTATAGAAATAGACATAAGCTTACGCTACCCCTAGCACCTTAATAGCTGCACTTTACTTCATACGAGCTGGCCTCCTCCGCATCCAGAATGAACTGACTTGGGTTCGCAAAGAGATCGACTTGCTTGCCCTTGTGCGACATAAACTTGGCGCTGGTCTCAGAGGGCGGTGCTGGCACATGAGAGCCATTTGGCTGGGGCGGATGGCTAGTCTTTGAAGTAAGAAAAGCTTTAGGGCCCTGAGGAGGAGCTCGATGCTGGTTTACGAGGCTTCTGGGCCCAGTGGGAGGCGTTGCTCCTAATCGTGGATTGCTCGGGTTTCCTGCCTGAGTCGATGCCCCCGATGGCTGAAAAGTGTGCAACAACGCCCGTGGGGCTCTTGGAGGAGCCTTACCAGACATTCCAAAGCGCTACGGGCGAGAAAGAGCGAGAAGTTTGGAGGTTAGGACAGAAGATGGCGAAGGTATCTGGTAAAGAGGCAGGACGCGCCTTTCCCATCCCGCCCTTTCTCCCAATTAGGCAGTTTACCGACACGTATAAGCGCCCTCTCAACTCATCCGGCCTCCACCGGAAGGGAAAGACGTGATAGTCCCTCTTTCATCTTGGTGCCATCCTTGCAAAACAACGCGCAGAAAATACGGCCATCAGAGTCCTCCAAAAACATCTGTCCAGTGTCATGAATTTGGGCAATGTGCATTGACGAATCCCCTGCAGAAGCACAGCATCACTCATGCGGCCCCCTTCCTAGTCTAATGTAGAACGCTTTCAGGGCCACTCGTTCCGTTTACCACTAGGTGCGAAGCTTTGTATTGCTACAGCTTAAATCCGTTGCATGGAGGAACAGTATGTACACAGCTGCGCAACCGAGAGATAACTTGAAGCTTTCACTGGCACTCTCGAGCCGTACACTATAGCCCCAGAGTTTTACAGCTAAAACCAGAACGTTAGTCCACATGCCATCAATTTACACACAGGCGGACTTGGCGGGATGATGGCGGCACTGTGCCGCAGAGCCATCGACGCGTTCCATTCGCTCGAGCCCACGCCTGGCCCGACGGGCAGAGGTTTTTGGTGATCCGCTCTATGTGTGTACGAGAAAATGCGGCCTAACGTTCTGGTTTTAGCTGTAAGCCAATGCAAAGTACGTACGGCCAGTGGTTCGATTAATCCCAATCATCCCATAGCTATCCTCGACCATATGGAGAGACACGCGGCGACTAAGCTTACCGAGACCTGAGCAACGCTCGCCGCGTTCTGGTTCGTTACTGCTGGCATGTTCAGCCAGCAGAACTTCCGACATGATATGACCTGGCTACGATGTCCTCGGTGCGTTTTCCTTTCTCTGTCAAAGTATCTTCTTACATATGGAATCCTCCTCTTCTTAGATTTGCGATATTCGTTACTTCATTCCAAGCCACGCCCATCGGCATACTCTGCTTTGCTATGGCCATAATTTTCCGAGTGAAGACCGCCTTGCTGAAACGCCGCATCCCAGTCATACAGCTAATCACTTCCTCATTCAACACTTGGGTACGTGGGACGTACTCATTCTATAAGTCACCCTCTCTCGGTCAGTCTTTTCAGCGCCCGGACCCATCATGGTCAAGCAAGTTAGGTTAAGGTTACGCGAGAAGAGGTGAGAAGGAAATCAGCTTTCAGCTCTCCTTTTGTATTCCTTCCGACTTCTAGCATGGAGCTCACATAGCACCCATCTTGCCCTTCTTATAGTCGTATATGTCCAAACGCCACTCTCGACCCACAACACATACAGTCTTAGAAATCACACCGTTCGAAGATTGAATTCTGACCCCGGATCAGGCGGAAGACGCCGGAGTACCGGAGGCATCACTGTGTAACCAACCATTTTTCACCTGCATCGCCCAATGACGGCGCAATGGTCTCGTGGCCTCAGTTTGAATACCAGGGGTGTATGTTTATTCAGGCAACAGATGCATGTCAGGGCGGTGCCGCTCATCCAGGTGCTAAACATTGACGGGCCTATTGGTCGGATGCGTACAGAAAGTCATGCGACACCCTCTGAAACGGCGACATCACGAAGCCGTCTGGGTGTTCCACGTTCGGGCGGGTCAGCGAGCTTCGTTTTGCGATTGTTTCTGACATGAGGGTACGTCAACATCTCCCGGTCATCCATCGCAAGCTCATTCCTGGTTTCCTTCCCTTCTGATGGAAGGCAACGCGATCGCCCAACACATGCGGGGTTGGAGACCTTGCCCACGAACAGTCAAAGCAAGGGGTGACTCTTCACACTCCATGACGGCGTTCAGAGTAGCTTATTCTAATTCAGGCAGCTATTCATCACCCGTTGGCCCTTCTCAAGATGCCCTGGCGTTGAACAGACCGATGGATCTCATATAGAAAAGAGACTGAGATGTTTACTTTCCTCTTGACGGACTCCCCTCCTCCCTCCACCCTCCGCGGTCAGGAATTGTAGTCGCTAGCCTCTCGGTGATCACACCTACCGAGCGCGTTATACCTCACATAGCTCAGCTCACCGTGAAGGTTGGGAGCACAAGTAGGGTTGTCGTTATGAGCAGCACGCGACCGATGGAACAAGTCAATCGTTCGCGCGTTAGCGTAGTCGAACCAGACGCTTCTCTGATAGGTGAGCATTATTCCATGTTTTATCTTCTACGACACTGGCGATGTGCCTAGCGGTCTATTGGTTGTTGCTCGCTGGGACACCAAGGACGTTTTGTCGTGTCTGTCGGATCGACGCTAGTGCCCCGCATTACCCCACGTTTACGGTCTGAGAGCTCAACCAATGAAAACGCCCGTGGTCGCAACCCATCTTTCAGATCGCGACGACCATATTAATTCCGTCCGTCCATGTGGTTTCGCACCGGCTGCATAAACTTCTTCATTCAACGCTCATTTCTATACACACGATACTAATTGACTTCTCTCATTTTGTGTTCTTGTTACTAAATCGGTTGATCATGTAGGAAATGCTGCCCCTCCCGGTATCGCGCCTCTGCCATCTCCTGCACCAAGTCGATTCGAGGAAGGCCCTTTCAGCGATGAATTTGCAGTAGGAAATGTCCCCGCAAGCCGAGTGGGAAGCAGGGCTGTACCCGCCGTACCCGCCACGACTGCGCCGACGACTGGTGCAGCTGCCTGCTGCCATCCCTTGGTACCGGTTCTATCGCAAACCAGGGTGGTACAAGTCACGTACCTTCCTCATCTCCCAGGGCGTGATTGGTGTCATTGGGATTGTGATGCTGTTCGTGTTGCTGTGGCCCGTCGTGAAGGCCATCGCGCAGCATGTGGTCAACGTCTCAGTTCTCAACATCGACAAAGCGCAAATCATCAATCCGACGAACACTAGTTTCCAGTTGAGCATGGAGGGAGTGGTGAGTAGCGGAGCACAAGCACATGGGCGTGAACTGCCACTGACTATTTTCTGCCAGGTCACTCATACCGGGATTATTCCTGCGAAGATTGCGTTCACCAAGCCTGTCAACGTGGGTGGTTAGCGGCGTACTTCCAACATGCGTTTTCTCATGGGGTAATTTTCAGGTGTCATGGAAGATCAACGGGAGTGAAATTCCCCTCGGGACAATCACACTTTCGCCGCTCGATTCCAAACACAAGCGTGCAGCGATCAACCAGAGCACGACTTTCCAAATAACGGACGAAGATGCGTTCGGTCAGTTCACGAAGACAATGATCACGCAGCCGAACTTCACGTGGCACTTGCACTCCGATGGCCTCAAAGTGAACGCGCTGAAGTTTCCTACGGCGAACGGAATCCACTTTGACAAGGATGTGACCCTCAACGGTATTAATTCGTTCAACGGGAATGTGCAGTTGCTCGAGTTCCAGGTAAGCTGGAAAAGTGTTTCGCGGCTGCCATTCGCTTAGCATGTTCCCAGCTACCAAATGATGTTGCTGGAGGTGGAATTGCCTTCCAGGCAACTACTGGTCTAAACAACACAAGGTAAATTTACATTATACTTCCGTATGTCCACTCTACTTACGTCTTTCTCGTCAGTCCTTTCGACGTTGACCTGGGAACCGTTGTCTTTGACCTGTCCTACAACGACACGATCCTTGGATCTGGAACTGGTACTAACAGTAGGATAGTGAGTATCATATCAGTAACTGTTGTCCGTAATTTTGTATGCTCACTGATCATGCGAAGTCACCGGGCCAAGTCAACATTACGCTTGACGGAGTACTCGTTCCTCATAACGACTCTTCGGACGAACTCGCTTCACTATCCAAGCTGTTTACCGCCTACCTCAATGGTGATACTTCTCCCGTCGTTGCAACGGGAAGATCGGTTTTACTACCGCCCAACAATCAGTCGATATCGTGGCTCACTGAAGGCGTTACCGCGTTGTCTCTGAACGTCCCGTTCAAGAACCCTACGGTAGATGGTCCTCTTGGTCCTATCAAGAGCATCACGATTGGCGACATGGCCCTGGAGTTCAACGCAAGTGATCCATGGGCTCCGTTGACGACCACAAGAAGTGTACAGGCTTTCATGCGTACGTCCTATTTGCGGTCGCTATCAAAACGTGACTCCATCGTTATTGACGACTACTCACCTAATCAGAGCTTCCTTTCGGCTTTGGCCTCGCAATAGCTGAAATCCAAAATTCGTTCAATATTTCGCAGAACGGTACCACAGTCGCAGGCCTGTCCACACCGCTAGGCTCCTCGTCGTCAGATATCAAGGTACTGGGCCCGATGGACACGGAGGGTACCATCAACATCTCCTTCGTCGACACAGCTCTGGTCGTTCCGCAGGGTTCGCATGGGGTGTTTTCGCAGTTCAGTGAGTAAGACGATACGTTTTTCTATCTTTCTTTTTCCTCGGCACCTTTGCTCTCCGGTCAACTTCGTCACCATCCGGTGGCACTTCATGTGATTCCGAGCGTGAAGAACAAGGGAACTGACACATGTGATTCTTGCGTAGCAACGGACTTAACGGATTTAAGGTGAGGATGGCGTCTCATGTTTGTAGATTTGCGCGATCGCTCATAGAGTTTCGCCTCGTGGCCACGTACGAATTCACAAGCCAAAAGGACTTTCAGCTCGTTGGACACGCGCGTGCTGTTGCTAATCTCTCCATCGGACAATTGACGTTCGATCCAATTAACTTCAATGTTACGAGTAAGCTGGATGGCCTGCGTGGTCTCAAGGGTGCGACCGTTATCAATAGTGTCGATGTCGTTGGTGGCACTCCAGAAGCTATTCTGCTCGGAATAAACGTCTCGATCCACAATCCCAGTAATCTGAGGCTCAGTACAGGGGATTTAAGTGCGTAGCGTAACGCGTATTCGTGGCACATTTGCAAACTAAATGGCATCTATCCACAGGCCTTCAGCTATACCGCGGCACTGGTTCCCTGGGAACTACGTTACTTCCGAATCTGACTCTTAATATGGGAGGCAACGAGGTTCACGCGCAGGGATTCTTCGCGGCGAATGAAAGCCCAGAAGGATCGCAGACGCTGAATGATTTTGTTAGTGGCAAAGGTCAGTATTCGTATCACGCATCAAGTATCTTCCAAACTTATTCCTCTATCCTTAGATGTTAATCTTGGTATCAACGGCTACGACCAGAGTACAAATGTCTCTTCACTCAGCCAAGCATTCCAGTCACTAGCGCTCGAAGCTGCGCTCCCTGGATTGAAGACGCAGTTGTTGGCTGGTACTGCATTGAAGGGTAACGTATTGGGCAACAATTTTCGGTTTACAGCGGTGACTCATTGCTGCTAATGTTAGTGCTGAATTCGACGGGTCATGATAACAACATCTCGCATGTGACCGTGGACCTCGTCAACCCCTTCACTGCTGGTCTGAAGGTCACTCGCGTACAGTCAAATGTCAAATCCCACGGTATTAACCTGGGCGGGATTGACCAGCCTGTGACCTTTGACGCCGCGGGTCATAAAACCAGCACATCTCCCCAATTCGACTTCAACCTCAACCTCGACCCGCCCAGTATATTCTCGGTTACCAGGAAGCTTGCTACTCTTGCAGGCCTAAGCACGGATCAGCTTGACGGTATTGTAGCGCTTGGTGGATACCAGTATATCGCTACGACGGATGACGATAACGCTCCCGCGAACGTATCTGTCAACAGCTCTGGTAACTCTACTCGATCAAAAAGAGATACGAACATGTACACAAACTTCAACCTCCCTGATTTCGTAAACAAGGCTTTCAAGCAACTCAGAGCAGACGTCGAGCTTACCTCTCTCGTCAGCATCGGTATGTGGACTGGCTATCTCGGGTTTTTAGCTGAGCGTTGAACTGCGTCTAGGTGACTACAACACGCAGCTCGAGTATACACAATCAGACGTTCCTGTGCAAACAGATGACACCTTGGACCTGTTACTCCCTATTTTGGCCAAGCCGATTGTGCAAAAGATCGTCGATGGCGCTGCGCTTGGGTGAGTACGCATGTCATTTCATGAAGACGTAAGAGTATTGAATGCTCGACATAAGAATCTCGAATGTCTTGATTTCGAATCCTCAGGAGAGCTCATTTGGTATGTGTTGCTAATTCTGTCACCTGGAAACAACTCACATCGTATTCAGGAACGAAGTTGACTGGGAATATCACTAATGCCGGGCCATGTGAGAAATCTCTTTCGCATTTCATCTATATGCAGATACACGCTTACAACTAACATCCGCAGTCGATGCAAAGATTAGCTTCGGCACAGGATTGACGATATCTTGGAACGGCCAGGCATTGGGATCGATCAAGATGCCAGAGGTACAGCTAGTTGCCGATGAGGGTGCTCAACTTGACATCACGGCGGACTTCTCAGTTGCTGATGTTGGGCATCTGACCAACTTTACGCGAGTGCTGCTCACGGAAGAGTCGTTCGAATGGGAGATCGCCGGCGAAAACCTGAGCATTTCGGCCCTAGGTGGGTTATTTTAGCTCTGTCCTCGTAGTAAAAGCTTATTCTAAGTTACAGGCATCAACGTCCCCGGTATCAGCCTGACCACCAAGAAAGTATCACTCCTTGGAATGAATGGTTTGAAGAATGGGGTTGTCATCGAGTCATTCGACTTGCCTTCGAACGCTAAAGAAGGAGGCATAGCACTGACGTTAAACACATCCGTGACTAACGTAAGCCTGCTGCTGAAGTTCGTCAAATTAACACTCGCTAAACTCTTGACTGATATAGCCTTCGCAAGTCGGCATCGAACTGAGCAGTATCGGATTCCAAAACTTCTTCCAGTCCACTCACATTGGCCCCGCTTCTTCAGCTTCTAGTTTCACCCTCGCGCCACAATCTACTATCTCCCTTCCCCTTGTCGGTCGCCTCATCCCTCAGACTGACTCTCAGGGACTTGCAGACGTCTCAACCATTTTCAACGCGTTCATTCACGGCCAAGACAGCAATGTCACTGTTATCGGCGATAGCGCAGGGCCCACCGGTGTAAGCTGGTTGAACGAAGGGATCAAGAGCTTGCAAATCCAGACGGTTCTCCCGAACCGAGGCAAGCTCGACATCATCAAGTCCGTTGATCTCAACCAACTGCAACTCATGTTCTCCACGGACAATGCGTATGATCCACCTACGAGCTCTAATGACGCTACTGCCGCCTTTACAATTCCCTTCGCTTTCCCGATCGACATCATTGCTTTGGAGCAGAACATCACTGCTGGATATAAGGGCGCACAGTTTGCGGAATTGCGTATCCCCAAAGGCCCAAGCAAGACCGACGTTGAGGCTCGAGTTATTCATCTCACCTTCAATAGCACCCCTTTCTCTGTTTTCGACGACCAGCACTCTACTTTCCAGCAGTTCCTAGCGGATACGACGTTAAATGAAGAGGAGACGTTTTCACTAAGTGGCGCGGCCAACACGGAAGCATCTACTGCTGTCGGGACGTTGAGCTTGACGGACATCGAGTTCAGCGTCGATACAACCCTCAAGGGCTTGCAAGGCTTGAACGCGAAACAAACTACGGTTTCGAACTTGGATGTCAACCATGGCTTCTCTGACTTCTTGCTAATCACTGTACAGACACAGCTGTTCAATCCTAGGTATGTGTACGCTTTTGAGTGTGATAGGATTGCGCTGACAAGGCCACTAATCTCCAGTAATCTGACCATCGGCACAGGGGACGTGAGCTTTGAATTGCAGTTCCAGTGCGTCGACAGGTTATAATCCGAGTAGCCTATATTCTAACAGTCATATAGAGACACAACAATCGGTGCTGCGCTTATTGTAGGTGATAGAGCTGATACTATGATTCGTATGCTCACCCATGCCATGCCAGAACAACGCTATCATCGTCCCTGGGAGTTCGAACTACTCGACAGGTCAGTCCTGACTTTGTATCATGTGAGCAGCCGGCTGACTTCTGCTCATGTAGACGTCCACTACCAGCCTCAGGGATCTGCAGTCGCAGTCGGCCAACAGCTGTTGGAGAACTACATCCAAGGTGTTGACTCCTCGACAACTATTGTGGGGACCACCGACACGACTCCGGTTGACTCGCTGAAGCTAGCTCTATCAGAGCTCACGTTACACGACGTCGTCATCCCTGCTCTGCACCAGAACCTTATTGCCGCTGCTTCTCTCACTTTCCCGACAGATATCGTGCAGACTGGGGTCGCGCAATCAACATTCACCCTCGTTAACCCCTTCACAGCCAGCGTCAATATCCAACAGGTTACTGCCTCTGTGACCTATCAAGAAATCCCACTTGGCGCCATTGATCACCAATCGCTCACCTTCCACGCCGATGGGCACAGTAACGCCACATCTCAGTCCTTGCCGTTTAACTTCAACCTGCAGCCCGAGATAATCATCGAGTTGCTACTAAAAAGAAGTCAGCAAACTGGTGTAGACTTAGGGCCTCTTCCGGACTTGTTCCAGATTGTGCTCAATAATCCTGGTGTCAAGACCAACGTACGTGCCCTATAACTCTAACGCATGCAACCTCTAACCACGGCGTGCACAGATCAACAGCTCCGTCGATACGGGTAACTCCACTTGTGTCAGGTAAGCCCCAGAAATCTTCCATGGACTGCAGCGCGTTTTAAATCTTGAATCTAGTGGCCATCAGTTCGACGTGAACGGTGCAATTCTGCGTGATTTAGAAGGACTACAAGTTGATCTCGGTGTACAAAGCTCTGTCTCTCTGGATGACTGTGAGTTACATCGGGCACGTGTAGGTAGCTGCCCCTTTAACAGATTCTACAGATGCAACGGACCTCGCCTTCAATCAATCCGGCGTACCAGCAGTTGTAAGTATTTAGTACCTCAATCACAGTTCCGCTTCTGACTGTGCTTCATGCCACGCAGACTGATCATACTGCACTGTATCTGATCGGCGCCGTGGCGCCTCCCATTGTTCAAGCTCTCGTTGATCAAGCCACGCTTGCTTTTACCCAGGCCAATATCACGTAAGAATCTTGTGGCCTTTTGAGACAGGCTATTAACACCCCACATCTAGAAATCTTGCCAACGACGGCTTTGATCTGGCCCTCGTAGGATCTCTCACAGGCACTGGGCCACTAGACGCAGAGATTACCTTTGTAGAGCCTGTCAAGTATGGCGTCAATACTATAGTTCTCAGAATTACTCTGCTAACTATCTTCTCTGCATCGTAGGGTCACATGGGAAGGTCGGGACATCGCCACCATTGCCTTACCTCCAGGTGAGTAGTCTCTTTGTCCCATTTTATACGTCCCACTGATCCGGGATGTAAGTATGTGCTGCTGCCAACGAAGGTGTGCCAGACTATCGCCCCAATGGGCACCTATCGATTACGGACCAGGACGGGTAGGTTCATCTCTATGGCTTCAGTTCCCCGCTCACGCTAGCACAGCTTCACCTCTTTCGCGACCTTCTTACTACACAACCCGAGTTTCACATGGGTAATATCAACAGACAAGCTCCGAGTAACAGCTCTTGGTACCGTTTTTGATAACGTATCCCTGACCAAGAACGTGACACTGAAAGCGTTCAACGGCATCCCTGGAGTTACCATCAGCAACTTCGAGCTTCCGAGCGATGATCCAGCCGGTGGCATTCACATTGAGACTGATTCTGCTATCCCATCACCCGCACGTAAGTACACCCTTTCCCCCTCAATGCAACTCCTGCTTACACACGAACAGAATTGGGCATCGATCTTGGTACGGTCACTTTCAACGCGTTCTTCCAGGATGTGTTGGTCGGTCCGCTCTCAGGACAGCATCTAGTGTTACCGCCGCAGTCTACGGTCGTCGAACATCTATCTGGACGCATCGTACCACAGTCTGATTCTGATTTGGACACCATCGGAGTCCTGTTCTCCCGATACCTTGCCGGAGATAATCAGACACTCACAGTCAAGGGTGACTCAGTAAACCCAGGCTCCGGAGAAGTAATATGGCTGAGTACGGCGTTCAAGACGCTGGAGCTATCTGTCATCTTGCCAGGCCAGACGTTCAAGGTGAGCAATAATGGTTTCTCAAGAGGACTGTTTGCTAATACTAGAGTATCACAGATCATCCAGTCGATTACCATCAATGACCTTGAGCTCAATATCACCAATCAGGACGAGACCTTCGCACCTGCTACGAGCTCTCAAAACACTCTGGCAACGTACAAGAACCCGTTCGGCTTCTCACTACAGGTCGTTCAATCTGGGGAGAATATCACGTTATCTTACGGCGGCTCAGACGTAGCAACACTCAACCTTCCGGTTGCTGACGCCGTAGGAGGTGTTTCGACAGGCAACGTCGCTGACCTCCAGCTATCGTACACGAACCAAAGGCTGACTTCTATCAACAACGGCGGCTTTGAGTCTTTCTTTGCCGCTGTCACCGATAGGTCGTCTGTAACGTTCGGTCTCAAGGGCACGGCCAATGTAGTCGCGAAGACAACCATTGGTAACGTGCCCATATCCGGTATTCCTTTCGACGTGCAATCACCTCTCAAGGGTATCAACAAGTTTGGTGGTACGGCGCAGCTCAGCAATGTCACTATCACCGGCAGTGGAGGAGATGGCGGTAACCAGTTCATCAAATCACCGCTTACAACGAAGCTGGGGAACCCGTCGAATATATCGTTACAGACAAACGATATTGCGCTTCCTGTCTTCTACAAGGGTACACAGCTCGGTAGAGCCTCGATCGATGTGAGTATCTCTGTCTTGTTACTATCCCGGACTTTTCTAATCTATCCCCAGCCCTTCAATCTCGTCCCCGGAGAGAATACTATCCCAACCGTGTTCGAGTATATGCCAAGCAACCCGAACGATACCACCGCACTGTCATTCATCACGGAATTTGTCACTACCGGAGACTCCATTGACCTTACGATTCAAGGGGACAGCAACAGCTCACCATACGAGAGTCTGGGGCCGGCTCTGGAAGGTGTCAAGATTACCACAAGCTTGACAGGTATCAACTTCCCGAATCTTATAACGCACGTCAATGTGTTCATTACCCTTGACACTCTCATCGAGTACGTCTTGTATTCACTACGTCGAGCTTGCATTCCTGACACTCCGAACCAGTAACCTCGTTTCTGTCAACTTCGACGTTGCGAATCCCCTAGATTCCGATCTTGACATCAAGTTCGTGCAATCGGACTCAGGTGTCAACGGGGAGATATTCGCGCACTTCGACCAGGCGTTCGACAACTTCGTCGTACCCGCCAAGGGGACTGCGAATAGTGGCACTTTTGGAAACGTGCTCCTGACCCAAGGTGCTCTTGCATCGCTTGCCATCATCCCACTTGGTTACTTGGATATCGGTGCAGCACAGACCGTGCAGCTTGGAGTTGGTGGCTACGAGCTTCCTTGGATGCAGATCCAGCAAAGCCATGTGCCAACGACGTACAGCCTGTCTTTGTCGATTTCGGAGATGAAGTCGACGTTATCGAGCATCAGTGCTTCGCGGGCTGGACATACGCTGGCCTCATCTTTCTTGTCGGGCGCGTCATCTGCGATCGCGAACATAACAAGCGGAGCGTCCGCGATCCTTTCCAGTGCAACTGAAGCAGCGTCTAGCGTTCGATCTGTGCTCTCCTCGGACGCGTCAGAGTTTACGTCGAAAGCAGGATCTGCTATATCCCACTTGACGAGTGAAGCGGGCGGGCTTCTTCATCCCACGCCCTCACCAACCGCTGTCCCGTCTCCCACTACTCAATCTGCTCCGAGTCACACAGCATCCGCTCAAGCAAAGGAAGAGCCGTCTGCAAGTCCAGCGTTAACATCCAGCTCTTCATCGCCCACATCAGATGCCAAACAGGGAGGCATACTGCAACCACTGCCAGCATCTCCCAGTGATAGTGCAAACTCCGGCCCATAGGTCTGAATCTCTGCCGACATACGATTCCGTACATTTGTATAGCTACGACTTTCGGACACTTTACGCACACTTTACGATACCCACTTACCACCTTATCATACTTCTGGTGTACGAGTTCTTTGACGCGTTTCATCTTTACATCATGCTTTATTAGGAGTGAATCAGGGACCAATTGAGTCCGTCACTGAGGCCTAAGTACTCAGAGCTCGTTCCTAAATTCAAGGTGAACGTGTAACTTGAACTTAACCTTTCAGCAGAGTATATCGATGCTCGATAATTCACGGCAGAGGTTAAGGAAAGGGCTTGTACCCTAAATTCGCCGGATTTCAGGCTGGCAGCGTACGCAATTGCATGTCCCAAAATGGAAGTTATTTGGTTCTTCTATTTCCCACGGCCCCTCCCAGTCTTGCTTTCCACCTTCGTTCGAGGACCAAATTCCACTACTACCACCTGTGGGCCAGCGCGCTCGCATGAGATAGTACTATAAATCATCGCTCTGGATACAGTCTCTCGGTGTTGTGCTTTGGCTCTTCACACTGCTTAGTTTACGGTCTCAATCACTTTCAATCATCTACCATGGGTGACCGGGTCTCCCACAATCAAGCGTAAACGTACGTGTTTTTTTGGTTATGGGAGTGGTTCATTACTCAATATACTACCTTACTAGCGGGTCCTTCATGACGGATATTCTACTCATCTGCGCTGCTGGACTCGACAAGGTGTCTAAAGAGGAAGGTGAAAGGCGTGGGCAAGGATATGGGCTGCCGGTGGACGGACTGTAAGTTTGCTGCAAGGAAAATGCATCGTTTGAAACTTACTCGAAAATACTCGCGACCTTCACTACCGAAGTTGTAATCCAGAAGCACTGACTGGCCTATTAGATGTGTCGGTGCTCTTGGCTGAGTCCTCCGTGGTCACACCCCGCTCCTTTCCCCCCGAAGTCCGTCTCCTTGATCTGCGACTCCTTTCCCTGTGACGCACCCTTCGCATCGGATTCCCCGACGTCGGTCGCTAACTTCACATTCGTTTTCCATAGCTCGCATCGTTCCTTGACGGCCTTCGTGACTTCCTGCAGCTCGATGGGCATCTTGTAGTTGGTCGCATCGAACATCAGCTCATCCAACCGTTCGCCCATCGCGTATGTTTCCCTCTCCATCTTTGCAACGCCCTTCTGGACTAACCGAGTTTGGACCTCCAAATTGCGCTCGGTGTCCTCCATCTGCTCATCTGGATCGTCGATCGGAGCAGCCGATGCGATTGAAGCAACCGAAAAATAGTGCCTTGGTGGGGCAGGCCACTTGTTTCCTCCCGGCTCCACATTTAAATCGAACGACTCCTCCGTCTTCTCTTGCTCCTCTTCTACCGCCTCCGACGCCATCTCACAATCCAATGGTTCCTGATCCAATTTAAATGCCTCAATCGCAGCTCTACCAGCCATCTTCAGCAAAGCCTGGAATCGCTCATCGGCCCTTTGACAGCACTCTCGAAGCTCCTTTACTTCTGCTTCTGTCTCCTGCTTGACATTCTCCAGCACCCTCTCCACCTTCTGTAGGTCTTGTCTCAACTCGGAGAGTTCCACTTCCCTCTTGGCAAGCTGCTTGGTGAGAAACTCTAGCTCCTGCTCGAGGACGTACGCGGGCTTGGGCTGTGTGGGCTCGGGCTGAGGCTCTGGCCGAGGTTGAGGTTGAGGTTGAGGGGTAGGCATTTGCTCCCTTTGGGCAGCCTCGGCTTGACGCAGACGTTCATAGAATCGTTCGTCTTCGGATGCGGTTGTTGCGAGATAAGACTCCCGAGGCTGCGCACCGCCCCATCTGTTGCCATATAGTGACAAGAACTCTGAACTAAGATTCCGGGTAATGACAGGTGATGACGGTGCTGTTGGGATCAAGCTTTCGGCCACGTCCTCTTCCTCCTGTGCCTCTGCGGGGTCGCAATCTCCAGTACTGGCCTTCTCCGTCTGCGGCGGTATAGCTGATTCACCTTCCGTCGGAAGCTGGATCCTAGTTTCGGCCTTGCTTTCGACAGGCTCTACTCGAGGGATGGGTGGAAGCCGGCGATGCTGTTGCAGTTCCTCTTCAAGGCTTTGTGGCTGTGACTCTTCAAGGTCTCCATACGACAACAGTGGATACCTTGCGGTGAACGTGAGTACTGACAAAGGATCAGGCTTGGGTTCGCAGCCAGGAGCAGGGCGCCACGGATCGTAAGGCAGAACTGTGGCTGAGCCATCACCACTGCTCGTGGTTGTAGCGGATGGAGAATGGCGGACGGTGTCCACCACAGGTCTTCGAGTAGCTTCGACTGCGCGAGCCTTGCCTTTCGCGACTGTTGACAACAATGAAAGTAAGTTCGTGCCAACCTCCTTCTAGTATCACGAAAGCTCACCTCCAGCATTCGCTTCCTTAATTTCAGATTGCTGCGTTGTTCTTTGTACGCCATTCGTAGAAGATGCAGCGCGCACCATCGACTGCGTTGGTTCAATATTGAAGTCGGACAATAGTGCAGACTTCAATACTGAATCTGCATGGCCGGCCGGTTGTGTGACTGTGTGTTGATGGTAAGTTTTAAGCTAGTGAAGATATGTAAGCTACGTACTTTGCTTTTTGTTGACCAACAGTCGCGATCGACTCCTTGTAACCCTCACAGATAATCCCGCTGCACACAAACTGTTCACTCCAACATTCCTCGGACAGTGAAGAAAGACGCACCTGTTTTAGTCGCGCTACTTTTCCCAGCCACGTCCTTCAACTCCTCCTTCGCTAGGCCCTGTGTGGCTGGACGGTTCTTTGGAAGAGACGCTACCAGTCTTCGAGGAGGGTTAGGAGACCATTGGCCGAATGTCGCAGCGGTCTAAAAGACGCGACTCACCTTGGCACACCACCCGGATAACTCTTCAAAAGATTCTTCACCATTGCCTGTTTAGTTTCGTTTGCTTTGATACCCGCTTTCTGCACGCGACGGCCTCTTAGTCAGTAATCCTTCTCAGCAGCCGGGCGGCCGCACACTCACCTTCGCCAGTTGCTGAATCTCAGTCCGGGAAAGCTTCTGCAAGTCCACAGCATTCATGGCAGCGATATAATGGGTGAGATAGGATATAAGAAATGCTCCGTTTTGATTTGGAGCTGGGGTTGTGTGAGGCAGAGGTAAAGGGACGAGAATGACGGTGAGCAGCGGGAGTTCAATTGCTTGATATATGGGCGTCTATAATCTAATCACCTTCCCGAAAGGGCAGTTTAGTACATGTCAAGAGTGACACCTCTTTGCGTGTGGTGCAGAGCCCGACAACTTTGCTTATCGACTTGCCTGCCCTACGTTTATCTTATAATGCCAGTTGTAAGCCAATGATTATGGACGTCGACAACCCTGGAGCTTCTCATCTAACTTACACCTATTGACGCTATTTCTTCATAGAGAAGATTCCAACACTCTTCCGACGGTCTTGGATATCGTATTTCATCTTCTTGGATCGATAAATACTCAATTTCTCCGTGCTTGTTTCCGCTCGTGCGTTGCGTTTTGTAACTCAAGCCTCTGCCGTGCGTTTCACGTGACCGTGGCTCATCTAGACAAATAAGGTATCGTCTACAATTTGCAGCCGATCGTTTTGAAGGGGCTAGTCAATCGAGGCCCCTAAACCCGCACACCTTACTCCCCTACCCTCACCAGCATCGACCAGACCACCCCCCACAGACTTCACATGCCTAAGACACCGAAGGAACCTGGGAAATTATCATCTCAGATCTCACCTTCCGCCGCTCGACATACTGCTAGGCCCGCTTCTGCGATATCTCAGCAAAACGAGGGATCAGTGCAATTTGTACGCGTGAACAAGAACACCGTCGACCGTCTTATGAACCGAGAGAGGCAACGCAGGGCGCGCATTCTGCAGAGAGTGCCACAATGGTTATACACGGAATGTGTCCTTGCACTCCATCCCGGATTGACGAAGGCGTCTTATAACAGTATGGAGGACACAGACTTGTGGTTGCTGAATTCAGACGACGGCTGGAAGAGAATGGAAGAGAATGGAAGAGATGGCCAAGTCTGACTTCCCCCTCCACTACCCGCCGCGGCCCAGTGCCTCCTCCAGCTTGCCAGAGTCTGCGTCGATCAGGGAGTTCAATGGTATGATGCTGACCTTCCCCAAGATTACGTTTTCGAAGGAGGGTTTTCCCGAAGGGGTTTTGGAGGGGAAGGAGCATGTGCGCTGGGACGGAGATGGATGGGAGCAGACGGAGTTTTACGTTCTTACTGAGAAGTATGAGAACACCATCAAGCAGTATTTGCGAGCCATAGAGAGGGAGCATGAAAGAGAAGTGAGAGCGATAGCTAACTGGGAAGTCCGTGATAAGGTAAGATTATTTCTTCGTATGTTCCCATTGCCCTAACGTCTTTCTCTAGTACGCGGAGAACATTCAAGGCATCGAGTGGTACGAGGGTAATTACCCGCCTGCAAGGTTTCTCGACCACTCCGATTATTGGCTTAAGTCATAACGTGACTGTACGTCTCACAGTATTCCTGCTGCGCAATCTGCCCTGCCCCTCTGATCTACCGGCGCCATGTCTCAGACACTTGCAAAGTCTCGGGCCAGCTACACCAGAAACCCGGGAACTGGAAGGTCCGATAATGGCAGAGCGAGTCCACCAATAGCCTAGAACTTCGATCACCTGTTTATTCATTAAAGATTTTCTAGCGGGTCGTTTCTCAGCTCTCCTTGCCACTTCCACCATGCCCAGAGCACAATCGTCCCCACCACTTCTTCCATTCATTGGTACCATTGCCTCTGCTCCGTACGCATCATCCCGCTCAGTCACCTCGACAGTAACCCCTATTTCCACGACGGGCCGGCGCGGAGAGTACAGGTTCAACTTCGGAAAACATAGGGGCAAGACGCTCGATCAGACTCCTGCAGACTACATCCAATGGTGCATCGAAAACGATCTGCTGCGCAAGAGACATGATCTAAAGCGAGCACTCGAGGAGTACCGAGCCAGACGCGGTCTTGCCCTCGTCCCGACGCTACAGTCCTTCGAGCAACGACAGGAGGCTATTCAGGAGAAGGTTCCAGCATGGCTCTACAGCGCATGTAATGATGCCTTCGAGAGAAAGATCGACTACGAAGGACAAGCGTTGTCCTCAGCAAGTCACTTGCGAGAGATGGAGCGCCGCAGGCTCGAAGCGTTCGAAGAGATGGCCAGGTCACTCGCTCCGCTCTACCCGCCTCGACCTTCAGAGGACGCCAGCCTTCCTGAGTCAGAGTCTGTGGCGGCGCTGAGAGCCGTTCTTGCGCTACTCCCAGAGCGTGCATGGAATATTGAAGAGCTGCACGAAGGCCCGGGCGCGGATCCAACGAACTCTGTCATGATTCATTGGGACGGGTTCACAGGAACGGAAACTATCCACCTTACTGAGGAACGTGAAGCATCCATCAAGCGCTGCTTGGAGACGATTGAAAGAGAGCATGGGAAGGATGTCAGGGGCGTGGCCAACTGGGAAGTTCGTGACAAAGTAAGGCAGCACCTCGTTTGTAATTTGGGTGTTAGCTAACCATCCGTAGGTGGCGAGCTGCATCGGCGGTATCACATACCATCAAGGTTTTAGAGACGAGCGGAGTGGCTTTGACGATCTTCCTGCGTATGGCTGAAGTGATCTTTTCTCTTCGTATACAAATTTGAATACAGCCGGCCTCCCATGTTGATCTCAATCAGAGTGCTTAGTCCAAGAATAAGGGTACGATTGTCAAGGACATTACTACGTTATGACGCACGCAGCCCTTCCCAGAGTGATGCGAACAAATGCAGTCCGTCACTATTCATAATAGCAGTCCCAAACAGCACCCAAGACTTGGAACTGCCGTTTTCAAACTTTAAGCTTCAGCGCGTCAAATGTGTTGGCATATTACTGCCGTCACCCACAGTTCAAGTTGGACCTTTTGCAGGGCCATGTCTCAGTACTGTAGGCACCTTTTGTTGACGTCCTTGAATTTCATGACGTGGAACCTGAAAAGTTGTTATGAGAAGTGCAAATGCATCGCGTCGAAGCCTCCACTTGCCGTTTCCGTAAGGGCGGTTGTTCATGTTCCATAAACGGGTCAAATGCTTCCAAATATGGTGTAGAAGGAATCGTGGGATTGTCAGTTGACTCAAGTTCCTTTCACGTCAATCAAAGGAGAGCAGAGCTGCTCGCCACTGGGATCTTAGATTTTGATAGAGTTCACCATTGTTTGAGTCGGAGTCTTGAAAGCAATTGAAAACATAATCCTGCGCGGATAGCCACCTCTCATCCAGCTCTTCAGGCCTCAGGACTCGTACACAAACCACCACCATCCCTGTCTGACCATTCACGGGCTATCTTATGGTGAGTGATTACAACTCTCCCGCTTCATGTGATTTGGGGATATATGGCCATGGTGTGATGCACGCCGCCGCCGTGGTCTTTGCACATCGCGGTCATGCTGCTCGTCGGCTCGTGCTTTACAGGGCAACTTGATTAGTGTGCACTAGTTGTATGCGCGATAAATCTCCACGGTGCGCATTGAGCACGCATCGCCGTCCGTAAAGCACTCGATAGTGACGTCGTGACGGTATACCAGGATATATGCGGGTGATCCGCCTACGAGGCATGTCCCCGTGGTCTTGCTGGCTGGATTTGCTTAATCGGCCGCACCTCCTCGTGTATCTTTAGTAGGTTAGCACCTCCTTGTGGCGATCTGAAAGGCATACGCCACGTTACTGCTGAAAATCGAGGAAGAGATCACGAGGAGTGACTCGCCTTATTTTCCTTAGCCCATGATTTCGTGTCCACTTTCCATATGATGTGTGTAGCTCTTGAGGTACGTGATGACCCTGTTTGTCGTCAATTGTATGCATACTCACATATACTGCTGTGTTCGAAGCGTCACCAGCTTCAGCAGGCCCCATCCCATACCGCGACCGGCCGTGGTTCGGCCATGCTTCGAGCCTGTGACAGCGAGTGTTGGACCCCAGTACTTTGACCCGTCGCCTGACGGCTTTCATGTCGTCGAGCCGGTTGACAAGAGCTGGCCCATGACCATCTGAGACGTCGCCATCAATATGGAGAAGCCATATCGATCGAATGCCAATAAAGCTGGACTTACCTTCACATCGAGGGTTTCGCTACTGCTGCATGCGCTGTATAACAATCCTATGGGCTCCTTCCTCCTTGTGTTCACTCCATGATGGCAAAGGTCTATGCTAGACTGTACGTACCAACAAAACCCTGGCAGCTTTTATGTTGACAGGGGCTTTGTTAGTGCATACAGTCTCGTGTGGCATGTCGTAGACCCTGTGAGTAGTATACAAGTTGGGCGATATTCCGCAGGCAAACTAACGTCTTTGTGCTGGTGCGTAAATGCTCTCATATGTCCCATTCATTGAGCTCAAATGTGGCTTTGAATAGAATACCCTGCTCAAGGAAGGAGAGTACAAGAGCGACATGAGAGTCACGGTGAGAGTGAGGTGAGTAGCGCTGATGAGCCCGTGCGACTGATCGCTCATCACAACAAAGCACAACAACGCGGTCACGCGTCAAGAGTCGAACCTGCTCATTTCAAACTCGTGTTCGGATCTGTGATACCCTTCCACCTTCACTGTACACTAGCTGACCCCTCCGCGTCGAATGACGCTGCACAGAAATGTCTGAAAGATCCGAGTCCACATACCCAGAGTCGACAGCGGGTCCTACCTCCCCGATATTTGGAACAGCGTCATTCTCAACATTCACCACCACTGCGCTGACGTCTTTATGGCCTCCTTCAACTCGTCGAAGTGCGTTGATTTACTGCTTACTTGATGCTATAACTCAATGTGATTAGACTCTCGGTCGGGCTCGTCTTGTGGAAGCGAGAACCAGGAATCGGAGTCGGGGACATACCAGGATGATCAGTCGGTCGCAGCGACGGAGGAAGGAGGAATCAGGCTGGTTGCCGATGAAGTATCCAATTTGGACGACAACTACGAGGACGAAGAAGAGGAAGAGGAGGAGAACTCTGAGGTCTCTGCAGGGCGCAACTCACAATTTTCTACGGATGATACTCTGTCGGCATCATACCACATACAAACCACGTCAGGAGAGTACACCACCACCACCCCAACACGCAGCTCCCTACGTTCCTACGATGAATCTAGTACCCCCGTATACTCTAACCCGTATCTCACTTCCTCCAGCGAACAACTCGCAGGAACGCTCTCGCGCACAACGCTGACCCCCACATACACCGGCACTCCAATTACGCATTCCCGGTCCTACACCACATCCAGTCTGTCGGGTCGTCCCACATATTCTCAAGCATCTCCTCAGAAACGAACTGCCGGCGAGCTCATCGCGTTCTACGAGCAACAGGCTCACTCCCGAGCAGCCTCTGCGCCGATGGAAACTGGCTTTTCACGTCCCGGCAGTCCGACGAAGCCTGGTTCCCAATCATACTCTGTACCTGTGGGCATGCCTGGTGCACTGGCTGCACCCCGTCACACCCACGATGCACGGTCGTGGAGATCAGGTGGGTCAGGCAAGACCTTGTCCAGCTGGTCCTTCGAGAGTGACAGGTCGAGGAGTCCGGTGAAGAGCACGTCAGACACTGGTTCTGCTCCATCTGGCTCTGTGATATCTGGAACATCTGGATATACACGTTCCGGGTCTACTAGGAGCGGTTACGCTGGTGGTCTCATGAGTGCTATTGGAGGGCTCGTAGGATTCTCAAGCTCGAGTGCTACGAGTTCTAGAGCCTTGAGCACGTCTAGTCGGTCACCGTCTCGGAGAACTCGTTCACCACCTACGACTCCTCGAAGAAAGGAGAGGACGGCTTCTTCCCCTCGCTCTGCTTTCTCGCAGATACGACGGAGTCCCAAAGGTAAAGCACGAGAACGCGACTCGCCACGGAGTAGTCCGTCGCCTACGAGGTCACGGGCGAGGTCCAGTCGGTCAGGCACGGAGTCTGTCCAGGATGCTCCCAGTGTCCACTCTACCATACCGCCTCCATTAGATGTGGCCGAATATGGTGGCTCAGGAGAGGTACGTCTGACACCACGGTGCGTTGACTACACTAACCACCCACTCCTCTCAGCCCGTCAACTCCGCTCCTGTATGGTACCTCAACGTCCATCGTTTACCACCCTACACCTGGAACTACGCCGAAGGTTATTTGTTCCCCAACATGCTTCTTCTGTCTTGGGTAGCCCCCGGTGGCGGCCGAGTGGTTGTTAAATTGGACTTGCTGAGCTGTGTGGAGATCCGGACGTCTCGTGCGCAAGGGGCGAGCGACGTCACGGTTGAACGGGAGGGTGAAACTCATAGGCTGCAGACGTTCGAGCTTGGGTATGGAGATAGCATTGAACGACTTGGGTGCGAGACGCGTGTGGAGATGCTCGACTGGTTTAATTCGATTCAGTGAGTTTTCGAGTTGTTTATAGGTTCTTTATTCTGATGAGGTATTCCAGATCGGTGTTCAACGGTATTATGAGCATGACGGAATCGGAGCGTGCGCACGGTAGACCAGCCTCTCCAGCACAGACCATATCATCATTCGACTTTGGCTCGGGTTCAGACAGCGTTCTCAGCGCACAGCTGCGCTCTGCACCCGTCAGCGGCAATCCATCTCAGTCCTACCGTTCGAGAGAATACCGATCGCAAACTCCGACCGTTCCTCTCGCAGAGGGTGTACTGCGAGGTTCAACTCCACCTATCGACACGACTGTGAGCCGATGGAGGTCTCTAGCCTTAGAGGACTCGTCGGACACTTCTAGTGCAATCGAGGACGCACCGCCGCCTCAGCCTGCCATCGCCCAGCCGACCATACCTGTCACTGTCCCCACGCTTTCCACGACCTCCCATTCCCAGCTCACCCACTCCCACTCCCAATTCTCTCAACCGCACCAACTCTCAAGCCGCTATGCACCCAGCACCACCTCGCACTCTCAGACGATCACCCAAAGTCTATCCTCCGGAACTCTGTACAACGGTGCTCGCACGATTATGGAGATCGGCTCGAGTACAGGCACAGATATCGTCGCGTCTACTCTGTCCTTCCGAGGGACCGCGTCTGCGTCTCTACTGGGCGATTCTTGCGCTCCCACGACCATTGAGACTGCTTCTACTGTTACGGATCGGTATCATCGGAGAGTTGTTGGTCCAGGTGCCGCACAATCGACTTCTGCCTCCGGTTATGGATACATCGCAGAGTTGGACGAACCTCAGCCTTATGACGCGGTTGGACATGCATCTCCGGCCCCACGCTCAAATGTGTCAGAGGACGTTCCGCAGGGCCAAGGCGCATCTGGAGGTGGGCAGGATCAGGTCGGGGGGTCTCCTGCGGAACAGTCGGACTCTGACTATGTCACTGCCGCGAGCCCGACTGCTTCGTTTGTCTCCCTGTCTGGGATGTCTGCATTCCCTGACGACGATGAAGAGGAAGAAGTTATTGAGCCGCCATCTCTCCCTGATCCTATGCCTGAAGATGCTACTCCGGTAGTCGAACGTCCGCCAACGCCGTCAGATGTGGAAGTCGAAACAGTGAAGCCTGATGATCTCGCGTCGACGGTCGCACCTGTTGAGACTGAGGCCGAGAGCACCGTCGACGAACAGAGCAAGGACTCGGACGTTTCTACACCTATTGTCGCTTCTCTTGAACCCGAAGAGCCTGTCCAGGCTGTAGCTGGCGAGCCTGAACCTGAACCTGAACCCGAACCTGAGATAGCGCCTCCGCCGCCGCCCGTACTTCGCGTTGACGCATCCACACAAGCAGATGTCGAACCCGAACCCGAAGTCGAAGAACCAGTGAAGGATGACACTCCACAACCCGAACTCATTCCATTGCCCGCTCCGGCCGATACAGTGTACACCCCTTCTGTCGTATCCGTTGGAATCTCCCCTATACCTCTCGCCGAACCTGAACTCGTACCTGGCTCTCCCCAAAGCGATGTCCTATCCACTCTATCAGGCGCCGTGCCCGAGCTTTCTCAATTACCGACGTCTGCAGAAGATACTGCTGTCGAAGTCGAGCCAGACACCCAGAGCTTGTCATCAGGCTCCCTTGGTATTATTGCTGGAACCCCTATGCCATCTCTCACAAGCGACAGCCTCTCCGACTCTCTACCTACTCCTGAACCTGCCAAACGTAGTCCGTCTGTCGTGGAATCCGTGTGGCCGGCGGAAACTGATCGATCATACGAGTCATCGGTGCTCAATGCCTCCCCATCGCTCACCGTTGCACGCACTTCGACGGAGTATATCGGTGTCGCTGAGTCCCCGGCGATCTCAGACATCAAGACTCCAGCCAGCCTGCTCAAGGCACAGACAGAAGTTCTTTCAGCTGTGGGTGAAGACGAGGTCGATGCTATGACGTTTGACGCATCCGACGTAGACTCCGCGGATGATGTGTCGACTCCTACTGCAAGCTCGTGGGTTTCGAGTCTACCGCCTAGTGTCCCTTCCAACACCTTGAATGAGACTGAGTCGGTCCCTCATGAGCCGTCTGAGGTGGAACAAGCAAATGAAGCCGATCTTGCCTCGTCCGTTGAGGAGTTATCGACGATTGCTGAAGTTTCATCGCATCCGAAGGTTTTTGCAGAAGAAGCCTGCCAGGCTGATTTTGTCATCGAGCATCCTCCCGTGAGTATACTCTGTCATGTCCGACAGAATTGTGCTGATGCTCGCTTTCAGTTATCCCCTCGTCTTATACCGTTACCCGTCTCACGTCCACCGTCTCGACACTCCATCTCGATCGCTGCAACGGTAGAGAAAGTAGACGGTGGCTCTAGCATGGATAGCGACGACGTTCTAGCGGACCGCTTTGCTGAGTTGGAACACAATCTCGCATCGTCATACTCGCTAGGATCAGACAAGATAATTGACCAGCTTGCTGGTATGGGGCAGGCTCTGAACAAGGACCATATCGAACTCCGAAACATGCTGATCGAGATACTCGAGAATACTCGCCCTGAGCTACACGAAGAAGTATCGGCGAAAAGTGCTAGTGCTGTCTCTACGGTGGCCACTGTCAGTCAGAAAGTCGACGTCGCTACCTCCCCAATCCTAGTTGCGATGGTTGAATGCTCCACATCACCTCCTCCCGTACTCTTGAAGGAGCAAGCTGTCTCGCCTGTTCTACTATCGAAGTATCGCAATATGGACGCTGGCATGTCGCATCGCAGCAGGCAGTCGGTCAATTCGATCATGCTGACTCCACCTCCTCGGGATGCTGCCACCCCCGACACGCTCATGGAGACAATGTCGTATCTGTCATCTCACCACTCTGACGATATCAGCGAAATCGATCTCGAGCTATCGCAGGATCCTCTTCAAGTCGACCGCGTATCACCTTCGTGGGCAAGCGATTCTTCCGCAGATTCCGAGGAGCTGTCAGAGGACGAGCACTATGAAGCTCAAGAGGATGAAGACGGCCTGGAATCGGCTCTTGGCTCTCCAGCTCAGATGTCATCGCTCTCCATGGCCAGAGAAGACGGCTCGGTTGTCGAGGAAGACCATTTGTCCGGAGTAGCGACTGAAGTGCCTGGCGAAGGTCAACGCGCAGTGTCATCGATCGCTGCAGGCACACTCCTTCGTCTTCCCGCGGCAGAGGCAGTTACCAGCGATGTTGTGTCACTCTATCACTCAGAAAGTGCTAGTGGACTATCTGCTATACAGATGCCTGTTCCAACTCGCGCCGGACTACCGTTTGGCGGACAACTTGCTAGCCTTATGACGCCAGAGGAGAAGCATGTCGATCAGGGAGTCTCAGCCGGATACTCGGACATTGGCGCATCCTATATCCATCAGGCCACGAGTCCCGTTCACGAGGCAGAGCCAGCTTCGTCTCCAAGCTTGGCGGCGACCTTCGTGGACAAAGAGATCGACAGCACGCAGCCTGAACCGTTGGATCCCGTACGTGAAGACAAGTCCGTGGCGACGTTCCCCGATGAAGATCGTCAGGAGCGGTCTATCGACACAGATCTTACGCAGGGTCGAGAAGAGAAGTTGGTAGATGCAATTCCTGACAGTGTCTATGACGAGAAGTTGGTAGACGCAATTCCTGACAGCGTCTATGAGGAGAAGGGTGTGGATACAGGACCGGAGGCCCGCGAAGAAGAGGCTGTGGATACGACCCCCGAGGACATTCAAGAGGAGAAGTCGGTCGATGTGGACGCAGTGCTCGAGACCCACGAAGAAAAGGCTGTAGACACAGAGCTTGAAGCTCATGAGGAAAAGGCCGTAGATACAACTCCTGAGGATATCCATGAGGAGAAGTCGGTCGATGCGCTCCCAGCTGATGGCGAGGACAAAGAGGTTGACGCGCTCTCGCCTGCTGGTGAAGACAAAGAGATCGATGCGCTCCCACCTGCTGGTGAAGACAAAGAGATCGATGCGCACTTCACTGGGGAAACAGAGGAAGCGGGCACTGATGCACCACTAGCAACTACTCTTGATGATAAGTCCATAGATGCGCTGCCAGCCTTAGTACTCGAGGAGAAAGCTGTGGACACGACGCCGGAGGTCACGTCCGACACTACGGCGTACGCAGAGAAAGACTGTGACACCACGGACTTGGTCGACGCTTCGGCTATCACGTTGGATGACGTGGCAGCGCCCTCAGCCGTTGACTTGCCAAAGACCGTCACGCAGGACGCGGTGAGTGTCAATCGTTTGTCTAGTTACTCGATCCACTCACCATCTTATGAACATCGTAGGAGGTCCAAGCAGCTGATCTCACCAAAATGCTTGTACCGCCTTTTTCCATGCTCTCTGATATGGATCAATCAGCTGCACCGCCGATCATGGCGTTGCCTACGTTCCTTCAGGATCAGCCTACGTTTTCAGCGCATATGAAAGACATAGTAAGTCCAGCATGACTTGTTTGAGTGTTCATTCACAAAAGTTCCTCTGTCAGGTATCGTCCGGGCTGTCGCCGGCATTGGAGAATGTCGCATTGCTGGTTTACGTAAGTGGATAAGTACACGCGCGAGCCAAGACTCATATTGCTTTTATTAAGGAGAATCGGATGGCGCGTGACGAGTTCAAGAAGGCTAACGAGGACTATGAAAGCATGGTGCGCGAAGAGTTCAAGAAGGCCAGTGGAGATTATGAAAGCATGGTACGCGACGAGCTTAGAAAGGCCCACGACGACTATCGCCAAACACACGAAGAGAGCATCGTCCAAATCAAAGAGATGTATCGGATGGCACAAGATGAGATGATGAACAGCCTTGCTCAAATGAAGGACCTTGTCTCACAGCTAATGAGTCAGAAGCCAGGTAAGAAGTTGTCATATACAGCTGCTGGCTTTCAATGACCCGTCTTTCTTAGTTTCTGTATCCGTGTCTGTACCTCAGCAGCATTCGTACCCAATACCTCCCGGGTTTGTGCCCAATGCTAACTCGGAGCAAGCGGTATACCAGCAACCAATGATGTATCCCGCTCCCCCTGTTGGGTCATATAGTCAGCCGATCTCTCAACAGCCGATCTTCATGCCCACTCCGGATGTCAATGGTGTACCGTCTCCCGTCCCTGAGTACTCGTATAGAGAAGGACCAGTCGTTCCTTCCCCTCCGCCTTTGTCACCGACCCTTAGCGAGTCATCCGGCACCTCATCTTCCTCCGCTACACCTACACTAGCAAGTATGCATATTCTGCCAACTGGATACGGTGTCGAACCGTCCACCGTCGCTCGGGGCGCTATGGTCCCTTTACCACCATCCCCGATCTCCTTATCACCCCAGCCTCTTCACCTCCCTTTCACATCTCAGATCGACACTCGTGATCTTCCGGTGGTGCCAGAGATGCCTGCGGCAGAATCTCCGTACATGATGCTTCAGCCCTCGCTGACTGGTGTAGGCCACGCGTCAGAATATTATGCCGGACACGTCGATTCCTTGGAATCATCTGAAGCTTCTTCCACTAGCCACGGGACGGACACACCCTCGGAAACGCCTATACTACCTATGCAGGAGGCCGATGCGCCCGCAGTGATCCCAGAACCGGTGGAACCTGAACCTGTCGCCGAATCTGAACCTCAGTCTGAGTCATCTGTCGAGTCTGTCGAGCCTGTTACTGAAGAACCGTCCGCTGGTGAAGTCACTGAAAACGATGATACTCCCATGACCTCCGATGTTGCCGCCACTCACGCACCTACTGTAGTGGAAGACGCAGAAGATAGTGCGTGCTTCGTCTCATTCTTTCATTTCGTGAGAAGCTGACGTTTGCTCATGTAGACGAATCCGACACTTCGCAATCTGATATGTCAGGTAAGAGAATCACTACTTGTTCAAATAAACTCAGAGTACTCAAAGTTCTCAGGGCTGACTACTCCGCCTCGCCCAAGCACTCCTGCCGATGCTCTTACTCGCGACATAGACCTCTCTGCTGCTGAGTCACAGGAGCCTAGCTCTGAGGATCCGTCAGACGATTCTCCCGTGGTGCCTGATCTTCCCGAGGAATCGAAGTCAGGGCCGAATCTTGACATGGATGCTGCAGAGCTTCAGCCTGTTGCACCACATGCTCTCGCTCATGAGATCGAAGCCTCAATTGCCGCAGCAGCCTCAGACCTCAAGTCGGTCGTTGAGGCTGCGAGAGGTGCGACTGAGGGTGCGTTAGCAGCTTCTAAGGAGGCACAGTCTATGTTGGAATCTGTGCGTGCACAGAGGGAAGAAGTGGCTCGCGAGCTTGAGGAGTGCACCCGAGAACGAGAGGCTGCTAAGGCGGATCGTGACGAGGCACAGTCTCTTCGGGAACAGACTCTCGCACAAGCTGCTGCCGACCGAGAGCAGGGCGTTGCAGAACGTGATGCTCGTATCGAAGAGCTGCAGCAAGAGCTTGAAGTCATCAAGGCAAAGGAGATTGAACTGGAGACCTCCCAAGCTAATGCCGTTTCTGAACGCGACACTCGGATCCAAACCCTGGAGGAGGAGCTTGGCACCGTCCGTTCTGAACTGGAAGAGCAAAAGGAGGCACGGGCGAAGGAACAGGCAGAGCGAGGAGCTCAGGACGAAGAACGCGAAAAGGCGCATGCAGAGGCCAATGCTGAGCATGACGCTCGGATCGCAGCTTTGGAAGAGGAGCTGGCGTCTCTCAGAGCCTCGCAAGAGGAAGAACGTCAAGCTCACGCGACCCAAGATGAGCAACATCAGAAAGCTCTCGAGGAGGCGACATCCGAGCGGGAACGCGAGGTTGGCGAACGTGACTCTCGTATTCAAGCTCTCGAGCAAGAGCTTGAGACAATGCGTTCTGAACATGACGAAGCTGAAAAACGTCGCGAGGCCGAGCAGGCGGAGAGGGATGAGGCAATGGCTGAACGGGAGAGAACCTTCACCGAGGCGGCCGCAGAGCGTGATGCGCGCATCGAATCCCTGGAATCTGACCTGACCGCGCTTCGTGAAGAAACTGAGCGAGAGCGTGAAGAACACCAGGCCGCGATTGCGAAACTCGAAGAAGCCCAGCAAGCCAGCGAAGGGGCCCATACCGAAGCCATTGCTGAGCATCAACGCCAGATCGAGGAGCGCGACCAACGTATATCTGCTCTGGAGGAAGAGCTGTCCCGCCTACGGAGTGACCACGAGGCAGAACTACTGCAACGTGCCGCCGAGGTTGAGGCCCTCACCGCAACGTGGACTGAACAGGAGAAAGCGCTCAACGACGCCAGTGCCGAACGCGATGAACGTATCAAGGCCCTCGAAGACCAGCTTACGGAAGTCCGGGCGGAGCACGAGCAAATCCAGCAAAACCGCGATCTCCAGGACGCGGAGCGACACGCTGCCTGGGATGAACGCGAGCAGGCATTGCAGGAGGCTGCCGCAGACCGTGATTCTCGCATCAGCGCCCTTGAGGAAGAGCTCTCTTCTTTGCGTGCCGAACGTGAGCAGGAGAAGCAGCAATTGGCGGAGGAGCAAGCTGCACGAGTGCAGCGGGAACGGGACCTCGCCGAGGAAGCCCTCGAACGCGAGAGGCTCAGCTCTGAGCGCCAAGACAACCGTATCAAGGAGCTGACTGACGAGATTGCGGCCCTTCGCGCAGAACGCGAGCAAGAGCGGCAGCAGCGGGAGACCGAGGACGCTGAGAGACGTGAAGCAGATCGAGCTGAAGCTCGCGAGATTGCCGAGAGCCAGACCGTCAAACTTACTGGCATTCAGGAGAAGCTGGAGCAGTTGGCTGAGCAGTCCACCGAGCGATTTGGCACAGTGGATACCAGGCTGGAGAAGATTGCGGAAGAGTCGACAGAGAAACTTGCAGGGATTGATACCAAGCTGGAGAAGATGGCAGAGGAGTCCATAGAGAAGTTCGCCGGCGTGGATGCCAGACTGGAGAAGATGTTGGAAGACTCGACAGAGAAGTTCTCGGGTGTGGATGCACGCTTCGCCACTGTGGACACCAAGTTCGACAAACTCATGGAGGAGTCGTCTGAACGTTCGTCCGGCTTGGACTCGAAACTCGATAAGCTAGCAGAGGAGTCGATTGAACGTTCCAGTGCTCTAGACTCCAAGCTCGACAAGATCACCGAGGAGTCAATTGAACGTTCCAGTGCTTTAGACTCGAAGTTCGATAAGCTAGCAGAGGAATCGCTTGAACGATCGAGCGCTCTGGACTCCAAACTCGACAAGATCACGGAGGAGTCAGTCGAGCGTTCCAACGCGCTGGACTCCAAACTTGACAAGATCACTGAAGAGTCGGCGGAACGTTCCAATGTTCTGGACGGCAAGCTTGACAAGATCTCTGAAGAATCCGTCGAACGTTCAAACGCTTTGGACTCCAAACTCGACAAACTCGCAGAGTCCTCTACAGAGCAGTTCACGAACTTCGATTCCAAGATCGACAAGCTCGCAGAAGTCTCTACGGAGCAGTTCCAGAACGTCGAGACTCGCTTCGCTGCCGTCGAACAACTCTCGACTGAGCGCTTCACAACTCTGGATTCGCAGTTGGAGAAGATGACCGAGGCTTCGACGGAGAAGTTCGCTGCTGTTGAAGGACAGCTTGCCAAGATCGACGAGGAAGCTGTCAAAGCGCGAGAACTGCATGAGCAGGAGATGGCGGAGGCGGCGGCTAAGCCAAGTGAGTTGTCAATCCGATGTATGAAATGCGGTCTTCGTACTGATAATCTGCGTAGCTGTGGAAGCCTTGTTCGAGGAACATATCGGTGTGCTTAAGGCTCAGGTGCAAGAACAGATGGATGCTCTTCAGAACGGTGCGTCTTCTACGTATGCTTTGTACACCACCAGATACTCACGCTCCTAGCAGAGCTCAAGAATGACGGCTCCCGTCAACATGAAGAGATCATGGCAAACGTGCGGGCGACTATTGAAGAGCAATCTGCGATGCTCGTCACAACAGTAAATAAATTTAGTATTGTCTGGATACTACGTACTTACGCAGTTTGATAGTGCTTGGATGAACTGGGCAAGCTACTCGAGTCGATCGGTGCTCAGCAACAAGCCGAGATTCTCAGCGCTATGCGAGTCACCATTCAAGAACAAGTCACCTTCAACATCTCATACGTAAGTGATATAGCTAATGCATACTCAGCTTGCATACTGATGCGTTGCATAGTATCTCGACGAATTGACAAAGATGTTTGATGCCCATGGTGTCCGTTCCCTTGCGGAGACGATCGAAGCCGTCAGGGCCACCGCACGCGAACAAGTTCCCTACAATACTGAGGGGCATCTGACCGACTTCTGCAAGAACCTTGCTCCGGAGATGTTGCAACTCTTCCAAGAGATCAAGGAGAAGGCTGAGGAGAAGAGTCGTCTTGATCGGTACGTTCAGACTCCCCATACTATTTTGCCTTTGCCTTTGCTGATGCGCTTTTTCGTAGCCAAATCGACATTCTTCGTCGTCACAAGCACGATTACGAGGCTGGTGATCTTCGGTGAGTTACATTTATTTTGCAACATGTGCTCTGGCGTTTCTAACATATTCTATAGCGGTGATGAATACACCGATGCCATACCAGTACCTCCACCTCAACAGATCCACGTCACACGCAGCGATGCCGACCTTCATAAGGCCTGGCGGGGTAGAAGACCCACTCGCAGAGATGAAAATCCTACCGAGATACCATACTCGCAGACAGGCTCTCGTTCTCACCATTCAATCTACCCCGATCAGTGGTCTCGTGAGTGGCTCCTACGATTATTGCCCTCCAACTCTCGCTGTTGCTCATGCTCGAACGTCTAGACAACTCTTATGACTCTCAAGGCGGCGAAGTTGTCCTTCTTCCGCCTCAGGATGACCCGATGATGCCACCAAGGTCTCCTAATGCATCTTTCTATCACCAATAATTTTCTGCAGGTGATGATGACCCCCGGCTGCTCCTTCATTTCACGACGTCCTCACGAGTTCACGAAATTATGGCTATGCTATATGCTCCAGTTCAGTATGCTTTATCTTAGTACCCTCATCTACACTTTCTGTATTCGTATAGACATTCAAGTTGGATCCTTTCTTCAGCTCTCGTGCATGCATCATCTTGTGTACAGATATCTTAGTAGTCATTTGGTTGTAAATTATTCATTTTCGAGTCGTAACAGACGGAAGCAAATATCACCAGGCACAAGTGATCGAACGCCCGCTTTGTGGCGTTAGGGGTGCCTCGATAGAGTAATGAACATTGAATGACCCTCAGTTACTCGGTGTAAAGCTCAAATTGACCTAGTGAAGTCAATGGTATGCCATAACGAAGTAGTCGTGCTGTATCCCAACGGGCCATAACCTAAAGGTGATTACCTCCACAGAAGCGGCAGCGCGAGGCTAGCATCAGTGATGTCTGATGCAACTTCCCCATCCGGAAGGAGCTGACCGGATCAGGTAAGAGAAGAAATTAAGAAGCGGCGCCTGAATTCAGAACGCGGGGGACGGATAGGCGGGCTCTGCCTCGGCTTGTGACCTTGCTCTTCCTCCTCTGCTCTACACAATTCTTTCTTTTATACCAACCAACTTACCGCGTTCATCGTTAACGGCGGTGTCGAGAGCATAGAGGATAGTCGCTGGATCGCGAAGGTCGACCGCTGCTGGGATATTGCTTTCGTAGTGTGTCAGGGTCTAATTTGGTGTTTTGGTGAGTCGTTCGTTCCTGTTTATGTTGTGCTTGTACTCGTGCAATGTATGCAAATTTATTTGCATGGATTGAGGAACTATCATCTCCCCTTACCCTATTCCGACTTTACCGGGTGCGCGTGCATTCCGTTCAGGCCGGAATGAATGTACCTCGCCTCGTTTGCATTCATGTCGTTCTAGTGACATGCTCTTTAACTTATCTTAGTATTCTCTGGTACACTTCATGCTTATTATTTTACCCATAGAAAAGATATCAGCACATCCGCCCTCACGAAACTGAAGTACCTGCGTTAAACCTACTTGCGTTCCTCTGTCCTGGGATATCCATACTCACCAGATTGTCTTGCGGCATCGACACTGGCATATTGTGAGCATGATTATCCATTTTGTTTATTTTTGTTAGCTACCTAGTCTCAGTTCCAGCGCATATATGCGCATATACCGCTTTTATCTCGGCTTCTTTGTGTTTGAAAAGACAAGGCTGACTAACGTTTCCTTCTCCTAGGTTTAAACTACAACCTCCTTACTAAAGCTGCTTAATCGTCTTTTTCTCTTTCCCCTCGCTAATCGATCCATCGACCCATTGACCTCGAGTAATCGCCCACCTGCCTCCCACAGTGTTATTCGCCAGTCCTACCCACAAACCCCTAACCCGTCATGCAAATCAAACTGATACCTGTGGCCCCACATCCAACCATCCTATTCAATGTTACCCTTCACGATCCTCCCGAACACCTTGGCATCCCACCGGCTTGGGCGGCACAGCTTCACCGGCTTGGCAGCGAAGAGCTCGAGTATCCACAGACCGTGCTCGCATTGGACAAGACAACGTGGCTGATAGCTTGTCTAACCAGTGTCACCTTCGACCTATCCGGCACTAGAGAGGGTTCGTTGGACGAGGGAGACGGTGCAGCCACAGAAGAGGAGGGCTCTGTTCCAGGCAGAGTTATCTGTCTCTTCGTTGATGGAAAGGTCTTGGAGTGGGAGCTGAGTTCTGCGCAAATGGAGGGTACCGATGCTCTCGCATGCGTACGTATGCTGGAGAGCGTGTGCCAAGCTGTGCAAGACTCTGCAGTAGAGGCTGAAAGGGAACGTAGGAGGTCTATGGCACCTGAATCCCGTCCACTCACGCCTACGACCACTGCTACAGAAGAAAGCAGCACCCAGTCGAGTGAGAAGGGTGAGTCGAAGAAGCATGGGAAGCATAAGAGGCAGAGGTCCTTATTAAAGTCTTTGGTTGCGTAAGTGATCATTTTCACATTCTATCTTCGTAATCTGACCAGCATATCCTTGCAGTTCTCTCGTCTCTTTCCAGTCTCCGTCTCAACCTCCGCCCGCTCCTGCGTTGCTTCCACCACCCGCACCTCCTTCGCCCGTCGTAAGACCTGCAAGCCCCGTCAGGCCTTACTCTACCTCAAACCTTTCGACAGAACTCCGCAAGCGTGCGAGGTCTGCACTCGTGGACGCGTTCCGCCGTTTTGTTCTTACGAGGCTGGCAGCTACAGTGCTTCCTATCTGCGCCTGCGTCGAATTGCAGGCGACGTACAACTCTCATATCGGGTACTTCGCTACATGGATCACTCAGAGCATGCTGGAGCGGGTGGAGGCAGAGATGGAAACACTCGTGCACGAGGCTGGTGGTGTCCCCAGTGTGTACATGAACACGGTTGTATCGTCACAGTCGGGTATGCGGGAACAGTTGTCCCCAAACTCGCCTGGCTTTTCACCGCGAGGCGATAGTCATGTCGAGCGATTGGTGGACGAGATGTTACCGCCCTTTTTAGATGGAAACGATGGGACGGATGAGAGTGATGGGTCCTCTGTGCATACGCCGCCTGACGGCACGCCCGCTGAGGCTTCGCCATTCATCCCAGAACGTGAAGCGTCGTCGTCGCCGTCTCAGACAACGCACAAACATGCACCCCCTACATCGGCTTTCCCTCGCTCGCCATCTCCACCAACTCCACCGAATCTCTCTCCACCACTCCCCTTGTCTGGCATCCCTGCCTCTCCCACAGATGCGACCGGGATCTCACCTTCCTCCATGTCGTCTTCGATTACCATCGCGATGCCTCAGCCGCCTCAGCCCACCTTTTCACCCGCTGCACTTACCGCATATACCGCTCTCTCCACTCACCGCATTCGTCTTCGCAATCTGCTTGGCCGACTCTCGGCTCAAGCCGATATACTCCTCTCAGAGGACCGTGCACTCCAAGCAGCCCTCGAGATCAAAGGACGGCGACGTGCTTGGAGTAACCGTGAGTACATGCGGAAAGACTGTGCTGATATGCGCTTCCTTGGATTTGCTGTACCTACTAGGAGGAGCCCTCTCGGTCGTAGTGAGCCCATCTGTGCCTCAGATATCTTCACGGTATCTGCCAGTTCAAGTTCCTCGGCTCAGGCCGATAGCTATGTTGTCGAGGGTGTGAATGGGCCTGGGAAACACAGACGGCGACCAAGCGATACTGGGCTTGTGGTCACGACGGCCGATCATAACATTATGCGGCTATTCCCTGTCTGCGAGGAGGATGAAGATGACGAATACCACTTTGACTATCCACTGCCTTCGTCCCCGTCGGATATGTCTTTTACGGATTCACCCTCTGCTCGGCTCGTGGAGGACTCCATCCTGAGGAACGCAGAAGCTGGTCTGCTGCCGAGTCTGTCTATGCAACGACACTCCGTGCCAGTCCGTTCGAGGACGAGGAGCATGATTCAGGCTGCGCCTTCGCTTCTTCCGACTCCTCCTTTGTCCCCTGTGACTACGGCGCCATCTTCCGAAGTTGATACAGCTTCACCGTCTCCAACACCACCTGCCTCTCTGTTCCCTGAGGTAGACGAGGAGAAGATCGAATTTGATGTCCTAGAACCTCAGACGAAGGTGGAGCTGTTCGACGTTTACTCGGGTGAAGACGAGGAGGAGGACGGATCCGCCGAAGAACTGGGATTCAGATCGGAGTTCACCTTGTCCATGGACCTCCCACCTCCTTACCGCATGGATATCGGTATGCATGCTATGACTCGAGGATACGACAAGTGGGTCGTCGATCATCGTACGACTGGCTCTGCTGGTTGTTGAGCTGGTGCCTCTCACATTCACCGCATCCTCCATCAATTGGGATTTTATTCTTTGTTTTCTTGGCTGGTCGCACTCACCACGGATTCTGCTTCATTTCGGGTACGTTCACTGCACGTACTGCATCATAGTCTTTGTCTTCATCGCTATCTTGGCCCACTTTGCCGCTTTGTCAACTGCATTAGACAGTACATACTTGCATTTCCAGACGTCGAAATAATCCGTCACTCTATCTTCTTGTAGCATTCGTTCCTCTATCTTCGCCTAATATCTTGATCGCTTCCATCTGTTTCCCCTGCACATAGCATACCCACATCCTCTACTTGCTCGCACTGTCTACTCATCATTGACTCACATCTGGCATTGGTCATAGTCACTCACTTGCATCCTCTACTACTCACCACCTCCTGGAATACCCTCCTCTCTTTTGACATCCAAACATAAACTCGTACTTGTACTCACTTATTATTCGTACCGCCGCATCACAAATCGTTTAGTATCCCACACTTTTGGTCGTTCACCGGATTCTTGGAAGCATGTCACCATCCGAATACACTTTGCACGTAGCAGACCTCGTACCGCTCTACACATCAACAGAAACTCTTCTTGTACAAAGTGTCATTAGCATTAGCGTACACGTAGCGAATATTACACATCATCATGATCGTCTAAATCAGTCGTATCTACGGGGAGTCGTATAAGTCTCGTGGATTTTGAACCTGGAAAGGAGAAAAAGCGGTTCTCAGTCGGGTCCAAGAGCGGTCGTTAACGGAGGTGCGCGTATACGTCCGTCGTCCGGCTTGAGCCGTGAGCTGGACGCAATAGGACCGGCTTCGAGATCCCTGTTTTCAACAGCCACACCATCCTGCTCAGCACCATCTCCAAAGGCTGCCATCTCCATCTCCTCCAGGGGCTGCACATCAGGCACCACTTCATCTTCGTCCTCGTACGCCACCACGGCCGTACTATCGATCACGTCCTCGACCGAAGAAAACACAGTGCCCCTTGGTCTCACAACGCTACGCGCGGTATCTGGTTTCCGGAAGCCCAAGGAAGATCCCGTAGTTGTGCCACTGATCATCGAGGTCTCCGTGGCGTTAAGGTTGCCGTTGCGTAAAATGGAGAGAAGTATACGGGCGCAAAAAATGCTATGGAGCACCCGCTGCGGTCTGCGTGATGGACAACAGTCAGAGAGTGCAAACTGGTGAGAAAAAACGAAGACGTACGTCGCCAGCCAATTAGCTAGTTCAGGCTGTAGGAAGAATGTTATGCGTCAGCGCCAGTCTTTTGGCCTATCAATTGAAAGACGGCAGGTCGATTCACAGAGCTGCAATAGTAATAGGACGTACCGGACCTAGAATTGGCACAAGCACATTTGCCAGGGATATTACTATGGTAGGAACATGAGGGAAGAAGTATGGGTGATAGCTCTGTGCTGTTACACTCTGTCATGCCTACTCACTGAGGGTATAGGCAAAGTACATCATGCCTGTGATGACATAAATAGTGTATGAAAAATGAGTGCTTAGGGGATAGTGAGCAAGTCATGAGACACACCGTTTCGGTACAAGTTCACGACGAGCGGCGATCTACAGTGGCGCACTGCAGGAGCCCACCACGTTGATGAGTTATCAAACGCAGACATAGCAAGATTCATCTTCTAAAAGAGAACTCACGGTCCTTTATAGCCTTGTACAGAGTGAGAACGAGTACCGCTAGAGATTGTATCCGATTAACGCAAAAATTGTCGTGATTTGAAGACAATGAAGATACGCACTGGTTTCGGAAAGTACTATTAGAAGATATCCTACTATGATGACAACGGAGGCATCTGCGACAAGGGTACACCCTTCGTAGGGGCCGTGACGCGGGAAACCATCTGTACAAAAAGGTTCAAAGGAAGTGCTGTTCAGAAGATGCCGTGAGTATAGCGACAGTCAGATCTCATTACTCACAATGAATAGAGTCTAGTTCAAGTTTGACAACAACAAATGATGGAATAGCCACGCCCTGAACAATTACCAACGGTTCAGTGTCAGCGCCTCGGGAAAAGCAACGTTATCGCAAGTAATCCACCGAACTCACCGCAAGCAAGCAGCACAAGAATATCAGTACCCATCTCTTCCGCTCATAGATGGCGTAGGTGCGCAGCATCAGAATTGCTGTCAAACGGAGAGGATTAGAATCAGAGACTTATCATTTCGACCAGTGAAATTACAAGCCAAGCAAGGTCACCGGGTGACGGAAGTCGGAATAGCCAGTACACCGACCAATCAGCAATTCTGATTTCAGCTACCAATAGGAGCCGTGCAACCGGGCGCAGATGGGAGAAGAGATTAACGGTATTTGGTGTTTGCATCATACGTACATTCGGCAATGAGAACACCAACGACGATCATCCCTGGGAAAATCGAGGGATGAGCAACATGTCGAGCTTCGAAGATGATCCACCCACATGTTAGAACCTTGAAGTCGCGTTCGCAAACCTGTGACCGCAAAATTGTGAGCGTTGCTAGTGATAACGCCATGAAAGACGTGATAAGTTCATACATCTGGAAGTTGTACGGTCGTGAGAACTGAGAAAGAAGGGTTTGTTAGTTGAACGGATTCCGTCCAAAATCGAAGAAACGTACGACGCAGGGACATGAATGTGTCAATAAAGGGAAGATATCGGTTGAGAAAATAGATCCAAGAGCGAGGGTTGCTGGCCCTAGACCACACAAAGTTGATCTAAATTATTATCAGCACGTGCACTAACTTCCAAGCAATAGAAGTACCTCGTCTGGGAGGCATAATAGAACGTCGTAAACCTGGGCTCCACGTCAATGAAAAATCGGCCTCCTCGGGGTAAAATTACTCACGAGCAAAGCAGCAAATCCAACAATCGTGTAAGATACAATTCCCTACCCATCGCATTGTATGTTAGCTAGTTTCTGGGAAAAGGGTGTATCAGGAAGACAATGCTCACCGCTTGTACACCAGGTGCTGAGCTTGAAGGTGTCGTCACAGTGCTATTGGGCATTGCGTGATGGGCGCGTCGCGCGTTGTCCAAAGCATGCAGCAGAACTCAGGGGGAAAGAGAGGGCCACAAAATCTAGACTTTGAAAAGGGACTAGGTATTTAACGGTGAAGTGATAGATTAACCCGCGGGCGACGTCAAGAGGTTGCTGAGCATGCGACTCCGATGTCCCGTCACAAAGTGTCCATCTAGCGCAGATGGATCTGCATGTATAGTGTGGATGGCCTGTGGGAGAGAGAACTTGGCGAGAGAAGATTTACGGCAGAGATGGTCCCATTTGGTGTCGCCTTGTCCACGACAGACCCCGAAGCTGTGTATAGAAAACTCAATCAAGCAAGGCATCAGTCAAAATCCAAAAAAGCACCGAGAGGTAATACAGCGTGTTTGCTAACGTGACTGGGTTTCTGGTCCAAGGTTAGCATTCTACAGATCGTAGTCGACGTGAGAGATTGGGTTGAGTGCCACAAAGGGTACGTCGGCCAAAATAGGTGAGAAAGATGACGATCCCCGTGGGAGCGCCCAACAGTTCTGGCAGCGTTTTTAACTCAAACTCAAACTTCTCAGCAGGGTAACGAGATAGCTGCAGTTCAGCTGAAATACTTACCGATTCGTGATATTATGTATACAATGAAGAGGAAGAACTACGATGAAAAAATTATCAAGATGTAAGTAATGTTTCGTGGTTACAACGCATCTACTGACGGGCGAAATTTAGGGGAGCCCTCCGTTCGTACAAATCCAAGTGCTGGAGAAAAATTAAACGATCATTGCAGCCATTCACGAGAAGAGTCGTCAAACCCCCTCCACTGGTTCCCATAGCCATGATGATAAGTGATGCCACCGATGCAGGCCGCCACCTACGGATTAGTTGATCAGCTTGCATAACAAATTCCAGATGAGGTGTCACTGCGCACCTTATCACGAACTTCCCAGTTGGCCAAACCCCTCACATCCTTCCCATGCTCCCTCTCGATGGCTTCTAAACAGCGCTTGATGTACTCTTTGCGCTGCGCCGTCAGACCAATAAACTCCCTTCCTGTGTCCCCGTCGTGATGGACCATGACAGAGTTCGTTGCGTCCACACCCAGACCTTGATACAACTCTTCGATATCCCACGCACTCTCTGGAAGCAGCGCAAGAACAGCTCTGAGCTCGTCAAGGGACGCCGAATCCGGAAGGCTGACGGCCTCTGAAGGTCTAGGTGGATAACGTGGTGCAAGCACCCTCGCCATCTCCTCCAGCGCATCGAGCTTGTCATGCTGTAATTGGCGGAAGGCAGTCGAGGGCCATAGGGCTTGCAGCTCGTGATCAAAAGCCTTGTCGAATGCTTTGTCACACTCGCCGTAAAGCCAGGCAGGAACCTTTCGGCATAGAGCTTGCTTTCTCTCCTCGAAAGACAGCAGTGTCGGAATGACAGCAGGACCGCGCGCAACCTGATACTGCACGAGAGCTTGTAGCAGATCTTCTCTCTGCTTGGCTACACCTTCGTCGATGCACCACTGAATGTAGTTGAGAGGTATCTGGCCAAGCGTCTTGCCCTTGTGCTTCCCGAAGTTGAATTCGTATTCTCCGTTCATTTTGCAGATAGGGGTTAAACGGGTGGTTATCGTGCAGTGCGAGGACTAGGACAGGTGTGGCGAGGAATGAGTGATACGACGTTGGGAATTGTACTCAAGGGATGCTGCAAGTTATAAGTATTGTTAGCTTCGTTTGAGAGGGTATTCTGCTTATGCAGTGATCGGTGCTCTAGGGGTTCTAGATGTGACCAGCTTCGACGGTGAGCCCAAACCACCGACAGAGCGATAGCCGTAGTAAGATGCGGTGAGCATGTGCTTGCAGAGTTAATACCTCCATTGACCTGGCCTCTATGTAGAGGGTCTCTGACGGTGCGTAGATCACCGCTACATCATATTATCCTACAGACGGGACTCTGGTACATTCCGGGCTTTACTCGAGCCAAAAAATTGAAGGATCGGAGAATCTCCTCCTTCCACCTTCTTCCGTACAAGAGATACCCTCCATTCGCTCGGCGTACTAGAAGAAATGGAGGATTCAGAACGTTCTATTCAGGATATACGAGATACGCAAATAACGTACCGTATCGCGGACCTCCCAGTTCGCAACCGCTCTCGCCTGCCCGCCGTGTTCTTCTTCCACCGCCTGCAGGCATTTCTTGATCGTCGCCGTGTAGTCATCCGCCAATGAAATATATACGTCGTAAGGAAAAGGGATCTCCGTGAACTTGAGATACTTCATATCTTCCGCGGTCAAGTACGGGCCCTGGCACACTTTACGTTTACGCGTCGGCATTTTTGCCAGGATCGCTCTCAGCTCCTTCACGGACACTGACTCTGGTAGCTGTACGGTCTGGTCTGGTCTTGGAGGATATTTGGAGGGAAAATATGCGACCATCTCCTCCAGCGCTTTTATGGAGGCGAGTTCATGTTGCTGCAGATCTGTGACGCGGGACCAGGCCCGCGTCTGCTCATCAGGCTCCAGGGCAGCAGAACACTCATCGTAAAGCCACTCTGGCACCTGTCCTCGAACGTTGTCCCGTCGTTCCTTGTTCGAAAGCATCGTGGGAATGAGTACCTTGCCATATGGCGCGGTGTCGCGGTACTCCTCGATGGCTCGCTTTAGGGATGGGTGCCTTGCCCACCCATCCCAGACACACCACTGAATGTAGGAAGACTCGAAGGCCGCGACTTCTGGCACGGTTTTGCCACGGTGCTTGCCGACGGGGAACCTGTATTCCTTGCGTACTGGAGAGATAGGGGCTGACGACGGGGTGTCTGCTTCAGCCTTGCCTTGAGAGCGGTGCGGGGGTGAGCTGGCCGTTTTGGCAGAAGTGCGAGGTTTTTGAGGTGTCTTAGCCATGTTGATTGTAAGAAATGGAGGGAGATGTCGTTGAACACAGGGGTTCTGAGAAAGCCTATCAGCACCCGCAAGGACGAACTCTAAAGCGGCAGTTACCGAGGTGAGGTCACATGACGAGGCCATGTATGCTCCTTGCTGTTTCGGGAGTCTCGCTGCACTAAAATAGTGAGTGTTGCGAAGCGTGACGAGGGAGGCTCTGAAGCAAGAGCGTCGGAATACTACCACATCCACGGCTGAGTACCTCTCGCGCCGATATGTTCACTTGATACCGGAGAGCAAAGATTGCCAACGATGTATGGTGCTCGAAGTGTGGGGACGCCAGCTGGTAGATGAGCAAACATCGAAACAAGCGAGAAATATAACAGGTCATATAAATGATTTCTTGTATTCATGGTCATCGTTCCAAGAGACTTGTACATTTTGTTCTTTGTATCTAGAGAGGAGCTTCGAAACAAATGAGTTCGCCATCGAGTAAGTTCATGTGACGGTTACACTGACCTTCATTCACCCGTCATTGCAGGTAACAGCATATCATCACAAAAGCCAGTGGTCTGAGTGATCGAGAAACCTTGCTGGAGGATAATCACCCTCGTACCACTCGACACCCTGGATATTCTCCGCGTACTGCAACCGTGAACCGCGTTAGAGTGGTGTGATGTACGACTCGTATGGAGGCCTCACCTTATCACGAACTTCCCAATTAGCAATTTCCCTCGCCTCTTTCCCGTGCTCTCTCTCTATGGCTCGCAGGTGCCGCTTGATGGTGTCCTCGTATTCCTCGGTAAGAACATACCAATCCGTCAGATGCCATCCGTCATGCTCTTCACGGATATGCTCCTTTCCCTGCAGCACTCCTTGGCAACGTCCCTCCGTGTAGTCGCATTTCGGGAACGTTAGCATTAGTTCCCTGAACCTTCTGACCGACGCGGACTCCGGTAAGCTATCAGAGACACTGGGTGGCGGAGGGTACTGCAGAGGGAAGTCTGACTTCGCCATACCCTCCATCCTCTTCCACCCGTCATTCTCGTTCAGCAGCCACAAATCCGTGTCTTCGCCGCACTCGTTATACTCTGCCTTCTTCATCCCCCAACCAAGTGCGCAGACGCACTCTATGTAGAGCCACTGCGGCACCCTTTGCAAGATACGCGCTCTGCGTCGTCGATCGGGGTCGAGAAGACGATGACTGTCATTCGAATCTAAGATTTGAACTGAGCCTCCGCTCCGTCGAGCTTGCCATCGCCTGATCGCGGCCCCCAAGGCAGGGCGCTGGCTGCTTATATCATTTCTGATGCAGTATTGAACGTACCAGCTTCCAGCCTGGTCCAATGTTTTCCCCCTGAACCTTCCGAAGTCAAATCTGTACTCGTCGGGGAGTGAACCAGCGGAAGAGGTAGTTGCTGAAGAGACCTTCGCGCAGCGGCGAGATGCACTACGCAGGGCGCTAGACGATGAATTCCGAGCGTTTGTCGACACCTTGGGCATGGTATGACTATCTGCTGAATGAGCTGTTGAGGTTTTGGAAGTAAAGAGCACAAAACGGGGTGACCCCGAGAGCCAGGTCTGTTTATACTGGTTAGGTCGATCTGGCCTGCAAATTCTAGACGGTACCTGGTTTCTGGTCTGGATCAGACGCGCCGACGTGATGAACACGTCGAAACCCGACCCGCGATCATTGTGCTGTGGCTAAAATGACTTGGATGCTTTATAAACGGAAGATTGAGACTTATACAAGAAGCCATGGTGAACATATGTTGTCTTCGTTCTTCAATGAAATGAACTCTGTAAAACATTTGCTCGGTCGAGATCACAGTGGTTGAGGGTTCACTTACTTCATGAGAGCCACCTAGAAAGAGATGTGTGATACGACACAGCAAGCAGACAAGAGAAAGCCCTATCCACACCTTGACAGATAGCGATCCACTTAGTACAATTGCAGGGAGAAGGCCGAGCAGGCATCTTGCAAGCGCCTAAGTACCTTCCCCTTCGGGAAAGAGATTAGATCTCAGACGCGTGACAATCAAACCTCAACGCGCCTCCCAGTTCGATCTCTCTTTGTATTCCTCTACTCGCATTCCTCCTCAGCCTCCACATACCTGCAAGCTCGCATCATCAGAGAGTATAATAAAGAACAGACATGAATGCACACGCACTGAAACAACTTTCTCGCGCCGAACTCCAGAAGTTGGCCAAAGTTCGTGTTCTATGCATTGGCCGCCGCGTCTTCACTGTCGTCGTCGACTGACAGCCCCTCTATTAGAGCAACAACATCAAGGCAAATGGAAAGTCACAAAAAATCATCGATGAACTCGTCAAGAAGTACTTAGAAGGGGTCCCAAAGTACGTAGTCGTCCGTCTCCGAAAGACGTGAGCTCGATGCTGACTGTGGCCGCAGAGTAGCGGCCCCTGTTCCACGGGCCTCCTCGAGGCTTCAGGCGACCCATGTAACAGTGGAAAATAAGAAGAACACCAAGGAGATAGGTACGTTATGAATCTCCCTCCCTCGAGCAGGGCGTTCTAATGGTTGTCAGACGAAGATAGGGACACTGGGCGGGAGGCTAAAGTGAACAAAGGCGAAGCCAAAGGGCAAGGTAAGTGCATTTGTTAAAGATAATTATGTGTGTAACTCACTACGAGTACAGAAGGGGCCAGTAACGCGCAGACGGCGGACATTGCAGGTTTAACTTCGATGTCCGCGTCTCAGGCGAGCATCAAAGTTAAACCAACAACACCAACCGTGGCCCCAGATAATTACGAAGGTGGCGTCGCAGGGCTTAAGGAGAAGAGGACGGGCGTGCATCCCGCCAATGAAGAAGTTGTAACACGTGTAGCGGAGAGTGAGTTTATTGTCGTTTTCCATGAGCATGAAAAAGCTCACAAACTCCGTTGCAGATTCCGAGGTCGAGCCAGATACCAGTCCAAATGGCACAGACGTAATCCCACAAGTCATTGAGTCAGGACCTGTCACGCCCGAGGTCGCTCAGCACAAGAAACCAAGTACCCCACCTGGACAAGAGGCGAGCAGCCCAAACACTAGCGCGTCCGGGCGTGGTTACCGATTTGGTCAGCCATCGGCTTCCATCACAGGGCGGCGTATCGCAGGGGGAACGAGGGTATCTCGTTATCTCGCCACTCCTCGTGCGAGCTTGATGCAGGCCGGGAACAGATCGTCGAGCAGCCCACAGCTCGCCACACCAGACGCGTTGGCAAAGTTGATGCCGGATGAATCAAGGGGGCCCCGCGAGAAGCCACTTTCGGGGAGTAGCCAGGTACGTGCAGTGATATAGAGGATTAATAGCGCGAAGCTGACTGCTTATTGCTATATGAGGTCTACTCCCAGGGTCGTCGCCGTAATATTCCTGCGTCGGACGATCTTCGCGATGGCGCGATGGACAACTCGAAGACACCACAGTCCGGTGCCTCTACGAGTTCCTCCTTCCCCGTTAGGGAGACTCCTTCCCCCGCTCCGGAACGCGAGGGAGCAACTGAGGCACAGGCCAAGGCCATGCTTCGTGCGTTGACGAAGAAGGTCGGAGAGCTGACCTACTGGCGTAACGAGCTGGCCAGCGCCCAGTACGTAATGAAACAGGCGACCGAGAGAAACAAAGCCATCCAGGAGAAAATCGTCGAAGTTCAGAGGCTCCGCAAGATAGCCGAGCGGTTTTACATGGCGGCTTTGAAGAAGGACGAGAGGTTGCACAACGGCGCGAAGACGTGGAAGCCGCAAGAGCCTGAACAGCCAGAGAGGGATTACTCGTACGTGGCGGAGGAGAGTGAAGAGCAGGATACGTCGGACTTCGTCGCGGATAGTGACGAATCTCGTCCGTCGGCGGACAATGCTGATGACGCTGTTGATGGTGAGGTACAGGCCGGAGATGAGCCGCAACAAGCTTGAGCCAGCGTAGAAGAATCGAGAGACTGGGTACCAACGATGTTGGGTAGAAGGGAGACTATTGGGTGCATACACGGCTTACCTTGATTCTTCTCTTCACTCAGCCTCTCAGTCTTTTGTCCCCGTCTTCTGCCCATCTCTAACTATCGCTGTGTTGTCTACTTCTATTCGATTAACGTCTTCAAGACTTCTGTAGAAACTTGCTATAAGTAGTTTGATATCCAAGTGACCATTGATTACTACGTACTGGGGCCAGTAACAATAACTGGGTGAATGTCTCCTCGGCGCTCATCGCGGATACTTCGCCCGTGCAGAAGATTCATCATTTCGAGTATGTCGCAGGCGGGCTTCTCAAGTAAAACATAGTGTGTGAAAGAGAGACAAAAGGTCCACCAGCTTTCTGTCCTTCTTGCTTGATCATAGTGAGATGGTGGATGGAAAAACGCGAGCCTTATGCCTCTTTTGGCAGTAATAATACAAGCTCCGATTGAACGTTACAGTGAGCTTGCGGCTTCGACGTTTCAACATCGAATCAACAAGTTCAAATTAATCCCACAGGTGCGCATACATTCAGAACCTGTAGGGCTAATGTTTGTTCTGAAACTTTGGTTGAGGAGTGTCGCCACAGGTCTAAATTGGTACCTCCAACCTACAACTGAGAACTCGCCATCCAGGTCGTCAAGATCGACAGCGATGGTATAATATGTCCAGTGCTCTATCTACTTGGTGTATAATTCATGCTCCAGATACTAGTAGTGCCGCATTAAGCATGCAGGACCTATATGACCACGGGGGAACAAGGCCGCGACAGCACTTCAGGAATCGCCGGGTGCGACGTATCCTGCTGCCCAACTCATTGCTTCTGGCCGAGGTATTTTAGATGTCAAAGTCCACGCAAACTGCCTTCAATCTCCGTTTTCACAACAACACACATATCTAATCAGCTTCTGGAGAACGTAGATCTGTATTGTTTTTCATTGATCCGCGATGATTGTGGAAAGGGTCTGGTCAGGTACAGTCGTTGCTTCCATTCATAACAATCTCTCACATTACTAATAATCGTCTGCAGTATCAGCGGATGTCTACCGTCATGCAACTTTCAGTATACGAGAGAGGGCTCTATTAGATTAATAAGGGAAACAGTGCCCCGGAGAAAGGATAGAACTGCGAGCAGACTGCCACAGAGTTGCAAGTCTGGCTCGGACGGACTCTTTCGCCGAGTCAGTCGCAAACCACTTGTACGTCTACGCTATTATTACACTGGAGAGTAAGTACTACTAAGAGGTACGTGAGTTCAATCAGCAACTAGAGAAACGTGTTGTTGATATAGTCTTCTCAGAGACGAATTGGGAGTGCGACATACGGCAGGCTGCCGACGATGAGCGTTGCGTGCATCCACTGTCTTTGTGCATGAATAGCCACACCTGCATATGCTGCAGATCCCACTAAGCTACTGTATCCGGTAGCGTGTTCAGTTCAAACTCGAAGGAGAGCGGTAAGTATTGCCAAGTATACTACTATGATAACACAATAGCCTCGGGCTGACTTTGTAAAGCTGTCCCAGACCTTTGATTCCGCCAATTTCCTAATCACGCGGACATTGCGTACCGATACGCCATACATGGATCGCATCATACATTCTTCCTACAAAGTGCTTCAACCACCCGCCGCGGCCCACCTTGTAGCACTCGAGATGCCTAATAGCCTCATACGAGTCGGACGTATCAAGGAATCATCTATGACGAACTCGCACCTGAGTCTTTTTTGTATCAGATTGCCATGACTCAGTCTGCCCGCCGGAAGTGGTAATTTGTGCTCCAGCAACACGGTATGCCAGCTCACACGAGGTGTGTGTACTTCACTACATGTCGGGTTTGTCACGCCAGTCACATAGACGAGGCAGTTGTATGAATTCAAGTTGTCTCTAACTGACATATTGCACGTAGGACTCGGAATTTTTCCGCTCTTGATAGTGTATAAAAGACTTCAAGCCCGTCCAGAGAACTTGAACTCCAGAATCCCGTCTTCGAGCTTCACCACCCAGCGACTCCAAGTTACTAGAAATGCCTCAAACTACTGTCTACCAGCATCCCGTCCTAACCACTATCGGCCAACACGTCATCACCAAGATCAGAAATATAAACACCAAGTACTTTATCACGGACAACACTAAGCCCGGCGATGCCAGTGCCGCGCTCGAAACCTCCCTCACTGTTGCCTCTTCCAACTTTGTCGAGGATCACTATCAAACGGTGAGTATTAATCAGATCCTTCGTGCACTTTAACTCAGGCACTGACCGTAACCGTGGCCGTGTGCGGATACTGTAGTGGAAATTTGTTCTTATTGACGACAAGAGCCAGCAATATTTCATCACCAATGTCTACACCAACAACTATGCCTATATCCATCCGCCCACCGTGCCTGGAACAAACGTCGCTGCCAGCCTCACTCAACGAGGACTCTGGCAAGTGCTGGCAGAGGTAGTTGGCGGCGTCCACGTGGGGTATACGTAAGTACTACTCATTCGCCTCGGTTCAACATATCGCGTGTATCTGTCACCGATCAAACACTGACTTGAGCCGATGTCTTGTTTCGCTTTTGCTTTGTCCAGGATTTCACCCGTTGGGGACAAGCTTGGAGAGGTGTTCTGGACAAATGAAGTCCCTCTCGACAACGAGCCGGTAAGTAATCATGGCGGCATGACTTCGAGGTAGGATATGACTTCCGAGCTGACGGCGATTGTGTATGCTCATAGGTCAAGATCGAGCTGAAGCAAGGCGAGAAGAGCATCTGGTCTCTTGACAGTGCTTAGAATTGACGTGTAATGATATACTACAAGTGTGGCTCGTATCAGTGTTCCCAAGTTGCTCGTGAGACAGCAATATCATGATAACAATGTTGTGCAAGATGTTTCTAAAGGATGTGATTCGGAGTGAACAGTGGTAGCGGTGTTTTCTCCAATATTGAAGATCTGGCGTTTTGGGCTTTGAAAGTTACTACACGAGTTGGGACGAGACGCTTGCAGCACGTAGAGTAACTTGAAATCGTTCTTGCCATTCATACTGAGCTTGACCTGTTTCTATCTGATGATATACCTGATTCTAGTGCCCGTTCCGAGGCCACTCTGCGCAATAACTAAGTGCGGCGTCACATGAGTCCTTGAGTCTTCCGATGGTATACCCTGACATATATGTCGCGGAAACGGGGAGCATCTGGCACCCCCGACCCCAGCAGAACCTCGCCCACAACTGCCAAGCGGCGTAAAATGTGGGTGCATGCCTTGGAGAAAAACGTGTTTACACCAGAGGAGATCGCTAGTCTTCCCGCGCCCACATGCAGGACGATTTACATGTCGAATCTGGAGGCGCATATAGACAAGCTACACAACCAGCTTCTTACTATCGGACTCTGACCGATTCCGTTCGAAAAGTTAGATCCATAACATGGACTCAACTCCAAGACCGCCAAGGTCAGTAGCTTTTCGGTATTACAGCAAGTTGTTTGAAAGAGACTAAGCCGGGCTACTGGTCCGACGCAAGAAATCATGTCCCTAGTTAGTATTCATCATTTGCGCTGAAACTTCCTCTCGTCTAGTTGTGCTGATTATCGATTGATGTGGAAAGGGTCTGTGTTCATGTATGTCAGACATAGTCGTTGCTTCCATTCATATATTCCTTCATGCCGTGACTTACTAAGTAGTAGGAGGGTCGTCCCGAATATTGACAGCTTAGCTGTAAGCCGTCCTCATGCTACCTTTGGCATATGAGAGCTTTATGAAGGAAAAGATAGTGCATCGATTGCGAGGCCGTACATACCCGACTTACTTTAGAGTTGCAACTCTGGCTGGGCAGACTCTTTCGCCGAGTCCATGCACATTATCATTTGGCTTTGTTATGATCGCAAGCCGTCACCTGCCGTTTTCGGCCGCTTCCTGGCAGCCTTACATATCCTCTCTCTCGTACCTTGACTGCCCGCGCTTCATTTCATCATGATATCAGTTCTATGGTGTATCCGGCAATTCCTCACAGCGACGATGTCTGTTATGAACGTGTCAAGTTTTCTATCCATGTTGTCCGAGCGTCGTACTACTCACGCGACTAAAACAACGACATACTCGTGCTAGTAATCCTGCTTGGCACGGTCCATTCATGACTGCTATGTTCCACGCAGGTGCCTGACACGTTGGACAATGCAGCTCTTTCACTCCGTACAATCTGGTAAGCGTGACCGATTCTATCACAATGATCACACATAACTGCCTCGGGCGACGGGCCGACCTTGAACTGGTGGTACAGTTGTCACCGGCCTTCAATGCTGTCCACACACGAACATTCATGCAAGTACTTACTTATCGCGGTTTGACAGCTACGACATCCTTCTTCCAATCATTGGGCACTCCTTTCCGGCACTCGAATGTTCGCGGCACCTGATAGCCGCATGCGAGCTGAATGTATCAAGGAACTACCTCGCCGCCGGTCCTCAATCTCGTCATGGTAGCAGTCTTTACTTGTGCTTCGACCACAAAGCATGGTACATACAAGGTATGAGCACTCCAATGTACCCCAAGCTCGCCACGTACCAGTTGGCACATAGACAAAGTAGTGGCATGAATCCGAATTTCGTCTAGCTGACATATTGCACACTAGCATTTACCCGTCACTACGTGACGATACACTATGACGGCCATGTACACATGTCTCAGTAATGTCCGCAGTCTGCAAAGAGCAGTAAGTATAGTGGGCAAACATTTGTACACCGGACATCACGCCCTTATTGCTTCTGCTACTAAGTGAGGCTTGGGTCAGTACGGACTCGAAGTCCGTGTAAGATCTTGAAGTACCGCACAAACAGAGGCTTTGACTGGGAGTGCTGCATACGTGCGATAACTTTCAGTGCAATAAGGTGGCCACCTTTCGCAGAGTGTCCGGTGCATAGGCGAGGGTGAAGGTGCTACAGCAAGTGTCTTGAGTCGCGGCGGTGACAGGGGTCTGGTCATATACCATAACAGGCAGGAGCGAGTACCATAAAAGGGAAACACTAAAAGAGGCAGCCGGGGTCGGGGCTACCCAATTATAATAAAGATGGCAGAGACTTCAATTCTTCGCTCTCGGTATTATATAAAGTACTTGAGGCCCGCCCATAAGATTCCAGACTCCCTCCTTTGAGCTCTGATATCCAGCGTGACCAGAGTTACTCGCTATGTCCCAAACCACCACCGACGCCGCTCGCCCCCTCCTCACTATCTCCGGCCAACACGTAATCACCAAGATCAAGAACATGAGCACCAAGCTCTTCGTCACTGACAACACCCAGCCCGGAGACGCCGTGCAGAAGACCTCCCTCACTGTCGCCTCTCCCAACTTTGTCGAGGATCATTATCAAACGGTGAGTACATATCTCAAACAACTTCGTACGCACTACTAGTACTCAAAAACTTGTGAAATATCGTAGTGGAAGCTTGTTCTCATTGACGACAAGAAGCAGCACTATTACATTACCAATGTCTACACCAACAACTACGCGTATATCGATCAACCCACCGTGCCTGGAACAACCGTTGCTGCCAGCCTCACCAAACGGGGACTCTGGCAGGTGTTGCCAGTGACGAAGTACATCGCCCAAGGCCGGACATATACGTAAGTACCTTTTTTTCATGTCGCAGTTCGGTCAACAGTCAGACATTAAATAACCGTGGTCGTTGTTCTGTTCAGGATTTCTCCGGTCGGGGACAAGCTTGGAGAGGTGTTTTGGACGAATGAAGTTCCCCTCGACAACGAGCCGGTAAGTAGCTATGGTACAGCTATGTACGATGTGGTCTTCCGAGTTAACGGCCTTGTTTATCCTTACTAGATTAAGATTGAGCTACAGGAAAGCGAGAAGAGTACCTGGATCATCGAGAGCCCCGACGGTGCTTAACTTGTTCGGTTTGATCCTTACCATAACCTTTGATAAAACTCGTACATTTTCTTCTGCGCTTACTACACACGATGTAACTACGCATATGGTTGCATGTAGGAAATTGACATGTACTTCTATAGTGCGGCTTCTTATTGTAACGCGTACTGGTCTCTCACTGGGCGACGATACTATAACAATGTTGTGTCAGGTGTTATGTCGGTCGGACAGAACAATATTCGATCAGCGTTCCTAGCACCTGTGACTATGTGGCCTCAACGAAGGCTAGAGAACTCGTCGATGGCGTTCGATTGCAATTGAGTTGAGCGAAATTATGGGGAATTGGAATCAAGGTTCGATGTTAACATTTCATAGCTACAAAGGGGTATATGTATTGAACGCTGAATATCGAATGATTACCATTATCGCCTTAACCTAGTTATGAATAGTACGAGAACGCCAATGAAGAGCTCAAAGCTACATTAAACTCCAAACTCGACAATCGACAACCCTGTCACCAACGTCTGGTTTGCCTTATCCCCACCCATAACCACACCAGCGTACGTCGTACCGACCAGCCCTTTCGGAACCATAGTGGCGGCCTTGTTACCGTTGAACTGGACAGCGGTGTGCATGACGTCCAAACCGTTGAACCATGCGACGTACAACCCGTCCTGCGATTGCGAGGAAGGAAGAGTGAAATCGAGAGAGACGGTGTGGCTGGCACGAGGGGTTGCAGGGGAAATACTGAAAGCTGGAAGGGGTGTCACCGGGAGAGCGGGGTTGGTAGTGGGGCAGGTTTTGATGAATTGCGCTAAAGACGAGATGATACAAGTTAGCGTATGCATCAAGCAGTTGCGTGATACCCTGATACGTACAAGCGATGGAGAATACGCCGTTTACGGGGAGAGCGGTGTCGTACGGTCCATTCCAGGCAGCTCCCTTCTCAATGGCCGAAGATACCCAGGCGTCGTGTCGGGCCTCGACGGTAAGGATAGACTACAATGCCCGGTATCAGATATGTACTAGACAATGGTACATGTGAACGGCACTCACAGCGGCAGTGGTGAGGGTACCCTTATCCGAGATCAATTGAGCAGCACCAAGGTACGCCGAGGTGCCAGTACCTTCGAGCGCCATCGATAGAGCAATGAAGGACTTGGGATCGGTGTAGGGGCTACAACGTTGGTTAGCATGCAATAGACAGGGATAGCATATAACAAATACTCACAAGGAGTAGTCGCAAGCTGCTGTAGCAGCTGTTCCAAGCGCACCCTGAAGGAGCTGAACGTGGCTAACTTCGTGCTCCCTGATCTGCTCGAACCGGTTCCTCACCCAGGCGGGGTATCCTGCTTTGGCAAACGCCTTAGCGTCGAGCTTCTTGAGGCCTTCGGTATAGAATGCAGCCTCGAGGTGCTCGAGAGTGAGCGCGAAGTTGAGCACTACAGTATCTGAGAGGAGAAAGTGATGAGCAACAAATGTGAATTTGACAATTCGTGAGCACTGACCGTCGATTCCATCACGCTTGACGAGACGTGCAGTGGGTGCACATAACGCGGCGCCGATGTTGACAGCGAGGAGTAGAGCTTTGAACGCGAACATTCTGAGTGAGTGAGCGATGAAAGGAGCGGATGGCGGTTGTGAGCAAGGAAAGAGGGGGATTTCTCAAACCTGTCGACATCCTCCAGGATAAAACAACACCTTTTATACGCAAAATCCACGAGAAAAAAGCTCGTCAGTTGAAATCACTTCGAGCCAATCACAGACGACCGAGATGACCGCGACATCCAACGCAGGAGGGCCATCGCTCCATAGATGTTGCTTCTTTGGCAGTCAATCGAGGTCACCTGCCTAATATAGCCCGTTAGGTCCGCTCCACGTCAATCAATGGATCGTACTCGGGCAGCTCGGTGATGCCAACTGTCCAATCCTGATCTGGCCACGTCTGTCCGGGACAATAGAAAATTGGAGAACAGCTGAGCCACGAACAACAGTCATTTTAAGAGATGTGTCGTACATCTTTGGTTTTCCTGCACCCACGGACTGTGCCTATTGAGGCGACGGTAGCACCAGACCTTCAAGTACTCGAACTTCCACAGACTTGCTCTTCCAGCGTCTCTGTGTAATTTGATATGTAAGTCAGTACAAGAATAATTGTGTAAGAAATATCTCACTGACCGACGTACTCTCGGCTTGGAGATGGTATTTGAGTGGTTTGAGCACGTCCGTGAAGATCGTACGGTTAGGTATGGGAGTACAGGATCCTGTTTTATCTCGATTTCCTACCACGCAATGTGATGGCTGCGTGAGTAGCCGAACGTTTTGTACTAAGTACTAAGGATGGAAAGAGATGAATGCAGTCTGGACGGTGGCAGACTGATTCAACGGAAAGAGAACTCGAACCTTTGTGGCGTGGGATTTCGCGTCTGAGCGGCGCTTCTCAAATGACATCAACTTTGATCCGTCCTGATATGGAAGGTGAGTAAGTACCAAACAGTCGAGTCGCCGCTGCATTTATTGGCGATTTCAGTTAATACGTGACTCGCTGCTCAATCTATGATTATACCGGGATCATTTTTCGCTCAATAGCAATAAGCTCAGCCATAGAGTAACGTGGGTAAGAGCATCAATTGTTGTACAGAGTAAGTAACATGTCGAGACAATTCCTTTTCGCTTTTCGTCCGTGCGCTCCATCGTGAGTACTTAGTAGCAATCATGATTACGTACCACTTATATACCACCGCATGAAGCTTCACTTCAACTGGCTGCAATACTATCGACTTGGATTCTCGATGCCACATTCATGTTCACACAGCATCCCATAGCTAGCAACTGGAATTGAGATGAGTTGTGATAGATATAATCGGTAATACATATGTAACTGAACATAGTCTTAACTCTCGTAACCGTACACAGCTAACGTACCACTACACTTCTGAGTGCAGCTCCTATTTCTCCGGATTCTTCATGTCATGCAAACTGCTTTGCAGTTTCAACCCTTGTACAGCTGCGGTGGCTTTCTCCTCTGCCACAACGCTCAATTGTACGTCAAACAAACCCGTTCTCCGCAATATCTGGTTGTCAGGTTTTTGAACTCCCACAAAGTGAACGTCGTCTCCAAAGAGCCATGCCAACTGAAGGATCCCCGCAACATTGACGTCGTCCACAACCTCTTGCTCACTTTGGCGCCATGCGGGTATGAAGAATGCGAGTGCAAATAACAGGCACGAAATGCCCAGCCCTATAGCTAACTAAACGGCAGACGGACCATAGTCAGTATCTGTGATATCGTTTGATTATCGCAGTGCTTACTAAGGTAGTATTGAACTTGAAGAGTTGCAAGTCAGAAAGCGTCATGCTCCATAGGTTCAAGATCGTGCCTTACATTCAAGCGTAATCTGAGGACGGCTATGGTTATCTCAGCCTCTCCAACTCGATCCTGGTTTGCAATCCAGTCCGGATTGTATGAGTAAGCAGAGGAATGGTTGCCATTTCGGTCTAGCGTGAGACCGTCATAGTAAGCAAGTCTGAATATTTCAATTTCCTGGTCATACTCACAGTACCACACCATCGCTGCAAATATCTTGCCTAGGCTAAGCTGCAAATCAGAGAGTAGAACAGTTCGGGAAGATGGTGGCCATATTCCTGCCTCCGTCATCAAATCTTCCATCAGAAATCTGAAGTGACAATTTACGGGTAAGTAAACAACAAACAATCCTACTGCAAATCAGAGACTCACTGATCTACTACCGATAGAATTGGAAGGGCAAAGGATGGAGCGACCTGCTTCAACGCTGTTTCGGGAAGGAGAGGGCTATTTGTCGTGTTATACACGAAGGCTTGAACGGGCTTGAAATAGTCGGTAAACCATTTCGGGGTAGATTGTTCATCTACTGCACGAGGGCTGGTGGAAAAGTCAACCTAAGTACCATCCCAATAGTCAGACATGCAAATATCTGTCTCGACTCAAGAACTAACGCTTTGGATCAAGGGATCGGTGGGATCTGGAGGAGCCATCCAATTCTTCCAAGTGGCGGCCGCCGTAGTAGCATTACCGTGACTAGGCTGCCTAGTCAAAGCATCCACTCGAGTCGTATGGTTCCTAGCGTTGACGTTGCACAAAATCGCCGAGACGGAGGTAACTGCAAAAACAGCCTATGTCACTATTCAGACTCGAGAGTAGATACGTATAACCATCTTACCTGACAAATTCCTTGTCTCATCATTGATTGTCACGGGTGCTAAAAATGCAGGCTCTATAGGCACTGTGGTCGCGTGATTTCCAGCGGCATCAATGACAGGGATCGATGATATCAACGGGATTACGGAGGCTGGGAGTTGTGGGTCCGAGTCGTCTGCCAATTCTAGGAACTCCCAAGAAAACCACGTTTTGAGGATAAGAGGGGCTATAGAAGGGTATGAAATGTCAACTTGAGAATTATCCCCAGGGCGAACGGATCCTACTCACATGGGTTGTCTATATCTATCACTATCCCCGAAGTAACGTTGAGAGTCCACTCGGCCTCCCCTCGGTCGTGGAAGCCATCCCAATCGAAGTCGGTTTGATGAGCGCTGGGCACCAAGCCACAGTCCACCTCAAAGGAAGTAGCGTTCACCATCACATCATTGACAGCCTTCGGATCTGCAGGTATGATGTCGTATATCATGTTATCTTTCAATCCAACCTGAGGTAGCTGGTTATAAATGCGAAGGATATTCCAACCCGAAACCGTATCTCTAAGCACAACAGTAAGCTTCATTATGGCGGAGAGAAATGGTATGGAGACTCACTCAGAAAAATCATGGAAGTAAGGCCGTGCTAGCTGGGTAGTTTGTCGTGTAATGGCGGTACCGTTGTATGTATTAACACTGAATGATGCAGGAATAATAATGTGCAATACTGCAATCCCTCCGAGGTATAACGTTATCAGCGTGACAGTCAATGTCGCGGCTGGCATCTTGAATTGTGCGAAAAGACTGAAAAGAGAAGACCCCAGGCCAAGCCATGCAGAAGACTTGTCGTGTATTGCCGTGAGTGTCTGTTGCGTATGAACATCGCGACAGAGGGCCAAGCGCTGCGTCACTAGTACTAGGATTGCCAAATAGATCTGTAGAGAAAAATTAAGTTTGAAAACGAGTGTTTGAGTCTAGATATACTTACGATGCCAAACGTCTGAGGTACAACGTTTACCACAGCGGTCATGACGGTTTGCCGGATAGGTGTGAGCGTATAGTTAAGTCTGTGTTCGTAGTGAGAGGACACAATAACCAACAACGTGACATAAGCGAAGATTAGAAACAGATGCATCACGCTACAGATGATTGCAAGCCTAGGGACGGCCATTTCATAGTCTGGGCGTACAGATATCGAAGGGTTGAGTGTTGTAGAGTCGGAGGTGGAAGAATTTGAGTAGTTGCTGGGCGCACACAAGTACATCAGTACTACTACTTATATCTTAAATTGCAAAAGGCCACGACTCACAATGCTGTGGGTCGTGCTGGATCGTGCGTTGAGAACACAAGATTATGAGATCGATCACTTTACCAACGGTTCGGAGCAGAGACGAAGAAGTCTGGCTAACAAACCAGCCTCCAGACGCATGTCGAGGATGATATGTGATACGGTACCAGCAGTCGTGGTCGATCTGCAGCATGGAAACTTGATAGTACAGATGCGGGCAGAGCTCAATTCCGTGTGTCTGCCCATTGCTCGAACCAAATTCTTGGCATGGCAAGATAACTAATTAGCTATATGATAATGGGAATGGGATATCGCAATACACACATAGAGCATAAGAGTCATTCTATCAGTACGACTTTTAATCCTTTGATTTTGCAAGTAATTCAGAAGCTTCATAGTTGCCCACCGCCTTCGCCATCTTTTTCTGCATACGCACGCTAAGCTGAATGTCAAACATTCCCGCCTCGCGCAGAATCCGCTGTGTCGGTCTTGCTATGGATGAGAGATGACTGTTGTTTCCCAATAACCACGTTAACTGGAGGATTCCCGCTGTATCAAGTTCACCAGAAACTCCGTGGTCTCGTCCAGGGACAGGCAATACAAAGGCGGTCGTGAGGGCCAGCAGCATGCATGAAACCGCGAGGCTGATGGAAAGCTGAAATGATTCGGCACAAATGCGATTTAGCATCGCACGAGTTCAACTTGTACAGTTCACTTACGAAGAGAATGTTGAACTTCGATTGAGGTATATCAGAGATGAGTTTTCAGACTGAATAGATAAATGCAGCTCACGTTCAGACGCATGCGGAGCGTATTGACGGTAAACTCTGCCTCCCCCACGCGGTCCTCGTTCGCTGTCCAGTCTGAGTCGTAAGAATAAGCCGTTGAATGGTTTCCATTGCGATCTAAAACTATTTCGTCAAGGGAACCTTACATGGACAAGGCAAGAGCTCTTACAATACCAAACCATCGCTGCGTAGACCTTCCCGAGGCTGAGCTGTAAGTCGGAGAGCAGGATGCTCTGGGTCTGAGGCGGCCAAACCCCCGGAATATCCATCAAATCTTCCATGATGAATCTAGATGTCAACGGTCCAGGACAGCACTCAGCTAACGCGCTGGCTACTTGTGTATTCTACTCACTGATCTACTAAAGATACCGGAGGCACCGGAATAGCCCCAATCCAGGAGATGTTGAGTTTAGGAGGGTGTCTAGACTCGCGATAAATCAAAGCCTCTCCAGCAAGGCTATTAGAAGGGTCCCAATATGCAATTCCGCCTATACTGTCTTGAAACGGTGGTTTGGTGAGAAGAATCTGTACGAAAATGAGTTCATCAACCTGAGATAGAAGGGATCATAACGACTTACATTCTGGAGCAAGGGGTCCATAGTTGATGAAGGAAGGGTCCAGTTCTTCCAAAATGCCTCCACCTGGGACGGTTGCATGTCCACGGGTTGCCTCGTGGATGCAGACACTCGAATGATCTTGTCCATGGTACGGATGTTGCATGCTAGTACCTGAAGTGAATTGACTATACAAGAAATTACGGCTCAGCGATGACCGGAGATCGTGAAACGACGGCGTACCTGTGATATTTTTCGGATTCACTCGACGGTCGTCCTCGTCGTCAGCTCCAGGTTGGCCCATCTCCACTAGTATACCAGGTGAAAGATTTACAAGGCTTCCGCGATCTCCAGCATCATCCAGGATGGGGAGCGTCGATATCAGCGGAACGACAAATGGAGGTAGGTTAGTGTTGTTCAACGAAGAGGACGTGCTTAATAAGTAGGGAACTAGGGCCCCGGAATGTGAGAGATACTGCGGCATAAATACATTATAATGCTTACTTGGATTCTGTATCTCGAGTTTAGTTTCCCCTTCGAGATCTATCGTCCAGGACAGATTCCATCCGTCATAGAAGAACTTGACCTGTCGTGCGTTTTCCACGGAACCGCAGCTCACTTCAAAGGTTGTCGCGTTCACTACCACGGTCGAGCCATCAACAGCCATGGGCTCTACGGGTATAACATCGTAGATCATGTTATCGCGCAACCCAACTTGCGGTAATTGGTTATACGCTCTGAGGATATCCCAGGCCGTATCTCTAAGCACGGATGAAGGTTATATGAGAAAGGTTTCAAAGGCACTCAAGACAGAGATCGATTGAGAACTCACCCTGTCACGTCATGCGGTCTCGCCAGCTGAGTCGCACGTCTCACAACCTCCACGGCATTGTAGGTGTCGACTTCTATAGATGCGGGGACCGTGACGTGTAGCGCTGCAATGCCTGCGAGGTATAACATCACGAGCACTACACCTGGCATGGCAGCTCGAACCTCGGCTTGATCGAGGAGTGCGGAAACGGAGGAGCCAAGTCCAAGCCAGGCAGACGCCTTGTCGTGCACTGCTGTGAGAGTTTGTCGCTTACGAAGATTCCGTACGAGTGCAAGCCGCTGAGTCACCAGGACCAAACCCGCGAGATACAACTGCAGATCAAAGCAGTCAGACTGTGCCCATTTCCGACATGGCAAACTTTGAAAAGTACTCACAATGCTGAATGTTTGAGCGACGATAGTGCTGACAGTGATCATAATTGTTTGCCCGGTGGTAGAGAACGGTCGGTTGAACCCGTGTTCCCAATGATATGCCGCGACGACCACTAGTGCTGCACAGATGATGACAAGAAATATGTGCATGAGATAGCAAAGGCCGACCTGGCTGTAGGCATTGAAAATAGCGCGGACACGTGAAGACATTGCTGGTTGAATTGTTTCACTTGGCTAGGCAATGAGCGGTCAATTTATAGCCTGTGTACGAGCATAAAATAATACCTACGGAGTTGTGACAGTACGCGCGGAGCTGGTAGATGCCAGTAAGATGCAATGTAGATGCGTATCGGGATACACATGTATGTCGTGCGTTAGATCCTGCGCCACTAAATTAGACATGTACTGGGAAGAGTGTTGGCGTGAAACAACGATGGGGGGACCCTTGGAAGACGTGGAAACGGGACAGTCGACGGGCATGTAAACTATGCATTCTTGTAAATGATCGAGTGGCCACCTGGAACATGCCAAACTACATTGAGATCCTGCCGGACAAAGATACGTACAACTTACCATCGTTGCAATCTCAATGCAGGTCGGTGATGATAAGTTTATGACAGCAGAATGTATGGAAACTAGGTCGATATTGGTCACGCCGAGCTCAGCCTAGATAATCAAAATGATTTTGTAAGAGCATCATGGCCTGTGATTGTAAGTGACGACGCATGAAGCATTATCGAGACGGTTGTCAATACGCACTGACATACTAAACTCTGTTATACGAAGGCCAACATAGATGAAGCGCATGCAGCCTCCAACAGAGAGTAACGTGTATTCATGCATCTTGATTGTCGTGCACGTCATTCGACGTCGCGACAAATGATCGAGGCCTGATATGTCAAGGATGTCAGAAGCGTGCATGATTGTCATACACAATGAAAACACGCACAAAACACACGAAAATAGCGGAAAATGGTCCGCATAGACTACAATTCACGACGGCGTGTAGAGATATGGACATGACTTTGCACGGAAATTGTCAAACCCGGAACGACATACACTTGCAATGAGACTTCGACACGGCTGCATGATGCGAGCGAGTCAGCGCAGCTTGAACGAAAATCTTATGGAGAGCTGAGAACTATACTCAACATATGCAATACGATGGTGGGAGGATTATACTGACGGTCGCATCAGTTCATGGTGTTTAACAAGCTGTCATCCTAACATGAACCGAAAACTGGGATTTTCTTCACATCAAATATGTTACACCTACCAGATATACTTCAGCTGTGGAATTGCGAATGCAAAACCGGCATATCTACCTATTACTACCAGACCATTCACTGGGGTACCTCCCGTTATGCACATAAAAAAAAACCTTGACGTTCCACGATATTTTTCACTGCTTTTGAAGCAACTCGATCATACGCGCAACGAGCTTCTTCATGTCCTCCGCCTTTTGCCCACCAATTGTAAGAACCTCCTCATGGCTGACAACCTGAGTGGGTAGGATGGGCAAGGGTTTACCAGCAAGCTTAGACCATTCATCAGATCGAACTTCACTGATCTTACCAACTGATGACTCACCTCTGCCTTCAGTTCCTCCTTGATACTCCTTAGCTTGTCCGGAATAACAACCTTGTTCGTCACCAAACTCAGCACCGTAACCTCCAGTCCCTCCTCCCTCGCAGCCACCACCTCCGGTATCGTACTCATCCCCACAACATCTGCACCAGCATTCCTCAAAAACCTCCCCTCAGAAGGAGTTTCGTACGTGGGCCCGGACACCCATGCGTAGACACCTTCTTGAAGAGCTGAGTCGGGGAAGGAGAGGGAGTGTGCGGCGAGGAACGCGAGACGACGGAGATTGACTGAGTATGCGTCTGAGAGGGGGAGGAAGCGGGGGTAGTCCGGGGAGAACTGGGGGCCGAAGAGGGGGTTGAGTCGGCCGGTCAAATTGGGGAGAGCCAGATGGTCTTGGATCACGACGACTATGCGGACGTTATGTTAGTCAATGCTGTATAAGAAACAAGTGGATAGCGTACTAGATCCAACTTCTAGATTAGGGTTCAACCCTCCAGCGGCATTCGTGACTATCATTATATTCAGTGTTCCATCATGGGTGCGCCGTAATTCCTGAGAAGCATACTTATCAAGTTCTTCACGCCCAGTCTGGCAAGGACCCGGATGGGATAAACGACAGTAGCCAACGGATGACCTTCATACGGATGAAACTAGCTGGCCCTATGTCATCAGCACCTCTTCAACGAAATCGCTCCTTCGTCAGCAGACGTACCCGACCAAGCATAGCGACTACAGGTACACCTTCGCCCTCCCCAATCAATCCAAACGCAAGCGAGCTCTTGTGCCCCTCAACGGTACTCTTCCCAAATCCTTTCAGCGAGCTGTACGGCACCTCCACCTTATCTCGCAAACTCGAAGCTAAGGTGCTCAGCCCAGAGCCACATACGATCCCGACACGTGGTTTGAGGAGGTGGGCAGGGAGGATAGAGGCGAGGACGTCGAGCGTCGCTGTGAAGTTATCTGCCTGTGATTCAGCCATTGCAAAGAGCTTACTACAAGACGGCGGTGAGAGGTATGTCTGGATAGTGGTGGTAAGAGGATAAGAAACAGTACTGGCGGCGGGCGTGCCCTCACCGCAAGACAGGGCGTGATATGTTTTGCTTATCACCCGACGCTTGCCATCTCGAGTCATCGATTGACTTCGGCGCTGATTACGCCTATTAGAGAACACGCCGTTTCATGAACAGTAGAAGTAGCAATTGCGACAGCAAGTCAGAGTGCATGGTTGTACATGGAGGTTTACTTGGGTAGATCGGAGCAAATGCCGTCGCTCCGGAAAGAGATTGAGAACTGATCCGTTGTTGAGAACAGCAGTACGACGAATATAATTTATAGCATGCAAAAAGCAGATGAAAGCTCAAGAAACAGAAAAGAAAATGCTAGATATACAGTAATATTCTTTTCCAACACGCAGTCTTACTTCGCTAGTTGAGTGTCCCGTCCTAAACAAGCAGCCTTCCGGTCCTCAGATTACTTCTTGTCAGAGTCGACAGATAGGGAAGCCAACGACGTCTCGAGGGGAGGATGTTGTGTAGGTGAGTTGGGCGCGCTGCCGGAGTGCTCGCTTTCGGAGAAGTGGATAATGTCTTGGCCTTCGTCGATGTTTTCCTAGAATCGCCCAAGCATACGTTAGATCAAGATACAATGCAAAACATAATCAGCGAACACAAACCTTTTCGGATTCCTCCTTATACTGAGCGATGTTGTCTCCAAGCTTCTGTGCCTGAGGAGACAACTGCGACGTCAAGATGCTCATACGCTTCATCGCAATCATCGACAACACCGCCTTGCGGAACGTCTTCCTCGCGTCGAACGCCTTCTGGATGTGCGGCAACAAGTTGGTCATGTTGCCCTCCTTGTCTTCGACGTAGTGTGGTTGAGTGTCCGCGAGCCACTTGTGGTTAAGTGCCTCCTCCGCCGTAGGTCGCTTTGCCGGGTCGATTGTCAGACAAGTGCGAACAAAGTCCTTCGCGGTGTCGGAGACGTTCTCCCAGTACTCCTCAGGCTCGAACTTGTAGTCTCCAGCAATGATGGCCTCCATCTCTTGCTGCTGTGTGTCCCGATCGAATGGCGTATAACCTATTCGTGCATCGATTCGGTTATTGTTATCCCCGTCAGGATAATGAAAATGTTCTTACCACATAGCAGGAAGTAAGTAATGACACCCATTGCCCATACATCGACGGGTTTCCCGTGACCGGCTAAGGGACTATTGGTCAGGTGGTAGAAACGCGCAGAAATCAGCAATCAGCGCTCACTCTTCTTGAAGATTTCTGGTGCCATGTACTGTGGAATAGTTGATAGAGATCAGTATTGAAGCTCATCGGAGATGAGTGTAATAACACGCACTCCAGGCGTGCCACAGATCTCAGTAAGGAGCTGCAGCTTCTCTTCTTCCATCATGCGACTCAGACCGAAATCAGCAATCATAATGTCGGCGTCTTCCTTCTTCGTGCGGAATAGCAAGTTCTCGGGCTTCAAATCTGTGATGGTAGATATCAATGAGCGCGTGTTTAATAACGTATCTGAGAAGCCCAGAAATACCTCTGTGTACAATGCCGCACTCATGAATGTACTTGACAGCCTTGAACACGGTGCGCACAAGGTCGGCGGCATCACTGTGGCGCCATTTAGTAACGCGTTTCATGACCGATAAGCACGGAGACGATACTCACGCCTCATAGTAGTTACCCTTTGCACAAATACGGTCGAATAGCTCTCCGCCGGTGCAGAGATCAAAGACGAGGTAGAGGTTGTGCGCGGTCTATGGTGGACAGGGTGAGGGATGCGGGGGAGATCACATGATCGAGGAAGATCTAACCTCGAAGTAGTCGTGCAGGGTGACGATATTGGGGTATCCTTTCGAGACGCGTTTCAACACAGCGATCTCGTTGCGAACCTACAAAGGCGATGTTAAGCAGTAGTCCACAGTGATGCGCTCAACGTGAACTTGGCGGGATCAAACCTGCCAGCGTTCGAGTGTATCTCAGGGAACAAGACACACCATGTACTCCCGCCCCTCCATGAGTTTCTTGTTGATGACTTTGCACGCATAGTACTTGCCAGTCTTGATATGCACGGCCTCCTTGACGATCGCGTAGGTCCCACTGCCAAGAGTCTTGCCAGTACGATACTAATTACGCCCGCCGTGGTCAGAGATCAAGCGGTTATCTCTCCGCGGTCGTTTACTTACCTGGCAGGGCACGGTAGCGGGCTGAGGCATGCTTTTGTCGTTGACCTAAACGGATTACGGCAGATATGAAGATGAGTGGAGGGAAACAAGGAGTGCAATCAGCGTCTGTGTCGTGAAGGGTTCCGATTTCCCAAATCGGGCTTTTTACTCGGTCTGTGCTCGCCCACTCATCACGTGATGTCATTTCACCCGCGGTTTCACCGACGTCCCGCTCATGCCGCCCCGCCCCGCTCGTGCCCGCTTTCACTCGCTTCCCTCCGAGTCTGTACTTACTTGCAGTCTCTGCTCGTCAAGAGTACTTTACACAGGTAGTGTAACCATCCTTTCGACCTCTAATATGGATCGGCATGTGCCGCGTATGCTCGCTGAGCGACACCCTCAGTTGAATACTCATGTTAGTACAATAGCTACAGATTCAAAATTTCAAACCGAGTGTTGATGAGTGCGGTCACATATATGATTAGCTCTACAAGCCTCTATGATCTAATCTTCCACTGGACTGAAATTGACTTAGATACAGAAACATCGAAATATTCAGCATGAGAAACGAAGCCAAGTAGGCCGGCTGGCCAGACTGGTCACAGGCTAATATGCTTGCCAGTAGTTGGAGGCATGTACAGGGGAGAAAGGCCGTGGAAAAGCATACATACGGACATACATGAACACGCTCTAGTATTAGGGCTTACAATTCATGGAGATTGAGCAAGCCCTGGTTCAACGTGGGTCTCGGAGAGTAGGGTCGGACACGAGAGAGGCGAAAGAGCCTGAATGTGATATAGCCCTATGTTGATGTATAGTATTCTTCCCTGTTGTGGTACACCGGGAACCAGGGCTTGGTGATGATGCAGCATTGGCCAATGTTTTGATTTCTAATAATGTTTGTACAAGGTAAGTAATCTGAGGATAACATACTGTGACTCAGATTCCACCAAATAAGTATTCTAAGTACTTTTGATCTTCGCCGTGTTCTACTACTTAGTACGGGTCATCACAGCTAGATCATCAGGAGAAGCAACGGAGAACATCGACTACGAAACAGCAGCGTCTGCCAGTGATAGCCTTACGTCGCGTTATCGCCTCGAGTCGCGCGAGAAATACGGGAAATCGGACGGAGAGCGCCAGCCTCTAACCCACGTTACTTGTCCTTGCACTTAAGCAGAGAGGGGCTTCGGACAAAAATAGTAACCAGATCAAACGCACCTGTTCGGCATCTCCCGCGTCCGTCTCAGACTCCTCCCAACGCTGCTTTGTGCTGCTCGCCGCCGTAGACAGCGTTGACGTTCCTGGAACCGGTGTGCTCTGAGTCAGAGGCTTGCTTGGCTGTGTGCTGTCTGTCTTGGACGTCGCATGACTTCCTTGCGATGTGGTGGCCGCTGACTGAGCTGACAGGTGGCTTTGGCTATGACTTGTGTCCCCAGAACTCGTCTTTCCACTCGAATCTCGCGCGCGGCGACGGTGTTTGCTTTGCTGGGCTCCCATAGTATCGAAAGCTGAGTATGTAGAGGTTGTGGGTTAAGAATTGTGAGTGCCTATTTTGAGCTCTCCGTCGGCACGTTATAATCGAGCGCTAACCGCGCGCAGGGACACTGAGGCTGTGACACAGCATGCCAATTTCGCAGTAGGCGATGGTTGGATGCACAGCAGCCTTATCCTTCATTCATAGTTTAACCTTCAATATTCCTCTTTGGCTCTTCCGTCACCCCGAAGGTGGCGGTTCATGACGTTCCGACACTTATCTTCACAGCTGTCCTGTATTCTGAGCATCGCAAATGTTGAACAACACTAAGTACTGGTAAATGCTGGACGCTGAACGTGAGGGAAAGCAGCTTCCCAAGCATAAACTGCTGATAGTCTTGCGATACGGCAATACCGATTGACTGTTCTTGTTAGCTCACGTCCGCAGCCGGACTAACACCGCTGACTGTATTCATCGTTCAAGTCATCACAGGAAGTCTCAATCACCGGTCAGCCCTATTGCGGCCATCATCGCTCATGTCCGGCATGGTCGATGTAGCAGAAGAGTCTTCGCACCTACCAACTATCTTCGATGCGCCCAACACGCCTCCGTTCGGTACGTGAATATGTTGATGTCATGCTAGGAAGGTCTTCATGACTTACACGTTCTCTTCAGATGAATCTGAGTTACTTCACCGTGTATGAGGTAGTTTGACCAAGAAACGACGAACATTGACATCTTTGCGCAATAGGAACTATGCCTTCTTGCCAAGAGGTGATGTTTGTGAATCAATATCACGCCAAGCAACCACAACTTCGTACATGAATACAACGAGCACCTTCTCAAGTCTCGAACTCCTTTATCTACACTCGGTTCCTCTTGTCTTCACGAGGCTCGCTCAACTTCTTAAACGGCTTGCTTCGGCATGACCAGCTGCGCGTTGGCCCATGAGACTACATAGACGAACATGTCACGGTGAGTTGAGATCTCCGGAGTTGGTTGCTTCTAATACTATGTTTGCTCAATCTAAGCTCATCTCCTTGCTGTTTAGCTCCGTTGTGACTCCTCGGTGAAGTCCTCATCCCGACCTCAACGTGTCTTCTCGATCTCACAACGCTAGTATTTGACCCGAAAGCTAGCAGCAGAAGGTGCGAATCGTGAACTTCCATATTCTCTCCTATAGGTGATATATGGAAGCTTACTGAGCAGCTGTGGCAGACAAGATATGGAACGCCTGTCAAAGTGTACACGAGGAGTGCGCGTGTTTGCCACACGATCTTGCCGTCTGGACATCGATGCTGTGGATGTACCAGCGTTGTCTAGATTGGATCAATCAAGGCGATAGACAACTTCGGGCCTGTGTACGTATAATGAGTCTCACAGCACTTAGTCCTGACTGTAACTGCCACAGTGCATATTTTCTTCAATAAATAGTCCAGCGCGCAATGTGTGGTCGTGTTTGGCACGGGCTTTGTGGCGTCGCGGAGCGCTTAGCGCTTGGGAGTTAGTGGCCGGGGGTGTTTCGCTGTTTCCTTGTCTTGTCTCGAGATTATGGGGTGTGCTATTAGGTTTTGTAGCTGTTACGAGAATGCGGTGAGTTATCTTGATTTTGGATTAGACGTTAAGCTTATTTTAGGCAGCGAATTTAGGATGTCGCCAGCGGGTTTCTCCCGTGAGCAAAGCAAACTGAAACTTGTGATCTCTCGCATAAGTACAGATCCATACTCCTGTCCTGTCTTACAACGATATTGCATCATTCACCTTAGATGGGTCGCCGTCAATCAAGTTGTTATTATGGCCCATAGCTATTCTGAAGATAAGAACACATATTGATATCACTCCAGAAATATCGCCTGCATATGTGGGAAAATAGCTACTTGGTATCCACGGAAACCAGAACTACAAGCTGCTACATAGTACACATACCGAATGTATGTGCAATACGGCCATGCAGCTTTTTGCTTCCGCGGACTTAACCTATACAGGCGATTATTATATCATGTCCCGAACGTTAGTGTTCAGAAGGGTGCGACCGAAAAGAGATAAAAACTGTATCATTGGTGTTGAGACATACCTGGCAGTATTGAAGGTGCGTGTTTCAGCCCATTGGTCTCGTTGCTTCAATCTCACAGCTTTACTTCGCACTCGGAATGAAAGTCTTCCCACTTAACAGCCAGCGTATGTGTTACAGAAGTATCAAGTCCGGAGGGCCTACAGCGTTTCAATCTTGTTGGCATAGTGAGTCGTGCTGCGATTATATGTTGTCTACTCATTTGTCGCTTGACCTGTGTAGCTACCATCTGATTGATATCACCCGAAGTGTGTTCACTTTCTTTCACATCATCATCAATACCCTAAACAGATGAGATACAGATCTCAGCACGTAATAAAACTCAAGCTGTGAAGCGTAGCACCGATACACCACCTCTTTTTTCTCCCTCCGTTACATTAAGCCTCCAATACCCGCCCAAGAGGAAGCCAATGTGTTTTCCGGCCTTCAAAATGGCACTGAAGAAAGTAAAACCTACGTATCTGTGCTATCTAATGCACGCTGGCCTGGTTATCGTATACCTCGCACTGGCAGTCATTGCCTGTCAACATTACGAACACAGTGTCAACTACCCAGTCACGTTTGCTGGACAAACCAAGATGTCGCTGATAGTCTCAATGATCATTCAGATATTCAGTACTGTGCGTCCAGCTTTTCGAAGCCAGGTTTCCCAGAAGCTGATTCAGGCAATACTGTCTTATAGCTATACCTCGCTCTACTGGTGTTGGTCACCCAGCGCATTGCTCTGATACGCGACCTTCATACGCAACAGACGCTCACTGCTATACACGACAAATCCTCTGCATGGCTAGGTATTGGCTCCTCTATGTTGGCGCTCTTCGACCAGGTCAGCGTACCATCTGCAACATCAAAAGTCGTCTTTATCACTCTGTATCTAGCTGGAATCACCGTGCTACATGTTTCCATTCCAATTTCATGGAGTATCGGTACATACAATGCCACAGTATCAACGCTGCCAAGAACTGACTTAGCTAGGCCAAACCATGCTATACTGTGAGTGAGCGCTTGCGATGTTTCTTTCGTACTAGATAAGGAACGCCAATATTTATAGGGAGAATCCGGCCTATCGTCAAGCTCTGGATGTTCTACCCGTGTACCACACCTTGACGCAGCTTGGCATGCTTGGACTAAGTGAAAATATGATATATGATATCGTACAAATAAATCCTACAGCAGTCAATACAGTAGTGGTCAATGCAACAGTATTCGACGTCGACTGCGGCACACTGCCGAATGCACACCAAGACGAGACGGCAAACTTTACGCTTCATGATGACGGTTCATACTCCTGGCCATTCAATACTGGCCAGCTCTCCGGGGACTTATTACTGCAGACGCCTGGTCAGGGTGTAGGTTCGTGAGTCTTCCGTTGTCAGCATTTTAATTAATAAACCGATCTCTTTAGTGCCATTTTCACTGTCCACGGCGACGAATCTCGTGCCTCAGTACAAGCCTCAGTCTCTACCTCTTGAACCTATATCACAGATTCCAACAAGCCTCTTCGTCACTTCAACTATTCCGGTGGTGGATAACCACGGTAACAATGCAAGTTATGTTGAATTTCACCCGAGTATACTATTCGAGAGCACAAACGGGGAGATTGACGGAATCAAGACCATCACAGGTACTGATGATATGGGTGTTTGGCTTACGAAAGAATTGCATTTGACCATATCCAATCTCTCTAGTTGCATCAATCCAACTATTTGCGTGCAATGTTTTCAGTACAAACGTGACAATCAATGTATCTGGTGTCACAGGACAACCAGTTGATTATCAACCTACTGTACGCGAAGGCGCTACATGGAAAAACTGGACATTTCCCGATCCAGAGGCAACCTCGGCTGACCCATTGCTGCTTTTGGTGAGTCTTCCATTGCCTCTTGCCACGTTTACTCTGTACCTTGCGCTGGCATTCTCGACTGATAAAAAAGATTCTGCCGGATTAGGTCAAGAATTTACTGTTATACGGAGCACCCATATCCACTCGCGACCCTATTGCCCATGGGATGATCGGACGCCTTCTCAACACGACAGCGGGAGACCTGGGATCTCTATCGGGTTCCAGTGAAATTTTCATTGAACCACAGTCACTCACTGTTCTTGACCAGTCAGTACGACATTTCATTCAAAGTTTCACCTACTGGATAAGAATACTAAGTACATCTTAGATTTATTTTAGACGACCTGGCGAAGGGAGTGGCATCCACCAAAGTCCCTATAAGCATATCGTTGTCAGATCTACAGATTAGCATGCAGAGGGCTGTCGCGGCCACAATGTGGTATGGTATGAAAAATGCATGTCCACACTAGCCGCTTTCCCCTCGCTCATTAGCACATGCATTTACCGGCGGTGCTACTCTAGGACGCGCCTTCAACCGAACGGGACTCGATCCGCACGATATCTCATCGATAGATGTAGACCGAACAGGACAGGCCATGCTTACTATTGCTGTCACCAGAATGCGGCTCAATGTAGGTAACCTAGCTTGACTCCGGTTATCGAACTTCGGCTCACTGTACAGAACCTGACCAGTTCAATATCATGCCTGTAAGTGATAAGCTCTCTCATCCAGCGTTGATAAATATTCATTCAAGACCCAAATTCTCAGCTCGCTATTGGTCTTGCGACGTCTTGTATGTTATGGGCACTCGCCTTGTTACTATTGAGTGGTTCGGAGCGGCAGCCACAGTCGAATAATCTTGATGCCGCAGGTATCCTTCAGTTAACGTGGTTACTCGGTAACGATAGTCATTTCACTGGGATACGAAAGCCAGACCTTCATGGGCTTAGGAGAGCTGGAATGTTCAAAGTGCAGATGAGCGCATGGGCACAGGATAAGATAGATCAGTCTTCCAGATCCTGTGATGTGTTAGAATTGGATAGATTGAATAGCCGACAGTATACCGTGGATTCCGAGTATTAGTAGTAATGATAATCGTCAGTATAGGTTAGGTAGTGAAACTCAAAGCTGTGTTGGCGCAAGCTGCCTTACTATGTCTCATCCTATTCATGAGTAGCCTACCCGGACTTGAATGTGTCTTACATAAGACCATTTACGGTTACACATCTTTATTATAATTGGGTAGCCCCGACCCCGGCTGCCTCTTTTAGTGTTTCCCTTTTATGGTACTCGCTCCTGCCTGTTATGGTATCTGACCAGACCCCTGTCACCGCCGCGACTCAAGACACTTGCTTTCACTCTGCGAAAGATGGCCACCTTATTGCACTGAAAGTTGTCGCACGTATGCAACACTCCCAGCCACAGCCTCCGTTCGTGCGGGTACTTCAAACTCTTACACGGATTTCGAGCCCGTACCAACCCAAGCCTCACTTAGCAGAACCATTCAGGGCGTGATGTCCGGCGTACAAATGTTTGCTCACTATACTTACTGTTGTTTGCAGACTGCGGACATTACTAAGACATGTGTGCACGGCCATCATAGTGTATCGTCGCGTAGTGACGGGTAAATGCTAGTGACATAAGATATCGAATAAATCTCCTAAGCAAAGCCTCCCGTAGACAAAGATGGGGGCAAAGCATTGGCATCTTTTCCACATGCCACGGTGATATCATTCGTAAGCTCGAGTTCGATCGTCGACCCCTGTTCGAATGCGTCCCACTCCACGAAACAGTTCGACTTCCAAGGCTTCTCGTCGACTGTCACGCTCTACATACGCCTTAGTTAGCCAAAGACAGCCCACATGTAAAGTCGATCCATACCTTCATAAATACTGTTCCTCCAGTACCATTCTTCGGATTTCCCTTGAAGTTCTTGGCTCTGATTGTAGTCGTCTTGCCAAAGATCGGGTTCGAGAACGAAATTTCTGGGAAGAATGGAGAGGAAAGGAGGAGCTGACGTGTCCCCGGAACAGGGTAGAGGCCGGCGAGGTAGAACGCGACATAGCTTCCCATAGCACCTAGAGAATTAGATTAGCGCCTCGCTCCATGCTAAAGAATCTTCAACCTCGCTCACCAGAATCTATGGTACAACTGGTTTAGCATGTGTGGGACTATCCATATAGGAGAACTCACCGTCGTTGCCAGGTAGGCCATTTACCGAGGTGTTATAAAACTCCGCAATGACTTGACGAGACGTCTGCGTGCTCAACCCAGGGCGGTTTGCGTAATGGTACATGAACGGAATCTGCTGAGATGGCTCATCCGTGGAGTCGAAAAAGTTCTGATAGTCATATGAACGCCTTGGTGGACTCGATGTGTAAATTCCGTACCTGCTCAAATATGAAGTTCAATCTGTCGATGAATGCTTTATTGCCTCCTTGTAGTTGGATCAGTTTAGCGGTGTCTTGTGGAACAAACTAGGATGTGTCAGTATTATCGTGTGCAGTGGCCCGAGCTCTGAGCACGAACTTGAGAGTACTAATCGGGTTTCTACATCAGATTGAGACTTTGAGATGTGAAATCATGTACGTACGACAATAGGGGAGCTTTCGTAGAACCCATCCGTATTGACTGCGTTTAGGAAGCAGAAAGACATGAGGGGATCATTGACGCTGCAGTGCCTAGGATCCGTGAAATTGAAAGTCCCGTTCATAAAACGGGGCTACATTAAATCATACAACATTAATAATACCCCACGATTGCGACGGACTACCGTAAACATACCTGCATCATACCCTTAATACTCGAGTTCCCGGGGACGGTGACATCAGGATTCCAATTGTTGATGAAATTCCCAGCACGTTTTGCGTACTATATCCACCGGTGGTCAGTGTCATGTTTACGTCGAGTGATGCAGGACATTGCTACCTTCGCAGCGTCATCAGTCTTGCCCAGAATCTTCGCGACTTGTGAGATCCCGAAGTCATCGAAAGCGTACTATCGTACCAATTAACATGTCAACCATTGAAACATTCGCGTTCACCTTACCTCCAGGGCACGTGAAACCTGCTTAGTATTGGTACCACTGGGTTCCCAGACGTCGGACGGGATAAATCCTGAATATCACGCTCAACGCTAAATTGAACAGTGGGCTACAATCAGAAGACCTACCGAGTGTCTTCCAAGCGTTTGCCTGTCTACCCTGAAGATCCCAGTTCGGAGGCTGCAGCTCCGCGTCTGCCAGTAGAGCATTGTATAGAGCGTCGGAAGATACATTGAGGGCAGAAAGCTGGGTGTGGAATCTGCATAATGTTCGTTAGCTATGGCACACATCGATATCAACTTGGTACACGGACTTCACGAAAAATTCGGCCAGGATCGGATCACCGTCTAGTACTTGTCATCGGTCATTGTACTATGAAAATGGTACCATGAGACTTACTACTTCCGCCTTGAATGAATTGCTGGGTAGTAGCTCCACGGCATTCAGGGAGCCAGCCTACATAATTATTTCTCTTGTCCTCAGTATAATAAACCAATGGGGATGAACATACCTTCGTGTTGTTGGATATTGATCAATCCACGGACGATACGAGCAAAGTTCACCGGATCGTGTAGGGACATCAGAGGGTAAAGTGTACGGAAGGTATCCCACTATGTACGCGCGAAGACCGTAAGTTTTAGGATCCTGGAAAAATGAGGACGATGCTTACATTGCAGTAGAAAGAATCATAGTAAGGCTCCGTAGAGTTCCACTTCGGGTTCTCGTCAGTGTCTAAAACGTGTTAGTGGGACATGGCTAGTACGATGGCAAGGGAATTGCGTACAGTCCGCAGGAGAGATGTGTGTGCGGTAAACGGAGCTGTAAAATAGCTCCACAATATCCGGGTCTACATTGGTCGTCTTTACCTGTATGCGACCAAGGAGCTCGTTCCACTCGTCGAAGGCCGCCTTGCGGACGCCATCGAAGTCGAATGTGGGTATTTCAGACTCTGCGTTGGCACATGCTTGGTCTGATGAGACAAACGACACGCCAACTCGTACGAGAATTGAGGTGGGGCCTTGGGGTGATTTAGACCATCGTCTTTCATCATCAATGCCATCGGTACTCACTATCCTTTGCACGTGGGTTGAACGTCAAAAGCGCTCCCAACTGCTCGGTAAACCCTGAGTTATTCGTAAATCAGGACTACTTTGCTGATTGAGGATAATAAGCCGTAGAGGTACCGAAATATAGCTGTTGTAAATTTGTAGTTTGCTGTATGCCAGAGTTACCAAGCCAAGCTCCAGATTGTTTGGGTTCACCCTAATTAGAGTGTGAGTTCGAATTGATTGTGTTGCACCTGTCTTTGGACCTACCAGCTCGAACCCGTCACCCTTGAAGTCCACGCACGTAAATGCACGGTATCGACCCGGGCCGAAGGATGAAGCAAAGGAAGCGCCACCTATTACATGAAGGTTGAACGTTGAATAGAGACAACTCGACTAGCGCAATAGTTCATACCCACCAGTGACACGAGCTGTAGTCCCATTGAGTAACATCACCGGATCTGTGCTACTCCTCTGTCCGTCGTTGGTGATATCGACGACGATCCTGGGGCTCACAGTCCCAGCAGGGAATGTGTAGCTGATCAATGTCAGTAGGGCAAACGTAAGGTCGTAGAAATTTGATCCTACCGATGCAATCCAGTCCTGCGAGTAGTGGTTAGCTCGACACGTATATTGTTGGACTGACAAAATATGATTGAGTTCTGATCCTCAGATAACATTTATTTCGTCACGTACGAGGTTGCTGGCAAAGTAGCCGGGCTCCGCGAAGTCATCCGGAGAACCTTCGTTCGATAATTAGATCTGTGCGTCACCTCGCGTGCGTGTCTTACCATTGGTCAAGTTCTTCCTTGAAACTTTGCGATTGTCAATAGACGTAGGGCATTGTTCAAACTTGTCATCGGGTCCGCAGAAAGCGAACGGAAATATTTTGAACAAAGAGAGAGGGATGGACTAGAGTTTAAAGGAGCCAAATTGAACGTTTCGTTAAAGTCCGCGAAATGCAAGCTTACTCCTCCGGTACCTAAGGTACGTTCATGTGAGGCCAATATATTGTGGAAGGAGGGCTACCGGAACATACCATCATCGTGCAGTTGGGAGAAGCCTGTGACGTTAAATTGTGGATCTGCGTCGTATCCAGCATGCTAACAAATGATGAGCATGGTAGAATATTATCTTCTAAGACTACGCACGTTTCCGGGAGAATCTGTATCCATGCCTACTTTCGTCATTCCATGAGGGAGTGTAGCACCTACATCATATTCAGTGCGTTCAGTACGTTTTCAGGTTAGCATGATAAATCTTAGGAAAGACATACCAGGAAATACATGTCCGCCATTCGTCGTTCCAATGAAGAGATTCACAAGACTGGCAGGATTCTGGATGGTGGCGGCGGTACTCGTCGGAGCAGGGGCTAAGGATACAGCTGAGATACTTGATAGCGCAGATGTCGCTTGGCTTGCCTGAGAGGAGGAATCATCGACTATACTCGAAGCTTTGCTAGAAGATGAAAATTGCTGAGCTGCTGCAAGTGTTGCCAGGTAAATCGCGCTGAACAGGCGTTCAGGTTTGAGCACGCGCATGATGACACGCTTCTTGAGTTCACCGAGTTGGGTTATCGATGTAGAGCGTCGACGAGATTATAAGCAACGGACAACCATGCTGCTGATTTCCTCATGCCTGGTTGTCTGTTGCTTCTAACCTCACTCTGATTCCGTTTTACTGGAGAAGCATAGCGAAGCACATGCCGCCTCGCCCAGCTGACTATAGTCACTGACAGCAGAGCATTGAAATGTATTATTTCAATGATGACGGTGTGGCTGATCAAGATGAGACTGAGTGAATGAGGGATACTCAACCCCATGGCGGTAGAGAGGAGAGGTCGAAAAGGGCGGCATTTGCCAAATCAAGGGAGGCGCTCTACTATATTTGGTAAACGTCGGGATCAGTCCTCGTATCTCAGGATAAAGAGTTGCTCATATACAGCCTGCGCACTCTCACGTACGGGCAGCTTCGCCCAACGATCAAGTCAGTGTACGTCGACCAGAAGTTCGAAACGAAAGATGCAGGTCATGAGGAGAAGACATCGTGCTTCGGAAATTCGTCTCCGCACGTACATCACTCACTTGACCAGCACTGGAGCGATTACCTTGCCGTTTATCGAAGAAACCTACTGATCAGCTTGAATGCGCCGAATCATTGTCTTGCCAGCGCGTTGTGTACTTCATGAGAATATTATCCGAGCACGATCGGCGATGATGCCTGCCAACAGTGTATTTGAGCAAGTAATCCAGATTGTCCCGCCTAAAAGTCCAAGAAATCGTCTACACATCTACAAAAACGCAGAGATCAAGTAGACGAGGATAGCAAGAAGCACAGCGCCGCCAGCGGCAATATGCCCACCAAAGTCGCTCCACAAATCGTTCACTTCAAACACTGCACGGAGCCGAGGAGACAGCACGACAGAAATGTCGTATACCTTTCCAGGCGTGTTGTCCGCGACCGTGATGTACAGCGTCTGTTTTGATTCGTCGTAGAAGGACCTATCGCTCTTGCATAGTCCTTGGACGATCACCTTGCTTCCTTGGGCGATGAAGGAAGGGAGGAATATCTCCGTCACAGAGGATGTCAGCGCGGGATGCCCTGCTCTTGGGGGTGTGGATGTGTCAGGGCCACCAGAAACATCTGGTTCTGTGGTATCTGAGTGGGGGATCATCCAGGAATAGCTGAAGTCACCAGTGTTGACTTCGTACTCGAACCGGAGCGGGATACCGGCGGTTTTGGCAGCGTATGGCCGGACAGCACTTCGCAAGATTCGTCCTCCGTTGTCTAAGGTCGGTGCCGTCTGGTTGTAGTATAGTAGAGACGGGATCAAAGCTCTCTTCCTGCTGAACCAGGAGAAGTTCTCTCCGTTCCAGTCGTCGCCTGCCTTGTCGTCGTTATCGGGGTTGTAATTCCACAAGCTGGTGGCGTTGTCAATAAAAGTACGTGGGGTAGATATGTGTTACTCACGTAAAGCCGATGAGGGAGCGTTCCAAACCAGTTAGCATAGCGTCCATCATGCGAAGCTGCCACTTCCAATTGTCGGTCGCGAATGCTTCACCCTTACTACAAAGACAGTTAATACAGGTCGTGCATGTTGTCAAAGTAGGAGGCGTACTTCATATCCATCGGTATACCACATTCACCAATAATCACTGGCTTCTCGCCGATAGCCTTGTAGGCCTCGTTTGCAATACGAGATATTTGCGTTGAGAAGTTTTCTCTGGCGCCTCGTTGACCCCAGTAGAACGCTTTCAGTGGGAACATTCCCTACATTATACGTCAGCGTTAGTTGACACACTGTCAAACAAATCCGTGAAACTTACCCTTGAAAGGCCCTGCACGTTGACTGAGAAATCTCCAAAACCCTTCTGGAAAAGTGCGTTGAGATCATACCTAGGGCGATAGGATTAGCCAGCACTCAAGAATAAGGTGATAGGAAAGACCCTCACCAGTGAGGTGCATACACCATGTTACTCGGTTGATGTTTTGGCGTCCACGACGAAGGGCAGAACTGTGGACTATCGATGAGCCAGTCATAAGAAGTGACAACGCTTGAACATACCTCATTAGGAATAGCCTCTACAAAGACAAACTTCTCGGGAGGAGACACGCTTCTAATACGTTCGACCCATCGTTCCAGCAATGGGAAATAATGGTCCGTATACCAGTCTATCTGCACCAAATACGATGAGCACAGACACACATTGGCATATCCATTCATACACTTACTTTCTTATTCGTCATGGGGTCCTTGATGAAGTAACTCTCACGCAGCACAACGCCCTCATTCTTGCTCTTATCCCATCCCCACACGCCATGCATCTCCCACAAACATTGGCCTTGCGTAGGTCCGTCAGGACGCCATACCTTCTTGCCGGCGGGATTTAGCACTGTCTTTCCTGTGAGACGGGTAGGCATAGGGAAGGAGCGTGTCCAGACGCCGACTTCTGTCGGGTGACCAGCTCCGAGCATGAATGACTGGAATGGTGTGGCTATCGGGATGTTAGTAATTGTAAGAGAGGATGGTAACAGTGTTACTAACGAACTGCTCCCAGATGCAAATCCGTGTTGTAGTCAAAGGAGTGCATCGACTGGAGGTCTATGTACCCTCTGTGGGGCTCATTCATGATCTACAATAATTAATGTCTCGGTGTGTGACATTACATGATAATATGAGCCTACCTCAAAACCAATAACGCCTTCAAGGTCACCGAGGGTTTTGGTAACCAGCTCCCACATGTCGAGGAACGCAGTCTGTAAGAATGTCTGTATAGAGACATCCTCTCCTTTGGCGTTCTTAACCTTCAACTTCGGAGTGAACGTGTCGCCAGCCCAGAAACAAGTTCTGGAGAAGACAGCCTGAGTTATTATGGAGCGAAGCAAGCCAGCAACGTACTTACGCCATCGTTGCAGCAGCAAGCTTTTGGTACCCACACGGCCATAATCCCCTCTCCTCTTCAACATGTCCTCCCCCTTTGACACCCTTTAGCCACGCAGCACCTGTTTCTTCAAGAGCATCCAAATCAAAACCGACTGTAGTTAACGTCCATGCTGGAGCTCCCGAGCCACCGGAGTAACGGGACCATACGTCTTGGTGACAGCAGACGAACGCGACCATGCCGTATTTGGGGAGAAGGGAAAGAAGTTGGCGGACATATTCAAGATACTCTGTGTCGTAGATGCCTCTATGTTGCGCGTGAGTATAGTGGAGTGTCATAGATAAGATACCACTCACGGTCCTGCATGCTCAACCGCCTCCCATGTTATCAGAAAGCGAACTGTGCAACACCTCTGAGTTTATGACGTGACAAATAATACAGGCATAACGTACGTACTAAACGTGAAGCCCCATCGTCTCAGTCGCGAGAAATGCTCGTGTGCTTGGTCTAGGGGAAACGGTCGCCCGACAAAGGTGGCAGCTTCTGGGTTCGCGGGAAAGGTGGCATGGTCATCGTTCGTGGGTCTGAAAATATATTCCAGGTTATGGAATGCATACAATAATGGCCATAGAGTACGCACAGCTTGCAGTTTCCCGCCAAGTTCACGCCTCGCAAGTTACACACCCTACCAGACGCATCTACGAAATGACGGCCGTGAATACGTATTTTGCCTCCTGTGCCATGCGAAGACCAGTCGTGAGCAAAAGGATGGTCATCGTCCGTTTCCTGGATAATGCATGGCCGCTACAGCTCAATATATATACTTTAATTCACCAGAGTACTTAGTGCTCACCTGAATTCGCTGTCCTGAAACATTAGACTGTTCAGAAGACTGCTCGCCGTCGTTCACAAGAATAAAGGACGCCTCCGACGTCGTTGGGGAAACCATGTGACAGTTTTCGCCACAGAGCACGACGAAGTACACGTTCTCGAGGTTGGTTGTCACGACTGAAGAGGACCGTGTGAGTCGCAGGGCGGTGAGTCCAAATATGGGAGGCGCTGATCCAAATCAGGAAGGTGCGCTAACGCGTGACAAACACGCCTCGCGATCGACGGCCACGCGTCGTATTATTGTCCGCTTAAATACGCGGCGGCGTCGTATCTGGAACCCAAGTACAGCTTAAACCACGACCATCATGTCTGAAGACCAGTTGGCAAATGCTAACAGACTCACCGCGTTGCAGCAACGAAACCGCGAGATGCAGCGAGCTCTGCGCGCCGCCGCTAGCTCAAACAGTAGGTTTCAATTGTTGGTGCCACAGCTGAAATGCAGCTAATTTACCTTACAGATTCCAACTTAACTCTCGGGCAGATTGCAAGCTCTTTCAGTGCTTTAAACGGCTCCCCCCAGTATGTACTGCCTGCTACCGGAGAGGCTACAGACGAAGATCCTCGGGCTACGCTAGCTCATGCAGCTCAGGAATTGGAAGCCGAGGAGGAGCTGCCTACCGGTGACCCGGGCACGGTCCTCGAGGTGAAGCATCTCGACGAAGTGCTTGACCTTACCACTGGCAAATGGAACGTGAAGCCTACGCCAGTGGGCCAAGCTGTACAGTCGACAAAGAAGGGGGGCAAGTATGACTGCTTTGTATTCACTGTCATCCGTCGCTTCACCCCCACGGCTGCCGTTGGGCGACCTGGACAGGTGCAGTCGTACAGTGTGACAAAGCTCATAGAGATCCATAGCGCTGAGCTGCGTAGAATTGGCAATGAAGCTATCGGTCCCATTCAGAGCGGTGTCTCTTGGCATGCAAAGCCACTCAGGGTTCGTAATAACAGATACAAGAGTATACAGGAACTGACATCATGATTAGGTTACGCCCCAAACTCTGCTCAGCTGGTTGCCAGAGCTAACAGCTCACCTCTCTACGCTCGAGGAATCCTCGACCGCGTTCGCTCACCTCTCATACCTTCTCAACCACCTCAAGTCTGAGTATGGTGAGACACTGGACAGCCTCGACGCTCTTCTCGAGCACGCGGAGATAACGTTCGACCTTCTCTGGGCACTCTATGTCCCGAAGAAGACAATCCTCCACATTCCTTGTCCTCTCACACAAGAGCCTCGCGCCGTCCGCCTTCTCTACGCCGAAAAGTGCCAGAAGCAAGACCTGCAAGGCGGCGCGCTCGCATTCGACATCTCTGGCATCTCCGCAGGTTTCGAGTCTTCCGGCTCGACTGCGGACAATTCGAAGTATATTTGGCGCCTCTTTGTCGAGTACCTCGAAGCAGATGTCAGCCCTGCGGGCACCCGCTTTGGCTTGGCCAAGCTTGGGAACGTGATTGACATACCTGGATTCTCTGGCACGAAGGATATCGCGAGTCTTGGGGCTTATCCTATCAAGTACTATGCTGGGCCTGGAGGACTTGATGGTCTGAAGGAGCGTTTGATCGAGAGAGGCAAAACGTGGTCTAAGTATGCTGGTGGCGTGAGCCATCTGGCGTATAACGGAATTGCCCACATGTGGGTCAAGAACACAATGGGCTACGATGCTGCCAGGTATAATGTGAGCGATTTGTACATCTCATTTGTGGCCAGTAACGTAATAACGTATATTTCTAGGTGGATTCCAGAGTTATAGTCGACAGAAGTACGTTACCTGGGACAGTTGATGTGTAAGAAAGCTGACAATCGTGACAGAGGCCTTCTCCGAGAACATGCCCAACTACGACAAGATGAGCTATGCGTCGAAGACCCTCAAGGGCGTCGACATAGACAGGTTCGCCTTGCGCGCCCACAGCGGCACAGTCGTGACAGACAACCCGCTTGGAAAGGTCGAAGAGCTCACGTCTGATGACCTCCTGCTTGCGCCGCCGACGGTGTACGGATTCAGCTTATCAGATAAACAATGGCGTGAGTTATAATTCACTCACCATGCACGATATAGTCCTCACTTATACGTCCTCTGCTAGTGGAGTTCTCCGTTGATCTTATTGAGGAGTTCGAGTGGAACGAAGAAGCGTATCAGAACCTTGTTATACCTCCAAATCATAAAGCCGTGTTGACGACGCTGGTAGAGGCTCACAGCACGGGTCCAGCATCGAAGATTGACGATTTTGTCAAAGGCAAGGGGATGGGTCTCGTTATCAACCTCTATGGAAATCCTGGTACCGGTATGTGTGGTAACTCTTTTTTTGGGAGCACAGACAGTAACGTCCCTTTGAACTTGAATCATAGGCAAAAGTTTAACCGCTGAAGCTATGAGCGAATGTACGTACTCTTACACTTGTTATGTCTTTTGCTTTCCACTCATGGTCGAACCTCATCCCAGATTTGCGCAGTAAATAGTCTCTCGAGCACTGCTATTGGGTTCTTTACCTGACATGCCTCATCTTTTTAGAGCCCTTGTACATCGTCGGAGCTGCGGACCTTGGTACCAGCGCTGCAAAGATTGACACAAACCTTGCGACCATCCTCAAGGTCTCCGCGGCCTGGGGTGCAGTCGTCCTTATTGATGAGGCCGACGTTTTCCTCGAAGAGCGTGCGTTGCATCATATTGAGCGTAACGCCATGGTTGCGGTCTTCCTTAGACATCTCGAGTAAGCGGACTGTAGTGACCACGATCCAACGTGCTCTAATATCTCGAGCTTCTTAGGTACTTCCGCGGAATCCTCTTTCTTACCACTAACCGTGTTCGCGTCTTCGACGAAGCGTTCCAATCCCGCATTCACCTCTCCTTACGCTACCAAGACCTCAACGCTGACTCTAGACGCAAAATCTGGCTCGCGTTCCTACGTAAAGTCCACGGAGACATTCCCGATGGCGGACTGTCTAAGGAAGAGCTTAGGCAACTCGGCGAGAAGAAGATTAACGGACGTCAGATTAAGAACGTTGTGAAGACTGCGACCGCGTTGGCTTCAGGACGTCAAGAATCTTTGGGCTATCGTCATTTGGAGCAGGTTTTGGATATGATGGACGAGTTCGATGCCAGGTAAGTCGCGTCCTCTCCAGTTCAGTTTTGAGTGAGCGGCTAACAGAACGCAACAGTCAAACGATGTACAACTGAGCGCGAATTTCGCTGTATTTGGATCTTGTATGTAACGTAGATGTATCGAAGAAGATATAGGACTAGGTTTTTTGGAACATGACTCGTTTGCAGTCCGAAGGATGAGTGCGAAGCGGGCACCGACGGGCTTGCCGAACTCCTTTTCTGCTTTCTGGGTGAAGCAATATAGCTAGAGGCAGTCACCGTTACGGTCACCTGTTCTCCACACCAGCTGGTATAAAGGGCCTTCATTGCCCAGAGTGCATAATTCCGTGTGCTGACAATGTTCACCGAAGACAGGACTTACAAGCGAGCCTCATTTCATCATCCAGGATAGCCAACCAGGTTTCGAGAACCAAGTCTTTGACTCCGCGTCGGTGTTTGTCAGGTACATGGTGAGGGACTATGACATAGCGAGCAGGCACATATAGCGTGACATAGACTGTGACAGAGAAGAGACATAGACTACCTAAAAGGGATGTCTATGAGCCGTAGACAGTCTCCGTAGACAGTCTACGACCGGAGACTATCGAGATTCGGAACTTTCAGAACCTGTCGGCCATCACCGAGCGTCTGATAACAGTGTCCCGAAAATATCGGAGAAGAAAATGTAACCCATTACCATCGCTCAGCTCACGGACTTTTCGCCGCACTCCAAAGGTCTACTAACTTTTGCCTTCTGTCATAGGCTCAAACATCTAACGATGCATTTCTAGAAATACAGACATATATTACTACACGGCCTACTAGAATACAGCGGCGTGCTCTGAAGACTGCTTATACTAGCAACTTCAAATCGACGGAGGCTAGCCATAGAGACGGCCAAATCATACCCCTACAGTGGTAGCGGAAATAGATATGTGACTGGAAGGCCCTGAAGGGCATCACAGAATAAGCATAGAGATAATCATGGTCTGCTCCATAACCCGGCCCTCACCCATTTATGTCTTCCTCTCCGACCGCCAAAGCTCGTACTCCTCTTGGTTCTTCTTCGCCGCATCGTACACTGCTCCCCAGTCCTTGCACTCGTATACGTGATCAAAGTCGACTGGGTCCTTGTGGTTAGGGTGGGCGTATGGCTCGAGGTACGTATCTCCGTGACATTGAATCATCTGCTTGACATAGTTGAGACAGTGCCTGGTCATCTCGGAGGGCCCCGAGGGATCCTTCCATCCATCGACCAATTCCTCGCGCAAGAGCGCCAGGCACTTGAGTTGGTGGAACATCGAGACCGTGAAGGGTTGCTTGTGCTCGCCGAGGTGGACGATGCCGTCACCAGGCACGACGGACTCCCATTCCTTAATACCGACTGGTGTGTCGATGTGATAGCGAACGGTGTGGCTGTTGGCAAGCAATACAGGTTTGCGCTCTATTGGCCAGCTATCGGGGAAGTCTGACCCGACATAAGCTAGTGATATGACGTGCCCAGGTGAGTTGTAACGCCCTTTGTACCGCGATAAGGGATAGTGAGCTCACTGTAGTCTCTAGCCGTTTGTGTCGTAGTCAGCCTACGCAGCCATAGCGTGCCACCGAGCTTGAGGAGGAGACTAACGAAGAAGAAAGCAGAGGCGAAAGTGGTCAACGACCAGGGCTGCCTGCCCCGCAATACCGAGTCCGGACGCATAGGGAGCAATAGCGGCCGGGCGAGAGAGGTCTTGGGTCATGCACGTCCGTCGTATTTGAGGACCGTGGGGATAGCGGGCTCTCCGGCACAGGTGCAAACCCTTGATGCATGGCCACAAAAGGTCCCAAAAAGGAAGGTGCTAACCACATCCTGATCAATGGGCGCCTCGCCGCTGTTAATCAGCGATGGCGTTCTGATCGCACTTTGAGGTCTCTTTACCTGGTTTCGCAGCAACTCTTCCTTCTCGCAAACACACAACCCTACCAGTTCTTCCAGTGTTGTGCCGCACGCTGTTCCGAACGGTGTGCTCGCTGCCATGCACAAGAGCGAAGCTCAGCCGTGTGTTTGCAACGAACCTCGCTTTTACTAATTATGCAGCTTCGTATAGAGCGCTGTACGTGAAAAGGGTATGCTTCATTCTATTCACTCTCCAGCGGCGATTCCGATATTCATCCAATTACTTCTCTCAAGCATGAGGCGATTATCTAAACGCACTAGACTCTCATCCACAAGTCTATTACCACCGCTTTCTCAACATATCTCAATGGGCTCCGCAGGTGCGTGTCAGGTTACCTGCTATGGTAACTGGCTCTCATTCCCCTACCAGTCTCGACATATCCTTTGAGCTGAATGTTAGAACTCTTTGCGATATCACCGCCACCAACGACGTTTCATCTCGTCTCATGCTCAGCTTACAAGTGAAATCTTTAACACCATGTGTACTACAACGAAGGTGCGAATATGAAGGGTCGACTGACGCTCGGCCTTCGCCGGTGTAGCTATGCCGTACACGGGCAGGATCACGCTGTCATGCCATATCATAGCTGACCAGGGTGAGCATTCCCCTTCAATTCTCCCGTGCCTGGAAGAATCCCCATTAAAGCGCTATCCAGCCCGTGACAGTCTGCTCCCTACGGCCACCTCGCTGCGCACCTCCCATTCTGCCCCTTCCCCCGTGTGTCGCAGCCAACACTATCCAACATGTCGACGGCCGTGTTTGAGCACTCATATTACATCGGTAACTACATGAGTGGTATACTCTATGGTGCGTGATCAGTAGATTATCAGCTACGCGAACCTGCATTTTGATGATGGCGTCGGTTAATTCCCCACAGGCGTGGATATGGTCATGTACTTTATGACTCTCCGTGAACTTGTCCGCCGTAGGAGACAAAAGAAGTCATGGCAGTTCTTCTTCTGGTATAGTACCGCTCTATTCCTTGTGCTCACCATCGACATCTCCATCAATGCCGTCTGGGGAGAGAATATGTGGATAACGAACCGTGATAAACCGGGAGGAGTGCCAGTGTTTATCGCCACTCAGCTGTCCGACTGGTACCAGGCTTGGGGCTCCAGTGCTGCCGTCGCATTGGTGTTCATGTCTGACGCACTTCTGGTGAGGACTAATTGAGAGAAAGGGTTTGCAACAGAAGCTAATGTGCGCTGATCTGTCAGATTTACCGTCTCTTCGTGATCTACAACTCGAACTGGCTCGTCATTGTGATACCATGCTTGACATACATCGTTGGCCTCGGTGCGTACTTACCTATATATATCGACAATCTACCTTCCGTTACTCACCGTGTTTGCTACAGTCTTCGCCACCTTGGAACTCGTCGCCTCCTTCAAGCCTGGTGGCTTCTTCTTTGGCCAGAAATCCGTCAACTTCGGCATCCCTTACTACTCTCTGACTATCAGCTTGAACATCATCGTCACCGCACTCATTTGCCTTCGTCTCTTGTCTCTTTCCCGCGTCATCCGTGAGACCATGGGCGAGGCTCACGCCAAGACCTATACCAGTGTCGCCGCCATCATGGTCGAATCCGCTGCTCCCTACTCTCTCTTCGGCATCGCGTTCTTGATTCCCTATGCTCGCGGAAGCTTGATATCCATCGCTTTCGGTCAAGTCTGGGCTAAGATCACGGTGCGTACTACCATTTGTTCAGCGTCGACACTAAACGTCTAACATAACCCCGTATTAGTGCCTTGCACCGTCGTTGATCATCCTCCGTGTTGTCACCGACAAGGCATGGACTAAGGAGACCCTCGCCCAGACTGGTACCAGCGCCGGCTTCTCCACCTTCAACATTCGCCGCGAGACGACGACCGCCCCGGAGACCATGAACAGCCTGAACAGCTCTACCGTCGCCGGGTCGTACGCTGTTCAGTCCAAGAAGGGTAACAGCGCAGCGAGTCTCCCGATGAGCGAAGCTAAGGTCTCCGTCTAAGAGGAGAGAGAAGAGACGAACTGCCTTTACGACCCCTCTGAGTCTGGATTTCCATGGATTATTCGCGCTATCATCATCCTTGCATCTTTCATGTCACCTCATGTTAGTATTGCTTGTTATCTCGCTATCTTTGCTGCACTTGCGACCTCACTCGTTCTTACTTTCGTGATTACTCTTTGCCCCTTACCTTTTGACATCGCTTTACCGACGTGTGTTGGTGGCAGTTGTACAACCTATAATCTTGCTTTAACCTTGTGTCTTACCTTTTCTACGTGGGTTAGTCTTGTGGGATACTGCGTAATGTTCAGCTGGAGAGTGTAGGAGTTGATCCCTTGTTGTTGGTCGATTATGCTGTTTATAAACTCATTATTGGGATGTATACGAGTTATGCTTTGAATGTTATCGATTGTTACCTATGATGTGTGATAGTCTCTGTTGCAGGATGGCACACGGGTACGTAACTTATGGTATCGTGTCTATGCGATGCTGTTAGGCTAATTTGTATACGTTTTAGCACTCGCTCAACTTCATCAGCGTAGAACATTGAAGCCGAAGAGCGAATATGAAGGACTACTCAGTGCGACCGACTGTCTTTGCTTTCGTACAGAAGTGTTGTATGATGCATTGCAGGACCTAAAGCATTGACATTGATTCTACATACTATGGCGGTAAATTTTCCGTGGTATTACAATTGCAGACCCCAAGGTTCTTATTACACGCTTCACTTTGCCTTCGTATCAAGCGACAAGATGTACAGCGGCCATTCTCCCCAGGGTGAAGGCATGATCTTCTGGTCGAGCAGTGTCAAGCCACATTTCTGGTAAATGGTCGCCTTAAAGGAGGAAGATACGCGGTTAGTAATCGGTCTTATAGACGGGCAATTTGTGGTTTCTGTGTTTTGTTTACGATTCATCACACTCGCAGCGCGACGAAGATCGATCTGGATGACAGAGGTAGATCAGGAAGACTTACATTGAGTGCAGTGGTAGTCGACATGGCTATTACATCGCCCTTGATGGATGCCTATCAAGCGACAGGGTTTCACGGTCAATTCCAAGTAGAAAGAAGATATAGAGGGAGACTGTGTACCTTTTGGACCACCTGATCAATCAGGCCTTTACCGACGCCTTTGCCCTGGTGTTCGCGTTGTACCATCACTATATGAATGTACCAAGAGTCCAGTTTACCCTATCAGAGAGATTCCGAGAATGGAGGAAACGCGGTAAGCCAGAGAATTGAGGGGGAATGGAACCACAAGTGTTTCACTGACCGTTGGCCCCAAACACTTATTCACAAACGATGGAAATTCTGCCAAGTACTAAATTTCATGGTTCAACGTCAGTGATAGTACCGTCGGAGGAATGCACATACCGTCGTTGCGTAGTATTCTTTTCCCTCCGGAGAGAGATTGGCCATAAACTCTGTTAATCCCAGAGCGCGCTGCTCCTCGCTGGAATGAAGAGATTGTGACGACACGAAACACCAGTACAGCATTAAATGCTCACGTGCTGAAGAGGTCTTGCCCAGGTGGCATCGTCATCAAGAAACCCACCAGGCCTCCGTCCGCATTTGTGGCTTCATAATACTCTCCGCTGTGAATACCAGCGCGAAGCATAGCCCTCCCCATACCCGGAATCTTCTCCGGCTCCCCGCCCACAAGGCTCTTGAGAGCGGCATCTAAGCGATAACACGATCGGTCTCTAATCCCAGGAACACACAAGCACTACGATCGAGAGTACTTACCGCCCTTCATAAGAGAATAAAAGAGATCCACTGCCTCATCGACTCTAGTCTCTGCCAGTGTGCGCTCCGATCAGCAGCTACATTTACTTCCGCTGGTCATGCTAAACGCACCTGAAGGCTGTTCAACGCGCTGGATCGTGATTCCACTTGGAGCCATTTCGAGCTGTGAGCGACGGGCTAAGCTGGACTAGCTGGCGCGATAGAGATTGGGAGTGAGAGTGTAGATGTTGCTTTTGTGATCGCACGATCATGTTGGGTGTCTGGGTGAGATAAGATGGATCTCGTAAAGCAACGGGGTGTCTCCAAGGATAGTGATCCTTGATGGTAAGATGTTTCTTTCAGCAGAGTGGCCACGAGGCTCGATCCGTTTTCAGCCTGACCAGGGTGAGACTCGCAAACTACAGGCGCAGGCCAGCTCGGCTTCCTGTGATCGTGATGAATGTGTATGTTCCCACGAGGGCATACGTTCCTCCGCCGTAGAGCCGCCGGGCTGGCTTTATTGTCGTATTTGATCTCAGGTTATCGCCCAGACTCGGTCATTCCAGAGATCGCAGTCTTTACGTGTTATATGGCGATGTCAGCGGTACAGCTGGGGCGGGAGATCTTGTAACTTACTCTCGTTCGCGATGTTCAGTAAAGACTCTCGACAAACTCTTCTCCTGCTCATTCTGATCTCGACCTCGCTATACCTTAACTTCTCGTTGGTCGACCTAGTAGAGCAGATCAAACATGCTAGGCGACTACGACTGCAGGTGGAGAAAGTCCGTCCTGAGGATTCCTACTGTATGTTGCATGCGACAGTTCAGATGAGGGAGCAACGACTGATGATGAGTATAGCTTACATCGCAGAAGACCATCCACTTCGACTTCCTATCGAAAGAAAGTTGATAAAAATGGTCGCAGAGGAGAGTGTCCGGTACTCAATCACAGACCCAGAAGCCGAGATGGAATGGTTGTGGACTGGTCCCGTTGGCGACCATTCAATTCGATTGGGGAGTGAGCAGCGCGGCTTCACAATTGCAATGTTCCACCAACTACACTGTCTGCGCATCACCCGCGAGGCCCTCATGTTCAACAACTGGACCGCTTTCCCTCATGGTGCCAGGGAGCACCTCAACCATTGCTTCACTTACATCCGCATGTGGACTCTTTGCGACGCGGACACAACGCTCGAGCCCGGAGACTTCACGAAGCGCAATTTCACGCTGGAGCGGACGGGTGGAACACACACGTGTTACGACTGGGAGGCAGTGTACGACAGAGTGAATGAAGGGTGGGATCAATGGGAAGAATACCGTATAGCTCATGGCGTACCACCGCAGACTCTTGGATAGCCACTCTATTTCTTGACTTGACATGTAGACACCTGTCATTGAATTTCACGTATTTTTGAGTGTGACGGCCACCGAGCGACGAATCAACGTACCGGCGAACCGTACGCGCGATGAAGTTTGCAAATGTACATGTAAAATGCAATAGAATTGAGGAGTAGCCTAGCCCAAGAAAGACATTGGCAAACGTCCATCACCTGCAGCCATTGCTATTGTTCAGGCGTTAATTAAGCTTGTACGTCGCGCGTTCGTAATTGAACCGCTTACAGTAAGTACCTATTGTTGTCTGCGCACCGGCCCTAGAAAGCATAGTGATCACACTCACTTAATCTTGGCTTGCCATACGATCATCTAGCCTGAATCGTATAATCGAGATACCAGACCTTAGGTATCCGATCTATGACCGTGTGAGAACAGGGTTGGCAAGGTTTGTATGCACCTTTCGTCCAAATGAGAAGCTCCCATGGTCGTTTGCAGGGTCGTAACCTTTGTGGCGTCGTGACATATCTGTATACCGTAAAGGTGTAGGTCAGCACCGAAAAGGAAGAAATTTGAGGCAGCTTGATGCAGCCTGGGTGATGGCTGCGAAGAATCTCAACTGCGTGTAGCAGTACGTTTCGGCTCCACAACTCCTTCCCGCGGATCCAATGAACTGAATGCAGTGTGTGAGCTGTTGTGAACAAGGATGATGAGATACACTTGGAGAACAGAGGCGGAGTAACCGCAGATACGCACTGAAAGACAATTCATAGATAGGTCTTTGTTGCATATCGTTCGTTAGCGTCACCTCCCAAGGCATACCAAGCACTCGATGTGTGCAGCAGACTAAGACCGGATGGGTTTGAGGCATACCCAAGACATCATAGGGATGAGATCCAAGTATCAACCCGCATGCTTGCATATGCTTGTCCGCATTGCAAGCTCACACTTTAGACGTGGGAGCATATGAGGTGGAGTTGCTCCGTTCCGCTGGCCATATGCTTCATCTAGCGCTCATTGATATTGGGCGACTTGGGCTCGTATCGTTGCGAGTTGAAGTCAAGTTGAGTATAATGGAGTAAAGCGGTGTCATACGCACGGTAATACTCTCGAATGCGAACTCGTCGGATCCTATGTATATCGCTCTCTTCTATCTTGTAGGTCGGTCACTCTACCATTGAAATCATGATCTTTGTGGCGCTGCACGTCCCTGATGACAGTTGACGAACGACATTCGGGGACAATTGCCATAAATTGCGATTCTTTCCCTTCAAAGAACTCCGACCTAGTAGAGGGCAAGCAACCCTGATGAGACTCGTGCTGAGGGAGCACAATGGGAATGAGGCACACCATGTCTTGATTGCATCGCAGAGCTCAAGGTCGCGCACCCTGTTGTCGACTGAAGATAGCGACAATGGCGTGGAAATACGATATACACAAGTCGACGGCCGGACAGTATGCCCGACGGGAACTATGCACCAATACGTCACCTGGACTTTTGATCTTTGAGATAGCATATAAATACTCACTGTTGTCAGTTTGGACAGGAGAACAGAGCATTCTGCAACATTCACTCGCTTCGTGATGCAGACGAGATTCTTGGTTCTTTTTGCGTGCGTCGCGCTCGCGAAATGTGTCAGTGCTGCGCCTATCGCGGAACTTGGTACGTTTGCTCAGCTTGCTTGGATTCTATAGATGCTCTAGAGCTCATGTGTCCTGCCATGCATAGGTAAAATTCCTTCGCGCCATGATTCAGGCATTCTACTACCGCCACGTTAGTGTTCTCACCCCACGAAGTCATTCGGCGTTCTTGTCTTGTCCGTGATACTGATGATAGCTATTCCTTCAGCCGGTTCGCACTAAGACAACCAGTTTTGTATTTTATCGCGGAGAAGCAACGGAAGATTTACGTACCGTTGACTAGAACGAATCTTATTGCTTGCAAAGCTCTTGCCCCCATTGTCGTCTCTGGAGTTACTAAATTAGTACACACATCGATACTAAGCACTCGAACGGAAATGGACGTACAACCCACTGTACCGTCCCGAGGGAAACAGGGTGTATGCCGCACGCCTTAGTTCTTAGAAGCTGATGCAAACAGCCGAAACAGATTGCGGCATTCCATCAAATCAAGCTACAGTCAATGGCTAGATATCGAATCTCAATCGATACGTGTGACTTATAGACTGTTCCATACTGTATGCGCAATGCCGCGTCGTCAAGAAATGATCTGGAGTGCTGCGTGCACGACAGTAGAAGGGGAGCACAATAACTGCGGACAAACTTTGATTCGGTACGCCCAAGGCTTCGGTGCATATGTCGGATTGAGCGGGCATACGCTTCCATTTGATATGCGGAGTGACTCTGGAAGATACAATGAGAGCGATGCGCCGAGAAGTTTATATCCCGCGGTGTCTCTGTTGGGTGGCTTTAGAAGGAAGATATAAATGCCCATACCGTATTGTGGCAACATCCATCTACCATCCACCGTCTACCGTGTACTGTCCCTTCATCACCATGCGGTCTGCGTTCACGTACCTGCTCGCTATGCTGGCCGTCGTTGCAGTAAAGGCTACGCCTGTTCCCGAACCCAGAGTAAAAGGTACGCCTTTCTAGCTCAACAGACGGAGCTCAAGTATTAAAGCATATCCATATACTTACTCGTTTCAGCTGTCGAAATCCACAGTCGCATAGATGCGCAAATCTTGACACCTCCTCCTGTCACTCGTGCATTCGACGACGGTAAGCACCCATTGTTGGAATCGCGTGCTACTTGAGCTAAGGTTCTGGATAGCCGCATAATCGAGAGTCCTATCACCCTAATGGACAAAAACCTGCGTTAGCTTGCGTAATTGTATCATAACAACCATGACTCTCTCCTACTTTCGTTCTCTCCTCATATGCTGTTAATACCGTTATTTAGTTGTGACGCACTACGGCGTACATAGTTTTAGGTTTAGATTGTATGACATAGCCGTTGGATACTACTCAGCTTACCGATTACCTGCTACACTTATCGTCTATAAAGTTGGAATAGTCAGCGTCGTGGACAAGAAACTGGAAATTTAGATCGGATATTCGTCGAGGCAGGTCGAGGCGCCTTGAGCTCTTCGGCAGAACCCGTTGATGGTCTTGGGGGCCAGCGCTCCAGCACTACTCACCTCAACTTCAAGTTGAACTTCCGTAACGGTACCGGTGACAGCACCTCCTGTAGAAGTTCTGTTACGGAGGCGCAGTGCAAACTATGTATGCACTAGTACGTTTCTCAAGATTCGAACCGTAGATATTTTAACTGAGTCAAAGATGCCAGTACTTATAGTAGTGAGTCGATCTCTTACGTTTCCTGCTGGCATGTGGAGTATTTGAGGAATTAGCGAGGCAAGGATTCTAATCTCTGCAGTCTCCCGCTGTCATGAATTGTGATAACGGAAAGCACAAAAAACTGCCGATTTGCCGCATGCCAGCGATAAGTATGCTCAAATAACTCCATCTTGATCATGAGCGTGGACGATCTCATTTGCTTCCGCTGATTTTTGTCCATGGTGAAACTAAGGTGAAGTACCGAATACGCGAGGCGGACATGATCACCTTAAAGAATAATTTAGGTGCTTTTGGGCGAGCATCGCGCCTTGCTAGCATATTTCGCGACGCTCATGGGTTTTGAGCACAGCTTGAAAGCTCTGGGCGGGCGACGCTGCAGGCATGCCGGAGGCCCCAATTCGGGGTATAAATTAAGAGAGTTTGAATGGGTTTGCAAGCAGGCATTCGCTTCTCACCCCCAATCATCTCGCCGCGTCTCAGTTTCTCTAGTATGCAGTCCCAGATCCTACGCAGCCTTGCCTTCATCACTCTCCTTGTCTGTGCTGCACTCGCGGCTCCCGCCAAGAGAGGTACGTGTCTATGGTCATACGCCTCTATGATCAATCACTTATCGTCCTGACAGAGATAGACGGGCCGCACTCTCAAGGCGATGCTCACATCCTGAAGCCCGCGGAGGCCCGTTACCTGCACACAGACGCACAGATCCTTAAGCCTGTCGGTCGTCGTTACGTGTATACCGATGCTCAGATTCTCAAGCCCGTCGAAGCTCGCTACCTACACACCGATGCTCAGATCCTCAAGCCCGCTGAGGCTCGCGAGCTGCGCATCGATGCACAGATCCTCAGGCCCGTCGAGGCTCGTCAGCTCCGCTCTGATGCTCAAATCTTGAGGCCTCAGGACTGATTGGAGGTAGGTCTTTTCCAACACCGGAGTGCCTTATGACGAATTTACCTTCTCACCCCACCAGATGTAACTGGAATTCGCCAAGTGGCCTCTGGCGGGACCTGCATGGCGGGATGTATCATTCAGAACTTACATTACGTTGACGATTTCTCGTGCCATAGGGCAGGGACACATAAACTCTTAAACCCTATATCGATGTATTATCCTCCCTTGCGCTGCTTTAGCGAATGTATTTTTGGTGGCTGAATGCCTGTAACAACGAACTACCGTGCCCGCTCGAGTCTCGTGGCCTCACCTTTCGGGTATAGTTGACCTGGAATATTTATCTTTCTATTACTGCAACTGTGTCATGTGTATTGTTCCCACCCTTCCCTATTCGCTACATGAGTGTGAAATAACTTTGTGAAACCGGTACATACCTTCACTAGAGAAACCGTATACAAGCCATTCTCGAATGAATAGCGCACATTCGGGAATCCAGTTCTGTAGTGAATTACAATGACTTCGGAGGCTGTTGTGGCTCATAGTATGCGCTATTTACCAAGCTTCAGCGGTGGCAGTCAGATGTGATTTCCCCTTGCGAAGACCGAGAACTTGGGAAGACATCCTGACTTCTACTACGCGAGGATGCCAACGCCATAGTACAAAATATACAAGGGATAGCCTTTGCACAGTTGTTTTTCATTGCTCTGCTCTTCTCCCACATCATGCGCTCCCAAGTTCAAGTACTCATAATGTTCGCGTTTATGACGACCTTCAGCCTGAGCAAGGCGGCAGCGTTCCCTGTACGAACACGTACGTCACTCGGCTGATCTATAGGTGTCATGCTATCTGATAGCTTTTATCATGCTTGTAGGTACTAATCATGAGGTTCGTCCGACGCGAGGAGACGCAAAAATCCTCGGAACCCTGGCTCTTGAAGCTTCAAGCTGAAGGTACGCCCTCAGGCAGGGTTAGCCTCCATCTCATAAGTTCACTGGACAGTGATCTCACTGTCCGCGCAGGTTGATCACCACACTATTGTCTCAAGACACTGCCTCCCCTTGGTCAGGCTCGAACTCGGAATATCACAGGGTAGTAGACGTGGAATGTCGTGGAGTTAACATTTGCACATGATCATGCTGTCTCATCGTTCATTTCGGGTGTATTGGCCCATTTCGGAAGTCTTTTGTTGTACGCGGACGAGTGACAGCTAGGGATGCCTGACACCTTTAAACGTCAAATCCAGGCTAACTCTAATCTCACGGACTCCGTGCTGTGCAGTTTCATTTAGAGCTCCTGTCACAGGGTGGAATACAATAGAAGCAATCGTGAGAGGGGCGAGCTTCACACCTGTAATTGGGGCCGCCGGCCCACACGTATGGTGTTCCAAGTTTGCCCCAAACAGCTTAAGCTTCTCTCCTGCTATCATCACCGCAAACGGAAAAGACCTAACTTTCTCTCGGATGTGGATGACCTTTCCCTGCCGGCTAAGTTGATGGTAATGGAATCTGCGCTCAGAATGCGCCGGTAGCATTCCCAGATGCAACTGATGTAGAATTTCCAAGCACTATGGTTCGACTGACAGGAAATGCACTGTGAGGCCGTACGCGAGCCCTGTCCACACTCGCCTTCGAGCCAATACTATTCGGCGCAAAAATGGACACCAAAGACTACGAAGTGCCTCCGAACTTACAGGCGAGCGCCCCAGAATACGAAAAAGTGCGAGACATATGGGTCTCCTCCCATTGGTAAATGCCTTGAGGCTCGATGACAACTAGAAGCCAGAGCGATTGCAGTACAGCGACATCGACATTTCATACGAATCTCCGCATAGCTCCAGATCATGGCTGATCGAATATTCATTCGTGCAGATACCCAGATGAGGGACTTTACGGCATGATGTGATCAGCTTACTCTCCATCACCCAGGCTATTGTCTTACGCATCTACGGTATGTCGCCCTTCGCAGAGGTCTGATCGACTGTTGTTTATTGTAGATGATAGTCAAGCTCATCGTCTCGGCCATACACAGCCTGAGCTGGAGTCCCTTCCAGCACGCAAGCTGCGGCCCCGCCTACCTGGTCATGAACTTTGGGTGCTTCTAACTCCCTCCCTTTCAGCTTCAGGACTTCCTCACCGCCCCTCGCCCCTACGATGCTCTCTAATCGTGAAGAAGCTGTAGGTCTCCTCGACGAGACTGCCAGCCCCACTGAGTTTGAGAAAGGTATGACCACGTATGCTTGTTCTGCCCGGCACCCTGCTCATCACCCGTCCATAGAGCACTACCCTCAAACTGAGGCACATAACAGGAGCACAGCGACACGATGGGTTACCGTCCTTCTCTTTGTTTTTGTTGCTCTGGACGTTGCTGTCTTTAGCTACATCGCAAAGCAGCTTTTGTCTGAGGACTATCCCGAAGAGCTTGAGATTCGAAACGCCTACTATGGTCTCGACGAGCTCTACGATCCTCGCTGGAACCTCGTTAACTCCTCACACCACGACCCCATAATCAACCTCCCCCGACGACTCGGTATGGTGGACAGCTCCAACCCACACAAGATCTCACCATTCGAGGAGCACCTAACCCTCACTCCTTATGGCCGCATGAGTATCCCTGATCATCATCTCCAAGTCTCCGACCAGGTACGTCTCCTCCCCTACCATCAAACACCCGACATCATCCGTCGTTTAACATACCATATGCAGATGCACATGATCTACCAGTTCAGAGTGATCGACTACGGCATGGAGGAATGTCAACTCGCATTGAGGCTCCCTGAATTGGACGACGACAAGTTATTGGATCCATACGTCTTCCGCGGGGACAATAACCAAGTCTTGTTGGACGTCTGCGAGCTTGATGCCCCAAAGCTCATTGATATCCCCAAGCTCTCGTGGTCCACTCGCCCATCGTGCCAGAACCACGTTGGAACGTTCGCTGCGCGTCCGGGCACGGAGAGAACGCTCGGGAAGTTCCCGTGCGAGACCGCGACTGTGCGATCGTTCCAGCTTTCGTGCGCCCCGCAGAATCGCGATTGCTTCATCGACGTCTGGTCCAGCCAGAATCAGACATGGGGTAAGCTTTGTTACCCGTGCGTGACTTGAACATGAAGCTAATCCTGTATCGCAATCTATCAGGTGTATTCATGTATCAGCACCAGACCGTGTAGTCTGTCCCGAAGCAGGCAGCGAGTGAATGTCCCGTAGGACGCCTTTGAATTCCTATTATACAGGATTATTGTGTATTGTACATCACATGTAGTTTATGAAGAGTCAAAGTCTGCTCTCATACCTTCAGCGAGACTACGCGGGTCGACCATCCAAATTGCAGCAACCTCTGGCAGAATTTCATCCTCGTTGCGCAGCGACGAGTCAACTTCGTCTTCACGGTCCCACAGCGCCCCGTTCCGACACGCCTTGACGTCTCTCAATAAAGCCTTCACACTTGTCTTGTTAGCGGTGAGCGTCGTCCAGCCGTTGACAGCACCCCAGAGCATGCTCTGTACCGTATGCACAGTCAGCCGCGGATTCGCCTTCATGACCGTCGCGCGCTCGATCTCGCCGAGGTCGTCTTCTCGATCAGGTAAATGTTCTACAGGCGTACTATCTACGCGGGGGCGAGGCACTGTCTCCTGCGCCAGAATATCTCGACACGTTCTCGCGAGCGACCGGAAGAAAGGTGACAATGGCTGACCAGATGGCGAGCGCAGAGGTGGCTCTAAGTTCTTCCCCGGTTCCCCGAGTGGCAACAGTTTGACAGGGAACAGAGGAATGTAGCCAGAGGGGTACCTTGAGTCGCGCCAAAACTCTGTTTCCGTCTCCTGCAAGTCTGTCGGATTGGGACAGAGCAAGGTTTCGGCACGCCGCTTCTCCCTCGGTCCACCTATCTTCCCCACGATCTGGAGGCATCGTTCTCGAGCTTCGTGTGTTGTCCAGAACTCAAGTGGCTGGCGGGCTGAGTCCGGGTTTGACGGTGTTGCGGTGCTATGGAAGATGTCCTCGAAGAGCGCGTGACTCATTTCTTGTAAAGCTTGTTGGACTAGAGCTCTTGATGGCCTGGCATCAGCGACATCGCCTGCTTGATCATCAGCACTGGGGTGAATGGAGGAGGCAGCGCGGTTCTTCTTCCACTGCAAATACTGAGATCCAGGCGTAAACCAGGATTCTGCTTCCTGAACAGACAAGGGCAGCGGCGCATGCGTGAGGTCTGACACCATTGCGATCAGTACGGAGAGGTCAAGGTTGATGTGGGTTGTGGGTTGCCATTGGGGAGCTTTACAGTCTGCGCTGCTATCACCTTCGACTGCCTCCGACTCGCTTCTTTCACCCAACTGCACATCAACGCCCATCTCCCGCAACTCCTGGACGGTCTGCGCAATCCTAGGATCATGTTCATCCTGGTTGACCGGTGATGGGTCGAGCCGCGTGAGACGCAATGCCACACCCGGGATGCCCAAATTCCCAGGTAGCGGGCTCGCTTTCGCAGCCGCGAGTAAAGACCGTCCCATTCTCAATAACGAGTTGTCAAACTGGGCCTGCGCAAAGGACGGAGTGTGATGGTCGCCGTCAATGTCTTCGTCCGAGTCGGAGTCAGTCAAGTACGAGTCGATCTCGCGGAATTCCGCGAGCATGCGCGAGTTTTTCGTTCTTATGAACATGAAAGCACATGAGCACGCGTGCAGGTCAAATTGTGCATCCTAGTTGTGCATAGACAGGTAGAAGAGGCTCACGTATTGACTCGGATCCATTGTTTTCCTCCATCTGCCACGACGTCGACCTTGACACCGGCTTCTTTTGGCGCGTTCCGTTTGCGATGGTGTAGAGGCGTCCCGTTTTCAGAGTACGTGTCCCATATGGCCACAACTGGACATTTGGCATGGACCACCTCGCTCCAAACAGCAATTAGATATGGGGCATTGGTTGATAATGCTGGGGTAGTGGCGCTGCTGGGGCTCGCTAGGAACTACTGAGAAAGTAGACATTTGGGTCACCTTGCTTGACTGTCTCTTTGAATGAAATGCACACCTTTTCGAGGATCTCCAAGTCCTTTTTCACCGACTCTTTGAGCCTTCTTAATCCGCGTATTGAGTCCTGCCTCGGTGCATCGTCGCTGTTGTCAACGGATGCATCAATGATGGGTGGTCGCACCAGAGGTGGATTGTATGCTGTTATAGATGCGTGAACATCCCGTAGTCTGGCATGCAGCTTGCGCAGATCATGGTGAGAATCCATACGCAAAGTGTCGTGGACGTCGTAGACGATAACAACGAGAGGCCGATGAACGTTGACCGCAAGTGGTCGCCCAGCATGCAGTTCGGTTCGTATTGCTTATGGTTCGGTTCACTTCATTATTTATATGGGCGCCTCTGTATACTTAGAACGAAGTGTAAGAGTTGCTCTGTTGGTCATTTCAGCCAATTCTTCTTCTTGCCTCATTTCCCTATTTCTAGTGCCAGATAAAGCGGAAAAATATAGCTGAACATGCCTCCAAAAGGCTCGAGGTCGTCTGGAAAAATTCTCATCAAACCAAGAGGTGGTTCGCGAGGAAGTGGCGGACGAGGAGGACGAGCGGCTGCAGCTTCTCCAGCGCGACCTACCATACGCATAGGACCTCGAGCCTCAGCAGCCCGGCGCGACGAGACACCGGATGACGATGTCACAGTCGACGATGAGAATGAGATGGACGTCTCAGAGGACGAAGTTCTGCTCGGCGGCGAGGAGTCAGCGTTGACAAGCCGTGCACAGACGGTGGAGGAAGGTGATGAAGGCGAAGACGCGTCACAAGCGCAAGAACCAGAGGAAGAAGGGGAGGAGAAGGATATCGAGGTTGACGTTGAAGAGGCCGAAGGATCAGACGAGGGTGAAGATGTGGGTGTACCCCAAGGAGATGATGACGAAGAGGCAGTCATTCCGCCTAAACGAGGGAGAGGTCGACCAAGAGGCCGACCCAAAGGCAGCGGAGTGGGGCCTGGACGTCCTCGAGGTCGCGGTAGAGGGCGTCCCAGAGGCAAGGGACGGTTGACAACGCGCAGTAGACGTGACCGGGATGAGGAACCAGTCATCGAAGTCGAGTATGCTGAAGATGGCACAGAAAGACGTTTCCGACGTTATGGCGGCCAGATATATTACATTGAGGGCGACGAATACGTGACGGGAGACCTCCCGGAAGGAGACGAGAAGATTGACAAGGACGGAAATCTACTCGGAGGTACGCTGTGTAGCTCCATACATTCTATTTCTCAATCTCACACCTCAACGATCCTTGTTAGGCCGACAATTCAAAGCACAGACATTTATTCTTCCAAGTAGAGACCCAAGGCGCAAATATATGCTAGCCATCGACGCAGCACGTAGTTCCGGTTTTCGAGACTCTCTGTACTACTTCCGACGCAATCAACTGGCCCTCAAGCTCAACGCAACGCAATGGGAGAAAGACTATCTCATCGAGGAAGGCAAGCTAGGCTCACACCTACGCACCCGAAGTGTTACCATGATCACCGCACGGAGTGCATACAAGCTTCATGGTGCAAAGATGATCGTCAGTACGTACACGATCCTTTCACCTCGCCTACTTCCCCTTCCACTAAGCCGAATATATAACTGTTTGAAGATGGTCGCTGGATAATCGACGACTACAACGAAGCCAAGGTCCTCGAAGAAATCACCGCTCGCGGTATCAGACCCGGCGACCTAGTTGGAGACCTGCAAGATACCTCTACTCTCGCCGCCGAAGCTGCGTTGCTCGCTGGAGAAGCCGGACTCCCCAGTAAATCGGAACGTTCCACAGGTGCTTCGCTGGGCATGTATCGCGCAGGTGGCCCAACGACGATTTTTGGCGGGTCGGGGTGGGGACCGTATAGCGAGGGTCCACTGAACGCGGTGAAGAAGAGCATGTTGACGAGGGATGGTGTGAGCGAGGATAATTGGATGTTTGTGGCTGCGCAGAGGACGCTGGAGATGGGAGAGGAGTGGAAGGAGTTGAGGAGAGCTGCGTTGAAGATCAATGGCGGTGCTGGGAGTAGTGATGGGGTCGAGGGAGGGAAGAGGACGGCTTTTGAGGACGCTGATTCTGGCCGCGTTGGTAACAAACGATCACGGATAGGTGACGATGCCCCGCTGGGTGTGTATGAACCGCAAACCGGTCTCGTTTTCTGTCAGTTTCTTTAATCTCGTGTAGTCTTATACGTACTGACGGATTTTCCCGCAGATCGCTCGGACACCCAACCGACTCAGAGTCACTGGGAACCTGTCGGCGACTCCAGACCTATTCTAGGTGGTACAAAGGTTGGTAGTGGCGCATGGGGCCTTGCAACTGTTGACACCGTTCTGCAACTCCCTGTCCCCGGAGAGGATGAGCGGTATCGGTTGGAGATGTTACGGATGATCATGGAATCGAGTTGATTAGAAGGGCGGGGATGAACATGGAACTTACGATAAGTACTGTACGTTATTATGTGTATGTTTAATGATTTCTTGTAATGACACCAGGTAATAATGCTATGAGAGAATTGTGGCTCGTCTACTCATCTTTTTCTTTCCCAGGTTCATGCACTCTTGTGCCTAACAAATCTCTGTCAGCTCTGCGCAAGTGATAGATTCTTAGGTGACCTAAAGTAACAGTTATAATCATAATGCGATGGCCGTCGCGCAACCAGGATGGCCCGTCTCACGGGCGGCATGTACAAACTTCACACACTCTCACTGCTAAAAATAACAGAGACTTAATGAATAGGCGTATAGGATCCATAGCTGAGTGTTGTGAACCCTTGCACCATCATTTATCGCTGATTCCGAAGGCATCCCACGTTGATCGCTACCTCAGCTTGAAGATGTGCTGTGAACACGATGGCTTCATTGATCATTGTTGCTGATATCACGGCGTCTTACACGATGCTAGGTTTCCGATGAATATCACACAACAAAGATAGCCCATCCCACGAGGTGAGCGTTTTAGGACATCGGGCATGCGATGTCGTAAAGTACCCACCCTGTCCCTTCCTGAACTACCAGCTCAACAGCTTCTCGGCTGCCATGCCACTGTGGAATCACCTTGCACAACTACTAAAAAGACTCAACTTCGACCGCGGTACAGCTCTCTGTCATCTTTTTCACGTATTCTTGATTCTTCTCTACACAGCTCTGGTAGTTGTTGCCTCTCGCCACTATGAGCATGGGCTGAATTACTCCTTCACACCTGCTCGACAAAGTATCATGTCCGCAACGGTCTCAGTTGTAGCCCAAACATTCAGTACGGTGAGTCTGAGATTTTCCATGTCTTGTCCAGCCAGTAATGGAATCCCCCCTAGCTGTATCTTGCGGTTTTGGTTCTCTTGACCCAGCGTCTGGCACTCATCCGCGATCTGCACACTCGACAAACACTCACCGCGATCCATGACAAATCAAATGCGTGGCTCGGTCTAGGTTCTTCTCTCCTGACACTCATTGACCAGATGCGCATTCCTGCATCTGTGTGGAGTATTACGGCCATTACAGCGTATTTGGGTGGTATTGCCGCGTTGCATATCACTATTCCTGCTTCCGTAGCGGTCAATTCATACAATACAACGGAAGTCACACTACAAACCACTCAATTGGCAAGGCCACAAAGCCTCAACCTGTGAGACCCATTTATATATCAATCCTGTGATGGAAATAGTTGACGAATAGATACTCGGGCGTGTAGCAACAAATCAGATGCAGCTTCGTGGGACATTCTCAACGTTTACGGCCAATTCTCTCAACTTGGACTGCGTGACAACATGGTGTACGATATTATACCTGTCACCTCTTTGTCAGTCGGCAATGCCACAGTAAATGCCACAGTATTCGACGTTCACTGCGGAACGGTTCCCAGATTGCACCAGCTCCAGAGCGATGCTGAAAATCCGTGGAAATTTGCGGTCTCGTCGATTCACTCATTTTTCACTACGCCTAGTGAGTCAGTATGACTTAGATACTTAGTCCAACACTACTGATCGTATGAGCCACTTAGTTGCTTTATCGTTCAGGCTATCACCGTTGTTGTTGGAGCATTCGAGCCTGCCTGAGTTCAGCCTCGATGCTCTGCCTGTTGGTTTGCCTAACGCTCTTGTGGTGACATCGACAATTCCGGTGACAGACGATCTTGGAACGAGTGCGGTGTCGTTTAAAATCGATCCTGCCGTGAGCATTACTCGAGCAGGGGCCAATCAGAGTAAGTTTCCTGGCATTAGGCTTGGTGACATACAGATAAGATGAGCAGCTCATTCTCCAAGTCCTGGACTCTGTTCAAGTATTTGCCTGCAATATTAACAGCATGGACACCACTATCGAGGTCTCAGCGATTACTAGGCAGCCTATTGAACCTCAACTACCACGAGGAGCAACGACATGGCAGCCCTGGTCACCATCAAAGGCTCTTCTCGACCCTTTACTTGAAAATGTGAGCCTCGAATATCCATAATCTATCTATACGTTTCTGATTAATGTATTTACTATGCAGATCTACGCTTTATCAGTGAACGCTCCCACTAGCAGCCGTATTATGGATGCGATTGAATATTATATCGTGAATAACACAAAAACTATGGACGAAGACCAACAAGTAGATCTAGGCAGGAGTATCAACGTAGGATTTCCTCCCATGCTAGACCAGTAAGCAAATATACTCCAATGTCACTTCGATTTGACAGGCTTTCGTGCGCTCAGGTTCATAATGGAAGACCTCATGATTGCTCCGTCGTCTCTAGCGCGCCGAAGTTCGTTCCTTCTCTCGGACTTCCAATCTAGTCTGTCAAAGGCTGTAGCCGCGGTGGTTTGGTATGGTAAGGCGTTCATATACGTGCGAGGAAACAATCAATCTGACATATCTCTCCCCACCCAAGAACGTAACCGCAATAACACAGACGTCCATTCATTCGATCCAAGCTCCACGTTTAACGATCAGCTACTTGGCCAAACTGCCGTCGAAGTGGGAATTATCAGAATACGCCTGAATGTGAGTGGTGTGATGCATTGGTCCCTCGTTGCCGTTTCCGATGATATCGCATGTTTCACGACAAACAGTTCAACGTCATACCGGTTAGTACATGCCAGGAGTAAAGTAGACTCAATGGTCTGAGAAAATCTTGCTTTTAGCTTGCCATCGGTCTAGGGGTTTCGTGCGCAATATTCGCTCTCACCTTCATACTATCAAAGCGTCCCGCACGTCTGCAAGCCTCAAACAGCATTGATGCTGCAGGTATTCTCCAGCTAACTTGGCTGCTTGGAAACGATTACCATTTTTCCGAGGTGAAGACTCCTGAACGCCAGGTACTCCGAAAAGCTGGGCTTTTCGACGTGCAAATGAGTACATGGGCAGAACAGAAAGCCGGCGCGCCACATGTCTCGGGCGATGATACGTCTGAGCTAACGAGATTGACTGCTGTCTCTCATTAGCTTTCTGTATATCCTGATGCATGCTATACTTACGCCTCCGCTTGTGTGATCTCAATTGTCCAGATGTAAAATTTTAAGAGACTTGACTGGTGTTTTTCTGGAGATTCCTGGAGGCTACTATTATTGAATATGGGGTAAGCCCGAGAATATGAGCAGTGCTGGTGGTGAATTTGGATACGTAGCCTTGATATTCGGGTTTCCTGTTTACTGCCAGCCTGGCCGCAGGAGCTTGGATCAACTGCAGGCAGTGACTACTTATTACTGCTAGTTTCGACGCGATCTGAACTTATATGTAGAAGATATGGCGACACAACTTGTGTACATGGATTCTTGCGAGCGATCATTGTTCACGAAATCGGTAAGTGATTGCATTTCTTTGCCTTCTCAAGTACTCCGTACAGACGATGATGACAGCAACTCATGGCAATCCACAGCCTGTTGCTACTGGCAGACCGGGGGTAAACTAAGCAGACTCGATGATGAAAGATTGAATCGTTTTGTAATGGGTTTATCTTATAATCTCGCGATTGCACTGAGTCACAAACTACATATAATCCTCTTCGTCTGGCATATCGTCCAACATCCAATTCGCCTGGAATTTATCTCGCTGTTCTCCCTTTGGTAACCCGTTCAACACTGTGAGCTTCAATAGCTCGGCGACATTCTTGGCCTTTTTGTAGTCTTCGACTGGGACCCATGTCTCCGTCTCAAAACCGACCATGCCTCGTATGTTCTCTATGTTTTCGTCGGACAGCTGCAGCCTCTCGCTAAATTCTTTTGTCTTGCGCACATCGTCGGGATCGAACACGACAGGGCACCGGACGCCCACCCCCGCAAGCTCCTCCCACTTCTCCGTTGCCTCGATCAGCAGAGCCTTGAAGTCGTGAGTCTCAGCCTCCCAGGGAATACCGGAGTAGTAGAAGAGGCGGCGGATGTACAATGACTGCCGGTCCACTAGGGCGTTGTGATGGAGCTTATTGAGTTCCTCTGTGGCCTTAGCGTAGTGGAAGTGGACCAGACGAGCGTGATGGAGTCCGACGGCCGCCATCAGTTCGGATTCTTCCATCTTATCCGCGTTCTCTGGAAATAAAGGTGGGACGAGGCTCTGCGAGACCGGGTCATCATAGTTCTGAAGTCGGTCTGGTATACCGGCGACAAGGAAGCGGGGCAGGATGGGGGTGTGTTGCCAGTCTAGCAAGCTGACAATCTCCAGCTGGCCAGAGTCTGGAGAGGTCGACACCATGATATTGCTTGGTTGCAAATCAGGATGACGAATGCAGAAAGCTCGGAGTGATCGGTCTACCGGCATGAGCAGGGGGGCCATGAGAAGGTATCGTTCGAGATTTTTGATGTGGTCCAGAGGCGACTGCTCCTTATACTCGTAAGCCTCCCTTCGCCCACGCTGGAAGGGGAGCAGTGGTCGACCAAAACGTTCCAGATAGGCTATCTCCTTGCGTGCAGCTGCTGTGAGTACTGCATCTACGGTTTCGTCTCCATAACAATGTTGATTAGTTGAAGGTTCAATATGAGGAGAATATAAAAGAGAGAGACATACACGGGCCTCGGTCCACATCGAGCTGCGATCTTCTCCCATACCACATGTGCAACCTAGCGTCTGGACCAATACAAAAACGCTCGCCGTTGAGCAAGATAGGGATGCCCGTCTTCCCACTCGTTACTCTCTCTAAGTCCTCAGAATAGTAGAGGCTTCCACCAGCAGGAAAGGATAGTGACATAATGTGGGACTCGAGCTTAACAAGTTTACGCAAGATGGAGGCAAGATCTGCTTCCTTCAATGTCATCCACACGTCAGTCAGTTTCGTACCTCTCACAAACTCCATGAAGATGTATTCGGTTTTCGCAGCGTTGTCCGCAGTAGGAGAGTAGCCATACACCTTGGGAATGGGTAGACCGCTGGCACGAAGGAAAGCCATGGTGGCCACCTCACTGGCTACGGCGTAGAACTTGGGTTGCGTGACGGGGTAGGGAATGCGAGCGATCATCTGGAACCCATCGTGCATGGTGATGAGAAAGATGCGGTTGAAGCCTCCCTCATCGAGCTTCTCCATGGTGGCAACTTCCTGGAGCGTTCGACCGACAGCCTGTGCTGCAAGTCGACGGAGCTGTTCGTCATCGAAGTTATGTTTGCGCTCTGCAAGACGACGATCGTTGTTGACGCTGAGGACAGTAGGATTAGAGGCATGCGACGTAGTCCGGAAGAGCGAGATGCATGTCCTACTTACAGCCACAATCCGGACGTGTAGTTGAAGAGATTGTCGCGAGGAGAATCTGGCATACTTGACAATGTACGACGTGGCAGATGGAGAGGGGTCCGAGTACATATAAAGATTGACGAAATAATATGGGGGGCACAGCCGCGGAGGAGGCTCGTACGCGTTAGCGAGTATTGCATTACTCTAAGGACTGAAAAGTCGTAATGGGATCGCGAGCTCACAAGTACCTCCTGCTCGCAACTAGAAAGGGAAGCCACGTGCTGCGAGCGGCATATCGGCCAACAACACGAGTTGGCGATCACAGCTGCCAGAGACCTGGTTCACGTTTGGCTCTTTCCAAATAGAACTTCGAAGCTGACTCTTACGTCTTCCAAATTGGGTAGCCCCCAAATTGGGAAGGCGTGAGAGACTCTTACTTCGAGTCGATGTGGCGCAACTTGAAGTTGGACCGCTCGTCCTCTAACTTGAATTTGGCAAGCGTCCGGGACCGAGACCACATCGATACCTCTGTCAACTGTCGATAGCTATGATGAATCTTGACAGGGAAAGGGAGCCGACATACTCGAAATGGCGAGTCCTTTGTCTAGGGAGACAATTGGGTTGAACGTGCTTGTTTTCCTAGCAGCTCCTAGCCTCGAGCTACCCAGTATTATCGACCAATTCCCTATATTTGATCAGTGAAGTGATCTATGCCAAGTGCCTGTCTATGGTCATATGAAACACATACACAGGAATACCTCTCCATATACGAGTTGCCTCAAAAGAATCCGGAGTCAGGGTCAGCGTCGAGACTCGAGGCAGTGGCAAATAGAGGAACGCATTGGATCTCAGCCAGTATAATACGTGAGTCTCTATCATTTTACCCTGCATATACAGGATTAATCTGCACGCGTGCTCACATGCTTTCATGCCCATCACTGGCAGGACGAAGAACTCGTGCACGCTCTTAGAGTTTCGCGACTCAGAGATCGACTGGTGCTTACTTGTCTGATTCCAAATGAAGACAGTGACGGTAATCATGACTCTGGCCTTCACTTATACGCAGTTAGCAGTCCGTTGCTCAGAATGGAGCGGTCTTGATTTGCGGCTGCGAGAGCGGATTCGCTCCCCATTGGGCGACCAGAATGATTGCGTCTCATGCGGTCAGACCTGGCACTGCCCATAGACCAGAATGGACCGATCCTAGGACCGGATAGACTATCCTGGAGCTGCGCGAAGAGATATATTGATGGGCGCTGATGCATCTTTGGCAGTCGAGGGGTACCATAGTGCAATTCGTCAGTGGCCACCTATCACCTCGAGCCACACCCTCTTCACACTGATTGCGATTGTATCAGACTTCGCGCATGCACCATTTCCTTACCCGAGCTTCTGCCCGAGAATCAGCGGCAGCTGGACACTAGATGCTGCTGGATTTAGCACAGTCGTTTCGATTCAACGGAATGTGGCCATACCTTGCAAGTCCACGATGCATCATGCCGGTCTCAGTTAGGGTGCTATAGCCCATAGAGCCGAAGAATACAGTCTGGCCAAACAAAGATAGGCTCTCGCAGAGCGGTATTAAAGCTCTCATGTGAAGGAGGGAGTGGAGATACCATCCTCCTTCGACACGCTCTATCTCAATGTACGTTCCACGCATTTATCTACCAATGGTAACTTCGTCTTGACTAACCATGTGTATCTATATTCAGTGGCATTCTTAAATGTAAACACTCATTCCTTACATTCACCGCCCTAATATCGTCATTGTCGTAGACTGACGTTCACTTGCACCCACAGATGGCCGATAAACTCATCAAAGCGGTCACTACTGAGGCTGTCAAAGGCAATAACTGGAAGAAGTTCTCTAACCCCTCGGCTGTCCGAGGTGGAACGGCATACCCCAAGAAGCCTGCCGATCAGGAGAGGTTTGGTATCCGCTTCGACTACGATACCGTCGTCAACAAAGATGGTATCGACTACCACACCTATAAAATGCAAGCTAACCAAGGCAAGATACCATCGTCTATCAAGGCTTGGAGGGACAAGAATGGCACCGACGCCGTCATGGCGGTAGTTTGGGTCAAGGTGGACGCAACTCAGGAGGAGGTTTCTGCTGCCCTCGACGATGCTGGGAAGCGCTTCAAGGAGTCTCGTTGAATGCTAGCCTAAGCTCTGTTACCTCTGTATCAAGTATACGATCATTGTTCGAGAATATCCCTGAGCCTGCTTATTTAGGTTTTGATGAGCATCCATACTCCTAAGTGCATCGTGGACGTCGTGATGAGTCCCAACTGTAGATTAACTGAGGTTTGGTTCATGTTGCCACTTTGAACTCAGTTTCAGGCTCTTGGACATGTTCGACGTCTTGACTGCCTTGCCTCTTGTGCGGTACATACGTATACGTAAGTCCCCATCGTATCAGTAACATATACAAGCGACCGCCACTCGGAAGGTACTTCCTCATGGCCAGGGGTGGACCTAACTGGGTCCCTTGGGTCCTGCCCGACCTAAGCTGGCGCCCCTTATAGCTATAAAGGTACTTCCTCATGGCCAGGGGTGGACCTAACTGGGACCCTTGGGTCCAGGTACTTCCTCATGGCCAGGGGTGGACCTAACTGGGTCCCTTGGGTCCTGCCCGACCTAAGCTGGCGCCCCCTATACAGTACTCAACTGGTGCACGTGCGGGCGCCTCTTTGACCCACGCCAGGGGAGGACTGCCTTAACAGGCAAATTTGACCCCTGCCACCCCTGGTCTTAGGTCCCAATTTCGCGGGGGGCCCGCCTTCGGCGGGCTCCCCTTGCCATGACCCAATTTTCCTATAAAGGTACTTCCTCATGGCCAGGGGTGGACCTAACTGGGACCCTTGGGTCCAGGTACTTCCTCATGGCCAGGGGTGGACCTAACTGGGTCCCTTGGGTCCTGCCCGACCTAAGCTGGCGCCCCCTATACAGTACTCAACTGGTGCACGTGCGGGCGCCTCTTTGACCCACGCCAGGGGAGGACTGCCTTAACAGGCAAATTTGACCCCTGCCACCCCTGGTCTTAGGTCCCAATTTCGCGGGGGGCCCGCCTTCGGCGGGCTCCCCTTGCCATGACCCAATTTTCCGCCAGGGGAGGACTGCCTTAACAGGCAAATTTGACCCCTGCCACCCCTGGTCTTAGGTCCCAATTTCGCGGGGGGCCCGCCTTCGGCGGGCTCCCCTTGCCATGACCCAATTTTCCTCGGAAGGTACTTCCTCATGGCCAGGGGTGGACCTAACTGGGTCCCTTGGGTCCTGCCCGACCTAAGCTGGCGCCCCTTATAGCTATAAAGGTACTTCCTCATGGCCAGGGGTGGACCTAACTGGGACCCTTGGGTCCAGGTACTTCCTCATGGCCAGGGGTGGACCTAACTGGGTCCCTTGGGTCCTGCCCGACCTAAGCTGGCGCCCCCTATACAGTACTCAACTGGTGCACGTGCGGGCGCCTCTTTGACCCACGCCAGGGGAGGACTGCCTTAACAGGCAAATTTGACCCCTGCCACCCCTGGTCTTAGGTCCCAATTTCGCGGGGGGCCCGCCTTCGGCGGGCTCCCCTTGCCATGACCCAATTTTCCTATAAAGGTACTTCCTCATGGCCAGGGGTGGACCTAACTGGGACCCTTGGGTCCAGGTACTTCCTCATGGCCAGGGGTGGACCTAACTGGGTCCCTTGGGTCCTGCCCGACCTAAGCTGGCGCCCCCTATACAGTACTCAACTGGTGCACGTGCGGGCGCCTCTTTGACCCACGCCAGGGGAGGACTGCCTTAACAGGCAAATTTGACCCCTGCCACCCCTGGTCTTAGGTCCCAATTTCGCGGGGGGCCCGCCTTCGGCGGGCTCCCCTTGCCATGACCCAATTTTCCGCCAGGGGAGGACTGCCTTAACAGGCAAATTTGACCCCTGCCACCCCTGGTCTTAGGTCCCAATTTCGCGGGGGGCCCGCCTTCGGCGGGCTCCCCTTGCCATGACCCAATTTTCCTATAAAGGTACTTCCTCATGGCCAGGGGTGGACCTAACTGGGACCCTTGGGTCCAGGTACTTCCTCATGGCCAGGGGTGGACCTAACTGGGTCCCTTGGGTCCTGCCCGACCTAAGCTGGCGCCCCCTATACAGTACTCAACTGGTGCACGTGCGGGCGCCTCTTTGACCCACGCCAGGGGAGGACTGCCTTAACAGGCAAATTTGACCCCTGCCACCCCTGGTCTTAGGTCCCAATTTCGCGGGGGGCCCGCCTTCGGCGGGCTCCCCTTGCCATGACCCAATTTTCCGCCAGGGGAGGACTGCCTTAACAGGCAAATTTGACCCCTGCCACCCCTGGTCTTAGGTCCCAATTTCGCGGGGGGCCCGCCTTCGGCGGGCTCCCCTTGCCATGACCCAATTTTCCTATAAGGCGGGCTCCCCTTGCCATGACCCAATTTTCGGTTCTGGCACCAGTGCCTCGGTTGAGCGCTCATCTAAGAAGGGAGCTGCATTGAAAAACTTGAGCTTTTCTCGAGAAGAGATGCAGTAGAGCGCCGCATCAGACCCGTCCGCGCACTCTGTGCAGCCCCAATGCATAATGAGATCTTGAGAAATCTGTAGTGGGAGACACGTCTAGCACCCGAATGGCACAGTATGTGGTAAGAAGGACTGGTATGTATGTTCAAAGAAGAACACCATCATACGCCTATGACACGCCTAATAAATACCATCCATGCAATGAAAGTAGAACAACGGACCAAGAACCCTCCAATGACTCGGACATGTCAAGCAATAACACAATCACCTTTCCTCTCCTCCGCCTCCTTAACCTCTGCCTCCAGAATCGCCTTCTCCTCTTCACTCAACAGCCCCTTCTGCGCCCTCGCCTGCATCGCCCGGAGCCTGCTCTCGCGTTCGGCCTTCGCTCGGCTACCAGTTCGGAGTGTGTAGACACATAGACGGGGAAGAGCGAAGGAAGATGGGGAGAAGAGGATGTTAATCATAAGAACAAGATTAGTAAGGTACGACATTATAACGTGTATATTTGAGTCCGAGCAATGATGGTGTTGTTAATGATACAATTCGCGGGATATGGATACAAGATATAAGGAGCAATATTATGGGAGGATGTCCACAGAAATTATGGATCATGCGAAACCGAATATCGGAGGCGGGACGAAGGGCAGCCGCGACGCGTTCGCATTCGTAGTAGCCGATTTGGGTATACACCGTTCCGGAGGTTCGTTCGCATCGACGACAGCGTCATCGTGATTGTTCGTGCCGTTGACGACATTGGCGATAGTAGCCGTAGTAGGAAGGTTAACAGCGATAGAAGTCGAGCCAGTCGACGAAGACAGGGGCGAGGAGGAAGGTGAGCTATAGGTATGTTGAGTGGTCACTGAGAAGTAGAATGCATGGAGATACACTCACCGATCGGTCTTTGAGAAGGGGTTGTGTGCATTGTTCTTTTGCGTCGATACGGAGGACGCAGAGGAGGTAGAGGGTATCGGAGCCTTCAGAGGTGGGGCGGAGGTCTTTGGCTTTGCGGCTGCTGTTGGGGCAGAACGAGATGGAGCTGACGAGGCAGCCGGAGGCTTTGTAGAGGGCACTGCGCGTTTCAAAGCAGCAAGGGCCGCTGCACCAGCAGCTGCAGACTGTTTGGGGCGGAACGCGCTATCGGCAGCTTTAGTATTCGATGATGATGGCTGAACACAGGTGTGATCTTTGGGGAACCGGTGGGATGGGCAGTACTGCTGTTTGCAGGTCTAAACAGTTTCAAAGTTAGTAGATGTCAAACGAACTGCGAAAACAAGACGCGTACCGCGCAGGGTATAGGCGCAAAGAGCAGTTTGCCGCATCTGGCTTGGGAGCACCGTGGTACAGAGGACGTCTTAGTCTTCCCGGTGGTTACTGAACACTCGGTGGTGATGTGCCGTTCCATGTAGACGTTCGGGTCCTGGCCGGGGGTATAGCTACTGGTTCGTTGCACAGTGGACCTACAATGAGGATGTTAAGCACATTGAGAAGAAAGAATAAGCCAGCAGAAGACGTACATGACGGTGCCACCCTATTAAACTTGCTCTCATCGTACTTCTCGCACTTGTGTGCTTGTGGCAGGAAATGTTCTCCGCAGTACCGCTGCGAACAGTGCTGGCAGGTGAATGGAAGAAAGTCCACAAGGTTGCAGGTAGACTGGGAGCATTGGTGGCCGATGGCGAGCAAGTCTGTGTTGCGGTCTTGAGCGGTGGCCATCGCGTGTAAGAGGTGGTAGTAGACTGGGGTTTGCGACGTGGACAAGAAGATAGAATGTGGGTAGAAAGGAGTGCAGAGGCGAGGAAGAGATGGCGGTTTAAGTAAGAGTTTGGTTGGAAGGACGCGCGGCCAGCACACGCAAGCCTTGTTCACCGTCGTAGGCGGAGGCCAAGACTCCCAAGAGAGAGAAGCTTCGAGGGACGCCCAGTTGCGCTGAGTCAGCAGATTTCATGTCCCGTTTAGGAAGGTGTTTACGTTGAACTCTCCCAACACTGAGATGCACAGTGCCTCATAGGCTTCGCATGGACTGTCATTGTTTCCGTACCTGGAGGTCATAAGAAGCGCATTGCGGTCAGAGCACAACGTCTGTTAGAGTGTGAAGCCAATGCTGCTAATTCTCCGGCGATTTAGAGGGCAACTTCGTCGCGAGACGCGCACGTATCACGTTGTTCATTCAGTTCATTTTAGCGAGTTATTTTGTACTGCTTATAAATATTGCGAAACATTGGTAAATTTACAAGAGACACCCGTTTCGAGCCTACGCGCCCGGAAGAGTCACACCAGTAAGAGCGCCAGTCTTGATGGCCGAATCGTGCGCCCTAGCGAGGAACCCATACTCAGGCAGGAACCTGCGTACCACCAACACAATGAGCCATTTGTACACAGGCGTAATTTAAAGCGAAATAACTTACTTGTCGAAGAAAGGCAACATCTCTGGAGTACCAGGCGTGTTCCTCCAGTCTCGCATGAGCTCACAAGCCACGGCGAACATAGACAGAACGTGTACACCCGCAGCACGCATGCGAGCCTCAGCGTCCGCAGACGTCTTTGTATCAAAAGTGCCAGAGGCGTCACTGTTGGCGAATACGGTGTAGCCTTCCTGGCGGAGGGACAGCGCAAGGAAAGAGGTGCAAACCTAGTAGAGAGCGTTCGAATCAGTTAAGCGTGCGCTGTGGTAATAGATAGTGAAGAACGTACATCGGTGGTGATACCAGCGAGGATAATTTGCTTCTTGCCAGTGGCTTTGACAGCAGCCCTGAAATCAGCGTTATCCCATGCGTCGACCTCTCCCCCACGCTTGATCAGCGGCGCGTTCGGGTGCAAAGCTAGAACCTCGGCGGGCAGAGGCCCGTTAGGTCCTGAAACGCAGTTAGGTCAGTAAAACAGGACTCAAATGAGCGAAAACTCCATCCGTACCAGTTTCGGTACTGGTGGTGAGGACGGTGGGGAGGTTGAAGATCTTGGCGAGAGTAGCGTGGGCTATGATGCCGCTTTTTACGTCCACAGCTGAGCGGTCGCGGCACATGAGGTACAGGCCTTCTTGGTGGTCGACGATTAGGAGGGCTGCGTCATTCTTGTCGATCCTTTCGTAGACGTAGGGGGTGGCTGATGCATAGAAGGGCGTGAGCAGGCTGAATGAAGGTTTAACATGGTACGAAGGACGTACAAGACATGATTCTTGTATCGACGATGAATTCGGAAGCTGAGATGGATGCAGTTGGAAGTTTCAGAGAAAGAGTGGCGATGCTGAGCAACCTGACCTATCCTCAGCCCTCCAACTCACCCTCTTATATTCCACAAAGCGTGCGCTACACGTCCTATTACCTGTTACCCAAACTCTTACGCTCAAAATCCCGCCCGCTCATTCGCTGGTCACTCAGCAAATAAGATCGGGAGACCGACTATTAACGCCGAAATGGGGGCATTCATATGCTATTCTAGGAAATCATCCAAAGTTCAGAGAGACGCACACGTCCACAGTCACCGTACGCTCACCGTGAACCTTGCATCGACTTCAGCTTGCCCCGAGTTCATGAGGGCGTCTGGGACAGACAAGGTGTGATGGGAGGAGCGTATGACAGTCAGCGTTGGAGGAAGGAGAACTGTAGATGCCCGTGTTGCCCGCCGTATTTGTTCCGGAGACGACGTATGTCTGGGAGGGTATGTGATGGCGAGATGTTATAGGCTGCAGGTGCGAGTCACGTTTCCTGGAAGGTTATTAGCTACATTTGAGGATGGGGGATGATAAATGTCTGCGAGGGCAGAATGGTTTTGGGTGAGAGCTTCCCCACCGACGCCGTACTGACACCAGGAGGGAACGTTTCTATTGGCAGCGCATGATAGGCTACAAGAAACGGAATGCACTGAGTACGTGCCTTTCTGAATCAACCATGTCAAACTGACAACGGGAAGTTGAAGTGGGTTGTATTTGAGTGAGCTCATCACAAGGGCACGGCCAAGGTTTTCGGAGGCAGGTAAAGTGGGCTTGGCAATCCAAGGCAGGTATTCTGTTTGGCATTCGTGGATTCGCCCGTAACTTAGTGTTTCGAGATTCACGGTTATCGTAACAGTTTTATCAAACTCTGGATTGACAGTGGCTAAGACGATAAGTATGTCTTTTTAGTAGTGGATGCACTGCAGGGAAATACAGTGCCACTCACCTACGTACCTCACCAACCAGTTCTGAGATAGCGTTACGTGACTGATATTCGAAACAGGGCCGGAGAAAAGCACTTGTACGACGCAGTAGCCACAACAATATCCAAGTGCAAGAACGACTTCGAGAGTGCCGGGGACAGCTTAGGCCAACATTCGGTGATGGCCGAGACCTTCGTGGCGTGAGAATACCAACGACTCCGAGAGTCTCGGACTAGCTTGAACACCAGGCTGCTCATGGTGTTTGCGGCATACTACATGACTACATTATGAATTGTATTACAGAGTACCTATCAAAGTATCGTTCGAAAAAAGAGTCTGACTATAACGAGGATATAGACCATAACAATGTGCATCTCTGCGTAAACAATTCGAAAAGAGCGTGATTGTCCAACATAACGTCCAACTAAAGTCCATATGCGTAGCCCTCTTCAATTACCCTCGTAGCGAGTATAAGCCGTCTCTGCGATGCCGAACTTGTTGTTCTGCGAGTCGTACGTAGTGTAGAACCTCTCCAAGAATGCTTGCCCGCTGATGAAGTCCAAGCCTGGTGGGGCGCTTGGACCTGCATCGCTGATAACGAGGTACACTTTGTCGGTGGCTCCGCCGATCTGTGCATTGAGCTGTCGAATTGGGGACGCAACGAATAACATAAGGAATCAGGGAAAGCCTGGAGTCCATACTTAGAAAACGCACCGAGCGAGGCCAGATTTGTGCATTTGATGTCAGCTCAAAGGTTTTCTACGGACATGATAGTGAGAAACGTGCTCCGACACACGTAAGAGGTGAGCACCGACCGAGCCGATACGGAAGTACAAGCTCTCCAGCTTTTTGTAATCCTCTGCAGGAATGGACAGAAGACCGACATCCTCATCGAAGGTAGCACCCGTGACGTTGACATAACTGTTGTATGCAGCTTAATGGAAGGTCTCGATGTCAATTTCAGCCAAAGGAGCAGCTTTCATAAGCTTACACGTCGAGAGTAAGATCAGAGTAGTCCCGGTGTCGACTATCCCCGACGTCTTGGAAAGAATCACGGTACCCTTGGATCCGTAAGTGATCGACTGGTCGATACCGACGTATTGATTGGCCGGGTATTTAGAAGTAATGTGTCTGTGGTCCATTTGGACGTTAGTTTTGTGACGTATGCATAAGGAGAAGTACACACATTTCATACAGAGGTGAAGTAAACTTGCTGGAGTCGGCGTGGCCAAACGTCAAAACGCCATTGACCTCACTGGCATTCGTAGGAGGTTGAAAGTAGATCCCTACGTATTTGGAGGCTATAACCCTCTCGCGAGCAGCAGTGTCGACCACTGTAGGGATCTCTGCGCTAGAGGGCTTAGTTGTGCCTAGGACAAAGACGGTCAATGACCGTTCTGCCATGAATAGGAAGTTGCTCACCCTGCGTGAGAGCGGTAGGACCGATTCTAAAGAAATGGTTTATAGTGTGTAAGGGGAGAGGATCTAGGCTCTTACCCAAGAATTCCATCCACGCCGTCAAAACCAATCGAGTTGTTAGCCACGCCTATGGCCTGATTCTTTATGACCAAATTTCCTAACGTAACCTGGTCTGTTACTAAGGCGCCTACAAGTAGACGTGCGATCATTCAGGTATAGTCACAGCAAAGACATGAGCATGAGAACTCACCACTGAAGCCACCACTTCCATAAGTAACAGCCTGAAGGGGATTACTGTCAACTTGTGGACACGGGTATATGATGCAATAGTACGAGACGAACCACCGGTTTATGGGCCTCTTTTGACGTGGAAGTAGGCTTCCAATGTTTGTTTGCGCCGACCCAAGTGTTCGAACTTCCAGTATCAACAATGAGTTCGACTTTGGTACGAATTAGCATGGAACTCTCCGAAATCAGCTCAAAACGTACAGAAAGTAGGAGGTGATCCCACCCCGACCTCAGAAGTAGGAGTGGTGAGCCAACAATGCTGCAATATAGCACCCCACGCTTACCTGAACCGTGTAAGATACAAGCGTATTCTTGAGCGGAACTTCTTTATTCATATTTCCATGTCCAAGTAAACCGAGAATATCAAATAGCTGAGTGGCCCTAAGCTTGTCCTGCTCGATGAGTTTCGCAGGCCCAGTAAAATCCATACGCTTAGCGATCGACAAGCTGACAGGGTTCGCATCGCTTCTAACAACATTAAGGAGTGGATGCGCGGCACAAGCCAACGCTAGAACGAGCGTAACGGAAAGTCGAGCAAACATATCTGTGAGGGGAAGCGGGGGAACGAAAGAAAGAGACGTCGAGTGCAGCATCGACCCTCCGAGCTCTTTATACGCCTGGTGGCATAAGAGATAGAAGCTCTGCACTAGGGCTTGATATCGGTGATGATGTGCTCGGAGACGTGATCGGTGGAGAGCTCGACGTCTCGCACGGTACGCTTCTCGTTTATTTGCTGTTGGTCGTCGGCTCCGAGAGCTCGCCTCTAAATCCCTGTCGATACGTATAGTTAATTCTGTGAGTCGTAAGTAAATTCTCAAGCAAAAGACACTGGCACTGAATTACCTAGATAAATCGACGCAAGAGCCAATACTGAAGAAACAGATGCAACTGGTCAGGCAGAAAGGCTCGAAGCTGAAGACAGGACTCTAGCGGAACGTCATGACACTCATATTCCTGCCTTCACGTAAGTGACAGCTGTAGCGTAAGGTCCCAGATATAAGCGAAACTTCTATTGTTTGAAGTCGAAGATTCACAGGTGGGATGTATGTAGGAGGTTCGAGTTCAAGTTGAGTCGCTGTCGACCGGTTTGACTCGTACACGACGGATCGGTTCGTTGGCAATATCGAACCGCCCGAATGGGCGTCTCCCGAGTCCTCCACATGACGATCATGCATCCAGTAATCGGTCCTCAAATACTTCAAGACAAAATGCAGAGTGGGAAGTCCTGGTGAGACGCACATGACGATGATTAGTTCCATGCATCGCGATTGGAACAACTGTACTCACCAACTAGTATGTGCAAGAGTACAATGTCATTCCACGAATAACTCCGAGTCCGAGGATTCCGGTTCGAACCCCGCGAAGACATTGCAGTGCCAAACAAGATTGTTGGTGGCATAGCCAGTCTTGTACTAATTGAATTGGAAGCTTGGTATGTTCAACTGGAAATTGATATGTTGCTCGCGCACACGACACTTGACACAAGTAGTGTGGCTTCCGAGTCTCCGGGAGAATACGTTAGTATTCCACCGAGTCACGACACGAACTCTCACGCCATCAAGCTTCAAGCCATACGGTAACATGTACAGGTATACCATGGCCCTAGTGTTATCCCGGGCCCCATTCGACCTCAACAAGTCTGCTGTCCACAAGACCTTCCTCTGAGCTATTCGCGCATAGAGGAAGCCCATAATTCAACGGGACAGGTGAAATCAGACATGTTACCAGACCACAGGTGACGTGCCCTTGCAAACTCTCGAACTTCTTATGCATCCAATGCACTTTCTTCACGTTGGCAGATCAAACAGAAGCTGCCAGGTACTAGGTACACTGGTCTATTCCTGGTATACTTCAATACCTGCATCTCAAGAGCCCTTTCCAGTTGAATTACTAGTCCTGGAGACATATGTCGGCCACTCGGCGTACCCACTTGGACCCTTTCCAGCTGAAAAGCTAGAAAACGTTCACCGTATGTCTTCACTGTCACACTGCCACGAAATCTCGAACGCTGATCAGCAATAGCAATGGAACCCAGCGTCGGAGAAATGTCGTCACCTACGAATCAGCGCGAGGAATATCGACACAGGCATAGCTAAGTAAGCACTCATGTACTAGGCTATGTTCATAGCACCTCATGCATGGACAACAGTTGCTCGCTTTGGGCAAATGCGCAAAGCATTCCTCCGTATGACAGTAGGATGTTACGGATGGCATTTTCATGTCGTCCCAGCTATCACGCCTGTGTGTACACTTGGTCAGCTTAGACAATTGTAGTCTCTCGTGCGGCCAAAATTGACCGAGTTGGAGATGTGATGTGCTTGTGAGGGTGCTATGAGAGGTATAAAGGCGAGCCGCAGGATCTGATCAAACAACAGCAACTCACCACCGCTCTACTTTCGAACTCGCTGCACCAAGCCTACATTACTCCCGCGAGCCATGGCAGACAACAGCAACAGCAGCGCGCAAACCCTTTCGCAAATCTTGGGAGACGACGGAAAAGTTTACAAAAAAGTCTTCACGAATGCCTCGAAGGGGGCCGTGGCTACCGCCATCAGCAACATCAAAAATCTTGGAAAGCTGCCTATCCTTTGCGCTTCCACCTACGGCGATGACTCTTCTCAAGTTGTGCGTACATCTGAAGCGAACTCATCCTCTTCTACATCGTCTTGATCAGGCTTAATACTGACTATCACGACCAGTGGCTCTACGATCCGACCTTTAAGACCATTCAGAACGTCAAGACCAATCTGTATGCATACCCTGAGGGCGGGAAAGCAGTAAACGGTGTAAGGATCATTACGAGTGATGCCCTGTATAACTGGGACGTCACAAGCGTGAATGGCTTGTTCACGTAAGCAATCATAAAACGCTGATTCTGTTTCACATTGGGCTGATATTCAGACGACTTAGCATCGGGGCCCAAGATGTCTATTGGACAGTCGAGGATGCTCGTAACTGGACCTCTGTATGTCGAAATATTAGTATAGTCAGACGATTCCTATCTGATGCTGATATTTGATAGATTATTCTCAAGGAGGTGGATACTTTAAACCCTGACAACGCATCGCTTTGGAGTTTCTCTTCCGCCTGAGGCGAAACTACTACATCACTGTCAGGGCATTGATCTAGACAAGGTGGAAGGAATGTCACTACCCGGTCTCAGTGGTAGTATATTATCTCTGTATCATCACGAGGTGCCTCTGCCATCTTTTGGTGCACCTCCTCGCCTTGTGTAATGTCCCCGTCGCAGCTTCCTCATCTTCACAGTTTACGATCGTACTATTCTCCACTCAGCGTCGTTTATTTTTCCCAGAAAATCCCCCAGAAAACTCACAGAAAACATTTTTGGCTCACGCGTACATATTCCCAGAAAACCCCAGATTTGTTTGTTTGCGATAATGTCATTTGATTTACTGTTGACAAATGTCACTCAGACTCACTGCTCGAAGTCCGAGTTACCTACTACGCCAGATGCAAGCGCTTCCGAGTCGACGACTTCGTGGCGTGGGAAGCGTGGGAATGTCCTCGGAGTTTGTCGCGCGCTCAGGCTCAGGCCCTTAATATTTGTTCGACCACCATCTACTTTTCGTCAAGTTGGCCGCTACATATGGATACAAATGTTTCGGTGTGACCTGCAAACTTGTTGCAAGGTGCCAGTGCACTACTTACTGTGATGAATAACTCGGATGTATATGGTTCTGACCATTCCTTGTAAGTATCTTCGCCACCGCAGCCTATGATTCTGAGCTCTCATTAATTCCTCAGTAGCTCTACTATGTCCTTCCACTAGTTTACTTATCTAGAACCAGTGCAGGCTACAGCGCAAGTATTTCTTCACCTTTTAGATGGACGACTCGGGCCACAACAGTAGTACTAGCTACGCTCTTATATTATTATTGGCTCCGAATCGTAAATTAAACTCCGCGTGGCGCTGTAACCGACCTCAATTCATTCACAACCTATCAACCTGACTTCGCACCGTCACACAAAGAGTCGCTGGCAACACCAGTTCAATGTAGTACGTTGTAAGGTAAGTTACGTCTCATCGCTTCGTGTATCCTGCTATTTGCACACAAGGCTGACATCACTCATCTGTCCAGCTCGATGCGTTCGCTAGAATCCAAGTTAAATATGCGTATACGAATGCCCCACGACTCGTCAATAGCACTTCCGGGTATCATTGCCTTCTTGTCGGGATGGAACGTTGTGACAGGCACAGTTAAATGCGAAGGAGGGTCGCTTCGCCTGGTTGACCGCGGCGTTTTGGGGAGCTCGCTGTGAAAATATTCGCCGAGACTCGCACTGTCTACGCGTAGTCGCACGAATACCCGCGGCGACGCTCGCCACAAACAGCTCATCGCCTATTACGCTCGCACTGCAAGTGTCGTATTGACATCCGGTGCTCCGTGTCGGTTTCACTTCCCACAGCTTTTACTATACAGAGCACCCCCGAAAAGGTCCGCAGTGCCCTCTAGGAAGTTTCCAGCGTCCAAAGGCGGTGAAATTTACTTCTTAATGATGCGAGTATCCAGCAAGGTTAGTAGACTCATTGCGCATTATCGCATACAAACCCTCAGGTCTGACGCACCCCAAGGACTTCAACGGTGTATCATACACCACTTTTGCTTGGCAGACAACCGACCACGCTCCGACAACCCAACGACACGAGGATAGCGGACCTCTGCTGCAGAGGGAACATGTGTTCTTAACTTCTATCTATTGCCGAATGTGTAGATCTGAGGGTAACAACGGTATCACAGATCATGGCATCTATGCTACCATCTGGTAGATCTTCCCTCGGAAAGCTCTACATCAAAAAGGCCATGAGCTGCCTTTCCTCTCTTACCTCTAACCTTCACCAAAGCAGATTGCGTATTGTTTCCTCGAGTGTACGTCGATTATTCCATGACTCATGCATACCTGAATGCTAACTACGCCATTGGTAGATATCCGAACCTCGACGAAACCTCTTTCCTCCGAAGAAGTGCTTAGAAGCACCTTCGCCATACATTCCTTTACCCTCGTATGTCGCATGACATATCCAGAGCAGAATTATGTCCTAATGGCGTGCTATGGCAGTCTCACACACACACTCCTTTGCTTTTCAGATAAAAGGCCTCCAACGAGCATTCATTCAAATCAGCCTCTGCTCTTCAGTGTTTTCCCAGCCCAAGTCACGGTCCAACATGTTCGCCCAGCTTGCTGCTACCATCTCCCTCGCACTCATCTGCGCGGCCTCCCCAATCGTCGTTATACGCGACAACAACATCAAGCTCCCCCTTTCTCGTAACTTCAACGTCCCCGGGGGAAAGACCCTGCCTGAGATAGACCGTGCTAGGGCTCAGTCACTCATCCAGAAGGCGAGCAGCAAGTCTGAAGTGACGAAGCAGGCCTCCGAGAACGTCCCAGTGACCAACGTTGCTACCATCTACACCGTTGCTGTACGTCTCACGAATAGGCTCGTTGATCACCAATTTGTTGAACAGAGTTGCAGGTCGACGTTGGCACCCCTCCCACCACATGTAAGTCAACAGTATGGGCCATCTCTTGTAACAGATACTGATACTGTACTGTACAACGCCTAGTCAACCTCATCGTCGACACTGGCAGTTCTAACACCTGGGTGGGTGCGAACACCAACAACCCTTACACTCCCACCAATAGCTCCATTGACACAGGTGACGAGGTGGTGAGTTGTCTATTGCTGTTTCATACAGTGCCTCTTCGTCTAATTTTAACCGTGTGCGCAGTTTGTTGAGTACGGCTCCGGTCTCTTCATCGGTAAGATAGATCTTCTTCAATAACCGATCATATTCTCACGTCTCTCGTTGCCGTAGGCGAAGAATACCTTGATACTGTTTCCTTCGGTGATATCACCTTGTACAACCAGTCCATTGGTGGTTCTGAACTGGCCCTCGGCTTCAACGGCGTAGATGGTATCTTCGGGTATGTTAAAGGATTGTCCTGTGCACCGTGAGATTAACATATTGACTTTCCGCAGTATCGGGCCAGTGGATTTGACAGAAGGTACAACGATCAGTCTGTTTCGTGAACGACGTCTAATATCATTGTTTTCTCTCTAGGCACCACAGATAGCGGTAGCGCGGTACCGACGGTTACTGACAACGCGTTGACCGCCGGCTTGATCTCCAAGAAGCAGGTTGGCGTTTACTTCCAGCCTACCACCGAAGCGTCGGTTACCAATGGCGAGCTTTCATTCGGTGGCGCGGATAGCACCAAGTACAACGGAACTCTCAACGCGGTGTGAGTACAATTTTTCATGAGTAATCCGCTATCTACTGACAACCACGATCCAGGCCCATTACTTCCACCTCACCTGCAAGCAACTACTTCGGTGTTGACCAGTCAGTCAAGTACGGCGACTCGGAGATCCTGTCTTCGAACGCGGGGATCGTTGACACCGGAACCACTCTCGTTCTGCTCGCTACCGGTTTGTACGCACGCTGACACGGGTTTCTCTCCGCTAATCGTTGCTGCGAACAGATGCCTACAACGCATACGTGAACGCTACCGGCGCAGTCTTGGACTCTACCACTGGTCTGCTCAACATCACTTCGGCGCAGTACGAGAAGCTTGACAGTCTCTTCTTTGAGCTCGGTGGAGTAAGTACTCTCAATTTACCCGGCCTCAGGTTTCCGTTCATACTGAATCTGTTCTGTAGGTGAGCTATGAACTCACGCCCAATGCTCAAATTTGGCCCCGTTCTGTAAGTTCACTATATGGCCGTTTCAGCAATCTACCTACCATCTGACCAATGCATCAGCTCAACACCGCCATCGGTGGCGTAGACGGTGCTATCTACCTCGTTGTTGCTGATATCGGTAGCAACTCTGGCAGCGGTCTCGACTTCATCAACGGCTATACTTTCTTGGAGCGCTACTACACTGTCTACGATACCGATGCCAACACCGTCAGCTTCGCGGAGACCCCTTACACATTCGCTACCTCCAACTAAATTACTCGTGTAAATTATCGAAGGAACAGGTACAGTTTATTTATCTACATCTAAAGGACATTGAGATTGTAGGGATAGACCGACAGTAGTACTCGGCACTGGTAGTTAGACGTAGATACCTGTACTTCATGGACATTGGAAGGATAGACGGACAATGATACAATCAATCGTTTCACAGATCCAGACTTTGAGTGCATAAGTATTGTACAGTGTTATCTTCAACTACGAATTTTACATTATTCTTCATTTCCTCACAGCAATTTCAATGTCTTCTTCATTCGCATACCAACGAGGTCCTCCGCGACGATCGATAAGCAGCTTCTTACCCAGAAGAGGATAAGTGCACACGTCCATCGGTTCGCGTGTACCGCTGCACAGATACGTGATCTCCTCATCGCCGGTGCAAACGACGTGCCCCATGCCAGAGGCCGCACGGAACGCGATAAAGTCGCCCTTGCGTATCGTCTCCTCACGAGTCTCTTTCTCGCCCTGAGGCAAGGTAAGGAGTGTAGCACCGTTCTCACCTGACTCTAAGACATACAGCCACTCTTCGTCACTGACGTGCCAGTGCAGAGTGCTGCTCTTGGAGTGAGGCGGGAGACGTACGAGGTGCACACCGAGTTTCTTGAGACCACAGATGTCTCCGAGAGGAATAGTCTTTCGGACGGCCGACTCGTCCAGACCATGAGACCTCTCTCGGAAGTCTTCATCCCGGTACTCTGAGGTGCTGATCCGATACGGTTTGTCCGCAGAAATCGTCGTCGGAGGCATCGTACGACAGCAATCCGAAGAGATCTGGAAAGGTTCCGTTAGTGATGCTGCTCGCAGAAGCCGCAAAAGCAGGCTACTGACCTGGATTTTTACACGAGAAGGACGATTGAGGTGATTTATGAGGTTGAACTTTCAGCAGTCGTGTGAGGCAAGCAGCGATAGAACCACAGATATTGACGTTGATGGCGCATCATTCGTCGATCGCAAATATCGGAGTTTCGGGCGCATTTCCTCATTGGGCAAGTACCCCACCCCGACTCTAGGCGTTACGCTCAACCACCACCACCTTTTCCCCTGTTCTCGCCCACTTGTCGCCTGGCCACCATATCTACACCAGGACCTCGCGCCCGTATCGTATGGGCTGTGTCCAAGCGCGCGGTAACATATAAAACCTCCATCAAAGGCCGACGTCTGAACAGGCCTAACCTGTTCCAGGATATATCGACATCAACGCTGGGGCACGGTTATGAACCCACGCAGGAAACTTTCAAGTATCACCAACACCTCCTTATCTGCTCCTTTACCCCATGGCCAGTAACAAGCTATCGACGCTCTCGGAGTCAAGCTCAACGTCGTCTCTGAGTCACCTCGGCCACGGCGGTAACCACGGACTACGTACACAGCTCGGCCACATCCTCCCCAAACACGCCACCTTCCTCGTACATCTCATCGTCGAGCAGCTGTCCAACGTACCACTAGTGAGCGGCCAATTCGGTGTGCGCTGGAAATTCAAGAATGTGCAGAGTGGCGCAGGACTTCTGGCGAAGATGAAGCCGAGATCGGCCTCGTCTGCGGTGGGTCTGGGTTTAAGGAAAGACAACAGGAGTAGCAGTAGTAGTGGGACGATAGGAACACCACCGGGGCCAGAGATTTCTGTGGAGGGAGAGTCGATGGGGGACCGGGTATCTATCGACGATTTGGATAGCACCCCTGAGTCGAGGACATCCGCTGTCTACGGACGATATCTCACCACTTCGCCACCAGACACACCTGTCCCGCCACCAGCAAGTACACCGTCACTAATACCACTCTCGACGACATCGTCGACAGCCACGGCGAGAGGAGTCGGAGGTGAGAGGCGGGGAGAGGCACGAGGCATGACGGAATGGGTGGCGCTGAAGAACTACAACGCTCGGTGGGATCACAAAGTGGACGTTCTCGTGCAGATGGACATTCATCGCGAGACAGGCGACCTGCTTCCCTGCGAACTCAAGCTCGTCGCCATGCAGCGCGTGGTCCACGGTGACCCCAATGCACCACATCAGCCGCGTCTGGGTGCGGTGTACCTGAACCTCGCCGAGTATGCCTGCCAGGGCCCGGTTACGCGGAGGTATTTGCTGAGGGAGAGCAAGACGAATGCGACGTTGAAGGTATGCTCACGTAAATTATTTTTGGGGTCATCGTTCTGAACATTGTGCTTGTCAGCTTACGGTCGAGGTCGAGCATGTCGGCGGTGAGAAGAACTTCACGCCGCCACCTTTACGCAAGGGCGAGATTATGGCATCCGTCACAGGGATCCTGTCCAACAACGATCTATACAACACCAAGATCGCGCGGAATCTGGACATGTACGCCCGGCCGGAAGACGAAGACTGGGTCGACGAGAACTTCAATCGACTGCCAGTCTCCCATTACCGATCCTCGAGTGGGCAGATCGACTTCGACCGCCTAGCCACCTCGAACGGGCTACGCACCACCGAGAACCTCATCGACGCCCTCTTCAACCCTGTACCGACTGCCAGCGAGAAGCAGTCGCCGTTCACGTACTACGATCCTGAGAAAGCGTTGGAAGCGGAGCGCGCAGTCGAACAGCAGTCGATACATGGCAGCATCGAGAGCGGACACACTGAAGTCAGCAGCCATGCGTCTTCCATGTCTTCTACGACTAGTGACAATTCGAGCGGTAGCTTCCCCGGCACGGACTCACAGAAGCATTGGTGGCAGAAGATGCGGAGTAGTCGACCTTCGACGCCTGCTGCTGAACGGACGTCGACGTTCCTACCCAATTCTCGTCAAGCTGCTAGCTACCCTCGTCTTCCGTCGTAACGACCCCCCACTCCACAACACGCACTTTGTCCCATAGACCGCATGCGCCACAACCCATACCCCCTACCGCCACGCACGCACAGTCCTCTACTTTATTCACTCAAGCATTATTCGTCTTCGCTGACATGACACCCATCCACATATTTTCATGATGTATTGATAGGATTAACGAGCTTTCCCTGGTTTCGAACAGGACGTACCATATATATACTGACGCAGCACACACGTTCGTTTTAATCGTAGTTTTTCGTTCATACCTGGTAGTCATTCTTGGTTCCACATTATACGTTTCTTTCTTGCCTGCCACAAGCAGACCTCGGGCTCAATGGAATATTAGGTTTGATAAGTGACTGGTGACTAGCGGGTGTGTACATGTAATGCGTCGTGGTGAGAGCGATGGCGTGAAATGAGGAACTGGACATATGCATAAGCTGGGACGTCATGGACATGGTCCGGGAGTGGTAAGCGGAACTTGGTACAGTATGCGGGGAGACGGGTCAGCAGACACACCTCGGTTATGATACAGGCTGAGTTGTTCCCTGTGTGGCCACCTCTGCGGTTTTTAATGCCTGAGCCTCCTGGACTGCCATTCGTATGCGCATGCCCTCGTATCCGAGCAGCTCCGGGTTCGTCTTGAGCACGTACTGGTCAAGGCTGCCGTGCTGTAGTGGTAGTGAGCATAATGAGTAGGGATCTCCAATACATAGCGGTAATAACACACCTTTTTTATTGTTCTTAATGCGCGCGCGGTGACCTTGAGCTGAATATTCCGTTGCAGGGCGTCGGAGAAGAGGCGTTTGTTGTGTACGTTAGGGAGCCATGACCGACGTGTTTTCTTCTTGGAGAACGGTACGTTGTTTCCGTACTGCTTTGTCTTGCCCTGGAACAAACCGAGCTGAGCACGCTTGAACGGCAGACTGACGGCCTCGAGGAGGCGGAGGGCGGTGGGGAACATGGCGGTCGTGGTCGAGGACCAAGCTCAGGACACTCGTGGCGCTGGTACGTCCCAAAGCGGGAATGATGCGCCATCAGATCTGGAAGGACCGCGGCGCGCACTTCCCGATATGGGCAGTGGGTTCTTGGGTCGACATCAGTCGTCTCATGCTTGGTCCGGTGCAAATTGTGACATTCCTCGTTCATGGCCCAAAACGTCCGCCCCGAATCAGGAATATGTCCCTGACACGCCGACCACCATCTCCAGCGCGTCGGGCGTCGACTTTTGCCTCGTCCTCGCCGTTGCCCCCGTCGCCGACGCCCCGCCTGCGCACAGGGCCGTGAGACTTCGCTGGTATATACCTCTGCCGTTGGCTCCCCTCCGCAATCCACCCATCCACACGGCCGTCTACCCTGGCGCCCTAGCACCGTGACGCAGTTCCAGCCCGACTCTCTCATGGCCTCTTCGTCGTCCCTCTCATCACAGACAAGGTTTTCTGCACTCCCCGACGTCGTGCTCGATCGTATACGTGTCAGCGTCGCTGGTAACATTGCAAGCCACATCGCACTCTCCCAGACATGCCGCAGGTGGCGTGACCTCTACCGCGAGGACAGCTGCTGGCAGTTTGCGTGTTTCAAAGCGGGGTTTGGCAGGCCAAGACGGCGGAGAGCTGTCACTGCAGATGGTGACTTTGGTGTAGGGCCAAAGTGGAAAGAGCTCGCATACTTGCTTGTAGCACATCCAGATAACTGCGAGATCAAGAGTTGTAAGGATGCAAACGGGTATTTTGGTATGTAGAGTCTCTAGAGTGATTTTCACGCTCTCACTGCTAAATTACAGCGCGACTTTACGCCCGTTCGGTGCGCTCCTCCATACGAGATCCACTATCCACAAGGCTCGCTATTGAGATGCACCCTCTCTACTTCTATCTTCATTTCGCACAACATCCTACTGGACCTTCCACAGCGCATACACCCATCCCCGACACGCTCTCCATACTTCTAACGCATCTCCCAACATTTCCCGAGTCCAAGAGCTCACAATACGGTCCCCTCTGCTCACATCCTAACGCGTCATGTGCTTTTGCTACGTTTCCCCCTATGGAATCCCTCAGCTTCGAAGATGGGAACGGCGACGTCTTTCTTTCGGTGCAAAATCCTGACGGCTGTACGATACTAGACGTGAACCGTGCATTAATAGAGCTGTATGTCTCTCTCTTCGCATTCTTAGCTCACTGCCTCAATAAATTATTGCATCGCAGTATACCACAAGACATGACACAGCTACAGATCGCAATGGACCACTACCGCGAGCTCATTTTTACCTCAGGGATGTCCTCGACGCAGTTCGTAGAGTGGATAAACCGCGACCGCGGCTTTCTTGGCGATCACGAGTGAGTCTTCGCGACATAGCTCGCGTGCGCAGGAAAATAAATACTCACATTTACTGATTACTCCGCCTTTTCTATTAATGTAGTTACCCCTTTTTACAGGAACTCATCTCACAACTATAACCTCCCTTCTCTTATCCGGGTTTATTATCGAACGCAGGGTGTTGTGCTTGTAGTTTATTCAGGTCTTCACAGCCTTTCCTTTACAAGTTGACGTTCTTATTGAAAGCTCCACTCACACCCTGAATCTGAAATTAGGTTTGGTTGGGGACTGCAAAACCGTCGGTTCGGGTGCTGTAGGTCTGTTTTCCACAACTCAGTGATCGCGTGCAGAAGCACATCGATCAGCTGACAGTGGTGCGTCGATCTATTTGATGCGCCATCGCGGTGATAAGGTTCTCCAGAGATCGAAGCAAGCTCCTGCGAGGAGGCATCAACGTGGTTGGTCGTGGCTTTTGTTTCTGATTGCTAATAATTACTTATCTATCATGTTTGTATTCGCGCAGTTCCTCCTATATTGCATGTCCACACACGTCGAGTCATTTTCGCCCAGATTGTTCAAATACGACTGCCTTTTGAGGTCTCGTGGTAGCGGGACAACGTCCCGGGCCGACATATGACCTCACACTAACCAGCGTATATATACTAGTCTCTCTGTCACAGCCATATCTTACCTCGTTATCTCAACTCGTCCTAAACTACTCACAATGGCATCCCAATCCCAGCCCCCATCGCACGCCGACAAACCCTACATCATCTCCACTACCTCCCTCAAAGATGCCGACTTCACAATCACAGACCACGACTTCGACGCAGCTTCCATACGCCACACAGCCTCCCTCGGGGACCCAACAGGGCTCACCAAACTCGGTGTCCACTACGTACGGCTCCCCCCGCACTCGCACAGCTCCGCCAACCACTGGCACACGCAAGACGACGAGTGGATCTATATCCTCGAAGCCGGAGAGAAAGGGGCGACGCTCGTGCGGGTTATCACTCATGAAGAAGAAGGCGGACGACAGGAGGTGACAGAGGAGACGATCCGGAAGGGCGATTTCGTCGCGTTCCCTGCGATGCAGGCGGTGGGACATCATGTTCAGACGGGTGAGGAGGGGATTGTGTATCTTGTTTGTGGGACGAGGGCCCCTGTTGATGTGTGCACGTATCCGTTGGCGGGCAAGAAGTTGGTGATTGATACGACGGGACACGGGGAGTGGCATACGGAGGAAGGTGGGGTAAGGTGGGATATACCGCCGACTGGTACGCGCAAAGTGTAAAGCTTGGAAAAGTGGAGAGGCGGGCTTCTGGTTAGTCGTTATTCAATCGTATATTGTTTCTGACTTCGATTTTATCTCTCGTTACAGAATACAGGACTCGTAAACTATGGCGTTATCCTTGTATTATATTGGTTATATTATATCACGGACCGAGTATGACTGGTCAGTTCGACGAGCTCGGAATCCTCCTCTTCGCTATAGGTATCGTCCACTGTTGAGTCTTCTCTGATGTGAGATGACATGAGAAAGGTGAGCGCGAATGGCATATGCGAGACTACCAGCCCAATTATTAACTGACACTGGGAGCAGTGCGAACTCCTGATACTCTGGGTGCCCAACAGTCTAAGGGAATTTTTGACTTCAAGACTTCTCATAGTCGCTCTAAACCGCCAGTGAAGGCAAGTCCTGATTAACTGAGCGGCCATTATTCAATGCGTGTACAGGTTCATGCTTACTACCATTCGGCCCTCCCAGCACCAGAACGATCGATCGAAATACGCCATACGTTACGGCTACGAGATAACAGTATCGATCGAGTCACTCTCAGATAATGCAGACGTCATTTTCCTCATTTCAGGTACGTAAGCTACATGACTAAGAAAAACCCACATGCTATATATAATCCGCTTACTGACTCTATCGATGCAACACGCCTTCCAGCTTTCAGCTCTCTATAACACAACATGTCATCGTCACAATCATCCACCACCAAACCATATGTCATCCACACTGCCTCGTTCAAAGATTCCGACTTCATCACCAAAGCGCACAACGTCGACCCAACCGCCGTGCGCCAAACCATCCCAATAGGGGACCTGGCGGGACTTACCAAACTCGGAGTCCACCTCGTGCGCCTCCCTCCTCACTCAAAGAGCGTCGCCAACCACTGGCACACGCAAGACGACGAGTGGATCTATATCCTCGAAGCAGGAGACAAGGGCGCAACTCTCGTGCGCGTCATTACCCCTGAGTCGCCCGAGTCGACCGGAGAGCCGGGGAAGAACGAAGTGAAGGAAGAGACGATACACAAGGGCGATTTTATTGCTTTTCCGGCGGCGAGTGGTGTAGGCCACCATATCGCGACCGGTGAGGAAGGCGTTGCGTATTTGGTCAGTGGGACGAGGGCCACTGTCGACGTCTGTTCGTACCCGTTGGAGGGTAAGAAGCTCGTGGTAGACAGGTCGGGAAATAGGCCGTGGTATGCGGCGGAAGGAGGGATTGAGTGGTATGAAAGTATAACAAAGGTCTAGTCTATTCGTATCACACCGATCAAGCAAGATAGTAGATTGTAACAGCCCTCTCAATGGATAAGCTGCCGCTCGTGTCAGTCTATAGGTTATAGCGCTACCATTAAACTTTCCTGCCTCGCGCAAATTCTTTAAAGAAACAACAAATGCGCCATACGATGCCGGTACCTCTCTCCCGCCCCGTCGGAAGCAGCCTCAGGCCCCTACCTTCCCACAAGAGTTACTGTAATTCGATGTTGGTGGATGCCAATAAAAGCCCCGATCAATAACGCCACAGCTCTATGAGACTATGAGATACACAATTTCGACATCTTCGGAACCGAAAGACTAATGATACATAAAACAATTCTCTAGGAACAACACACACAAGAGGTCATACGCGATCTCTCATGTTTCCGACAGGCAAGAAGAGAAAACCGTAACTGAGAAAGAACAAAGTGCACGCTACTGTAGCTCCGAGCTCCAACGTATCGATACACTCGCCGAAGCCCTTGACCAACCAGGACTCACGGATTACGGCCTCCAGACAAACTCCGTTCCGCCACCTCCTTGCTATCTTCTCCCGAGACACCTGCGCCCACGTAATCGGGAAAAGGACATCAAGAACGTCCGCAAGATTCCTCATTGCAATTGCACATACATACTGACTTAGTCCTTGATCGATGTCCCCACGAGGAGATCCTTGTTCGTTAGCCCAGTCGCTTCAGATACACGCATTTCCATGTCAATGGTGGGGATCTCCGTTAGACGCGCATCCTGCTTCCAACGAGGATGTTGGGAGCACGGAGGAGATACCGTCGCTGGGGAGAGTGACTGGTGCCTGTTCGTGAGAGTCGTGTGCTGTGGCGTGTTCCGTCCGAGCTTGCCCGGGAGATGTATCTATTGCGGAGTCTGTAGAGAGGGAGATTTCGTCGATGGGACCAATTAACTGTGGATCGAACATTGTGGCGTTAACGTCGTGTTGATCAAGTCGCGGAGGTCGTGCCAAGTCGTGAGGGTGTACTGAAGGTTTCCGTTTCAAGTCGCCAAGCCTCCGTGTGTGATCGGTGAGGGGAAATGCTGGATCGGGAGAACAGGGACTTGTGGGCGTGCATTGGCTGTTGTTTGTGAGAGCCGGTGTTAAGGCTGGTGACAAGATTTCGCCCATTCCTTCTCGCTCATCACGGCAAGCTATAGCTGGAGGTAACGCGGGGACAGGGGGATAAAACGAGTGTTGTAGACGTTCGTGAGACTGCATTGCAGATTGTTTGGAAGCTCTGCTCTCTAGCGAGTGCGGACGGGATGAGGGAATGAAAGACGGGTGTCGCTGTGAACACATTGAGGGCGTTATGAAATGGTTCCGAGATGATGTACACGACGGTGAGATCATAGGAAGGAGGTGACGCGGCGAGGGGCGAGGCTGTAACTGCACACTCATTTGGGACATGGTCTGCTTGACTCTTCGTGAGCTTTGACGCCAGATTTGCCAGGTCTCTGGCTGTGTACCAAAAACGACAAAAACAGCTGCACTGACTGTTTATAGCCGGTGAGCCAACAACGTGATGTGCAGAGAGTGCATACTCACAAGTTGAGAAGAATATATCGCAGGTTGACTATAGATTTATCGTCAGAAATGAGAGACCATACGCAGAGACACTACGCGAATGCTCACACTTGTCCAACGGAAGAGAGACAGAACTTCGAGGCTATAGATAGACATTTTGACGTTAACGTACGGAGCGTGTAGGTATAATAGATTGAAGGCTTACCAGAAACCAAGAAAGATGTAAAGACCAAAAACGCAGACCCGCAGGATGAGGGCAGGATCAAGACCAGTACCTTCACGAGAAAGATGCTTGATGATGACTCGATTGCGATATAGTAACCACACCGTCCATGCTACAGAGTATATTATATTAATAAACGGCAAAGTTATTCTGACATAGAAGGCAACGTACCTTCTAAAATGATTGCACCGCCTACGAAGACGAGCCCGTAAATACTGACGATTCTGGTCCTAGATTACGACGATGAATCAGACACGTTCGCAGTACGTTCAGCTTTATAACTGCACTAACAAGACACTATTATCAACGATACAATAGAACTTAACTCGATAAACGTGCTGGGGCTCTTTAAGGCCGACCTATAACTCAATACACGTCAGAGCAGGCATAGTCGTACTAAACATAACAGTACGTACATATACTGTAGTAACAACCGTGCTGATAAAAAGCAGATAAGGTAGTATAAGACACTGCAACCCATTGTCAGTGTGCGCTCGAAGAAGGGAATGGTCAACGCACGACAATAATCGTTCGCCGAATCCAGGCTTCGTTCGCAAAGCGTGAGCTTATGGCTGCTCTGACAACTAGCCATATCTATAAGAGTTGGCATTCAGCCCGAGAGCACTGATAGTTCATGCGTTTTGCAACGTACATGTAGGATAAGAGCCGGCCCTGTAAATGCTACCCTGGAGAGAGTAAATGTCAGTAATCGTTAGGGTGGACGACGCTGTACGAACTAACATGATTGACTGTGCTAACGTCAACGATGCACTGGCCAGACAGACTGCTAGCGTCGGTGGAGGTCCTGTCACTTGTCCGGCATAATATCTATGAAAGGTATTCAGCTTTCTGTAGAGTTGGATGCATTGGTGGTAACTGAGCAGAATACTTACAGAACACACAGACATGGAAATGTCGAGATCCACCACGAAAAGCACAAGGAGATAAGGAGGGGATTTCGAGGTCTATGAAAAACGTTAATCAGTCATATAGAGATGACGGTCCGTGCAATTCACCTCCGTTTATTTGAGGGCCAGACAAGCGTGATCAAGAGGATGGATAGACCGACTCCGCCTATGAGTTGAGCGATGACATAAAAGTAGGTTTCCCAGTCGAAGGAGATTATACGCTGCATTGGTTATCCAGTGGCGGGTTTGTAAGAGACAGCGAGAAGGAGCGGGAGCCTCGTATTCAGCTTGCGCCAAAAACGTCTCTCCGTCAACAGAACAACAAACACAACGACGACTCGATGAAAAGTACGCTCAACAGCTACAGCCACACGACACTCGTATCACATAGATACCTGCCGGACGTCGAGACGTCGAGAGAGATGGTGGTCAAGAGCAAACTGCGAGACGACTTCCCTCTCCCCGCCGCCGAAGCGGAAGATTAGGTTCAGCGACTGTGACCTCATCTGAATAAGGAAGGAGGACTTCTGCGTCGTTCATCTCCTTCATCCGATATCCACGACGGTGAAAATCAACACTTGAGGGAAACGGATGTGATCCACCGAGACAGCAGCTTATTTCGACAGAATCAAGGAAATCTTCCCGTAACTTTGGGTGCAGAATCGCGACCAAATGGAGAGGCTGCCAAACTCGTCAAGAATTGATGAATGCCATCACATTTCTGGAACTCCCTGAAACCATTCATGTTAGCCTTATCTCATTCGTTGACAGATTTGCTCACGGAGTTGACCAGTTTGTCCGCTACCAATTGTCAGTTGATCACGACGAATCGACAACGGACCCAGGGATCCAGATAAAACACCTGGCAATACATACTATTCACAAGCGTGACAAACTTGAATGCATGGTTGAGTGAGCATAGTGTGAGCAAAGTCCTGTATATGGTAGTATAGTAGGCTAAGTATCTCTGCAAACCAGTGAGGGATTCGAACATTTGACTCGCCCAATGCCGGTCGGCTGCTGTATCGGAGAGCTAAAGTAATCTATTCCGACGTGAACTTTACCAGCGCGGACAATCAAAATTACTTACGTCATGGCGCTCAGACGCTTGACCGCACAAATTCAAGTTCAACTTGAAGTTCGACTGTACTGCGGTAAGCACTTATGCCAGTATGCCCTGACCGTCAGTTCTCTGTTTTCTGACGGTGAAAGCTAGCGTTATATTGATACGCATAACAAGCTTCACTCTTACTTCACTGCAGATTACCCCGTCTCCATTGTGGCACTGCCGGCGTCATGGTGCCTTCGAATACACTTCAGTAATCCAAACCGCATCGGAACACTGGAGATTGCTCGTAGCAGTGTTTAATATCGTCTCCATTGTTCCAAATTAGTATAGTGAGCAAAACTTCCACTTATCTTGTACTCCGAGCTAAAAGAAGCAATATATTGTACGTAGAGAACAGCCACTGCGCACAGGTTGGCCGCCGGTGTATACTGCATGACGCACATCCCGCTAGGCACCTCCTTCAAGAAGTTGAGCTCATCGCTGTGTGCACTATACACACTAGGGCCGGTATACTTTTCCTCCGATGGCAGCTCCGTCGATTGCTCCTGGCTGGCACGTCTCTTCTTCATGTGTTCGAGCAGAGCTGTGACTGTGCACGGTCACTCCGCTGTATGTATGAACCTGTGCCTCCGTGTAAAGCCCCCAGGACGTGAGGTATGATTGGAAGTCCTGCCGTGCCATGCCAGCTGCAGAATGGGGAAGGTTGGAAGAGAAAGATCAGACAAATCGCTGCATTCTTGCCCCTCTTGTCGATGCGTTGTCCCCAAGAAGGTCGTCGACGAAGGCAGCATCTACGCACCGCGGTCATCGCACAGATCAGAAGTGGAGGCTAGCACGGAGATCCCAGACATTTCGTCGAAATCTTGGAGAGTGGCAGCTCTTGTCAGCGAACTCTCATCAGTACGACCACCCTCGGCAATTGTTTCGTGACCTTCGATGACCTTCGGCACGGGAGACAGCGGTCGTCGGAAGCAACTGTCGCGTGCTACTCCGCCGTCCAACCTCTTTGCCATCTCTGGGACGACATTCTTCGTGTTAAGATATTTCCGGCAATGCGTCTAGGTACATGGTTAGGGAATATCAGGCTGTTCACTACCCTGAGCATCTATCTCGATATCTTTCACTCTTCCAGGAGTCTCGATTCTCTCAACTATTCCAAACACGGTTTTTCTTTGCCAAGATGGTTCACTCTCTAGACCGGCTTGAACACCCCATTTGGTCCCCGAACAGTACAAACTCCTCTTCCACCAGCGAGTTCTGATACCCTATCTCTTCCACATACACCATTTCACCACCTCTTGTCATAGAAAGGTATGTTTATCAGTAAACACACTCAACACTCCTTGTTAATTAATTCCATAAAGCTGTTACCCGATGGAAGAGCAGTCTGTCTCGACTACCAGGAGATACGGCGTGCCTAGCCGTTGAGCACGTCTTAGAATCCCATGCGCGTGCGACTCGCAACAGCCGATAGCTAGCTGTATAGCTTACAAAGTAGGAAGAGCCAAGATTGATTTCTCTCGCATTTCCTGTTGCTTTGATGAAAACTATCTGAGTAGCTCCAAAGGGATCCGTGTGTTCTTGTCCCAGCCCAGTATGTCGTTTGCGCACCGCCTAACTCTAGAATCTGTTCTAATCTATGTCATTCCCTCCATCTCTATCATAGCCCCTTGCCTGTAACAGAACATCCGCCAGCAACGATGAACTTTCTTACCTCAGATGAAATTTGTACTAAGGTTCAATCCGAATTCAGCGCTCGAGTTCATTGACACGTGGTATTCTTCAGACCGCAGCATTCATCGACATTAGGTTCTACTTATGTGACCGATAACTAGTGTCCCGTGTGAGCACCATTGCCTAGAAAATCGAAGCACCGAAGGCAGTGGAGCATCCTGTTCTACACGAATGACCTAGCGCGTAAGAGGCCACGGCTCAGGTTCGCTCCCGAGTTGGGCGTTTCTGCGGGTTCACACCCGCTGGGAGTGGATCGCCCATTTTGTGCAATGAGTGACAGACGTTCAGTACTGTAGATTCCACATAGCATATCACTCCTTGATGTCCGGGCGCGCAAGTCCAGGCACTCCTCGGAAGAGAGTCTTCAAGTTGATCGTGCCTCAAGCTTCAGTCGTGAAGAGTACGTATTTATGCTACAGTCTGCTTCATTAATACTCAGATAAAACATAACAGTAAGATACACGGAGAGACTACTCGCACTATCGAAGGCAGGAAGATGGAAAGCGTCAAGAAGAGCAAACAAGCGTCCGTGGAAGGTACTGTAGGAAGATACTGGAAAATAGACAATTGCGCTCCGCGCTAATGCCCTCACCTAGTCCACGCCCGACAGGGGTCCACGGCGCTAGGCGGAGGGTTCTCAGCACAATGCGACATCGGAAGCTGTACTATGAAGGGAAAGCGAAGTCGAAAGCAATACACATAACACTGCCGACCCAAAGTCCCCATAATGTCCAAAGAAGATCTCAACTAAGGAAAGTTCGCGGTGTACTCGTACAGGGTTCGAAGGTCTACGACCAATGCATCGGGCCGATGGCATACCCTGGTGTTGGCAGAGATTGTGGCGGATAGTAAGGAGTGAACGAGGTCATGGGGGAGTCCATGACAGTCCTGGGACGGTATGCGATAACCGGTTGCAAGCTTGCTTTCGCTACTTGGCGGACTTCTAGAAGGTACAAGTCGTCGAAGTCGATGCCTCCGGGGCCAACGCTCCAGTGGGGCTCCGCGGAAGGCTGGTCCTTCATATCCTGATTAGAGCAAAGTATGAGGATCAACGGCGAATGGATGACTGAGAAAGAGAATTACATTGATAAATTCCTTCATCACCTCCGCGACATGTGTGGCAACCTTCGCGAGGTTTACACTTTGTTTCTCGCGAGTAGCCCGCAGGGCGTGTTTCTGCTTGTTGTAAGACTCGTACCCTGGCCACTATACAACGAGTGAGATTAGCCCGACGATCTTTAGTGCATTGGGGAAAGCTGTTACGGACTTCGATACGATATGTCACTTTCATGCCGAATCCTTGTAGAGGTCTATCGTCTGCGCGCAGGAGACCGACAACAGCGCGTGCCTGCACATCTGCGAGGCGAATCCCCTTTCCACGCGTAGTACCGAATTCCATTGGCGGAATATTAGTCGTGTGGTTCCGTTGAATGTTAGCTTGGTATTGACGTTGAGGAACAGGTATTAAGCTCAGGCTCTCCAACAACTGGGGAACCTATAACCTCTGGTCAACAAATGTATCAATCGTGTTGTGTGATATTGCATACCTGTGGTGGAGAGTATGAACCGCGGTAACTCGGGGTGTAATAGTGGTCACCGTCGTCATATGGTGATGAGTGCTGCACATGTCGAGTAGAGATAGTGCGCAAGGGGGCAGGAGTTGTGCACATATGCGCATGAGGCCAGTCGCTGACGTCGTCGAACATGGTCATGGGAGGAGTGCGAGTCTGTGTAGTAGACATGTGCGGTGTAGGGAAAAAGAGGCGATAGATGAGTTGCGGGATACATAGCTTGAAGGACTTGCGAACCTTTTATATGGACGAAATGCAACTGATCTGGCACGTTGAGGTGATTTCCGTGTACAAACAATGAGAGCTGTGTACAGCCAAAGAAGGTCGGTACCACACAGACATAGCGCCGTGTAGTCCGTGATTCAAGAGGCCGAGTTTGCTATTCGAATTGACACAGAACTCACAATATTTGGTAGGATCACAATCGGTAGGGTTGCCAAAGTAACTCTCCGACGTTTACGTTTTCCCCGTGCTTCGCTGTCACTGCTATACCACTACTACTCTCGCAAAGAGTAGAGCAAACCAACGTCATCCAGCTTCGGCCCTGGCGTTACGGGAGTGCCGTGGAATGGTAGGTTCGGGCTGTGCTTGAAAAATTTTGCGCATTGACACTCGCACCTCATAAGAGCATGCGGAGTTAGATAATGCGTCCCGCGAGCTGAATATGACCAGCGTCTGAGAAGACCGACCCCTGTACATCGATTGATGCACAGACTCCACCACTATGAACTCCTTCAGCAGATATGGAACGTGTGCACGCTGAATAACTTGCCGTTTGTGCATGCGCACAGCACCGCACGAGGCATATACGCCCTGCTAGACCTCTGAAACGCCTTCGCACATGAGTCATGGAAGGAACTCTAATCTCGGGGTGGACCATCATGTCAGTGTGGCATGTCTAGTGCTTGGTTGAGACCAAATGCGACACAATGTTTCCCGACAGAAAGCTGCCGTAGGCTAGTCAGCGCGGTTTGAAGTTTTGGACTCTTGGATGCGCGGATTGCCGGATGATCGACGTTGGCGGAGGCGGCGATGGCGATGGCGATGCGTGTACCGAGCAAGTATGGCTTGAGAACAAGGATAGACATAATCATCTATAGATGCGCTGCACGAAGATGAGATGGATATTAGAACATCGTGCATCTTCAAGGACCCGGTTATCTGGGAGTGGCCATAACGGCAAATAGCGCGAATACCAACGGAGGGTTGAGGGGCCGCGCCCATACTCATGCTTACGCACTGAACAAAGTCATAATACAGCCAGCCTCGCTGTGGCACAGAGGAAACGAGGCGGAGGGGAGGGTTATGTGAGCCAAAGCAATGCGATTACAGGAACACATGGTGGCCATGCGACGAGACCCTTGGTTTGTGACGTTTGAAGCCGTAACGTGAGAGGGGGAAAGGCGCTCATTCCATGACTTGCTTAGTCAGCGGCCTGAAGAACCGGGATGGACAGATAGGTAGAGATCCCCTTCTGAACCTAGTTTGTACCACGGAAGACCGCCGATATTATTCAAGCAAGACAAATATCGAGTTTCACCACGAACGGCCTCCACAACATTGAATCACAAGGTGCCTGTGATGATTTTCCATCAGCGATCTCGTATCATGATTGTTAACAGCAAGACTCACAAAGCGCGAATACCATCTATACCCGCCAGATCTTCTTGTCCTTGGTGAACCATGCGGCAGCGGAAATAACAAAACCATATGTTCCCAACACCACCATCGCCCACCAATCAGACATAAACATTGTGGGGAGAACGAGGTTCACCAGCCCGGTGACAATATTACCCTGTGAGCATCGATCGAGTTAGCGGAACTTGCCCCACAGATGTCGGAAATGGACAGAGCGTCGGAGCAGTTTAGAAGACATACCAACAAGAAGAAGACAAGGCCATTCCGATTGATAGCCTCGAGGAGTGGGGCGGCTGTTGCAGTATCATCTGGTCCACGAGGACTACGTCTTCCGTGGCTGAGGACTACCGGATCAGGTTGAACCTTCAGTTTTGAAGTCGGCGAGTATACCGACTTCGACAGTGGAGATGGAAAGAAGACGAGGTCGAGCAGCAGGTATCCAAGGATAATGGTGGTATTGAAGGCGCAAACCCAGGCAACGTATGGAAGATTGACCTGTATATCCTGATTAGAGAGTGAAACGATGGTGTTGCGTATCACTGACCACCCGTCTCGATACACCGCCACCGACACCTATAGCTAGAGTGATACCAAGCACGACCCACCATACTACGGCATAAGAGCACAGCTCAGTCGCAGTCTTGTCGTTCTCCCGACGGAAGCGTATCCTGGGGCGACGTCGGCTCGGAGTGTCGTTGTCGCTTTCCGAATCACTGTTGGGTTCGTTCACGACCGAAGCAGGTCCTTGATTATTCTGCAATTCATGTTGCAACCTACGGAAGAAGCCCGGCGAGGGCGGGAGCACAATAGTCCCTGTAGAGAGTCCAATTAAGTGGATGGAAATGTAACCTGCTGTACGTAAGCAAAAGTATATACAATACTTGATAATTGTGCCGACCTGTCAAGGAGATTAGGCCTTCTTTATTTGCACTGATTATGTCGAGCCTCGGAGCGTTCATCACATAGTCCATTAGACCACCAGAAGCAAGAGCGATCTGATGCGCTATGGGTTTGTTCAGCCTTTGTCACCGCAAATAGAACACGAATTCTTACATATCGCGAGAAGAATTCCGAGAAGTGATATGGGAAGATACACGATTAACGGATGTAGAAATATTTGGAAGATTGGCATCAAGCCCAATGTGAAGAAGAAGTTCCAGTGGACGCCATATTCAGTTTGGTGCTCCTACATTCCCGAATAATTATAGCATCCCCATATTTCTCGTCCAATGTTTACATACCGGATAGTCAGTGCCCTTGACAGACAATGTGCGTAGAAGACCGAGGACAAGCACAGGGATACATTTACGTGTTGTAGTCACTATCTTGGGCAGTATAGGAGCATTGAGATAATGAGGATCCTTGATGAGCGGAATCGCAGACACAACGCCTTGCGAGAACACGAAAGACCCAACACCCATGTCCATCTGTACGCGATGGGCTGTCAAGAATGATCGGATAAGTCGTTCGGAGCACTCACGATAGAGACGCCGTACGTCTCGCATTTCGCCAATGACCGAGGGAACACGGGGAAGTCAACCGCAAGAATGCAGAGACACGTTAGAAGGAGCATGTGCCCACGATACGTCGTTAATGCCGCTAACGGCGGGACTGTGGTCGGGACGGCCGTCCCATTCTCAGCGCTGTTGCTGTCATTCGGTCTATCTGGATTAGGCGAAGTAGGGCGGCTGTGGCCTATGTTGGACGGCAGCGGCGTCCCTGACTCCCTTGGTGGAAGCAGTGATAGAACTCCAGTCGGGATGAGTAAGATGAGAAGCAGAGAGCCAGGAGAATTTGCGAACAACGTGACAGACAGGAGGAGAGGAACGACCAGAAGCAGATATTCAACCGGCAAGTTAGTTGTCCGGTTCGGGGGCAGACGAGTGCGGAACGTCGAGTGAAGGGCTATGGATGCCTGGCCAGAGTGAGTACGAGATTTTTGTGATGAACGTTATAGACACTCACCAGCCCCACCAGGAACACCATGTTGACGTGCCCAATTGAGGACCCAGTCATGCCGGATACGAACGCCTCCTTAGAAGTTTTATAGTCATCCATCTTCAGTTTCTGACGAGAACACGTGTCTTGAGCAATCCAGAGTAGTCCAGGTAGCCCAGGTTGAAACGTTGAATGCCGAAACCGAGTGAATGTCGTGGTTCAAGAGGTGGATTACGTGGATAATGGAATAAATACGGCTTGGCCACGTGAGTTGGTGAGCCAGGCTCCTGCTTTCTCCTGTAGGAATGAGATTGTGGCCCGAGCTTCAGAAGAATTTGAGGAGGTGGTAGCTCGCTGTAAAGGAATAGGTCGTGATCGGCTGAGCGTAACGTGGACTGGAAGACATTAACGCCGGCGGAATGGAGTGGCAGGGGTCGCCTTCCCCCCAAGTTCACTCCGTCGATGCCAGCCTGAGTGTCTGCCGCTAGTACCTGTCATGTCTCGTCACTGTCAAGCCGAGATTTCTTTATTTCATAGAGAATGGGGACAAACTCAGGTACTGGCCGCTATTTACTACATAACAGCACGCATACTGATTTTCTTTGGAGTAAGTATTAGGTTCAAACGAAATGATTGAATGGTCTTGACTCTTGAAGCTTGAGTACTTGAATCCTAATCATGTCGGTCCGAACACCGGAAAAAGGGCATCAGGCTCCCTCTATAGCACTGTACACTCGACACCTTATCAGCTAGATACTAGCAATCATGCCTTGCAAGTGAAGAAGATAAGGGATATCGAGTCGTGCTGTAGCCTGTCGTACGGTCAGGATGATAACCGCGGCATACTCAGCCCATGATACTATCGTCACTGATGATTTGTTGCCTTCCTCAGGTATATAAAACCGGGCTCACCTCAGTCATGGGGTGTAAGCCCTTGTCTTCTCACTCACGTACGGGATAGCTGGCCGCTTCGTCATGGATATTAGCAGCACGAAGAGCAAAGAAGGCGTGGTCGATGTTGGAATCATAGAAGGCGGCAACGATGCGACCGAATCTGAGAAGCGGTTGAACGAACTTGGCTATAAAAGCGAGTTCCGCCGTGATATGTCACTTTTTGGCGTTCTTGGAATCTCATTTTGCGCCATCGGTATTCTTACGGGTATGAGCAGTGCGTTTCAGACAGGACTCTTCTCAGGTGGCCCTCTTGGTCTTTTCTGGGGCTGGAATGTCAGTGCATGGTGAGCCACTGTTCCCCGCGAACAACGCTAACACACTCTCATAGATATGCAGCCTGTTCATGCTGCTAATTGCGCTCTCGTTGGCTGAAATATGTAGTGCATAGTGAGTGTAATCGTGTGCAGTTTGAGAATTGTAGTATTCCGGTCTGATGTTGATACAGTCCAACGATGGGCGGCCTATATTTCTGGGTCTGTAAGATGAAGCCAGACACACCAATTCTCGGATGTGCGTACTCTACCTATATACTGTAATAATGTCTGGTAGCTGACAGCACTTCACAGTTTGTGTAAGCCCACTCAAGTCTTAGGACTTTACAGCGTAGTCCGACCTCACGGGCAATCCTCATAGACAGGCTGGATTTATAGTATCGCGATGGTGTTCACCGGAACCTCAGGAAACCTCAGGTGAGCTCGAACTCGGTCATTTAGCTCGTAATAGGGACCTCCCTTACCCTTTATTCTTAGTACAGCTTTATACATCGCTTCCCTGGCGGAAGTGGGGCGAGGGCGAACTCTCACTCGTGTCGAGATAGCAGCAATCGCTTGGGGTGTAAACATCATGTCAGGCATCATCAACACTATTGGTACGAAGGCCATCGGAAGCATGAGCACGTTTAACCTTTGGTGGACACTCGGTGGGACATTCGTGCTCGTTATAACCCTGCTAGTCAAAGCACCCGAAAAGGTGAGTCTTGCACCATCAGTCATCGTCACACTCCCTGAAACTGTGACGCAGAACATTGCGGATTTCGTATTCACGGACTTCGAAAAGTATGTGTCTCTGCTCCATCAATTGTACAAGAAGCTGCAATGACCTATGCTCAGCTTCACCGGATGGTCGTCGCGTGGTTTTGTCGTTCTGCTTGGCTTTCTCCAGGTGAGTCGCAAGCTAATACTTGATGGATTCCCTTGCACAAACGAAACCCTCTCATTTACAGGCAGTGTACACACTCGAGGGATGCGAAACTGCAGCGCAAGTAGCTGAGGAAGCCAAACGTGCCGAGTTTCTTGCGCCGCTGGCCGTGGTCGGGAGCATTGTCGGTTCTTGGCTAATCGGTTTGGCGTACATGCTCGCGCTCCTTTTCTCCGTTCAAAGCATATCTAGTGTGCAAGCCACATCCTTTGCCATCCCAATCGCGCAGCTATACTACGATGCGGTAGGCAGGCGATTGACTTTGATGTGTCTAACGGTCATTATGCTAGCTCAGTTTATGGCGGCTGTAACAGCTTTCACTGCTAGCTCTCGGCTGTTCTATGCTCTCGCAAGAGATGACGCTTTCCCATTGAAGACGTCGTTTATGGCCCTCAATCGGTTCCAGGCTCCGTATGTTGGGGTATGGCTGTCAGTCTTCATCGGTTGTGTGATTTCGTGTGCCTATATTGGCTCTGTGATCGCGGTGAGTACCTTGGTATTACTGCAGCGCTACTATATCTTATACAGTTGGATAGTTCAATGCAATTTTGTCCTCCGCTGCCATCGCTGTCATGCTCAGCTACCTGCAACCTATCATTATTCGAGTGTTTTGGCCCAAGACATCGTAAGTGTGATGGTGCTTGACGTACCAGCATGGACTGAACTAGTCCTGCAGTCTCACTGTCAGAGGTCCGTTCAGCCTTGGAAGTTGGTCCTGGTCTATTAACGCTGCGAGCTTTCTAGTACGTGGTGTCTCTTCTTAACGTAGGAATTGACGCTGATACGCTACTTACACTAGTTCACCGTCTTCATCTGTGTATTGTTCATACTACCCACAGCTACCCCTGTGACATCCCTCAATATGAACTATGCCATAGTGGCTGTAGGAGGAGTATTTCTCATAGTCTGTGGCGTATGGCTTGTATGGGGTCGCTCTCATTTCACAGGACCGGTGCCCACTATCACAGGTACAGATATACGTACATACGATTACAAGTAAAGTTGGCCATAGGATTTACATAACGATTGATTCCATTACTGAACATGTCGTGCGCTTCGCCGCAGCGCAACCGCATCTTCGTCTCCTCTCACGCCTCTCAGGAGGCATGTCTGACAACTGCGCCCGCCACAATCTCCTCTTGCATTCCATCCTCGGTGACCTTCGTATTGTGCTGATTCTTCCCATATGCCGAGGTCCTTCCCCTCACCCAAGCCCCGGCAGTCACTGGCTTGTTGTCAATGAACTTCCTCGTTATCCCAGCTTTCTCAAGGACTGGGCTTCCGCGGACGGCTTCAAGCAGAACATCGCTGTCAGGAAGGGAGAAGTAGAAAACTCCGAGTCGAGTGTGACAGCGTTGATCCTCAGGAGGTTGAATTACTCGATGTACCGGTGCCTTGTAATAGCCTCCAGAGATAAACTCCATGCAGTCTCCAGCGTTGATTATCTAGCACGTCATGCTCGATATTAGAAATAAGTACTAGTTATGCAGGGGAGATAGGCACGCACCAGGGCATTGTCGATATGGCGAAGCCACTTCCACTGACCGTCAGGAGTAAGAGCCTGTAAGCCAGCGACTGGCTGAGACCATAGAACGCTAATAGTCCCCAAAATCTAGTCAATGCATCAAATTCAGAATCTATCAATATAATCCTCAACAAATACACACCAGTATGGCCATTCAGCCAGAGAGCACTGGACTCCTGCCCGTTTTCAGCGCGAGGGTAGCTGGCTGACATGAATAGGACGCTTTGAAACCCCGAGTGTGCCACTTACTATTTCATGAAACGAACTAAGGTATGATTCACGTTAACCAGATTGCCATTTTCCAAGATGCATGATGACTTACGGTACGTCTCTCCGTCAGCGTCGAAGCCGTGCTGACGAACGAACGTCTCTTCAGGAACCTCAAGACCTACTGCAAGCAGCCTATGTAAGTGGAAGAATTTAAGCATTCGGACCACTCTCTGATCAAGAAGTATGTTGCTATACCTGAGCATAATATGGACGATGCTGTGATTATATCTCGCGAAACGATCCAATTCAGGAAGCAAGGGACGCAATGCCTCAGGATGCTCCCGTTGGTAAACATTTCGCTTGACTGAGATCGTATATTAATATGAGATAGCCAGCGAGTTAGTGGATAAGATGACGCTCACTAGCGTAATTCTCGACCTGGTCTTTGCCTTTATCTCCGTAGTTCTACAGACGTATGTTCATATCAATACTAAACATATTTCAGAAACATAAGACAGTATTCACCCAGTGGCCTCGAGGTTTATACCCTTGATCAGTGCCGGTTTTCACGATGTCACCGGTATAGTCGAGCTTCTCGCTCTCTGGAACTTGAGAGAACGGGACATCAGCAATATCAAAGATGCGAGCCACCTGAAAACAACGCAATCAGCCAATATAATCTGAGCAGGAAGGGCTGAGAAGATAGCTGACGTCGGCTGGAGATAGCTCATGGTTGATAACATAAAGGAAACCGTCCTTGTGCATGGCGTCTCTAGCCAAGGCAGATAGCTCAGCTCTACCTTCAACGGTTGAGAGCTTGAGGAAGTCGAGTATAACTAGATCAGCGTAGTCCACTGATTGTGTGATATGGTATCATCAGCCAGAGAGAATCATGGATGATACATGACGACTCACGTTCCTTCCCGGTAGGAGGGGCTGGTTGGTAGTGGGGAATAGTCGGCTTGCTATTCACAACCATGGCCGCCCAGTGAGATGTAGAGTGAACACCCCAACTCCCGCCTATATATAATATAAGTCTGAGCGAACGCTCGGGCTTCTCGCTATATTTGTTCAACTCTCGCAGGCGCTGATGAGGGTTTGTAGAAACGATGGCAGCTTGTCCAACTCTGATGTTCGTTGATATATAGCCCTGTGAAGACATGGAAGCTCGATAAGAGGTTGAGTTCTGGACACAGATGTCAATTTGCACTCACATAAAAACAACCATAATATCGGACCTCAAACCGCAGCACCATGCCTTTGCTTTGAGAACAACATCCTACAGTTAGACACATTTGCACTACAAGCCCACGCATGAGACCTAGATGATCATGTACTCGATACGACGGTCGCGTGAGCAGAACAGAGTCGCCTATATAAACACAACGTCTGAAACGTATTCAGTGACCGAGTACACCTGAGAATATGATGACCCACCTAAGAGCTGTGTGAGCGCAAGCGCGCCTTACAAGTAACATCATTGTGGGGATATTTTGATGAAACGAGAGACACGATGATTACTGAAGAAGACGCTTTAAAATTGGGGTGAACGATAAATGAGGCTAGCATGAACTGGTACTGGATGGACTTAGGTGTAGTGTTTGACAAGGACGCCGTTGATTAACTCCTCCTCGACTCCCTGCTCCTCACTCTTCTTCAACGAGCTTTTACCATAGGCGGAAGTTCTACCCTTCCGCCAGATTTCCGCGGTGGGAGCATTCTCGTCCTTGAACCTACGACGAACGCCAACCTCGTCAAGAACGGAACTTCCTGAGATCGGTACTAGTTTCACGTTATCGTCTGGGATAGCAAAATAAAAGACCCCCAATCGAGTGTATCCACGCTGGTCCACTGGAGGCTGCACAACTCGATGAATGGTGGCCTTGTAGAAGCCCCCAGATATGAATTCCATGCAGTCGCCGGCATTGATGACCTGAAGAGGCTCGGGTTGTCACCGAGGCAGGAATGAGCATCGGAAGATGATAGCTCACCAGCGCATTATCAATGTGGCGTATCCACTTCCATTGTCCGTTGGGTGAAAGAATTTGCAGAGCGGCTACAGGCTGGGACCATAGAATAGTGATGCTACCGAAGTCTGCATACAAAGTAAAGCCAGGCTCCATACGAGTTACTATCAATAATAGACGACATACCTGTATGTCCCTTCAACCAAACCTGCTTCGATTTTTCTTCATCTTCATCTGATCTAGGATAGCTGCGAATATCTTCAGGTGACATTCCATAAGACAACTCAATCACGCACTATTTCATAAACCTCACTGAGAAGATCTCTTGAGGACAACCAAACACACGCGTTGGTGATCGGGCTCACCGTAGGTCTCTCCTACTTTATCCCATCCGTGATGATTAACAAAGGTATTCTCATGTACCCCAAGGCCCAGAGCGAGAAGCCTGGCGACAACTTTGTATCGTGAGCCGTGAACACAGGATACGACATAATCGTACCAGAGAATAGTATGAAGAACACCGTGGTTGTGCCTAGCAAAGCATCGATCTCGGAGAGAAACGGTCTCAAGCCTCTGGATGCTGCTTCTTCGTGACTATACGATTGACTAGAAGGCGAGCGTCAACAACGCAATAGAGCAATCATGAAGCTGCAACCTACTGTTGTAATTTTCTACTTGGTCGTGAACTCCACCATCTACATGCTGGATTCGTGGCATCAGGAAACATTCGGGTGGAACGACGTTGGACACATACCCAGTATCCACGTCGTTTGTATCCCTGATAAGAACCCGTTTCGAGCATCTTCCCCATGTATTCCTGCTTTTCCTCGTTAGAGACTTGGATAAACGGAACATTTGCAATGTCAAAGATGCGTTCTGTCTAAAGCAAGATTAAGCTCTATTCTGATCGTGCACATGAGACCGTACCTCCGACTGAGATAAGCCATGATTAACTACGTAGAAGAAGCCAACCTCGCGAAGAGCATCGCGGGCTATAACAGCCAGCTCAGCTCGCCCATTTTCTGTCGCAGCCTTGGCTAGATCGACGATTGCTAGGTCGGCATAGTCCACTAAATGTGTGTGATGTATCAACCAGAGCTCTAAGATGAGAGCACTGCGCATCATGCGTGATCACTTACACTGCTCGTTCGTGGGAGGTGCAGGTTGATAATGTGACACTGGAGGTGTAGTCTCGATGGTCATTGTCGGTTGTGACTTGCGTGCAGGTCGAAGGAGATCCCAAGGCGTCGCTCTAACGAACCTATTTAACCTGTAACAGGCTGTAAGTACTCTTGATTGGCCGTAGCGTGCGAGAGCCCTAGCAGGGTGCTCAGCACGCAATAATGAGGACGCTCAAAGTAAACCACGAGGCCAATTGAATGGCTACTCTGTGGAATAGTATTGCATCAGATCTGGAGTTCTGTGAGAAAAGATGAGTAAGTAAACATAATGATAAGCAGACTCGGAGTCACGCACTAGTTATAGTGACCGAGGCTCGATTCGCTTGAACTTCAACTAGTCACGGTGTACGGTGAGGCCCGCCAACTTCGAGATCTACACCAGTTGACGCAAAAGTATGTATGTTTGCTCCTAGAGATAACTCGGGGATACATCATAAGTAAACCCTGGCCACATCTGCACTGCAGTCACCGGTGGAGGGCAAGCCCCAATAGTGCATGCAATCTGGAAAGCTAGCGCCGCCGGCTAGAATCGGCTGACCGGTGTAAAGCCGAATATGGCAACCTCTGTTTTCCATTCCCTTAAATTGACTTCAGGTTTTCTCAGTTGTGCCGATTATCTATCAAAGAATAGTGATATACTAGGATTTTGAGTGTTTTATATACAGTCTGTGATCGCAGTGTAGGTAGATGTATTCCTGCAAATAATAGTACAAAATGTTGGGCATGAAGTCGCGGCAGTCTTGGCGGACAGATCAGTTGTAATGCTTGACAATTGCGCCATTGAGAACCTCCTCTTCTACACCATCCTGCTCACTCTGCTTCAGTTGACTCTTCCCATATGCCGCGATACGCCCCTTCAACCATGTCCCGGCGGTCGGGGCCTTGCCATCGATGAAGTTCCGCTTGATCCCGAGTTTTTCTAGCACCGGACTATCGGCGACAGTCTCAAGCACCACGTCGTTGTCTGGATTGCAGAAGTAAAACACTCCCAGCCGTGTATACCCTCGTTGATCCTCGGGAGGTTGGACCACCCGATGAATCGTGGCTTTATAAAATCCTCCTGAGATAAACTCCATGCAATCTCCCGCATTAATGACCTGCGGTTCGTGGCCCAGCGCTTTTAGTGTATGAAAATATCGTCATGTGGATTGGGTGCTTACCAAAGCATTATCAATGTGACGTAACCACTTCCATTGTCCGTTACCGGAGAGGATCTGAAGAGCGGACACTGGCTGTGACCACAAGATGGTGATTGTCCCAAAATCTTGAGGACAGCGTTAAATTATCAGAGCTAATCGGGAAAGTATAGTTCATACCTGTATGCCCCTTAAGCCAAACTTGCTTCGTCTTTTCCTCCTCCTCAGCAGTGCGAGGATAGCTGTCCTCATGTCAAGTCATATCCGTGGACAAGTTACATGGCTACTCACTACTTCATGAAACGCACTACGTATTGTCGTGCACCATATTAGCGATTGATGCTTGCTACTATCCATGAGCCACTTACTATACGTTTCCCCATCAGCGGCCCACACATGTTGGTTAACAAAGGTTTCTTCAGGGATTTCCAGACCGATTGCAAGAAGCCTGACATGATGAGATACAGGGTAATAGCGACATCAGACGGAGGCAGGACATACCTGAGGATGGTATGCAGAATTTCATGGTTCTTCTTAGCGAAATCGCTCAGCTCGGGAAGGAATGGTCGCAATGCCTCAGGATGCTGTCGTTTTGTCACATCTCGATTAACTAACACGAGCTACATCAACATCGTGGTCGAAGGGAAGAATATGAAGAGTACTTACTGACATAGTTCTCCACCTGGTCTTTGACTCCTCCGTCGACATTCTAATATTCTTAGCCTAAAATATTTTTGTAGACACAAGCACTTACCCAGTATTGGCGAGGTTTGTACCCCTGATCAGTTCCCGTTTTCAAGATATCGCCGGTGTACGCTAGCTTCTCCTTGTCCGAAACCTGGGAGAAGGGTACATCGGCTATGTCGAAGACCCGTTCGTTCTGGAGTACAAACTGTGAGCGTAGCACGTCACATAAGAATGAGTGTACAATATACCTCCGCTGGCGATAGTCCGTGGTTGATGATGTAGAAGAACCCGATACCACGCATGGCATCGCGAGCCGACACAGCAAGCTCAGCGCGA